>CM046389.1:39917500-41130000 GCA_025413875.1 Rhododendron molle | reverse complement strand
TGATGTTAGCAACAAGAGGAACAGAGATTCGATTTCAATGAAAGACCGTCACCGTCCTTGTACCAAGCAGTTCATGCCAGGACCGGCAAAACCCTTAGTTCCGTTAAGGCTCCAAGAAAAAGTCACTCTAGCAACTCGATTCAAACTTTTGAAAATAGGTCATACCTTGACTCCTTCCTTCTTTCACTGAAAGGGTAGACTTGCCTACAGAAAGATCGCTCCTGCTATGACTTAGCTTACCTGGGGAACTGCACCGATTGATTGGTTTCAGGCGTCGACGGGGTAATACCCGTAGGCTGGAGGCTTGGTAACCTCCTGGGCTGACTCATCTGGTAATGACCCTTTCCCTATTGTATTGTCCGGAAACGACTAACTCAGGAGAAAAGAAAGAAGAGAGCTTACACCCTTGGCACATTCCTGTTTTGTTTTGAAAAGAAAGAAAGAAGCACTTCTCGAAAGCAGAATTGAAGGCGTTAAGCCTAGGAAGCTGGAAGAGAAAGGGGCTAACGGAGTTGCAATGTGGTCACCGTCTCTGAATGTGAAAGACAGACTTTCGAAATCTCGTACCAGCTCTGGTCGTACCTGCCATGAAAGATCGGGACTGGAAATACAGGAACTCTCCTAGCTACAGGAACTCAATCAACTAAGAAGTAAGGACCTCTTACGGATAGAAAGGATCTCCTGCCCAGTCAGATGTCCAATAAAAGTAAGGGCATTGGCTATCGTTCGCTTCGCTCATCAAATCAAGAAAGACAGACATTCGATTTCAGTCTCGTACCTGCTCTGGGTTATGCGAGCAAGACCGACTGTTAGCGACATCAGCCTAGACAGCATTCCTTTCTAGTGGTATTCTCTATTGTTCTCTAGATCCTAAGTAGTTAGGAGCTTTGAGTGTCAGTAGCTTCCTAGGTTTACTCATTTCCAGTTGTTGCTTGATAGCGAAGGTCCCTCTAAAGGGAAGATGTTTCTAGCTAGCGTTTAAGCATAATTAGGTAAGTCGGTGGTATCTGTCCTGTTATTTACCTTGATTGAGTTCATCTGTAACTGGCCACAGTGAGATTCGGTATCCTCACCCAACGTTTGAATCGGTTGATCTTGTTTACTCCGATCCTATTCCAGAAGGGCGGGAACAGGTGACTGAGTTTACCTAGTTGGAGTGATCCATATCCCAATCCCCCATTCCCAAAAGATCGAATTACCCGGTTAGCTACTATCTGAAAGGGCTTCCTCGGAGCTTTCGTTTTCCTTCCTCTGAGAAAGTCGAAAGGTTAAGTCATTTTTCGCTTTCGGTCGTAAGAGCGTAAACTTACCTTCCTCTTACTAATCATAAGAGCCTGCCCATTCTATATAATTTAGGGCTTCTTTGCCTCATTTTCCCGCATCAAAAGCTAGATCTTAGTCATATACTATTTTCTTTCCCTTATTAGTAAAGGGGGATTACTTGAGTGAGGATTGATCTGTTGTTGGATCCGTTGATGGATCGACCCTCCCTAACCACCCTATTTCTACTTGACTTGAGCATAGGCAGGTTTGAAGGGATAGAATCCTGCTCAATAAGCGAAAGGGAAGAAATAGCGGAACCCATAGAGGGGCGGGAATGGGCTAGGGTGGCCCCTTTGCACACTTTACTAGGAGGTAAGGAGGCTTCGACAGAAACCTTTCTGAGAAAGTCTTTTTCTTCCTGTAACTTGAGTTCTGAGTTCAACTAGCTATGGTAGCTATGCCTGCTTTGAGTTGTTGTAGACATTCCCCCTAGTAGTTAGAGGGTTGGGTTAGGGGTCTATCCTTCTTTTCTATCTGTACTGTACTAGCAGTAGGGAGTTCAGTCAGTAGTTGCTTCAGTAGTTGCAGTACTCTGTCAGTCTTCTGTCCTAGCAGTACTGAGTTCTGCATTCCTGACATGACGAAGGGCTGCCTTTCTTATAGCAGTAGGTAGTTGAGTTACTGTGACGGAGGTAAACCGATTCTAAGCCTATGTTTAACTAAGGAGAATCTGTCTTTTATCATAGCATAACATACTATAGCATCAGTAAACTGCTATTATAGGCTCTTCTTAGCGGAGTTCATTATCAAGGTACCTAAACGAATCTTTTCTATACACAGAAATGGTAATAGAATGCCTGGCTGGTTTGAATCCTTGTTATTCACATATAAGAAAGACCTCTCAAAAAGAGGTTGGAAAGAGCAAAGGGGCGATGGCAAGCTATTTAGTTAAAAACCTGCAATCCCTTCTCCTTCTCTTCTTCGATTTGGTCGCTACGCACCTGTTCCTCCAACTGCACCAAGGGCTCTCGTCCTGGCCGAAGTCCTGCGGGTGCCACATGTCTGGATCGGTGAAAACACACATCCTGTCTTTGCGTGAGAATCGGATGGCATCGGCTCTTGCGCCTTTGTTCCAGCACCGAGACCAGGAGTTGTGCCTGAGGGTGAAATCTTGGGGTTGGCTGTCCCATGTGCGGATCCGCCCTGTGTGCCGTGTCTGGATCAGCGATTTCAGATGCCATTACTGTATTAGTTTTCTCATCTTTCTCTGTCCTGTTAGAAGGGAAAGTCAATGAGTAGAAATTGCAGCTATATAAAATGCACTTTTCCACTTTGGATTGACCTCGTATGGGCAAAAAAGAGGTTTATGCCAATTCTCATCTATATGAGATACACTTTTCTCATTTTTCAAGAGCCCTTATTAGTGAAATCAATGAATGTCATTTCACAGCTATATGAGATGCACTTTTCTCATTTCTATCGTAGGCTTACGAAGGGAAAGTCAATGAGTAGAAATTGCAGCTATATGGATTGGGCCTCGAGTTCAAAGGCAGAAGAGAAGGGAGCTTGACACCTCTCGTTTCGTTTCTTACACAAGGGCGGATCGAAAGCTATGAAATTCTTGTGCGGGGAAGGTCTTTAACCAACAACCAGACATCAGTCCTACCAATTAATTAATGCTTTCTATCGAAAAGAGTTGTTCCCATAGTTCGCCGCTCCTCTTTCTTTCCTAGCGCATCAAATGCATGCAATAAAGCAGAGCTAGAAGGAATGAATTCTTGTCAAAAGAATGAAGATGGAAAAATACACGACAGAGCAAGAGCGTACCTAAGCGCGCTGTGGGCAGCATGCCCTGAAATTTCCGGATTCCAAGATGCAAGCCTTCGGGAATTTCGTTCCCCGAAGCAAGGGCCCGTAATCGAGGGAGCGCGAGCGGAGAAGCAGGCGCTCGCAAAAATACAGAGTCGCCACTCGGGTTTGAAGGTCCGACACCCAAGGAACCGTATTTCGAAGCACCTGCAGCGCTATTTGATTTGAAAAAGTGAAGGAACCAGTCCGTCATAACCATATCTGGGTTCGGGAGCCAGGTTACGAGAGGGGAAGGGTTTTAAGGCACCCCTCTCGCCCAATCTGGAGATCGGTCTCTACTAAGGCATTTTGAAAACATTGTGATTCTTCTTCTTTTTAACCAATTTTAGCCAGTTAGGGCGGGGGAACAGTTAATCGGGGATTAAAACTGTAACAAGTTTGCAAGATGTGATAGATAGCATGGATGAGCAGTTAGTATAGGATGAGAACAGACTGCTGTGGGTTTTACAGGCTGAGCTCACAACCCACAACTCTTATTCTCAAACCTTCTGGGCTCTGGAAGGACCAGTGCACACCCAGGACAAACCAAGCAGTTTATAGCAGTTTAAATATACAGTTTAAAACAATTCTAAAAGGCTATAGAGCCACAAAATTACTAAAACACCCCTTAAACAGTGAGGGGACAAAACAGAAGCCTAAAACCTAGTTAACCATGCATGGCTAGCTACTGATCTGTTTCAAACTGTTGCGCGAGGGTTTAGAACTGTTGCGCGAGGGTTTAGAACCATCGCGCGAGGGTTCGGGTCAACCTTCCAGTGTTTGGTTTTGCTCATCCTAGGTTCTGGGACAGGTCCAGAATGATCCCAGGGATGTTCCAACAGAACAGAACTGCATTTTGACATTTTGAATTTGCAATTTAAGCTAAGAAAAGCAGTAAACAAGTTTTAACATGCATCAACAGTGATCTAAAACCTAAAACATGCTCCAAACAGTAAGAACTATTTATGAAACACAAAGAACAGGATACCCTTCCCCACGAAGTTCATCATCACACTGACACAAAGTGTCGCGCGAGTGTTAGGAACCGTCGCGCGAGGGTTCTTGCTTCTTGTAACTTTGCTGGTTTTAGGGCCAGGGCTGGTATTGATTACCAGCCTTGGCCCTGCCAGCCCCCTCAGGGATCAGAACAGAGAGCAGAACAAAGGTAAGCTATACCTTTGGTTCCTTTGAGTTTGAATGGTGTTTGAGCTTTGAATTGAATTGAGGTTGAACAAGGTGATAGAGTGGTGAAATACCAAGTGTATTAAAGGTTGTGTAGCCTTTTGAACTTGAACCTTGGTACTTTCTTCTTTTTTTCTCTTGAACCCAAGATTGTTAACCCTTTTTTTTGGAACCCTTTAAATGGAAGCACCATGGGGGGATATATATAGGAGGAGTGGTGGAAATGGTGTATGGAGGAGAAACAACCAACCAATTTGGCTTGGTGGCCAAATTGCCACTTATGGAAAGCTTGCAAGGAGAGAAGCCCAGCCAGTCCACGAAGTCTGGCTGAAGATTACTTGGTGATTAAGCTGTCCAGCTGAAAAAGGTGAAAAGGACAGGAGAGAACCGTCGCGCGATGGTTTGGAATTGTTGCGCGAGGGTTCTCCCTGGCACGCGATGGTCAACGGTCAACAGTTTGACTGTTGACCACACCTGGCAGCTTGACCCTCGCGCAATGGTTCTAAACCCTCGCGCGATAATTGGTTTTTGGCTTTTTGATGTGGTTTTTGGCTAGGTTAGGTTCAAGGGTTCTTCAAACACTCAAAGCTCAAACACTCGACATTCCCAAAGTGTTCTTGATCCGTTTCATCATCGGGGAATCAAAAACCGTAAATAAGCTAATCTGAAAGCCAGATTGGGGTGTCTACAGTAGCCCCTCTTTGACGGCACTTGGAGCACCATTGACTTGGTACAAGTAACGTCAAAGAATTCTAGACACTCCTCAAGGCAATCCAGAGCAAAACATAGTAAAGTAGACAAGCATACTTACAGAACCTGATCGATTGAATGGACGGGTGGACCGTCGCTAGGGATGGAAGTAGAAGTGGACGAGGGTATCGCCGCTGGTTAATCAAATTTGGACAGAACAGGCTGTCGCTGCAGATGTGGACGGGACAGGCCGTCGTTGCTGGGGATCAAGCTATCCTCGGCACAAAGTATTCCAACAAACACAGGTAGGTCATGTCAGGCAGGTTAAATTCCATCTGTTGGGAATCAGAGCCAATCTCCTTATCAAAGACCATCCGAGACAGAGCAATAAGCCTGCTGGAAGATGCACTTGCGGCTAGACTGAGGGTGATTGTCGTTCGGGATAGGCCAAGACGGACTCTCCTGGGGAACAAACAATTGGGGATGAACAGACCATTGGACGATAATCTGATCGTCGTTGTGGCTGAATGCGGACGATACAATGATCGCCATCGATGGATTTGACAGGACTGGCTGCCATGAAGGCGGACGGGAAGATCAATGCGCTGATTGATCAAACCGCTGGGGAAATTTGACATGACACGCTCTACGGAATGCGGAAGTGAAGATCAATGTGCTGATTGATCAAACCGGTGGGGAACTTTAGGACTGGCTGCCGTGAATGCGGACGGGAAGATCAATGTCTTGATTGAGCCATTGAGGAACTTTGACAGGACCGGCTCTGTCGTGAATGCGGAAGTGAAGATCAATGGGCTGATTGATCACACAGCTGTGGAACTTGGACAGGACCTGCTGTCATGAAGGCGGACGGGAAGATCAATGTGCTGATTGATCAAACCGTTGGGGAACTTTGTCATGAATGCGGACGGGAAGATCAATGTCTTGATTGATCAAACCGCTGGGAATTTTAGCAGACCGGCTGTCATGAATGCGACGGGAAGATCAATGTCTTGATTGATCAAACATGGGAACTTTGACCGGGGCCATTTATCGTTGAAATGGCCCCGCAGATAGCATCCTTTGGTTTCTGAACCGAGAATTGGGCGAGGAGATTTCCGCCATCTGGCGACCAATGATAACAAAACCGCAGGATTGCATCGCATCCAACGGCAAACCAAATCGAGAGTTAGGGGATTTCCATCGCATCCACTAACCAACGATAACAAAACCGCAGGAGATTGCATCGCATCCTTCGGCAAACCAAATCGAAAGTTAGGGAGATTTCCATAGCATCCACTAACCAACGATAACAAGACCGCAGGAGATTGCATCGCATCCTTCGGCAAACCAAATCGAGAGTTAGGGAGATTTCCATCGCATCCACTAACCAACGATAACAAGACCGCAGGAGATTGCATCGCATCCTTCGGTAAACAAATCATATGACGGCAACCATGCTGGCCATCTTCCTGCTTGCAACATCTAATATACACAATATGCAATGATGTATACGAAATTGAAAATGCAGATGCAAGCTAAGGGCGGCTCCTGAGAGGACAACGACGCCTAAAGACTACCACCGAGCCTCATTATTGTACTGTCTGTTACTTCTGACATGCGCACCCAGATAGAGAGACATTGAACGGGCTAACATGCCCCAGTTGACGGATTTGGGCTTGTGTGCCCTCTCTTCGATGCTTGGGCAGACGTGCCAGACAGATATGCTTTGCTTGGCCTTGGGCTGACGTGCCCTTGCTGCTCATGAAATTTCCACAGCTTGTGGATTAGAGGAGCTAGGGTAGCACATGTAAAAATTGCACTTTCTAACCGCCGCTAATATCTAATTTGCATTGACTAGTGATCTGAATTGACACACATACATGCGCACATGTATAGACTCGCCTAGCTCAAATGAAAAGGGGGAAAGAGTCCCAGGGTACAATGCAAACCCTTAGACACACAGAACACAATGAAATTTTGGGCATTAAGCGGCCAAAACTCACAACATTCCTTAGATAGGTGAAACTGACACTTACGAAAGCGCAAAAAGTACAAAGACCTGTACAAACAAAATTGAGAAAAGTATCTCAACATGACAATTGATTGAAAAATTGGAAAAATGTCACAAAGATGGACATAAGACGCAAATGATGACTCATATAGGCCCGGACTGAAACCGACACCCCCGTGCAGTCACATTAACTCCATATGACTTGCATGGTATGACAAGACTTGGCAAAAGCCCCTGGAACAACATTCGAGGGTAGTAGCAGGCTACCGCTGGAGTTGAAGAAGCATGCACGCGAGGCTGCAACTGCTCATACCAAACCTCGCTGAACTTAGAATAAACTGTGAGCCATTTGGCTTCTAGCATTTCGTTCTGTTTTTGATGCTTCAAATATTTTTAAGGCTTTATGCTTAGCCTGTAATAGAAATAGCAGTTTGCAATAAAATTGAAAGACAAAGGTTTTCCCCCTTCTGGTTCCTCCAATGCAGCCTGATCTTTGATCCTCTTCGACCTTTGATTTGTACCAAAACGTCAACCATGGATCCATTTGATAGAGTGTGACCGAGTCTCGAAGAGAGACTGCCTACGTATCCCAAGCTAGGGAATCAGGTCGAAACGTAGTTCAGGCTAAGGTTCACTCGTGTGTTTACCTCTCCTTTTGCGCTCTAACTTTTGCCTAGTGCCGCCCATTCGGGTTTTCGGTCTAGCGAGCTTTTGAATATTGCCTATTACTTTTGCCTAGACCCCCTTCATAGGTTTCCAGGCTAGCAGGCTGCTCTAACTTTTGCTTGGAACTGCCCACCCTTGTGGTTTTCAGCCCAACGAGCTTCTCTCAGGGAAAAGTAGCTTTTGAATTGATCCAGGTTGACCAAGGTATTGAATTTGTTACTGTCGAGGTCGACGATCTTTGACCACAGCCCCAAATAGAATGACTTTGATAAGGCAAGGTCCAGCGCACCTCAGTTGGAAATGCCTTGCTCCGGGCCATGTTTATACTTTCTCATTTGTACTTGACGGAACGTCACTGTTGCTGTTTTTTGAACATGGTACGAGGCTTGGAGCCTTCTGAGCCTCTATTTTTGGATTGGCACCCGGTAGCAGGGGATTTGACACTTCTTTTTCTCAGGATCAACGCCAGGTGCGTCTTTTGTGAGACCACGCCAAGACGTCGATGAATTCTTGAGCCTGTTTGATCAGGCGCAATACTCCTCTGGGAATAGCTTTGAACCAATAGAACCATTGGGAGGTTATCCTTGTCTTTCAAGTTTTATAGAAACTACTTTTTCTTTTAATAGGCAGAGCACGCCTTTTGTCTTCCCTTTTGGCGAGGGAACACATTTCCTTGAGATGATCCCATCGAAATCTATCCCTTCATCGCCAGGGTCGACACAGTTTATTCAAAAGCCAACGAAGTACTAAGAAACAAGACAATGCATATCATAAAAACCCTCGGGGTTTGCCAAGTATAGCAGACTCAAGACTTGAAACAAAAGCTACGACGTGGAGGGCCAAGAAGCACGAACTCCGACTCAGAGCTAGACTTTAGACAAACGCAAAAGACTCTGTGTCAGACTCAGACAAGGCGCCAATGCAAACTAGACGCGGTTTTGAAAATGCAACTGTTAAGAAGCTACCCATAGCTTCCACAAAAAGAGGTAGGATCCAGCAGGTGTCAGGCCCAAGCAACAGCTCCTTAGCTTCTTCGACCACACCTACTCGGTGCTCCTTTGATCAATGGACCTCAACCAGTCAGTCTTCCCCTTTGTAAGCCCCTCATCACTGCCAGTCCAGATGTCGGAGGTGAAAACCTTGATTGCCCAACCTATGACCATCATGTTAACCTCTGGATCGGACGAGATGGATACGATGGGTTTAGGTTGATTTGCTGAGACGATATAGTGGCTAGGATTGAATATGGTGGAGTTAGGATTGATTTGAGTGGAGGTGATAGATACCTGACCAACCAGAGGGTCAGACCCGTGTTGAGGCAAGGAGTTGGAAATGATGTTGGGCTTTGGAGGAAATTGAACCGTGCCATCATCAATAAGATCTTGAATCTCATGCCAAAGACAATAGCACTTGTCAGTGTGATGGCCAGGCATTTTGTGGAAGGCACAAAAGAGGTTAGAATTATAACCAGCAGGTAAGACTTTGGATGAAGAAGTTGGGGTCAAAGGTTTGAGATGCCCAGATTTGACAAGTTTCTCCATCACTGCGGACAGAGATGCCTCAAATGCAGAGAAACTCCGAGGTTGGGTTCGAGCTCGGAAGCTTTAGGCGTTTTGAACCTGATTAATGTCGGCTGTAGGATTAGGGGAAGCAGCAGCGTTATCCCCACTTGTAGCCGTGCTAGCGTAATTGCTACCGCCAAACAGTGCACTACTATTTCCAGAGTAAGCCCTCGACTTTGATTTCTGGGATGGAAGAAGAGGATTCCCCTCTTGGCAGAATCCCACTTTGCAGCGCATCCTCGATGGCTAGGCCAGCGTCAAAGAAGGTTTCAAAGTTGGCGGACGCTTGAGCAAGCACCAGGTGCCTAGCATAGTCTGGCTGGAGATTGCGGGAAATGATGCGGAGTTGGTCTCTCTCACTGGGGCGCTCAGTCATTAGAGCGGCTTTTGCTCTCCACCGCTTGACAAAGTCCGCAAAGGACTCCTGTAGACACCTCAATCTGGCTTTCAGATTAGCTTATTTACGGTTTTTGATTCCCCGATGATGAAACGGATCAAGAACACCTCGAGTATGTCGAGTGTTTGAGCTTTGAGTGTTTGAATAACCCTTGAACCTAGCCTAGCCTAAGCCACATCAAAAAGCCAAACCAATTGTCGCGCGAAGGTTTAGAACCATCGCGCGAGGGTCAAGCTGCCAGGTGTGGTCAACAGTTAAACTGTTGACCGTTGACCATCGCGTGCCAGGAAGAACCCTCGCGCAACAATTCCAAACCATCGCGCGACGGTTCTCTCCTGTCCTTTTCACCTTTTTCAGCTGGGCAGCTTAATCACTAAGTAATCTTCAGCCAGACCTCGTGGACTGGCTGGGTTTCTCTCCTTGCAAGCTTTCCATAAGTGGCAATTTGGCCACCAAGCCAAATTGGTTGGTTCTTTCTCCTCCATACACCATTTCCACCACTCCTCCTATAAATACCCCCATGGTGCTTCCATTTAAAGGGTTCCGAAAAGAAGGGTTAACAATCTTGGGTTCAAGAGAAAAAAAGAAGAAAGTACCAAGGTTCAAGTTCAAAAGGCTACACAACCTTTAATACACTTGGTATTTCACCACTCTAGCCACCTTCATACACTTATTTTCCAAGCTCTATCACCTTGTTCAACCTCAATTCAATTCAAAGCTCAAACACCATTCAAACTCAAAGGAACCAAAGGTATAGCTTACCTTTGTTCTGCTCTCTGTTCTGATCCCTGAGGGGGCTGGCAGGGCCAAGGCTGGTAATCAACACCAGTCCTGGCCCTAAAACCAGCAAAGTTACAAGAAGCAGTGGAGCAAGAACCCTCGCGCGACGGTTTCTAACACTCGCGCGACACTTTGTGTCAGTGTGATGATGAACTTCGTGGGAAGGGTATCCTGTTCTTTGTGTTTCATAAATAGTTCTTACTGTTTTGGAGCATGTTTTAGATTTTAGATCACTGCTGATGCATGTTAAAACTTGTTTACTGCTTTTTCTTAGCTTAAATTGCAAATTCAAAATGTCAAAATGCATTTATGTTCTGTTGGAACATCCCTGGGATCATTCTGGACCTGTCCCAGAATCCAAGATGAGCAAAACCAAACACTGGAAGGTTGACCAGAACCCTCGCGCGATGGTTCTAAACCCTCGCGCAAGAAGCGCCACCATCGCGAGCCAGAGAGCAATATCGCGGGCCAGTCTGTCCCCGATCAGTGGCTGGCCTTGCATGGGTAACTAGGCCTTTGGTCTCTGTTTTGTCCCCTCACTGTTTAAGGGGTGTTTTAGTAATTTTGTGGCTCTATAGCCTTTTAGAATTGTTTTAAACTGTATATTTAAACTGCTATAAACTGCTTGGTTTGTCCTGGGTGTGCACTGGTCCTTCCAGAGCCCAGAAGGTTTGAGAATAAGAGCTGTGGGTTGTGGGCTCAGCCTGTAAAACCCACAGCAGTCTGTTCTCATCCTATACTAACTGCTCATCCATGCTATCTATCACATCTTGCAAATTGTTACAGTTTTAATCCCCATTAAACTGTTCCCCCGCCCTAACTGGCTAAAATTGGTTAAAAAGAAGAAGAATCACAATGTTTTCAAAATGCCTAAGTAGAGACCGATCTCCGGATTGGGCGAGAGGGGTGCCTTAAAACCCTTCCCCTCTCGTAACCTGGCTCCCGAACCCAGATATGGTTATGACGGACTGGTTCCTTCACTTTTTCAAACAAACAGCGCTGCAGGTGCTTCGAAGTACGGTTCCTTGGGTGTCGGACCTTCAAACCCGAGTGGCGACTCTGTATTGCGAGCGCCTGCTTCTCCGCTCGCGCTCCCTCGAT
The DNA here is from genome assembly GCA_025413875.1 of Rhododendron molle. Classification (NCBI taxonomy): domain Eukaryota; kingdom Viridiplantae; phylum Streptophyta; class Magnoliopsida; order Ericales; family Ericaceae; genus Rhododendron; species Rhododendron molle. Next base: position 41,118,500 of record CM046389.1, on the reverse strand, counting down.
TACGGGCTCGTGCGCTTTGGAATCCGGAAATTCCAGGGCATGCTGCCCACAACTCCTTAGCTTCCATCTTGGTGGATTCGAGCTCCCGTGTAGTCATCTTGAGCTGAGAGTTGTAGCTATACTGCGAAATAAACGCAGCCCCAATGTCCTCCCAAGTTCCTCTTTTGGAGATGTCGAGCGACAAAAACCAATGGAAGGCAGGCCCAGAGAGAGTTTGAGGAAAAAGCTGAGACATGGCCTCACTTTCTACTTTGAGTAGCTTCATGGCGGCATGATAGCCGTAGAGATGAGTCTTGGGATCACCACTCCCGTCAAACTTGACCAAGTCTGGCATTTTGAATTTGTCTGGCAGTTTAGCATTAGGATACAGGCAGAGACGATCCAAGTCTATTCCGCATGTGCTGATCTTTTCAGATTTTGTGACGGATTCCTCTAGCTTTGCCATCTTGGCCATAAGAGCTACCATATCAGGATTCAAAACAGGCCTACCACCTGTCGAATCTGGCTTTGCAACAGGTGCGTGAACCTCCCTAGGGTTGGGCTGAACAATGAGACGCCCCTTGTGATTCGGATCTGGGACCATGACAGGCTGCTCCTGGTCGTCCTCATCGTCCTCGTCTTCCTCTTCGAGTGGAGGTGGAAGACGAGTGTTGATAAGGTCATTGAGACGAGTGATGTTGGCATCAGTCTGAGCTGATCTCTGCTGCATTGTTGCGATGCTATTCTGGAGATTCATGAGCATATCCTCGATAGTAAGCGGCTGATGTGGCGGTGTTCCAGCCATGTTGAGTTTTTCGGGAGTGCTTGTAGCTAAAGAAGGAGTCAGAGATGCTGGCTGTAAGACCTCTTCCAAGATCGATGGTGAGCTTGCCCGTAAAGCGGCCAATGAAGAGAGCAGAGAGTCTTCCGTTGTGACTGACTGGGATTGCAACCTAACAAGCCTCTGACTCGGATTCCGTTGCAGACGTTCCCAAGCGGGTTTGCCAACTTGCCTCGATACTTTCCTTGGCGGTGCAATGGCTCAAAACTTTGCTTGACAATAATAAGTGAAAGTTCAGTGGTGTTCCTGCAGCCATTGGAATGCAACGTACACGCGTCGTTGTCGGTGTCAACCACAGACTCTAGAAAGACGAATCTGTCTCATGATGTTCGACTGCCAAAATCCTCAGATTTCTTTACGAGGTGTATCCTTTGAATAGATCAAGCTGATCCTAAGAGATGTCAAAAGCAGACTAAGTCTTCGACTAGTCCCTTTTGAAGGTTCGACTTTGAACTTAGAACAACTCGGTATTGATGGTGTGACACCTTTACGGGGTGGCTTCAGCGACAGCTGGGCGGTGTACGTGCTGCGCACGATAACCAAAATGACATCAATATCACGACATCAATACTTTGTGGTTCCTTGTTTTCGGTTGAATCCTCAACCGGGCATGAGCCAAGGATTTAATAAGGTTTGATTTCCCAAAGTCTCGCTGATCTAAGGACTTGAAAAATTAACAACATGCACCATCGAGATGCACAACTCTTCATCGGGTCTAGCAACGTCCAAATTAGCATAAGACAGACTCGAAATCGAGAGACAACCTAGAAGCCGCCCTAAACATGCTCCTACGCAAAACAACATGTATGTGTGTACAGTTCCAGAGACAAGTTTGCCTCACAAGTTTCAGACGTTGCCTGAATCCTCAGAATTCTTTTCAGCGATGTGTCCCCATGTAGATCGACAGATCCTAAAAGATGTCAAAATAGACTAAATCTTCGTCTAGTCCCTTTTGAAGATTTAACTTTGAATTAGAAACAACTCGGCATTGATGACATGGCACCTTAACCTTGAACAACGTGTTGTATAGTGACAACGCACTACAACCTGGGTGGCGCCAGTGACACAGCATCAATACTTTGTTGTTCCTTATTGTCGGTTGAATCCTCAATCAGGCATGAGCCGAGGATTTAGCAAATTTTGATTTCTCAAAGTCTCATTGAACTAAGGACTTTGAAATTCATAACGAACATTCGACAGAATGAACGACTCATCATCGGGTCCAACAACGTCTTAGACAGGCAGTGTAAGACAAACTTGAAAGAAAGAAGAGCCCTAAGCATGCTCCTATGCAAAACAATGTATGTGCGATTGCATGCGATAGGAAGCGATAACACATAAACAGTTACGGGGTTAGATGCAAATAGATCTTACCTTGTAGTACCTGTCTTAGTTTGGAGAGTTCTAATGCTTTGTATATGCAAAGGCGGTTTTGGTTCATAACGGGTTCCTCGGACTAGGGCCCGCAGATATACCTCCTGGCTCGCGATATCGCTGAGCAACAGTCAAACGGTAGCATGACCCATCATCGTCGAAGGTTGTTAGTCATTAGGGGTCCCCGGGCTCCGGTAAACCGTGCCGGATTGCCAAAACGATCCAACGGGGCTTATCTCACATCGATGCAAATGATATGCTAGAAATTGAATAAGAAGAAGAAGAATCACAAAATCGCAAAATGCCTTTTCAAGCTCGGCTCACTTTATTTAGTCCATCTTTAGAGGAAACTACGCAAGTGAACAATCGAAAAAGTCCCAGATTAGATTGGCCGGACACGAGGTCCTGTTAAATTACCATTCCAACCTACGGCAGCGCGAAACTCACCGTTTGGACAGACTTTTTAGGGATTGTTCACAAACATATTAAACTCTAAGTATGGATTAATATTGGTTCGATTATCCCCAGCAGAGTCGCCACTGTGGGCAGCATGCCCTGGAATTTCCGGATTCCAAGATGCAAGCCTTCGTCGTCTTGCCAAAGCGGCCTGGAAATTGAGGGATCGCGAGCGGAGAAGCAAGCGCTTGTAAATACAGAGTTGCAACTCGGGTTTGAAGGTCCGACACCCAAGGAACCGTATTTGAAGCACTGCGCTATTTGATTTGAAAAAGTGAAGGAACCGATCCGTCATAACCATATTTGGGTTCGGGAGCCAGGTTAACAGAGAGGAAGGGTTTTAAGGCACCTCTCGCCCAATCCGAGATCGGTCTCTACTAAGGATTTTGAAAACATTGTGATTCTTCTTCTTTTAACCAATTTTAGCCGGTTTGGGCGGAGAGCGAGTTAATCGGGGATTAAAACCGTAACAAGTTTGCAAGATGTGATAGATAGCATGGATGAGCGGTTAGTATAGGATGAGAGCAGACTGCTGTGGGTTTTACAGGCTGAGCCCACCCACGACTCTTATTCTCAAACCTTACGGGCTCTGGAAGGACAGTGCACACCAGGACAAACCAAGCGGTTTATAGCAATTATAAATATACAATTTAAAACAATTCTAAAAGGCTATAGAGCCACAAAATTACTAAAACACCCCTTAAGCAGTGAGGGGACAAAGCGAAGCCTAAAACCTAGTTAACCATGCATGGCTAGCTACTGATCTGTTTCAAACTCTTGCGCGAGGGTTTAGAACTGTTGCGAGGTTTAGAACCATCGCGCGAGGGTTCAGGTCAACCTTCCAATGTTTGGTTTTGCTCATCCTAGGTTCTGGGACAGGTCCAGAATGATCGAGGATGTTCCAACGAGCAATGCATTTTGACATTTTGAATTTGCAATTTAAGCTAAGAAAAGCAGTAAACAAGTTTTAACATGCATCAACAGTGATCTAAAACCTAAAACATGCTCCAAACAGTAAGAACTATTTATGAAACACAAAGAACAGGATACCCTTCCCCACGAAGTTCATCATCACACTGACACAAAGTGTCGCGCGAGTGTTAGGAACCGTCGCGCGAGGGTTCTTGCTCCACTGCTTCTTGTAACTTTGCTGGTTTTAGGGCCAGGACTGGTATTGATTACCAGCCTTGGCCCTGCCAGCCCCCTCAGGGATCAGAACAGAGAGCAGAACAAAGGTAAGCTATACCTTTGGTTCCTTTGAGTTTGAATGGTGTTTGAGCTTTGAATTGAATTGAGGTTGAACAAGGTGATAGAGTGGTGAAATACCAAGTGTATTAAAGGTTGTGTAGCCTTTTGAACCTGAACCTTGGTACTTTCTTCTTTTTTTCTCTTGAACCCAAGATTGTTAACCCTTTTTTTTGGAACCCTTTAAATGGAAGCACCATGGGGGGATATATATAGGAGGAGTGGTGGAAATGGTGTATGGAGGAGAAACAACCAACCAATTTGGCTTGGTGGCCAAATTGCCACTTATGGAAAGCTTGCAGGAAAGCCCGGCCGAGTCCACGAAGTGCAGGTGAAGATTACTGGTGATTAAGTTTGTCCGGTGAAAAAAGGTGAAAAGGGCGAGAGAGAGAACCGTCGCGATGGTTTGGAATTGTTGCGAGTTCTCCGCACGCGATAGTCAGCGGTCAGCGGTTTGTTGTTGACCACACTGCGACTTGACCCTCGCGCGATGGTTTTAAACCCTCGCGCGATAATTGGTTTTTGGCTTTTTGATGTGGTTTTTGGCTAGGTTAGGTTCAAGGGTTCTTCAAACACTCAAAGCTCAAACACTCGACATTCCCGAAGTGTTCTTGATCCGTTTCATCATCGGGGAATCAAAAACCGTAAATAAGCTAATCTGAAAGCCAGATTGGGGTGTCTACACGCACACTGCAGTTTCCTGCTTTGTTTGGAGGGTAGGGGGCATAGATGCCAAACAAACCTGACCCCTATCTATCGTCGTAGAAGCTGTTAGATCAAAGATGAGAGACCTGACGGGAAGTTGTGAAACCTACAACCATAAGTGGGAATACCTGAGGATTCGAGTGGTACGCCCTTAACCTCTTCTCTGTGAGCCAAGTGTTGGTCATCATTTCACTCTTAAACCGTGTCTTCAGTGGGGACCTTTTTACCAGCAATCTTACCTCTTTTTGTTTCAGGGCCTCATTGAGGCACCTTATGTTCCATGTCACTGCTAGTAGGTGATTTTGGTATGCTACAAGTGATGCGGTAGTAAATCCTAGTTCAAGGTTCAAGCTTCGTCCACCAGGGAAGAAACCAGTTGGATGTCGGTGGGTTTATACTGTGAAGCACAAAGCAGATGGTACGATTGAATGCTTTAAAGCGAGACTGGTGGCAAAAGGGTACACCCAAACCTATGGGATTGATTATACAGATACATTTGCACCTGTAGCTAAAATCAACATAGTTCGAGTCTTGTTGTCTCTAGCTGCGAACCTGAATTGGCCATTACAACAATTTGATGTGAAGAACGCCTTTCTACATGGCGAGTTGTCCGAAGAAGTCTACATGGATTTGCCACCAGGATGCATGATACCAGAAGTGCATTGATTGTCGGAAAGTGTGCAAATTAAAGAAATCTCTGTATGGGTTGAAACAGGCTCCCAGACAGTGGTACAAGAAGTTCGATGGTTTCATGCAGCGCAGCGGCTACACGAGATGCAACGCAGATCACTGTTGTTACCTTAAAAGATGTAAGTCTAGCTACATTGTCTTATTACTCTATGTCGATGATATGCTTGTAGCGGGGCCTTGTTTACAGGAGAGAAACAAGTTGAAACAACAGTTGGCAAGGGAATTTGCCATGAAAGATTTGGGTGCAGCGAAGCAGATACTTGGGATGAGGATCAGCAGGGACAGAACTCAAGGGGTCTTGAAATTGAGTCAAGCTGAGTATATTGAACGGGTCCTTAAAAGGTTCAATATGCAGAACGGCAAGGCAGTTGGCGCGCCTCTGGGAAGTCATTTTCAACGATGTGCAATCTCCTAAGTCAGATGCTGAGAAGGAGTATATGGCCAAGGTTCCTTATGCCTCGGCCATTGGTAGCTTAATGTATGCGATGGTTTGCACGAGGCCGGATATTGCCCATGCAGTGGGAGTTGTGAGCAGGTTTGCAAGCAATCCGGGAGCATTGGGAATCCGTAAAGTGGATACTGAGGTATTTGCGAGGGACTACGAACGTTGTGTTTTGGGAGAGGAGACTTGATGGTGAGAGGATATGTGGATGCTGACTTCGCGGGTGATCATGATACAAGGCGAAGTACCACAGGTTATATCTACACTTTGGGATCAAGTGAGTTGGGTCTCACGTCTGCAGAAGAGAGTCACTTTGTCCACGACAGAAGCTGAGTACGTTGCCGTGACAGAGGCCGCTAAGGAGATGATTTGGTTGAAGGCGTTTCTGGGTGAGTTGGGTTTGAAGCAAGAGGACAGTGTTCTTTTCAGTGATAGCCAGAGTGCCATACACCTTGCATAGAATCCGGTTTTTCATGCCAGAACAAAGCACATTGATTTGAGGCACCATTTCATTCGCTCGCTTTTGGAGGACGGAGAGTTGTTACTTGAGAAGATTTTGGACTACCTGGAAGGGGTTCCCCTGAACTCTAGTTTGCCAGGCCTCGGGAGTAGCGCCCTTCTTTTAGCTTAGCTCAGAGTGGAGCTCATAGAAAAGAGGGAAGCCCTTAGACCGGGAAGGGAAAGCGAACTAACCCTTGGGAAACCAACAGTAGGATACAGGCACCTCGAGCCATGAAACCCCGTGTTTTTGGCGTCAACCCGTTTTCTGCCCTAGAGCCCCTATGAGAATTGTCACAATTCAATAAACCCCGGCTTAAAAGCTACAGATTCTTACTATATTTATTACTTAAGCTGAAAACATAATAAATCCATTACCTGTCTGCCATTCCGATATGGAATAGAGTAAGGTCCGACTATCCATACTAAGCTAAGTGCTTGTGTGGGGCCCCTTTGCTTGCTTTGTAGCTTTGCCTTACGGAAGCCTACTTTATCTAATTCTGTTCCGCCAAATCCGGCTTTACGTGAATAGGGCAGGTTCCGAATCAATTGGTTTGAGGTCCGGATCCCATGAATATGGAAATACCGGGTATCTCACTGGGTCGATCCGATCAACGAGCGACCGATCACCCACCGATGTTATCGCACCCGCATGTTGATGCCCATCCATGTCACTCCCCAATGCCTGGGTGAAACATTGGTAGTTTATCCAGTAGCCTCGTTGTTCGACCTATCGACTCCGTCCAAGGCTACAGGTCAAAGCGCGTTCGACCCGCCAGAGATAGATGCATTGGCAAAAGTATGTGTAGAAGCTGAAACTGCTTATCCGGGTGCGGCTTTCTAGCCATCTATCAGGATAGAAAAGTAGATCGTTCAACTGACGCTTATGTTAGCCTTTCATTCACTTACAAAACAGAGGAGAAGAGCGAGGCTATGGAATAGTGTGACTTGGCTGCTTCCTTCGATGACTTGCTTATTCCTTTTTTTGAAACTATATCCATAGCCTCCCATTCGCCAGCTGAGTCCGTTGGCTAGTTTGGATCACCCCGAATTCGATTTCTCATGCGAGACGGAGGTAGACGATATAAAGGTTAATTGCGGGTTAACTTAACTACTTATTGGATTTGAAAGACCCATTGATGGCTATTCTGCTCGCTCTCAGGAGCTTGAGTAGACCGTTCGTTCAACTCGCCTGAAGGAGATTAGACTTCCTTAGATAGAAAAACTCGCTTCGTAACCTTTGCTCCCTTCGCACTCGTTTACCGGTTGCTCTTCCACTTCATGATTATACCGTTCGCAGTGATGCCAAGTCGGAGGACTTTCTTTATAAAGTAACGAAGACGCGGCCTAGCTACGCATAGCCCTTGTTCTACGATGAAAGACTTTTATGCCTAGCTTGACGACTGACTGAACTTCCAGGACTGAGCCAACTGGACAGAACTTACACTGATACCGTAGTTGCTGCTGCCTGCTCTTAGCCAGGAGGTGCTCCTGCTTATTTACTCCAGTTCAAGTTGAAAAATGTATTTTATTTACCAGTTGAAGTAGCAGAAAAAGGAGAAGTCGAAGTTCCAGTCTCGGTTGCTGTTGACGTGGACGTTGATCTAGCTAGCTCCTAAGCTCCTCAAGGCTAGGTTTGCTCCGTAGCTACCGCATGCAAGTGTAGTTGGTCTAAGCTCTTTCGGTTTAGGGTGGGATCTATTCGATAGACTTGATCCTTAGGGGCCTTTCTATAAGGATGTATGTTCAAGTGCAATATCCGTTTTATTTAGTTCTTAAGGCCGAATCAAGTGAGCGAACAGGCTTTGGCTTTGTCATTCGCATTGTTGCAAGCGTAGTTGGAGTAAGCTCTTGTCGTTGAGTGTAAGGGCGAGGCTACCGCAGCGATAATGGTTATTCTCTAATGGCGTAAAGGGGTGCTCGTCTTGTCTTTTTCTTTTGCTTAACTCGGTTATCCTCTTTCCTTCTTTTTATTAAAGCGAGGTTATGGTGTGTCGTTCTTCCCGTTGATGCGAAGCTGTATACGCCTGCTTCGATCTTCTTTCTGGTTAGGGAAGCAAGCTCTTGGGTTTTAGGTCATCAAGCTTTGTTTGGCTGGTCTTACTTCACTGGGAAATAAGAAGCCCCGAACCGGCCCACAAAATTCGTTACAGACCGATACGTATCGGGAATCGGCCGGTTCGCCTGTGATTTTCAGTCTTCCCGTTACACTGGCCTATATCCGAACCGAAACCCTCAAATTCTGGTACGAACCGGCCAATACGGTTCGTACGGGCCGATATTTAAAACTATGATGCTAGCAGATACATGACATTCATACCTTACAAACCCAAATTTCTTACCAGTACGTTTACTCCTTTTCCTTGGAATGAATGCATCCTTAACCACTCCAAAATTATTAAAGGTTCTCTGCAGCCAAAACTGATCCTTACGGTCAGGGATTTTATCCACAAACAAGGTGTAAATCTCCTTGATCCCAAACTTACTTACTGATCGGTTCCTGTGGTTCTTGACCACTGGAATCCAACAACCCTCATCTCTCTTAGCATTCTCTCTCACTCTCTCTCTCTCCATCTCTAATGTCAAATAATTTTTAAAAGGCAACATATCATTCAACTTTCGGTTGTTTGCCCTTTTTGTGTTTTTGTTCTTCGTTGTGCGGGTGAGTAAGTGTTGACTCACTCTTATTTTTTCTCTCGATGTACCTATTTCGAGTATGTAAGGGGAAAAAAATCCACTTAGTGCTAACTCTAGCTTTTTGGTGAACAGCTTCACGTGCCTCCTCGCCGGAATCTTGCCTTCCGCCGGAATCCTAACTGCAAAACAAACAGGGGTGAGCGCACCTTTGCCTTCTCGTGGCAAAGGCCCTCCGATGCCAAAGTTAGTATCTTGTACTAGTGAAAACCCTAATTATCAGTAGGTAATGAGCGAATAGCCAAGAATTGCATACCTTTACCTCTAGGTTTACCTCATATTTATAGACCCATGTCTACTTGCTGTCCAAGCCATCTTGCTGCCCCAAGTTTCCTTTCTCGTAAAGGGAACTTAGAATATCAGGGATTCTCATTCCCATAACTGCATACTTCCTTTTAGACCTTTTAGGAACTCTTTCCAAAGCTGGCCGTTCACCCCATTCTCGTTGGGTATCTCCTCCAGATCTTGTTTCCTTACTGGATATTTCCATTTCTGGACCACTCTGGAGCACCTCCTGGTACCTTCTCCAGATTGCTGCTACTGTTCGGCCTTCTCGTTGCCGAACAGACCTTCTGGACCAATGATTTCTCATATCACTGGACCCCCTTATCACGAGACTGGTCCAACAACTACCCTTGCTCTTTGGACCATACCCCTGCTCGGGTATCTTGGACCTGGGACCTCTCGTATCTCCGGTCCTTGTGCCGTTCACCTCACTGCACGGCAAATATTCCGACGGTATTTGTTCTGGGCCCCACGTACCACGTGTTCGGCCACTCCTTGTACCTGTTCGGGATTACCTCCCTACAATGGCTCCCCAGCTTTACTCGTTATTTTCTCTTAATATGATGAGCAAAGCTTCTAAACACCGAGCAAGGTTCTCGTCCTTTGCTCCTGCACCTATGTTTCTCGTACTTGGTGCAAACTCATCATTAGCTTAACCTAAACGTCTCGTCGTTTGGTGCGCACGAGCTTTTCCGGCTAACACCTTTACACGCGCGGCATGCTCTGCGCCGCATTAAATGCTCTGGCAGACGTTTCGGGGAACGGAGCGCCCAAACGGCGTCTGGGGTGACGTTTCTCATACGTCACCCCTTTTGCTGGGGTATACTTGGGTTTTCGTCCCCATTTCAAACCCACTTTTCTTTTCCCAACTTCCCTCTGCAGAAAGCACGCCCAAGCGCTCCCGCCATTGAAGCACTATTCACCATCTCGGGGTCTCATTCTTCTCCGATTCTAGGGTTCTACTCATTCGTAAGTTATCACTCCCCCTTTCCATTCTGTCTTCGTCGTCAATTTGGGATCTTCACAGTTTCTTTTAGGGCTTTTTCGTACCCTACTGTTTCCTAGAAAACCCACACCCACAATCTCGTTATGGGTCGATTTCGTAGGCACTGTGACACCCCCCAACAGATGGCTGAGTTTAGATCTCGTTACGAGATTCCAGACAACGTGGCCACCACACTTGGCCCCTGAGAACGCCATCCGTGAGAGTTTTGACAGCGATACTCTACACATCCCTCCTTGGCCGTCGTTGAGGGCGGCGTCAGGTTTCCTCTGGCACGTTACTCCGCCAGGTTTTAACCCATTATAGATTGTCCCCGATGCAAGTTTCACCAACTTCTTCAGGGTCGTTATGGGCATCAATGCCCTGAACCGATGCTAGGCACATCCCTTGGTCTTCACGACATACACCACTTATACAGTATTTTCCAGAACCAAGGGCGCCTTAACCTACTACCTCAAGAGTAGGGACTCCAGGAAAAGGTTGGTGCTTGAATTGCCACTCTGCCAGAGGGGACGACGATGACTTCCTCATCGTCACGGGAAACTTCGAGCCCAGAGACGAGGATGGTAGAGTCGTCGGCTTTCACGCACCCCACAGATTTGGCACTCCACGTTAGTTCCTTTTCTCGTAGAACTTTTAGCCAAGTAATTCCTCGTATTGCACCTTTCATTCATTTGTATTACCGATTGCCAATTTTTCTCGTATTTGCAACCACAAACGTCAACCAGGGCACGCCATTATCACCCCTCAGGTTCACGTGACCGACATCAATCGTGCTCTTGCATTCAACGGGCAAGGCACGTGCTTGGGCCGAGCAAGAGCCGCGCAGATCCTTCTCAGAGTTACCGTGCATCATACGGTGGATCGATCGACGAATCCGAGCGGCAGACAATCCCATCATCCCCGATCCTCCAGCTCAACAGCAGCGAGAAGAGAAGCGTTCTCGGACCCTCCTTTGCCCAACGATCCAATCCAACTCGCCGAAGAAACTTCCTCCTCTCGCTCGCCCTCTCTCCATCTCCTCTCCTCAAGAAATGCAACAACCGATCAACCTCAGCAGCCTCCTCAACATCCCGGGGTGGTCGTGGCGAACGCGGCACATCTCGTGGCGCGCGGGCGCTCTCGAGCCGGCGCCTTCTCATGGCGCGTGGCCACCTGACAGCGTCCCTCCCGGCTTCTCCCGAGGAGATTGAGGCGGCCACGAGGAAAAACGTCAGCGGCTCGAAACCTCTTCGGTCGAGCAGCCTCCTCAACTTGCGGCTCCTCCAACTCCCATCTGGGCTCCCCAGTTTACGCACGGCGGGCGGCCAATCACCGTCCGTGACAGTGTTGACTCTGAGGGGACAGCCCTCGCACTATCCCAGGCTTTCCTGCTGCCTGGGGATATGCAAAAAGAAGTTGCTTGCTCCCCGGACAATCTCTTCGGCTCGTTCATGAGCCATAGCGCCAAGGTAAGACCATCGTATCTGCTTTCATGTGCTAATGGCTTTAAACTGCTGCTCCTTTTGTCTGTCTAACCTTGTGCTTATCCAGGCGATGCAAAAATGGTGGCCATGGCCCAGAAGCTGGGACACTCCGAGTCCCAGCGTGCCAAGCTCGCCAGTGAGAACGCAAAGCTGCAGAACACAATTGTTAGGCTGGAGAGGGAGAGAAATCAAGCTCGCGGGCTTGCGGACGAGCTTAGGGGCAAGCTGGAGGGTGCAGAGGACAGCCTGAATCAGACCTTGACGGAGCTGGACGCGAGCAAAAATGAAGCCAAGGCTGCCTACCAGCAAGGTTATAATGAAGGAATCCGCGTGGCCACTGAGAGCTACGTGGATCAAATGCCCGGGATTCAAGATCAAGTCTTCGAGGCTGGCTGGTTAGCATGCCTCAAAAAGTCCGGTGCACCAGATTCTTCTCCCCTCTGGACGGAGATTGATCTTCCGAGCACCCAAGTCGTTGAGGAGCGGGAAGAAGTTGTAGAGGAGGAAGACAGCCTGGACAGGGAGCTCAACGCCAACGTCCCCGAGCAGCAAAGTGCTAGTGTTGAACAAACTGGAGAAGTGACCAGCCTTGGCCAAAAGGAAGCCAATGAGGGTCCATCTGAGCCGAGCACTGCTGCCCCGGCCTCAACGACTGATCCAGCCTCTCCACCTATCATTCAAGACCTGACGAACGAAGAGTAAGTTGGACTCTTTCTTGTGACAACGACTGGAACTTTTTTCTAAACAGTTTTTGACTGGCCCTGCGTGGCCATTGGTATTGCCCTGCGCGGCGCCTGATACATTTTCAAACACTTTAATTTCTGCTGATTCTGGCCCTTCGTGGCTTTTTATGCTTTGGTGGCCCTGTATGGTCTAAACTTTTGTCTTGCCTGGCCCTTCGTGGCCTGAACACGCTTGGCTGGTCCTTCGTGGCCGTTCTTTAACACAGGTGGCCGTCTCATGGCCAATATTTTATGTGCTTAGTGTCTTCACACTTAGACAATGTTGCGTGTTCATGGCGTGCCCATGTTACCCAAATGTATTCGTATTTGGTCATGTTAATCCTGAGTTTACTCGTACTCTTATGCATAAACAAATGTATTTGTATTTGGAACTATCCCAAACATATTCGTGTTTGAGAACAGTGAAGTGTTTTTGACATAATTCTGGGTGTATTCGTACCCGAATAAAATGGTCAAGTATATTCGTACTTAATAAAGCTCTGGGCGTAATCGTACCCGAGCAACTGCCAAGTGTATTCGTACTTGGAATTATCCCAAACATTTTCGTGTTTGAGAACAGCGTGCATAATCTCGTATGCATTTTGGGCGTATTCGTGCTCGAGCAAACAGTCAAGCATATTCGTACCCGACCAACCCGTCAAGTATATTCGTACTTGGCAAAAATTCTGGGTGCATTCGTACCTGAGCAAACTGTCAAGTATATTCGTACTCGGCTCAATTTTGGGTGTATTCGTACCCGAGGAAACTGTCAGGTATATTCGTACTTGGCACACTTTTGAAATATTCGAAATTCCATTTAGTTACCCCTTACCTCTGCTCCCCAATACGGAGTGAGGACTAAGGATTTGGCTTGATTTCGTATTTAAAGCTTAACGAAAGAAAAACTCATAAAAAACAATGTTTGCTTACCAAAATCCGGGAATTTTATTCATAATTCAAAGAACTCAAGGGGGCGTTACGCGTACCCCTTGCAACTAGCTAAACAAAGCACAAGGGAATTTTAATCGTAATTCCCACACAATCACGATGTGCTTTTAAAACAGAATAAAAAATGAAATCGAAGTTCTTTATACGTAGAACTTCCTCAAGTTATGAACATTCCAGGGCCTTGGTACCGGGTTCCCGTCCAGGTCTGCCAATCGATATGCCCCTATGCCCACAACCTCCGTAACTCGATGCGGGCCCTCCCAATTGGCCCCTAACTTGCCCTCGTTGGCCACCTTGGTGTTGCCGAGCACCTTTCGTAGCACAAGGTCTCCAACGTCGAACTCTCGCAGGTGGACGTGCTTGTTGTAACTTTTCATCAGCTGCTGGTACGAAGCCAGGTGCACCAAGGCTCGTTCTCTCCTCTCCTCGGCGAGGTCCAGCTCGATCTCCAGGGCTCTGTCTTTGCCCCCACTTTCCACCAATGTGGTCCTGTTGGTCGGTAAACCAACCTCCAATGGAATCACAGCCTCTGTTCCATATGCTAACGAATAGGGGTCTCTCCCGTAGACCTCCTAGGAGTTGTTCGGTGTGCCCACAGGACCAGTGGCAATTCGTCAGGCCACTTGCCTTTTGCTCTGTCCAACCTTTTCTTGATCCCGTCAAGTATAGTCTTGTTGGACGCCTCCGCCTGCCCATTGCTCTGAGGGTAGGCCGGTGTGGAATAGTAGTTCCTTATTCCATATTGGGCGCAAAAAGCCTTGAACTTTTTCTGGAACTGCGACCCATTATCAGTGATCAGGGAATAAGGAACTCCAAATCGAGTGATGATGCTCTTCCACACGAACCTTTCTATCATTGGTTCTGTGATTTTTGCCAGTGGTTCTGCTTCAATCCATTTGGTAAAGTAGTCCGTTGCCACCAACAGAAACTTCCTGTTCCCAGTAGCCTTGTGGAGCGGACCCACGATGTCCATACCCCACTGCGCAAACGGCCAAGGACTTGTCAGGGGCACCAGATCTTCAGCTGGTGTTCGGATCATAGGTGAGAATTTCTGACACTTCTCACAGATTTTCACATACACCTTTGCATCTTCTTGCATGTGCGGCCACCAGTATCCCTGGGTAATTGCACGGTGAGCAATGGACCTGCCCCCAGCATGACTCCCACACGTTCCCTCGTGTATTTCATGGAGGAATTTCTGCACCATCTCGGGATGCACACAAAGCAAGTACGGTCCAGTAAAGGACTTTCTGTACAACTTCCCCTCTAGCGATAGCCAAAACCTTGCAGATTTCATCTTTATCTTGTGAGCTTCTTTTTTATCTGTGGGGAGTGTCCCATCTCGTTGGAACTCCACTATTGGATCCATCCAACTTGATCCTTGGTTCACGTCCATGACCAATTCCACAATTCTCCCAATGCTCGGCTCAGCAAGATAGTCCACTGCTACCTTCCTTTTGAACTCTGTTGGCACAGCCGCTGCCAACCAAGCCAGTGAGTCAGCGTGGGCGTTTTGTCCAGAGCTTATCTGCTCGATGTGTACCTTCTCAAAGGTATCAAGTAAATCCTTGGCTGCCTCCACGTAGGCCGCCATCCTTTCACTCTGGGTCTCGTATTCCCCGGACAGCTGATTCACCACGAGTTGTGAATCACAGAATACTCGAATTCTTTTACTTTCAAGGTTCTTGCGCTCCGTAACCCGGCCAGAGCGCCTCGTACTCCGCCACGTTATTCGACGCATTGAAACCCAGCGCAGGATAATTCGATCATAACTCCTTCAGAGGGAAAAGCACCACCCCAATTCCAGATCCGGTGTTGCATGCGGATCCATCTACAAAAAGCTTCCATTCCATTGGGTCCTGCTCGGCGGGTGCCTCTCTCTTCTCGGCAGACGGCTCGTCCAACTGCTCCTTTCTTGTAGGAGGCCGTGGAGCTACTGTGGGAGAGAACTCTGCCAAGAAATCCAAAACTTGCCCTTTGACCGCCATGCGCGGCCGATAATCAATATCATATCGGCTCAATTCCACCGACCAAGTTGATATTCGCCCCGAGAAATCGGCCTTCGAAGCAATGACTTCAACGGGAACTCCGTATAAACGACCACTTTGTGACTTTGGAAGTAATGGGGCAACTTTCTAGCCCCGTCCTTAATGCCAGGACCAACTTCTCGAGGGGTAGATATCTCTCTCTGCGCCCAGTAGCGTCTTGCTCACATAATAGACAGGATTTGCTCGGATCCCTTGCTCCTCAATAAGATTGCGCTAACAAGCATGCTCTGACACCGCTAAGTACAAGGTTAGGATATCACCAGGCTCGGAGTGGAGCGGGCCGCCGCCAAGTATTTCTTCAGTCTTGGAATGCTGCTCACATTCTCGCTCCCATTCGTATCCTTCTCTTTTCTTCAACAATTGAAAGAAAGGTCTACACTTGTCGCTCGATCGACTAATAAACCTGTTAAGGGCTGCCCATACCCATCAATCCTGGACCTCCTTCGTGGTCCTTGGACTTTGTAGCTTTTGCAAAGTTGTAATTTGATCGGGATTTGCCTCTATCCCTCTAATGGTCACCAGGTGACCCAAGAATTTTCCGGAACTTACTCCAAACGCACATTTTGAGGCATTGAGTTTCAGCCTGTACTCCCTTAGAATTTCGAAAGCTTCCTTCAAATCAGCGATGTGGTCTCGTTTCTATTTACTTTTAACCACCACGTCGTCTATGTACACCTCCATGGTCTTGCCGAGCAGCTTCTTCAGCATAATCGTTGCTAGTCTGCGATAAGTTGCTCGGCATTCCTCGCACCAAAGCGGCATGACATCAGAATAAAGATGTGACCCTCGTGGCGTGATAAAGGACGTCTTCTCTGATCGGGGCTGGTGATATCCTCGATAAGCGTCGAGGAAGCTCAGACGCCCGTATCCAGCAGTTGCATCTACTAACTGATCTATCCTGGGCAGGGGAAAACTGTCTTTTGGACAAACCTTGTTCAGATCTGTGAAATCGACGTAAACCCGCCATTTACCATTCTTCTTTTTTACCACTACTGTGTTGGATAGCCACTCGGGGTAGTAGACCTCTCGTATCACCTTTGCCTCAAGCAAACGGTCGACTTCCTCGATAACAGCATCCACATGCTGCACGGCTGATCTTCTTTTCTTCTGCATCACGGGCTTGTGTTGTGGGTCCACATTCAGGTGGTGGCAAATCACGTTTGTATCCACCCCAGGCATTTCCTCGGGCACCCAAGCAAACACATCGAGGTGTTCTTTGAGAAACTTCACCAACTCTTCCTTCTCTTCCTTGCACAGTTTTTCCCCAATCAGGAAATACCTCTCAGGATCATTCTCGTTGATCTGGATTTTCTTCAATCCTTCCACCACTTTTTCGGCGGGATCACCTCCGACATCCTCGATGGTCGGCTGGTTGGTAACCTCGACAGTCTGCACCAACTGTGACTTGGGTGCCTTCTTGATTATGGAAACCAAGCACTGCTGGGCTATCTTTTGGTTCCCCCTTATTTTCTCGATTCCAGTGGACCCTGGAAACTTCACCATCTGATGGTAAGTAGATGAGACTGCCCTCATCTTATGCAACCAAGTCCTTCCTATAATCGCGTTATAGGAGGAGGGCACATCCACTACCAGAAAATCGGTTCTGAGTACCACCGTTCCTGCCCGAACAGGGAGGGTCACCCTACCCAGCGGCCAAACTGCCCCTGCACTGAACCCAACCAACGGAGTTACTGACTGTACCAAGTCCGCTTGTGCCAATCCCAATTTTTTGAACGCGTCGTAATAAAGCACCTCGGTGCAGCTTCCTGAATCCACCAGGATTCTCTCCATGTCATACTCCCCAATTCGTAGGGTTATGACCAAGGCATCATTGTGTGGCACCTGGACTCCTCCCAGGTCCTCATCCATGAAGACGATGCCCTCGTTGCACCCTTCCGCTTCACGTCCCCGTTTCTTTCCTAACCGCATCACGTGCTGGTCATGTTTCACCTGCCTCTGGAGCAACCTCACCTCATTTCTCGTATAAGGTGTGGCCATTCCATGTATCATATGGATCACGCCCCTTGGATTCTGCTCGTAATCCAGTTCCATCGCTTTTTCCACACCCTTGTGCTCCTCTTGGATGAACTCTTTCAGATACCCACGTGAGACCAGGTCATCAAGGTGCTACTTAAACATCTCGCAGTCTTCCGTCATGTGACCCCGATCCTTGTAGTAGCTGCGATCTTGACTTCGTAGCCGCTGCTTGCGTCTTTATCTCCTCCAGGCTTGGGGCCACTTGAAATACGGACGGTTCTTTATTCGATAAAGAACCCGATAAATTGGTTCTTTCCAAACCGTTGTCACCGAGAAGAAAGACTTTGGGTCAGGGGCATGCTTTTCTCGGTATGACTCTTTCTTAACTTGCCCATGCTCCTTCCTTTCTCTATAAGTCTTGGGCTCGGGCTTATCTGCCTTCTTCGCAGGGCCCTTGACTTGCTCAGCACTCAGCTTGCCATCTTCCCGTAGTATGTCATCCTCATTCCTGGCGTGCTGCTCAATTCGCTCCAGTGTGCTCACTGGGCTCATGTTTAGGAACTTTCGTAGCTCCCCACGAACAGGTAGCCCAGTCTTGAACGTCGCTATTGCATACTCCTCACCGCAACTTTCAATCTCGTTGAAAGTCTCCCAATACTTCTTGGCGTAGTCCCCGATCGGCTCACTCTCTCTTTGCTTCATAGCCGAGAGACTCTCAAAAGTTTTGGGTGGTTTCCTGCTCGTCAGGAACCGAGCAGTGAACTCCTCGGCCAAATGTCTCCACCCTCGTATAGTGTTCGGCCCCAACTTATGGAACCATGATAGGGCCACTTTTCCCAAACTAGATGGGAACATCTTGCACATGATTGCGTCATCACCGTCGTGCATAAACATCGCCGGTAATCTTTGTATGTGCGCCAGGGTCTGCATTGGTTTCATACAGGATAAACGTCCCGTGCTTAACCCTGCTCGGCAACCTTGCCTCCTGCAATCTCTTTGCAAAAGGAGAAGTTGCTATGTTGCTAAGGGCTCCCCGTGCTGCTTCTCGTGCAGACATGGTCCCTCCTCCGATACCTTCACACTGGCATTATTCCTTTCCTACCGGAATCAGGTCTCTCGCACTGGCCCCTGTGGTGCTTCTGCTCCTCCTTCCTGCGGGAGGAGCTCTGCTCTTTTCGTGAAGAAGCCTCTGGTCGTTTCGAGTGAGGCTCCTCGCTTCTTCTTTTCGTGAAGAAGCTCTCTGTACTCCACCATACCCAACCTTTCTTTTCCGGACTTCCTTCGTGAAAGCCCGAATCCTCGGGATGTTCTCGTATCAGCTGCAGTTGAATCTCATATTCTCGTCTTTTAATCAGGACAAGCGTATTCCTCTATTTCCTGTCTCTTTTGTCCAGGATGTCTTCCCTGGCTGTGCACGCCGAACGCGCCACTGACTCCCTCCCACGGCGGGACTTACTCCTTCTCGTGGATCCTGTGGCCGTCCGTCCGTCCCTGTTTCTGGAGTCGCCATGGGTTGCCAGGGGGCGGTCCTTGCTCGTGGTTCTCCCCGCACGCCCACCGTCGGGCTTTCTTGGTGGATCTGGTGGGGATTTATCTACTCCCCCACCCAGCTGATTGTTTGCATCAAGTGGAGTCTTTGGATTTTCTTCCGCCATGGTCGTTTTTTCAAAGGGATCTCTTTCGTTTCCCACAGACGGCGCCAATTGTAAGGGGAAAAAAATCCACTTAGTGCTAACTCTAGCTTTTTGGTGAACAGCTTCACGTGCCTCCTCGCCGGAATCTTGCCTTCCGCCGGAATCCTAACTGCAAAACAAACAGGGGTGAGCGCACCTTTGCCTTCTCGTGGCAAAGGCCCTCCGATGCCAAAGTTAGTATCTCGTACTAGTGAAAACCCTAATTATCAGTACGTAATGAGCGAATAGCCAAGAATTGCATACCTTTACCTCTAGGTTTACCTCATATTCATAGACCCATGTCTACTTGCTGTCCAAGCCATTTTGCTGCCCCAAGTTTCCTTTCTCGTAAAGGGAACTTAGAATATCAGGGATTCTCATTCCCATAACTGCATACTTCCTTTTAGACCTTTTAGGAACTCTTCCCAAAGCTGGCCGTTCACCCCATTCTCGTTGGGTATCTCCTCCAGATCTTATTTCCTTACTCGATATTTCCATTTTTGGACCACTCTGGAGCACCTCCTGGTACCTTCTCCAGATTGCTGCTACTGTTCGGCCTTCTCGTTGTCGAACAGACCTTCTGGACCAATGATTTCTCATATCACTGGACCCCTTATCACGAGACTGGTCCAACAACTACCCTTGCTCTTTGGACCATACCCCTACTCGGGTATCTTGGACCTGGGACCTCTCGTATCCGCGGTCCTTGTGCCGTTCACCTCACTGCACGGCGAATATTCCGACTGTATTTGTTCTGGGCCCCACGTACCACGTGTTCGGCCACTCCTTGTACCTGTTCGGGATTACCTCCCTACAGAGTAAATAAAATTGTTCCATTTGCCGAGGAAAAAAAACGTAAAAACTAGGAAGGAAACACAAAACACGGAAGAAAAAAGGTCAAGCTAATTACAAAATTGCCATTGATATATGGAGTAAAAGACAACCACTCGTCCCTCTCCTCTTCTCTCTGCTTGTATCAGGATCAGTGTGGCATAGTGGTCCCGTTCGGCTAAATAAGCCAATTGGCTTATTTTTTTGTCCTTATTCAAATTTTTTTCGTATTTGTTAGTTTTTCGTCAATTTTTTGAGAATTATTGCATCGTCATGACGAGAGAAATCTAAAAAGTAAAAACTTATGATAGGAATCCAATTTTTTTTCAATAAAGACGAAAAAATTGGCTTATTGACTTATTTTTGTCTTTATTCAAAAAAATTAAGCTTCGATCGTAACTTAGTACCTTTTTTCTATTCCTATTTATTTTTCCATTTCATTTTTCAAACATTTTTATCCATTAAAAGACCACATTAATTCCACACCCCTTTTCAAATTTGATAAAGAAAAAGGAAAGAGAATGGTCAAGATGGAGATCATACATTCGCTTGTTTGGCCTAATAAGCCAAATGACTTACTCCGTATTTTTTGTTATTATTTAATTTTTTCGCATTTGTTAATTTTTCATCAATTTTTTGTGCATTATTGTTTTTTCATGACAAAAGAAATCTATAAAGTACTCTCTCCGTCCCTTTTTTAGAGTCTAATATTCCATTTTGGACTGTTCCTTAATAAGTGTCTATTTTATAAAGTTAGTGGGTAAAAATTGATGCATTGTCTATTTTGTCCCTTAAAGTAGATTCCATTTTGAAAAGTTAGTGAATAAAAGTGTATGATGATGAGTAAGGAGGGAAAGTGGAGGAAAAAGTTGATGTGAAAGATATAATGATGATGCCTTTTTAATAAGTTGGAGTTACGAAGCAGGACATTTAAAAAGGGACGGAGGGAGTAAAAAATTACAATCCAAACCTAAATTTTTTGAATAAAGATAAAAATAAGTCAATAAGTCAATTTTTTTTTGTCTTTATTTAAAAAAAAATAGTTTTGATCATTGTAGGAGTACTATATGCAATGATGATAAAAAAAAAAAAGAAAAAAGAAAAAGAAATAAAAAAGGTATTACTCCCTCCGTCCCTAAATAAGTGTCCGGCGCGCAAAACTAGGCCTTACAAAATATGCATGTTTTTCGTTAAAAAATCTAATTTTTTTCCACAATCTAATAGAACCCATTGCCATCTATTGCTTTGTGAAAAAATTTTAATTTTTTTAATAAAGCAAATGCATTTTTTTAAAGGCCTAGGTTTGCGTGCCGAACACTTATTTAGGGACGAAGGGAGTACAATTTTTTTTGAATAAGGACAAAAAATAAATCATTTTACTTATCAGGCCGAACAAGCCCTAAATAGATGTGGACGTTTTTGTTTTCCATTTCAAATTGGAAAAATAAAAAAAGAAAGAAACAGAGAACCATGGGGTGGTGTATTTGGGGTTTCTATTTTGAACTGGGTTATTGTATTGTATTCAGGTACCACGTGCCCAACTTTTGAGGGGGTGTTCGAGTAATGATTCTTTTTTTAAAAATTTTTTTCTTCTATTTTCAAACTCAAATATAATGAAAATAGAAAATAACATCTTTATTTTTTTTTGCACCGTATAAAAAATCTCAATGAAATCTATCAAACAAGATCCATATTGGTAGGAAAATTATTTGGATAAACACATGATTTTTGAGTTTGAAATTACATTCGTTTGAAAAAAAAGTACTTTTTATGAAAGTGGAACACCACCTGAAACCTTTTTAAAACAGGGGGCCCTTTTTTTTTTTTTGGGCATGACTTGACCCATATTCGACCCGCCTACTTTGAATCCGTATTCAACCTGCCCATATTTGACACGCGACCCATTTCAACCTATCCAAACCTACCCGTTTGCCACCTCTACATCCAAGTCTCTGTTGGATGTTCGTTTTTCAATTTTAATTTTATCTCCTTTTTTTCCTTAATTTCTCTGAACTCCTAAGCGTTTATTTGCTTTTAGTGTTCCCTTTCAATGCAACCCTTTTGAGTTTTATAAAAGTTTCATTTGTCAAGAAAAAAAAATTCCTCTACTTATATGAGGTTACCTAAACAAAATGCAAACTTGTCATAATCAAACATTGTCATGATGTGCATGTTCTTAACAGCTAGGGTGTTTTCTTTGTATGGATCGATTCTTCAGGCCATCCCCTTTGAAACCCACCAATATTCCCTTGCTCTTCTTTCTTCCATGCTTCCCTTGCTCGCTTTTATTCTCTCTCTCCCTCTCTTCCCTGCTATAATGCTTTTACCCTACCAAAATGAAAAAAAGGCTGTCAATGAAGCAATGGCGACTCGCACGCCGATTGAACCCAAAAACAAGACCGACCAAGAACCATGGAGATTCCTCCTATATATTATTGTCAATAAAAGGCTCTTTTTTCTTTCCTTTTTATCCCCCACCATCTCATTTTGTAGGGGTGTTCAAGAAAATCGTCCGAACCGTAAAACCGGTCCGATCCGGACCGAACCGTCCTTTTTGGTCCGGTTCTGCGGTTCTACGGTCAGGTTATGATTCCAAAAAAATAAGAACCGTTAATTTTGGTTCGGTTACTGGTTCTCAATTAATGAACCGTGGTTAGAACCGAACCGGACCATTTAAAACTAAGATAAATATAAAAATACATGTGTGTAATTAAATATGTATTTGAATTTGGTAGGTTAATCTTTTCCTTGCTAAAATTAATTTTTTTATTAATAAAATTTCATTTGTTAGGGAAGCATTTATTTTTTTCTTCCTTTCCTATTCCAGTAGAGTATCTTCCTATTTCTTTAATTTTATAAGTTCATATTTTGTGAATAAGTGTTTTGATACTTATTGGGTGGAACCGGAACCGAACCAAAACCGGACCGGTCTTGCGGTTTGGTTCTGGTTAGGTTCCATGCATATATTGGTTAGGTTCTGGTTCCAATTTTTCAGAACCGTTTGAAATGGTCCAGTAACTGGTTTTCTAGAGAACCGGACCAATCCGTATCGTGTACACCCCTATCATTTTGAGATGCCACTTTCCCCAAAAAAATCAAAGCCGTGGAAGATATCCCACGCCCCACAAAAGCACATGTCCGAGGTACATAGCAAGGTTTTATACCAAAAAAAAAAAAAAACTTAAGTCAAATACTTGAGTCATGCCCTACATAAAAATATAAAAATTTATTTTTTCATCCTCAAATTCAAATAAATCCCAGATTACCGATTTCTCTCTCATAATCCTTCAAATCATTCTCTCTTCATTTTCTAGTTTTTCTTACTCTCTTTCTCCTATCTTTCACATCATTTTTTTTCCCCTCTCAATTTTCTCTCCCCTAAAATCAAAATACAAAATTAAAAATAAAGCTATTATTCTCTCTCCAATTTTCTCTTTCCCAAAATATTTCATGATCTAATTTTCATGACATATTTATAAAATTCGTGATTTTTTCCTAAACCTACCAATATCATGATTTATTAAAATATATCATCTATTTCATGACATACTCCAACAATTCTTCATGACCTATTTTAAAAATTATTTCATGAAAAATAAAGATTCAATAAATTTTATTCATATAGGAAAAAAAGATAGCTGATAGATTACTACCATGAAACAAGTGAGTTCAAATATGGCAAGTTTCACGAACATGACAAATTTTGTAAAATATGATACAAGTGAGTTCAAACACGATACAAGTGAATTCAAACATGATAAATTTCGTAAAATATGATACTTACAATGACACCTATTGCAACTCAATCCGAAAACTTACTACAGTTCTTCCAAAATATGAAAACTTATCTTCAACATACCATCAACTACCACACAAATTTTGACACAAGTGATCCATGAATTTCATGACATATTTAAGAAAATAATCCATGTTTAGGTGGAACTCAGTAACGGTGGTGGAGGACAGAACCGGAAACGGAGGTGGACGAAACCTGTACAGATATAACAGACCACTACACTACACAATTGTCTCAAATGTTCCACAATTTTCATGATATATTCTTCAACATCTACAAAAGCTAGCATCCATCACACAATGAAACGCAAAAGGCTGCAAAAATTACTTACGCTGTAACATGGAAGTAGTGAATCTGGTATCTAGGAAAAGGAAAAAGCGAGTTGAACTTGTGGTTTGAAAGAATCGTTTAAGCGTAGTGAGTCATTACTCATTACCAGAACTGATTTCCAACCAAGAGGCTACGTACATTACGTGATCAATGATAGACTTCGTATCCAAGAATATGTCAGGTTGATCGGCGACCGGGGGCAGATGCATCGGGCGGTGGCGGTGGTCATCGATCAAGAGAAATAGAAACCCGAACTGATGATGGGTTTGACGGTGCGGTCGGCGACTATGGGGTTGACAGCGAAGGTGAGGTTGATCGAAGACGGTGAGGCGAAGACGGTGGAGGTGATCGGCGATGGTGGGTATATATGGGTTTCTCGTTCCAGAGATAGGAGGAGAGAGAAACATTTTCTATTGGGATTTGCATATTGGGGTAACATGACAATTTGAGGATGAGAACATAACTATTCAAACTCATCAGGATGGACACCTAAATAAGTCTTGTTAATAGGATGCATATTTAATTTGTTTCTTTAACTTTTAAATTTGTTTTATTACTCTGTTTCTTTTAACAGACCCACTCTACTAAAAAATCAATAAATTCATCAATCATCGTAATTATATTAATTTGAAGATACTATTTTTAACAATAAGAGAATAATTTATCTTAAACCTTTTTTTATTCAAGTTTGTTTAGTGAAAATAAATTATTTGGATTACTTTAACAATAAGAGAATAATTTATTTTAAACCTTTTTTTAATTAAAGTTTGTTAAGTGAAAATAAATTATTTTGGTTTACTTATAGTGAAAATTATTTTTTTGTAAATTTGAAATGAAATTGACTACAAAATTCAAATAATTGAAAGGGAAAAACTTATCAGAACATTAATAGTATGCAAAAGATTTGAACAGATTTTGAGTAATATCTACAACCACTTAAGCATAATTAATTTAGAATACAAGTGATGCAAGAATCATTTTTTATTTACCTAGATCTAATAGAAAAATAAGAAATAAGAAATACTTTGCCAAAAACTAAAAGGGCCTTCAGAGACTTGAACCGAGAACCCCTTGGTTTTGAAGGACCGAACTAAACCTGGCTATTGTTCAGGACACCGAGCCCTCTTGACCGTCAACTTCGCAAGTGACTTCACTGAAGAAGGCTCCTGCTCGTGCATCCATCCGCTTAGTTATGTATGTCATCATGACGTAGGCCAAAGCGTTTATGGGACATGTGTCATCATTAGGGCCAGGCAGGCCATGTGCTTCATAACCACGTTTTCTGGTGTGTCATATGTGACGTCACCTGAGGCAGTTACCCGTGTGTGTCCTCCACATGCTTACTTGCCGAGCAAGTAAGGCAAGGCCTGTACAAGTGAAGGAGGAAACCCTAGATGAGGTATGTCATTTCTCCCTAGCCTCAAACCTACCTTCCTTGGCCGGAATCTGACTTACTGGTTGATCACTTGTCTAATTGGTAGACCACTTTGAGTAGGGAAAATGAAGGCTAAGGACATGTTTTGATAATAAATACATGCCAAGGACATAATCAACATTAACAAATTCTCAATGTGTTCTTGGTGGATATCAATTATCAAAATGCGTCCTAGACCGTCAAATTCCCCTTTGAGTAACAACTAATTGGGCCTGAGTCATTGGGAGTTTGGACCCATGTTGACCAAAAAGGAATTGATTTGGATAGGGCCAATAGGGTCTTTAAGAGCCATGTATCAGGTATTGTTCCAAGATGTTAGATATATTGGCGCTTTCTGGGGTTGTTCAAAATCTTCTTTGGTGCCTTTGTTATATCGATTCCGTTTTATTATAATGGGTAGGTTCTTAGGGGTAGTTTCTTGCACGATGCTCCTCCCATTATTTGCGCCAAATTGACCGCTACGGAATCGAACCAGTTGCGTGAAAGGTAAAAGCATTACATAGCACATCATGCATATTATTTCCAATATTAGAAATTTTATTCATGCATGTTTTTTTTACCCATAAAACTCTCCGAAAATCTACTTACCATATTTATATATATAATAATTATTGTTACGAGATTTTTCTTTGGAGTATAAAAATAAAAAAAACAAAAAAAAAAAACGCACGTTTACCTCTCTAGAAATTCTGTCAAGATTTCGATTTCCATATTTGCATCATTAAGTGTTTGTTTTATAGTGGCGTGGACGACACTTTTGGTGTGGAAGATATTTTGATTACACGTAAAGGAAAGAAAGGAGTGCATCACTGGTTAATTTGTTTTTGTTTTCTCTCGGCAGAGGCCTGAGTGTTTAGGGGGTGTTTCATTTTGACAAAAAGTTCTTTTTTTTCAAAAACAGGTAATTTCAAACTCAAATATAATGAAAATGAAAAATAATTTTTTAATTTTTTTTGCACCGTTTGAAAGATCTCAATGAGATTTATCAAACACAATCTATATTGGTAAGAAAATTATTTACGTAAGCACATGATTTTTAAGCTTGAAATTATCTTCTTTTTCTAAAAGTTCTTTTTTTCCGAAACTGGTGGCACGTCTTAGTTACAAAAAGAAAAAGAAGGGTTGCACTGTTTTTTTTGTTTTTGTTATAGGCGAGTCGATAGTTTTTCTGGCAGCCCACTTTCTTTTTCTTCATTCTTCTTCTTTCAACATTTGGTTTGATTTTTGGGTCACATTCACATCATATCATTCATCCATTTACTATTCGTGGTTTTTTGTGCCATTTGCTGGTGAGCCCGAATTTTTTGGAGATTAATTCGGAGCCGGTTGAATCCGAAGATCGGGTGTGAAGTCCGTGGTACATCTATTGGATCTTGAAGAAACTCTGGGAGCATCGGAGATTACCGAGAATAGGTAAATGCTTGGGTTAGATTTTTGCTATTTCGCAAATCTATACTTCTTTTTGATTAATGGAATCAAGCAGTAGTGTTAGGCCGTGGTTTTGGTTTAAGGTTACTTAGAACCTTCAGTTTTTCCACGTAAATCGTGTGTATCTTGTCTCAATTTTTATTCTACTGCACTACTTGATTTATGGTTTGGATTAATCGAGATAATCAACCTGCTCATCTATATTAATTTTTAAATCAGAAAATTGGTGATTTTTTTTTGATCAAAACTCCTATTCACCCCCCCTCTAAGTGTAGATTGAACGCTTCCGCATAATTTCAATTGGTATCAGAGCGGGTTGCTTTGTTTCGGTTTAAACACCTTAGTTTCATGAACGCACCACGTTAGAGAGCTTCAAACTTTAGGCCACCTTTTTTTGACGGTAATGATTATCCGTACTGGAAAACCTCATGACCACGCATTTGAGTTCCTTAGGAGTTAGGGTTTGGAGATCTGTTAGGTACGGCTTTGAGGCCCCTACCATAGAAGACTCGCGATCGAAGAAAAAAGTTGACAATATTCTTTTTGAAGAACTTGTAGGTAATCTTCAAACGTTTGAATTGAATCATCTTTCGAAGAAACCTTCATTAAAGCCTAATAAAAGCATTGCATTTAAATCATATAGAGAAGAATCCTCTGTGACACAATAGAGTGATGATGACCTTGACGAAGAAAAACTTGCTTTCTTTGCTAAGAAATTCAGTAAATTTGTTAAATTCCGTAAAAATAATAAATTTGAAAATTTTTCTTCTTCAACTAGTGGAGGTAAGAATTTTAATTCTGGGGATAATGAAAAGAAATCTTCTATTGATAAATCCAAGAAACCCCAAGGTATACAATGACGTCACGAGTGTCACGGTTTCGGGCATGTTCAGGCAGAGTGTGCAAATACTCTTAAAAAGAAAGTAGCCAAGGGGTATAAGACTACGTGGGATGACGATAGTGATGAGAGTAATGATGGGGGTTCTGAAGCTCCTAGATATTCAGTGCTTGTTGCCAACATTAAGTCCCCCACGTCCCCTAAATCGGTTGAAATTTCTACAACTCTTAGTGATGATAGTAAGTATGTCTTGACTGACGAAGACTGTGAGAATAGTGATGATGATATAGATTCTATTCATGAAGCCTATAATCAATTGTTTAAAGAGGGTGTCAAACTGAAAAAGAAAAAGAAAGAACTCATGAGTGTCTTCGAGAAAATTAGTGGTGAGAGGAATAAACGTAGAGATGACATTGAATCTAAGAACATCGAGTTTGAAGAAGTAAAAACCTATAATGCTAATTTGGCAAACAAGTTTGCCAAAATTGAAAGAGAGCATGTGGATGCCTTGAAGGGTCTAAGGATAGGATTTTTGAATTGGAGCGTAACCTTAGGGAGGCCACTGAGGCCATAAAGCGTAATGAGTGTGGCGCAACTCGTATTGCCGAAATGACACGTACGTTTAGAAATAGAAGCAGCTTAGGGTTTGTTGATCCACCTTCACTAACACCTAAGGCTAACGAGTTCACAAAAAGGGAAATCAAGTTTGTGAAATCTGAAATTGTAAAGAATGAGGTAGTAAGCGCTAAACCCGAATCTTCTATTAAATCTCCCACCATCATTAAAAATGCATACAACACTAATCATGCTCTTGAGAAGAAAAATCCTTTTATTTGTCATTATTGTGGTGGTCAAGGTCACATTCAACCTTTTTGTTATACACTTAGAAGGGACAATCAGAGAATAAAGGAAAAATTGTTTATAGCCTCTGTTAATAAAAGTCTTCAGTATGGTCAACCCAATGTGGGAAGACCTCAAGTTATGCGTCAGTCTCCCACAAACATTAAGAATGAGAATTTTCGAAAGACATTTAGTCAGTTGGCGAATCAAACTTCTCACCTCGTGGAGGAAATCGAAAGGTTGTCAAATTTGGCAAACAATAATGGAGAGACTGATAGGATTGTTGAAAAACTTACCACACATGGTCACGCCTCGCATGTGAACACCAAACCAAAGCAAACATGGAAGAGAGTGAATGTTGTTTATCATGTTGCACACATTGCGTATAGAGCACAGGATGTCTGTGCCTGGTACTTAGATAGTGGATGTTCAAGGTACATGACTGGAGATAAGTCTCTCTTTACTAAGCTAGAGAAGTATAATGGTGGGTTTATAACATTTGGCGATGGTAATACAGGTAAAATCGTATGACAAGGCACCATAAACGTACCCGAGATCCCTCCGTTAGATAACGTATTATATGTTGAGGGTTTGATAGCTAACCTGTTAAGCATAGGGCAATTTTGTAATAATATGCATAAAGTCAATTTTTCTAAAAATAATTGCTCCATTGTTGATGCTTTGGGTGTGTGTGTGGTTAAAGGTGTTTGTTCCACATATAATTACTATTATGTTGAAATTACCGGTTCTAATGTGTGTCCAATCCAACATTCTAAGACTAAACATGACATCCGTCATCATTTTATTCGTGATTTGGTTGAAGATTGTGTCGTGACACTTGAGTTTATACCCATACATGAACAAAAAGCTGATACTTTCACAAAATCGTTAGATTCCTTTAGGCCCCGTTTGATAACAGTGATAGATGGGTGGGATTCGTAAAAAGATGAGATTAGGATTGTGATTGATAATGAGAAGGAATTGGTAATGAGAAGGGCGCTACGTTCTTCATCGATGCAAAAGCCGAGATATCCGTTGCCGAGAGTCGTTTGGTTATTCTGGTAATGAGAAGGGATTAGTAATGAGTATATTTGTTTGAGATGAAATTGGATGATGAGATTATTAATTTCATGTTTGTTTGAGATGGGATTAGATTATGGGATTGGATTGATAGAAAGAATTGGTAATGAGAAGGGATTGGTAATAAGAATGTGTTGGGATCGGACTAGGGATCGGACTATTAATACCATCTCCCCCAGGGTATTCCTAATACCCCATAATCTCCGGCTTGCAAGTCTATAGGATTCGCTAAGAGGGTTACCAAACAAAAGTATTGATAGTCCCTTGGGATTGGTAGTCCAATCCCAAGGGCTAAGAGGGTTAACAAACAGGGCCTTAGGTTTGAGTACCTTAGGAAGTCTATTGGTCACGTTCCCATAGATTAGATTCCATGGGTTTGCATGTCTCTCATTTGCGTGCTTTGTGTGCTATCATTCTAGAGTAAGCATGTAAAACTTTTTCTTTCATTTTTATTTCCATTTTTTTTCTTTTGCATATATATATATATATATATATATATATTGGACTTAAAAAAATGTTTGTGAACTAATATTCTTTATTTCTCATGGTCATGGCCCTTATAGTCAGAATATTTGCATCCAATGTGTTTTTTTATCCCTGAGAATTTTTAGATTTTGGATGCATCATATTTCATGGCTTTATGATTTCCAGTATATCACGTACGTGATTTATTGCTTCCTCAACTTCTTTTGGTTATTCTCATGTACTTAGATACGTTCATGTGTTTGTCCCCCATGAAATTGACCTTTGGCTACTATTTTCCAGTGATTCTTATTACCCTGTACCGTTATCTTCTGCAAAAATCTAGGTACTTTAATATTCTTTACATATCAAGGCGTTCATTGAATAACCGAACAATTAGGGTGATGTATTCTTCTTCTAAGCGTTCGCGTCAAAAGGTAGATAGATCTTGTGAAAGTATGTATGACTCCTGGGCCACTTGCCTAGTAACCGGGCCTCTTACCTCAGTAAACAGTGAGTGTTCGCGTCAAACAGCGATGGAGTAATAGTGGATGTCTTTATCCCCTTAAAAAAAAAGAAAAAATATAGAAAAAGGAAAAAAAGGGAAGAACAATTGTTGAGGGGGAGTTTGTGTTTCTCTTTGTTTAACTTTGAGGACTAGCTTGGTTTGACTTTTTGAGGGGGAATTATCCTGAAAATCCTTGCGTACATGAGAATATTCCTACCGGTCTGAGTTAAGGTTGACATTATTTACATGATACACACACATTGTCATAGGGCCTTGGTTTATGCTTCATTCTTCTTCTAACTATCTCTTTGCTGAACGACTGCATTGCAAATTCTTTTGTTCTGCTTATAAGGTGTTTGATAATAGCAAACATTGTTTTTGTCCACAAGAAGTGTAAGGATTATGTTCTCGATGCATCCGTATGATTTCATTGTGTGCGACATCATACTCCATTTTTTAAAATTGAGTCATATTTGTCATTATCAGTATAGCATTTTGGGACGAGGCGGCTAGGCTATTTGAATTTTTTTTTTTTTTTAAGAAAAGTCAGTCAACTAAACTATCAATCGAGTATCCATCAAAACTCACTGTCTAGAATTTGGTCCACCGAACTATCACTCGAGTCTCCATCGAAACTCTCTGTTCGAATTTGGTTGGATGCTCCATTCCTTTGTTTTTCCGTGACGAAAAGGGAGAGAATTTTTATGGAGTTTGGTCGTGGGTTGTAGAGTGATATGTGTCGTTGAGTCTTGCATAAAGATGGAGAATTGTTATTGAGTGCCTTTGTTAATTTGGGGAGATCTATTTTTGTTGATGCATCGCTGGTCTAGTTTTTCTGCTGTTGAATATAATGCTGCTTTTTCGTTTATTATTGAATTATGCTGATCCATTCTATTTTTTCGTAACATATATTTTGTAGCATAGTTTTTGTTGAGCTGTCTTTGCAGGTATTGAAAGATCAACTGCTTGATTAGATAGACCTAGTTTAGGCTGATGCTTATTTCTTCCGGTTGTAATTTTCTATTATGTTTTCATGTAGTTGGTTTTGTCCCGAAAATGGCAAAGGGAGAGATTGTTAGATATATTGGCACTTTCCGGGGTTGTTCAAAACCTTCTTTGGTGTCTTTGTTATATCGACTCCGTTTAATTATAATGGGTAGGTTCTTAGGGGTAGTTTCTCGCACGATACTCCTCCCATTATTTGTATCAAATTAACTACTACGGAATCGAGCCAGATGCGTGAAAGGTAAAAGCATTATATAGCACATCATGCATATTATTTTCAAGATTAGAAATTTTATTCATGCATGTTTTTCTTTCCCATAAAACTCTCCAAAAATCTACTTACCATATTTATATATATAATTATTGTTACGAGATTTTTCTTTGGAGTATAAAAATAAAAAAACGCACGTTTACCTCTCTAGAAATTCTGTGGAGATTTTGGTTTCAATAGTTGCATCATTAAGCGTTTGTTTTATAGTGGTGTGGACGACACTTTTTTGTGTGGAAGATATTTTGATTACACGTAAAGGAAAAAAAGGAGTGCATCACTGGTTTGTTTTTGTTTTCTCTCAGCAGAGGCATGAGTTTTTAGTTACAAAAAGAAAGAGCAGGGTTGCACGGTTTTTTTTTGTTTTGTTTTTGTTATAGGCGTGTCGATAGTTTTTCTGGCAGCCCACTTTCTTTTTCTTCATTCTTCTTCTTCGAACATTTGGTTTGATTTTTGGGTCACGTTCACGTCATATTATTCATTCATTTACTGTTCGTAGTTCTTTGTGCCGTTTGCTGCTGAGGCCGAATATTTTGGAGATTGATTCGGAGCCGGTTGAATCCGGAGATCGGGCGTGAAGTCCGTAGTACAACTATTGGATCTTGAAGAAGCTCTGGGAGCATCGGAGATTGGCGAGAATAGGTAAATGCTTGGGTAAGATTTTTGCTATTTCGCAAATCTGTACTTGATTTTTATTAATAGAATAAAACAGTAGTGTTAGGCCGTGGTTTTGGCTTCGGACCCTAAGTTTTTCCACGTAAATCGTGCGTATCCTGTCTCAATTTTTATTTTACTGCACTATTTGATTTTTGGTTTGGATTAATCGAGATAATCAACTCGTTCATCCATATTAATTTTTAAATCAGAAAATTAGTGATTTTTTTTATCAAAACTCCTATTCACCCCATTCATAATTTGACAAGGGATCTTTTCAAAATGTACACAAGGGACAAAGCTCTTGAGTCAAAGGGCCTGACTTTCAAAGGGTACGGATCAAAAAGTGACTAATAAAAAAGTGCTAGAATTAAAAATGAATTTACTTCTGCTGCTTTATGTTTCTTTTTTTTTTTTTAGGCATCAAAACTTTATTAAAAACTCGAAAAAGAGTACATGGAGAAAGACCAAATACAGACCACAGAGATTGAGTTAATATAAGAGGCCTACGAGAAAAAGAGAAAATTACATTTAATGAAGATTGTGTAAGCTCAAGGTTGCATTGGCTCATAGTACCAATCCATTAAACTTGTCCAGAAAGTTCCATAATGACCATAATTCCTACATCAGCAGGTCCTAAGTAAGTTGATGAAGTCACCACTTGAAGCAAAGTGGTATAAGCATCCATATCAACATCAATATTCCAACACCATCAGCCTTAGTATTCAGCAAAATTCTAGAGCACCACCAATCCTCTTAGCCCCCCTAATCTTAGGAGTTGAAAAGAGGTAAGACAATGAGTAACCTACAGCTTTCGAAGCAATAATAGCTAGGATGCTCGGCCTCCTATCATTTCCTTAACAGCAACGACTAAGACACAATTTTAGCAGCAAATGCACAAACCTTGACCATCAATCCGAATCATCTCTTAGCCCTCCAAACATTGGAGTTGAAAAGAGTATTCAATATTTACCATCTACCACATCTAATAAGAAGGAAGCAAACACCGAAACAGATCTCGTACATAATCCCTGACTGGGATTTCAAGGAGCTCACAGCAGAGAGTTAATTACCTAATGGGCGTCAAGTGTAGCCCAAAAACTCCATAAGACTCTTAGCCCTCCAAGAGCTGGAGTTGCAAGAGTAGATTACACATCATTCAACAGCCACATCAGGAGCAACATCGAGGGAGAATACGTTTCAATAAGCATAACAAGAGCAGCAATAGATGTAGCCCAAAGAATCCAGAATACTCTTAGCCCTCCAAGCGTTGGAGTTGCAAGAGCAGAGAACAAGTCATTCAGCCACAACAGGAGCAGCATCAAGGGTAACCAACAGATATCCAGAAATCCAGAAGCACCTCTTAGCCCTCCAAAAAACTGGAGTTGAAAGAGAATAGTGCAAATAGGCAGCAAGGGACCAGGACTCACAACACTAATGCCAACAAGAGACTCAAACAAGGAAGACAACCAAAGAAAAACTAAAACCCAAAAGACTCAATACTCACCCAACCACTCGAAGTCACAAACCCAGACCTGAAAGAAAGCTCCCAAAAGGACCACACAAAAATTAAACATTGATCACCAGACGCACCCCGAACAGCCCAACCCCTCAAGACCAAAAACAAGAAGAAGCAAAAAACACCCCAAAAGCCCTGGGTCCTACCCAAACCAAAAGTGGATCACCAGACCCACCGCCGAACAGCCCTAACCCTCAAAAACAAGATCAAAGATTGACTCTTCTAATCCCCCTCAGGTTACTTTTAAAATCCTAGCCTCCACAGAATACATTTGAATGTTGCACCTCGCTTTAACCCAAAAAGCCACTCTTGTTTTCACCGGGTCTGAAATATCTGCCACCTCCCAAAGTTTATTATTAAATACAGTATCATTCTTACACAACCAAATTGACCACACCATAGCATAAAAAGTAGCTTGCCAGCAGATTCTTTCAAGGTTTTTGAACCTAATACTATCCCAAGACAGAAACAAAGCCTTAAAAGTTGTTGGGCAATTCCAAGGCATCCACCACCATACAAAGATTACATCCCACACCTCCTTTTTTTTTTTTTGAAAGGCAACAAAATTATTGTTACTCGACAAAGGGTACATCAAGGAGGCCAAACTCCAATCACAAGAAGAACTTGGATCAAAGAGATGGCCACAAGAAAGGAAAGAAAAGGGATCAATGAGAAATCGAAAGAATCCATTACCAGACACCACCCAGCAACAGCTAACACCTTTAACAATAACCACTCCTATCATCATCAAACTAATAGGGATGAGCCCAGCCTCGAAGTAGACTTCAATGAACCAGCACCTTCGGCATTGAAAAGACAAACATTCTCCAAATGAGCCCAGCCTTGGAGTAAAACTTTAAAGAAACAGTAACTTCAGCAATGAAGAGACAGACATCCTGCTTCTTCTCATCAGAGCTTTGGGGTCTTGTTTCACTGAGAATATCCAACTGATGAATTTGGACTTTGGATGCCTTCAACTTTGAGTGAACATCTCCAAACTCTTCCTTATTCCACACCTTTAATCTTCTTTTCACCTCCTTGAGTTTTTTCACTAACTGACAGCCTGCCCATCCATACGATTCTGAGCTACTCCATGCTTCCTCTGCTAATTTAAGACTCTTAGGGTGAGATAACCAGATATTCAAAAACCAAAAAGGTTTTGGACCGCAATCCCAATTAGTATCTGAGATCATGATAGGGCTATGATCAGAGATAGGTCTTGGCCGGTAAACCCCATTGAATCATCTTGAGCTTCTCCATCACCTCCTCTGAAATGAAAATCTGTCTATTCTGCTCTGAACTTCATTATCTTGGAAGTTGGTCCATGTGAACTGACTCCCCCTCATTGGTAGGTCTATCAACTCAGCTTGGTTAATAAATTCTTCAAAAATTCGCATACACCTTTCAATTCTAGAACATCCCACTCTTTCACTCATTGTTTTAATCTCATTGAAATCTCCACCCATTCACCATGGGATTAGGCTGGAGAATTTTAGTGATTTCATATCTTCCCATAACTCTCTTCTATCATTTGCCCCATTTGGAGCATACATATTGACCAGAAAACATTCCAAGTCTGCCAGTATCCCTTTAACTGTCACAAAATTCCTATGAATCGTTACTGAGATCGGTTTAAATACTGCAGGATTCCACATGGTTAACACTCCTCCTGAAGACCCCTCTGATCCAGATTCTGCAAATTCCACTACAGAACTACCCCACATCCTCTGCACAGACTCAACAACCAATCTCTCTATCTTTGTTTCTTGAACCATCATTACCTCTGGATTTCTTTCCTTAATCAAATTTGTTAAAAACCTCTTTTTAACTGAACTCCTCAAACCCCTTATATTCCAGGATATTATCTTCATGGCGTTGATGGGTGGCTAATTCTCAGGACTCTATTTGGAAGATTTACTTCTCTGAAGTAAAAAATAATCCTTAGCTTCAATTTCAATCATCTTTTTTTATTGCTCTGATGTCACCATCCTCATATCTTATTCCTAGTCTCTTACCTGTATCAGTGGTTGTTTGGAGCTCATAATCAAGAATGGCCTGCCTTTGATCATCTGAATCAGATTCTATACTATCCTCCTCCTGGATATCCTCAAGATTTTGGCTTTGACTGTTGTCAAACTTCTGTCTTCTTAACTTTTTCCGGTACTCTTTCCTGGTATCATTTGGATGCAACACCACTTGAAGACTTATTCCTTTCACCTGTGACTCTCGAAGTTGACAGTTGGATTCAAGCAAACCCAGGTTACAGTTGGCATCAGCATACTTTTCAAGTTCCTGTTGTTGAACGACCCAACCCTGTTTTTCAAACACCTGGACTTCACTCCCTTGAGCTCTACTCTTAGGACTGGGCGTTTCGTTTTCCAGTTCTGGACTTAGCGAATCCTGCACTACTGAATCAAGCCCATGAGATGGCACATTACAAAAAAAGGAGCAAATGATCAGGAGATTCTTCCTCAATATTGCATAATGGACATATATTATGGCCATTGTCCAAGATGCCTCTTCTCACTAGAACTGATTTAGCTGATATACAATTCTGAATGACCATCCAAACAATGAGCTCTACTTTCGGAGGGCAAATGTTTTTCCAAACAGTAAGGAGCTCTTTGTCTTCTACGTACATATCGATCTATATTCCTCCCATTTAGTATAAGCAGACTTGATTGAAAAAATGGGATCTTTGCTCCACCTCCACTGAAGGCAGTCCTCCTGAGATTCATGCAACTGCACTACACTCATCAACTGCAATTCATTCTGAAGTTGATCTCTTTCCCAGTCATACAAAACTCTCCTGAATTGGAACTTCCAGTTATCTTAATTCTGATCATCCACCATGTCAGCTACCACTTCTTTTTGGGTAGCTAGACAACCTAAAAAGCCTTGGGAAACAGCTTTTACAGTTTCATCACTCAACCATTTATGCTTCCAAAATTTTATCTTTGTTCCTAAGTTGACCTTGAACTTAAAGCCTTTGATGACAAAATTTTATCTTTCTTCTACTACTTTGTTTGAATTTGAAGATGGAGATGAAGGGCAAAAAAAGGAAACAGTTTATTTTTTTCACCTTCACAAGAGACAAAAAGAACAAGCATTATGGGACATCCGAAAGCGAAAAAATGGAACAAAATTTTGGGATGGAAAGGGTACATTTTTATTTTGAACTGCTAAAGAAAGAATTTTATTAATCTGAAGTTTACAAAGAAAAAATGAAACAAGGAAAACAACATCGTTGCCAAAAACCAATATCCCAACTAGATTGGTACATTAGCCCCGAACAAGAAGAGTTGGCGAGAAGCCAACCACACGACACTAAAAGCTAATACAAGAAAAGTGACACAAATGTACCAGACAGAGCGTCTAGCTAGGAACTAACTAGCGGACTAATACACAACAACAACAACAACAACAACAACAACAACAACAATGGCACATCCAAAACTGCAAAAATACATCCCTATCCCAACAATTGCAGTATTTCCAACTTAATTGTAGCATTCCAATTCCTTGAACCATCAAATAAAAGTAGTACTATAATGAAGAATTGGGGCAGATTCTTATGCACTGTCACATGCATAGTGATGTAGGGAAGCGTATAAGAATTGAAGAATAATGAGATAAGGACAATCACAAACACTATGGTTTAGAAAACTCTCTCTAGATTCTTTTTAATAATCAATAATCAACCACCCTTGCCCTAAGGCGAACAACTGAATATCCAAGTAGCAACTCTAACCCTAGAAAGCATAAAGTAACAATACAAAAATTATTACAAACCCATAAAATAGAGGAAAAAACAAGACTTCTAAAAAAAGAACGGGCTGAAACGGAGTTTCCTACGGAAAGTTATAAGCAAAACGATAATGGCCCAAAACAGAACGAAGGCTCGTTCAGAAGCCTAAACATTTCAGATGACTAAAAAACACACGGCACATAGCCAAAGGCAATGTGTTCTGACCGTTGAGCCGTTTTGGATCGAACGCAAGCAGGCCCAATGCCAAATTCCATGGGCAAATAATTACAACTTTGCCACCCGAGGCTTGAAACGTCTAAGGTGGTACTCCTACTCCTGGGCTATTGAATCATATGCATAGCTTCACACATTTCGTATTGTGCTTGACAATAATACTCTCCCCGCAAAGCATCCACAAACTACCAACAGCTACGACAACAGCCAAGAAACCAAAAGCATACATGCAGCGATATAAAAGCCTTTCGTTTTTTTCCTTCTTCACAATCCTGGTGTTTTCAGCATTCGGATCTTGTGTCCGATCGGGAATTTGCCCCGACATGACAACCTGGTGATCCGCCCTCAGTTGTTTGTATTCCTCCTGCGAAATCATGGTTTCTATGTACTCTTGTCCTATCTTGAAGAACGCAAACAAGTTAAGAGCGCCGGGTAACAGTGAAAGGAACAAGGGGAACCAGACGTCGCGGCACACCAGAGAGGAGTTGCTGGAGAGTGCCGTGAAGACGACTGCCTGCGAGACGAAATAATAATTTGCGAGGGTGAATGCCGACTTTTGGAGACTAATGATTCGGCCGCTCAGATTCTGAACAATTGTATCGTATTCCGACAACTTCTTCCAGTTGAGTTCATTCCCTGCGTTTGGGTTTGTTTGAGGGGTTGCAATTTCACGACGTCCATTTGGGGTTGTTGCGGCTAATTCAATTTCATGCGATCCGTTTGGGGTTGCCATTATTTTTAGAACAATTGCGAAACAACAAATTGAGAAATATCAGTCAAGATGCATGGCATGGTCTTCTTGACAACTCTTTAAATGGTGTGAGCCATGAGATGAGACAAACAGATTAGTTTGATATATTTTTCATCTTTTAGTGAATTTTTTTTTTTTGACTTTTCTTTTTAATTTTGTACCTTTTCAACTGCTCTCGTCAAGACGGATAATTAATCAATAAAAGTTGAACCCACAGTATTGAGCAGTATTTTTTTCTGTTGGCTTGTCAGCTTGTGAACTTATTTCATGCATGGCAACAAAGGTTGAACCCACAGTATGCATGGCGACAAAGGTTGGACCCACAGTAAGTCAGTAACCCCAACTGCTTCCTTTTTTACGAGTAAGGCAGCGTTGTTGTAAATTTATAAGTCTAAAACTTATTTTGGTATTTTTTATATTTCGTAAAAAAAATTTTATCTTCTCGTCGTAATCTTTGGAATTAATCATTCGTCTCGATAAGATGAATCGAAAAAGTATAAAAATATGAACGAATGTTGAAAACATTTGTATAAGATGGCACTTTAGACAAACAGGTTAGTTTGATATTTTTTTTCATCTTTTAGTTAATTTTTTTTTTTTGCTTTTCGTTTTAATTTTGTCCTTTTTCAACTACTCTCGTTAAGGCAGATGATTAATCAAAAAAAATATCACGTGAATTTAAAAAAATAATAAGCAACACACACAAAACAAAAATATAAGTTAAATTTACAAGAACTCACCCTAAATGAATGCTGGTCCGTCATTGGAAAAGTAATTTAATTTTTCCAACTGCCTCCCTCCAATGACAGCACAGCCCTATTCGATTTGAGCTTCGAGGGTGTGTTTTTAGAGTAAGCTTATAAAGGTAATAATGGCACAAGATAATAGGATCTCGATGCATTAATCCGATATTTCAAGACAATTCTTCCGACTTTCATAGACTTGTAACACATGTTTTACACGTTTAAGGCTAACCAGGTCCATCTATGGGGTTAGCGTATTCCTTAAAAGCTAGGATGATGTAGCAGAGGCAGACAATATAGGCCATATTCAATTTTGGACTCTATACTAAAACTTTTCTCTCTGCACACGATTTTCAATAAATTTGTACTCTTATTTCTCTATCTATCTCGTCTCATTCACTAAAACAAAAAAAATCCATCTCAAAGTATTTCTCTATATGTTTTGAAGTCAATTGACATTGACTTCAAAGTATTATTTTACACAGCGAAAATATATCTTGTTTTTGGGTTTTGTTATTGTGTGCCCCTAAGGCACATGATAAAGCACTTGATAAGGTTCATTAAATGAGGTCAATTAAACCCCACTATTGTAGAAAGTAGTGAAAGTAGTTGAAACATTAGATAAAGAGTAAAATTTGTTTTGGAGACTAAAATACCCCTTAATTTCTTCCTCCACTCCATTTCGATCATTTGTGTTCCCTCCTTTTTATTTTGCCCTTTTATCTTTTTGTCTTTTGGCATTTTGGCTTGACATTTGTTTTTCGTACGTGGCA
Source organism: Rhododendron molle (assembly GCA_025413875.1). NCBI lineage: Eukaryota > Viridiplantae > Streptophyta > Magnoliopsida > Ericales > Ericaceae > Rhododendron > Rhododendron molle. The sequence goes on along the minus strand of CM046389.1, from coordinate 41,078,211 downwards.
TTCTTCAGCAGGCGAGGGGTAGTCCAACTCCTCTTTTTTTCATTTGTCTGTTTTAAAGTATATATATTTATCCATTCATTTAAATGTTCAGCAAGCTAAGGTGTACAATTTTTGTTTACTGACTTGTAGCTATCAGTTTATTGTAATGAGGTTAATTTGTTTATATACCAAAGTTAAAAAGAGAGCTTCTTGACTTTTTTTTGTCTTTCTCAAAAAAGAAAAAGAAAAAGACTTTCAATAAAAAAAAATGTACTTTTTTGGCTCCTCTCATCAAGACGAATCAATAAGCCACAAAAGTTCGACACAAAACTAACAAATACCAAAAAAAAGGAGAGTCTTTTTACTTTTCTTTTTTGTCTATATCAAAAAAAAAACATGAGTTTCGATTAAAAAAATTTGTACTTTTTTGGCTCTTCTCGTTAGGACAAATCAATAAGTCACAAAAGCACAACACAAAACTAACAAATACAAAAAGAATTGAAAAAAAAGAAAGAAAATCACTGCCTACTTTTTAATCTAAACCCACTCTTCATTAGCACAAATACCGGTTGTTTCTCTTTACTTACTGCTAATGGGCTATGGAGTACTACTTGGACGCCAAAGACAAGAAGGTGAAAGGGCAAAATAAAAAAGGAGCTAGGGAACACAAATGAAATGGAGTGGAAGAAAAAATTAAGGTGTATTTTGGTCTCTTAAACAAATTTTACTCTTCATCCAATATTGCAACTACTTTCACTACTTTCTATAATAGTGGGGTTTAATTGATGTCATTTAATGAGCATTATCAAGTGCTTTATCATGTGCCTTGAGGGCACATATTAACAAAACCCCTTGTTTTTTGTTGGGGCCACCGAGAGGCGAATGAAAACTACGAGTGAAAACATAGCAACACAAGCATTCAATCAGGGGCCGACAGTGGAAACTAGTGGTGATTGGCTGTCTGTGCTGGTAGATGGCCCATACTAGGGTAGGCTCTTTCAATAATTCTCTAAGAGCATCTGCAATGCAATATTTGATGTGTAAGAGTTGTGTGATTGTATGTGTATGTGTAGAGTCATTTGAATTCAAACCAGTTCATTCAAGCACAATATCAAACAGAAACTCTCACATATATATGGGGTTCACACGCACAAGGCCACTTCAGCGAAAGATCTTTCTTTTTTTTTTTATATATGTAATACTCAACAATTCATACACAACACCAAATATAACTCCTCGTATATGTGTAGGGTAGAGCCAATTTGTGAGAAGACAGGTCGAGGGCTATGGCTTTTATTGGCTGTCTGTACTGGTAGATGGCACTGTGTGTTGGTCCCATATTTGATGAGTAAGAGTTTGTGTGATTGTATGTGTATGTGTAGTCATTTGAATTCAAACCAGTTAATTCAAGCACAATATCAAATAGAACTTTCACATATATACGGGGCTCACACGTACAAGGCCACTTCATCAAAAGATCTTTTTTTTTTTTTTATATATATATGTAATACTCAACAATTCATACACAACACCAAATACAACTCTTCGTATATGTGTAGGGTAGAGCCAATTTGTGAGAAGACAGGTCGAGGGCTATGGTTTTTATTATTGGACTTTCTGATATCATATTTAATATTGGACTAACCAAACATTGATAGACCCCTACCGTACAAGTTTCTCAATAAAATGAGAAATTATTCGAGGGCAACACATCATATTTGACAAGTGGTGCCTCCCACCAATCAAAATTTGTCTTATGCTTTGTTTGGTTGTGGGTTTTGAGTTGTGTTTTTGAATAAAGGTAGAGAGAGAAATGAGAGTAATGATTGTGGAGAGAGGTAAAAAGTAGAGAGATAGAGTGAAAAATGAAAGTAATGATTGAAAAGTTAGAGAGAGAAAAAATAGAAAAATTACTTTATCCAAAACCCTGGGTTTGGAATTTCAAACCGAAGAAGGACTTATTGACTTTGTGTCATACTTTTGCCCCCTCACTTGACGGAGAAATGAGGCAAACGAAAATGCAATAGGTGTTAAGAGTCTACGTACCGCTTGTCCTTTCAATTTTAATTTCTGACTTTTCTCTCTCTTGCTTTGCTTTTCTTTTCCCTCCCAACGACAGCGTTTTGTAAAGAAAAAAACACCTGCTGCAATCCTACCTTCTATTTACAATCCTATAGAATGGAAACGTAATTATGAAAACTCTAAAGATAAAATTAAATTATGTTTCTTTAAAATAATATGATCAAAATAATTAAATCTTCACACCGGTTCGAACGGATTAAAAATTGGAGTAATTAATTTTTTAATTATATTTTTTAATATATAAACCGTCTAAAAAAATTAGGTGCTCAAATTTTCAATCTGTTTGAACCGGTGCGAAAATCTTATTATTCTGATCATATTATTCTAAAGATACATAATTTAATTTTGCCTTTAGGACTTCCATAATCACGTTTCTGCTCCATAGGATTACAAATAGAATGACAATAAATTTTTTTTTTTTACAGAACGCTGTCGTTTATGGGGTGAGTAGGGGCTGCTGTTGCATGGAGGCAGCAAAGCCCCCGGATCCCATTTTTTACCTTCATTTTTTGCCATTTTCTCTACAATCCTCAGTATTCTACTGCCACACCTCTGTTTCTTGAGCTCAAAATACTCCCACTAGCTCTGGTGGTTGAATGGCATTTATAGAAATAGGGACCCATTGAAGCTAGGTGTAATACATTCAAATGGCTACTCAAACTGATGTAGATAAAGAGAACGTGCCCGTCCAACCAGAAAATTTAATGGGTATGCACTCTCTCTCTCTCTCTCCCTCTCTCTCTCTCTTCAAAACAATAGGAATGATAAAACAGTTAAAAAAGTAGGAGAAAATAATTTTTAGAGGAGAAATACACTATTTATAGAAATAGTGTCAGTTGTCTTTTGAGCTAGCTCATGGAGAAATACACTACATCCATCTACTATATTTTTTGTGGTGTCCATTTAGGGTTCTCAAAAAATACAGAAAAATATCCATAAATTTTAAAATAATATTTTATAGGGCCTCATAAAAAATTAGCTCTAATGGATATCGGTAAATATTATTTCCTGATTTAGGAGCGAAACTGCGCAACTACACAGTTTCATTCCTATGAATCCAGAAATAATACTTACCAATATTTGTTAAAGCTGATTTTTTATAGGGCCCCATAAAATATTATTTTAAAATTTGTGGACATTTTTCGGTATTTTCGTGGGATCTAGGGTGGGCTCCACAAAAAATATAGTGGAGGTTGTAGTTGATGGATGCAATGTACTTAGACTTATTGTGGAGGAATATAGGAGTAATTGAAGAGAAACGGACAAACATGGAGGAAAAATGAGAAAATCTTCTTTACGGGCGTCCAGTAAAGAAGATTTACGGCACTAAATCATGTGCGTTCAAAAATGTTTGGGACGGTCTAGATTAAAAATTGGTCAAAATTAAAAACACATCTCATTTATTAATTGCACAAATGAACAGGTGAAATTGAACAGAACCATGAATAAATTTCTCTCGGAAAAAAATGAGAGAGAAAAGTAGAAGCAAGAGAGAGAAAATCCAAAAATTAAAATTGAAAAGATAAGGGGTAGGTAAACTCTAACGCCTGTTGCATTTCCGTTTGCCTCATTTCTCCGTCAAGTGAGGGGGCAACAAAAGTCTCACACAAAGTTAATAGGGCAAATTTTGATCGGTGGGAGGCACCACCAGTCAAACATGATATGTTGCCCCAAGGGCAACGAATAATTTCTCCAATAAAATGGTACGTAATGGTCGGTAGTCAAATCCCCATTATTATATAATCATACACACTTACTAACACAAACATTTTACACATTACTCATAATTTTTGATGGATTCCACATACGATAGAGGTATAATGTGTCTGAGACCCAATATAAACAAATTTGTGTAAATATTTGCATATTTTTTATTATAAAATAATTTATTCAAACCCTTGACCTTCTAATCTCATTATCCAAGGGCTTTTTTCGTAGTGGGACACACCATTTTTGTCTGAAAAACTATGGCAAATCCACGAGACTATCGACGTACACCTTTTTTTTATTAGTGACGTACACCTTTTCAAAGGCAATTTTTATTGAAAATTAGAGAAATGTTAGTTACCACACGGTGGGCGTTCGAATATGCACAAGTCCCGAGGCTAAATTGACAGCTATTTGTTTCAACGCCAGATATCCTGGACACTCATTTGAAACGCATTTAGTATGTGAAAGCCAAATGACAAAAATAACCCCGGCCTTTACCTTGTGCTCTCCCTTGGTCAACTTGCCCCATATTGCACAGCCTATGCTAGTTTTATGACACGTGTCAATAACCTACTTTCATCGCTTGAAATTTATCCTTTTCCATTCACGCTAGTAATTAATTTATGTAGAATAATTTTTTAATTGTCCTTATTCAATTTGTTTTGTATTTGTTAATTTTACGTCAAGTTTTTATGTGATATGGGTAAGTAAGGATGAGAGGAATCGAAAAAGAAAAAAAATTATGACTTTTAAACAAGTATTTTGAAAAATATTCAAAAAAAATTCAAAAGCTGACTTTTTGATTTTTTCTTTGGATATTTTTCAAAATACTTGTGTAAAAGTTATTTTTTTTTACTTTTCTGATTCATTTCGTTCTTACTCGTTCATATCACATAAAAGTTTAGCGTAAAACTAACAAATGCGAAAAAAATGAATAAAGACAACCAAAAAATTATTCTGCATAAGTTAATCACTAACTTAAACAACCTGAGTTCAATGCATTTGCATTGGTAAATCAAATTCATACTCTTTTACGAAAATTTAATTTCTGTAATTGTGACGTACTGAAAAATACTAACATGATAATAGAGAATTCGCAATATATGTTTTCGTCTCTAGACTAATGTCCAAATGTTACTTGTTTTCACTAAAAATACAATTTAGTTCATTTAGATAAGAGACATGAGTTATCTAAAATCGTGAGTATTTCTTGATTGAATACAAAAAATACTGTTTAGGATGTGTTTCATTAACTAAAATAAATACTTATTTTTTAATAAAAGATGATGTATTGTGAGATAATGACTTGTCTCATAAAGCGAAAAATTGAGATAATGATTTGTCTCGTCAAACGAAAAATAAGTACTTAAAAAATAAGAACCTTCGCAGAATGGGCCTAATTTCTCAAGATGTAATGATTATATGTCCCCTAAAAAAATTGAAATTCTTAAGTAAGACTTTCAATTAGGAACGGAGGGAGTATTACTCTAGTAGAGAGGTGAAGGAAAAATGAAGAAATAGGGATTCAATATTCTTGGGAGAGAACACTTCAAAAAAAAGCTAGTTATTAGCAGAGCGAGATGAGCTAGGTTTAATTTGGAAATTAGATTCTAGAATTGGGATTCAAATTTCATGGGTTTCACCATTTCAGAAAAGGGTCCGGATTCTCTCCAGTCATACGGTTGGCTGCTCTATTCCATCAGAGAGCAACAATTATTTAGATTCTCTCCAATGCCAAAAGCAATTATTAAAGATTTGCTCAAAGACTATTTTCCCGAAAAGTCTTCGGCAAGTCAAGTTTGGCAACAACAAAAAAAGTAGAATTCAAAAATGAAATGCTATGGACAAAAATGACACGTGTCATAAAAAATTAGCTTTGGTCGTACAGTTTTGGGGCGGCGGACAAAAAAATGTGGAAAAGGCAGAAGGGGTTATTTTTGAAATTTGGTTTCCACATCTTTAAATGCGTTTGAGAGGAGTGTCACATTGAAGCAAAAGGCCGTCAAGTCGGCCATGAAACTCGTGCACATGTAATGCAATTTGAGATGTTCCAAAATAATTGTTCTTTTTCAAAAATGAAAGTAGAAATTTGATAAAATTTCAAAAATGTCCCTTATATGGTAATATAAATGGTGCAAAATAGGTAGAATATATGGGTAGTGGTAGAAAGTATGTGTGGTGATTACATAGTCCCTAAAAAAATTGAAATTCCTAAGAGGGACTCTCATTTAGGAACGGAGAGAGTACTACTCTAGTAGAGAGGTGAAGTAAAAATGAAGAAATAGGGATTCAATATTCTTGGGAGAGAACACTTCAAAAAAAAAAAAAGTTATTAGCAGAACGAGATGGGCTAGGTTTAATTTGGAAATTAGATTCTGGAATTGGGATTCATATTTTAGGGGTTTCACCCTTTCAGAAAAGGGTTTGGATTCTCTCCAGTTGTACGGTTGGAATAGAGAGCAACAATTTTTTAGATTCTCTCCAATGCCAAAAGCAATTATTTAGATTTGCTCAAAGACTATTTTCGCGAAGAGTCTTCGGGCAAGTCCATAATTTTAAAATTGGACGGTCGAGATTAAGACCAGAGAGGATTCATTTCCTTAAATGTTGTTTGCTCTTTTATTAATATTGCTAGAGAAAAAAATTGAATAAAGACAAAAAAATAAGGCAAACCAACTCTAAGCAGGCCATGGGGCAAATCTACCTCAAGCACATGAGAGTCACGCGCGTGACCCTCCTGCAATCTTCGATTTATTATTATTATTATTATTATTTATTTATTTTTTTGAAATTTAGAGAACCGAAACAAGTTTAGATGGGAAACTGGGTAATTGGGTCTTAGCCTTTCAATTATGAAAACTGGTAATTACAGTACAACAATAATGCCACCACATAAAATACAAATTTTTTGGTTAAAATTCAGCCCCACCACAGGGCCCTCTAATTTTTCTCTCTATAAAACATGTGACATGTCTGCTCTGGAGACTCTGGAGAAATTCACGTATTGTTGAAAGAGTGTTTTCTGTGATGAACATCGTGAAGAATCAAGTACGGAATTGAATGAATAATTAGTGGTTGAACAATAGTTAGGTGGTGTACATAAATGAGATGTTTTTGTAGTACATAAATTTTAGGAAGGAATCTATACTTTTGTGTGCTTATGTTTGAAATCTTTTAGAATGTTTTAAGCGTTCGAAGTTTCGTGCTTAATGAAGAATGTTTAAACATTTTATCTTTTCGTTAAGGACCAAAGTTATGCGTGGAAGGTGACCCCTCTATATAGAAATCCTAGATCCGCCACTGGCCCTAAGTTTGAAACTACTTGGTTCTAACATTAGCAGAACCTAACATTCTTTTGAAAATGACTATCTGCCAAATGGCATGAAATTTTTGAATTTGTGCTTAAAATTGTGAATACCTATATGAAAAGAAATACACAGGATGGGATCGGGATCAAATTTGTGAGGGAAATGATATTGGCACTCCAAAAATTGATGCAGGCACTCCAAAAAACAAAGGAAATTAGCTTTGGAGTTATACTGATTTTGAAGTACCTGTATCAATTTTTGCAGTGCCATTATCATTTCCCATTTATGATATCTCATCCCATTGCTTATATATATTGGCAGAGGAAATCGGACACTCGTTAAGTTTGGAAATAATCGGGTCTCTATTTAGTACTTACCGTTGCAATTTGCACTAAACCTTGTTTCCACTAAATTTAAAGTTAAAGTACATGACTTTTTTATTTGTCTTTACTCAGAAAAAATTCGCGTTTGTAATTTTGCTCCAAACTATAGCATTCCCTTTACAATAATTCTGATTTTTTATTTGGTACTTGAAAGTAACATAAGTGCATATACTAAATGCCCAGATTCATATTAGATCCCTGCGAGATTTTTCCACGTTTACGATAATCGTGGGATCATAGGCGTAAGTGAATTTTCCCTTTCGTTTCTTTCTTTTACCTCGATCTTCCAGGTTTAACCTCCGCCGCCAACAAAAACTCATAAGATCACAGGAGGTTTTTGTGGTCTTTTACTTCGTGACTTCAAATAATAATTTAGGTGCGCATAAGTTCATCCGGACACCCGCTTATTAAAAAAATAATCTCTAAATTTTGCGTACTTTGTTTGATGAAATAGACATTTAAATTAAAAGAACGTTTAGGAAAACATAAGTATGTTTCCACCAATTTAAATACTCTTTTTTTTTTTGGTAATGAAGAAATTGTCTCCGGATCAGTTTGTGCGCACCACAGGACTAATCTCTCCAGCCCCCCACCAGCCTTTGCTAATCCAAAGGATTTTTATGCATGGGGTGGCCCCAAAGACTTTTCGCAATGCAGGAGAGTCGAACCTAGAATTTCGGGGTGGTAAGCCCCTCATTTTTTCTTATATTTAAAAGTCTTGCTGTTTATCTTTCAAACGAACGACCATATAGAATTACAATTACTTATTATGCCTTGTTCTCTTTCAAATTCAAAAAGAATTTTTTAAAAAATTCTTCCTAAATTCTCCCTACTTTCAACATTTCTCCCTCTATCTCTCTCCACTTATTATCCCTACTATTTTCCAAAAAAAAATTTCAAATTCCAATCCAAACTAGTAGGTCCTATTTGCACAAGACTCTGTTCATGACATCCTAGCTAGTAGAAGGCAAAGCTTAGTCACACAAAAATAAGCCGAGGGCCGGGCCACATAAATGGTTCACCCTGTTATATGGGGAAAAAACAAGAGAGATAACTTATTGATTCCCTATCGTCCAGTGGTGGGGCCACTCAAGGATGGAATTAGGGGGTCTAGTAGAGGCGGCCGCCATGACAAGAATTTTAAAAATTATAATTTTATTATATGTATAAACAAAAAATTATCCCCAACATATATAGTCTCGCTATTGATAGATTTTTTTTCTTTATTTTTTTGTTATATACTAATCCTAAATCTTTTATTTTTATTTTTTTTTAAGAAAGGAGACCTAAAAAAGTATTCCAAAACTAAATTCAATGTATAGTCCGAAGTGAAATAATATAAAGGATGAGGTATAATTAACGGGAAAAAAACTCTATACTTTAACCCTAAAATAATTTAACCTAAAAAATTAATGTTAGTCTTTTTTCATACTTCTTGTGCAAATGACAAATATCATTTACTATAGTTTTTGTTATGTTATTTTAATTTTTTTGTAGAGTTGATGACTACTAATATTGTAATTCATTTTTTTATTTTTTTAGTAAACATTTTGCCACTGTTAGGCTTCGTTCCAGAACGGATAATAAGTACTTATTTTTTAAGAAGACAATTTCAAGCTCAAAAATAATATGTTTACGTAAATAATTTTCCTAGCACTATGGATCTTGTTTGGTAGATCTTATCGAGATCTTTTATACGGTGCAAAAAAAATAAAAAAAAAATTTTTTTTTACATTATTTTTGAGTTTGAAAATGTAAAATAAGTACTTATTTTTAAAGAAGGTATTCTAGAACGGAGTCTTAGAGTAAAATCTTGGTTCCGTCCCCAGGGCCACTTGAGGATGAGTGGGGGCACGGGCCCCTACTGAATACTCTCTATTATTATTATTTTTCAAATTTTGAATGATTTCTATAAATTGGCTTCTTAGAAAAATAATTTCTTTATTTAATCACTTCAATACATTTTGCATGTATATCATTTCATTCTCAACTTTTTATTTCAAGTATTACAACAATTCCACTACACTTGTGAAGTGAGATGTTTAATGAAAAAAACAGCCACCATATACCAATTGAAACTCTTCAATACATAATGTCCAAATTTGCATAAGAATTTATTAATTTTCCAAAGCAAATATATTCTCTTCCTATTATCTTATAAGTGTTACATTTGACAAATATCAAAGATGAAAAAACATGCACATAAAAGAAAAAGGATTAAGCCCCCGCCAATGTACGTACTTATGTTAGAATATCACCCAAAAAAAATTCAAGCCCAACTACAATGAAAGATATGCTATGGTGTCTACTCTTACGTGTCTCCGTTATGCCTCTTGTGATTTTTGGTTATACCTTTTGTGGTTTCAGTTATGTTTCTTGTGGTTTTTGGTTATGCCTTTTGTGGTTCTATGTTATACAACACACGGATCCACACATGGCATAATATGGAACCACACATGACATAACCACGCGAAAACCACAAGAGGCATAACGGAGACACCATAACATATATGCCTACATTCGAATGCTCTCTAAAGGATGATGCTATGGTGTCTACCCTCCATTTGGGGACACCGTAATTTTGGCATAACCGGACCATTACAAGCATAACCAAAACCAGTGATATGTATAACCAAGGCCTTACAAGGCAGAACCCCAAAAGCCAAAATTATAGTGTCCCTAAATAGAAGGTAGACACCATAGCTTTTCCCCTCTCTATCTAAAACTCTCACTCCCAATGTATTTATCTCAACTTGGGAAATGCTACGGTGTCTACCCTCCATTTGGAGACACCATAATTTTTGGCATAACCGGACCATTACATGCATAATCAAGACCAATAATATATATAACCAAGGCCTTACAAAGGCATAACCCCAAAATTCCTAAATTTCCAAATTCCCAAATGGAGGGTAGAGGTAGACACCATAGCATCATCCTCTGAACTTTGGCCCAAATAGCCTTGGGCTTAGTATTAAAGAACCGTCTCACATGAATCATGAAAACTTCATTTCCCCACTAAACAAGGGTTTGTTTTTTCTGTTAGACATGAAAACCTGCCCACGTTCAAGCCAATTTCCAAAAATAAAATGACCATTGTAAATACAAATATTATACCTGCATGCATTAAACTTAGATCACCAAGCAAGTAGGAAATAGAGTTCAGTCCCAAAATCCAGTAATGTCCAATCAAATCACAATCTTATGCAAACGGACCGTGGTCAGCACCAAGCCAGTCCAGCCCGGGAAATTCCACCACCTATCGGCTCTGGACCGGGTCATGGAACCCAACTGGATCCGAATGGTGTACTATTACAAGACCCCTCCGGGTCGGGCTGCCGGGGCAGTAACCAAGAAGCTGAGAGAGTCCATATCGGAAATGCTTAACGGGTTTCCTATGGTGACGGGCCGGTTACTGAAGAAAGATGAAGGGCAGTGGATGATCAAGTGCAACGACGCAGGAGTGAGACTGGTGGAGGCGCGGGCGAAAGGGAGCGTGGAGGGGTGGTTAAGGCGCACGGATGGGGAGAAAGAGCTTTCGCTTGTCCATTGGGAGGATATGTATCACAAGCCCTATTTTTGGTCTACTTTTTATGTTCAGGTAAATTTCTGCTCCAAATAATGATTAATTTGTTTGGGAGAATTTTCACTCCTTTTCCATTTCACCTGCAATCTGCAAGTTCTGTTTTGTGGACTTATTACCTGTCTAGTTTTACAGTGGTAGTGGAAGTGTGAAAAAAATTTCGATCCAGTTTTTCAAGAACATGCATCTAAGTCCTTCTGGGGCTGTATTATTTGTTTTGCCAAGTGTCGGCTTTAGAAATTTTTGAAAGGGTGTTCAAGGATTACTTAACTTCATTACCTCTATTAGTAAACATAACATACACAAAATTTTATATAGTTGTACGAATAGTGCGATAGAAAACGTAAAAATACATCAGATTTGTCAATTTTTCTTGACAAAATTTTCCATTTTGATCAAAGTAAGATTAATTTGGTGCATAAATCCACAATTTTGGAGAAAATTGTGGCCAATAGGTTCACACGAATCTTATAGGATACATTCTCTTCTTTCTGGGGATGTGGAGTGGAGTATCGTTCAGAAATAAGCCAGAGCATGATATACTACTACCAATAGGCCATTCTTTTTCTCTCTATATATATTTTAAATATTATTGTCATTAGGAATATGCATCCTGTTTGGGCTAATGTATTAAGTGTCGAATTACAAATTATTTGAGTTGATGGACGTTCACATCTTGGTTTTTACATTCATTATCATTTTCAAGTTGGTACGAGCAAAAATTCTTTAGGTTTGCGCGACCGACTAGGATTTCTACAATTTCAGTTCTGAAGCTGGAGCTCTGAATTTGAAAACATTTAGATTCAAGTTTCTCTTCATCGCCATAATTTTTGTATTGTTACTCTCTGCTTGATTTGACAAACGTAAGATTTTTAATTTGTCTCATTTTTTCTTGCCATTGGGAATTTTGATTTATTAATCAAATTGCAGCTCACTGAATTTGAAGAAGGCGGTCTAGCAATCAGCCTGAGCTGCACCCACCTCCTAGTTGATCCCCCTTCTGCTGCCATGTTCATCCAGGCATGGGCCGACATTACCCTTGGCGGCAAAATGCTCACTCCTCCTCTCTTCCAGCCACTACCACAGCCAAAACCTGGCAACAAAAACACCAACCACCAAACTTACACCGCCTTAATCGATCGTTACAAAAAATCGATACAAAATCCAATTCCTCACATGGCTAAGCAACATGCAACAGTTACATTCGGGTTTACAGACGAAATGGTGCAATCCTGTATAGCCATGGCTAAAACCGTAGGTGCACCCAATGATTCATCCCTGACGCCCTTTGAAGCCCTAGCTGGGCTATTTTGGGTTTGTGTGAGCAAAATAAAAGGAGAAGGAAATGGTACTCTAACAAACATGTCTATAAGTGTGGATATGAGGGAAACCCTAGGTTTGGACAAGGGTTTCTTTGGAAATTGTTTGGTATACCTTGAAGTTCCTGCATGGGAATGTTTGGGAGATCAAAATGGATTATCAGAAGCAACTTTTGCTATTGGGGAAGCATTGAAGAAGATGGAAAATAAAAGGATACTCGATTTGATTGAGTGGTTGGAAAGTGATAATTTTGAATCCTATTCAATATCTACAATTAGCGGTCGAGACCTAATTTGTGCTAAATTGGATAACATGGTGTCAAATTCAACCATATTTGAAGATTGTTATGATCCGATTCGAGTTTCTTGTTACATTGAGCCTGTGTTGGGAGAAGGGCAAGTACTAATCCTTCCTTCGCCACCGGGGGAGGGTGGATTCAGCAGGGTGGCTATGGTTACGCTACCAGAGGATGAGGTTGTCAAGTTGTGTGAAGATGCTCTTCTCCTTCAATTTAACCCGACTATTTTGATGGGAATAGGCAAATCATGAATTATTGTTTAAGTTCATACGACTGTACAATTTGATAGATTGTAACGTGTGTAACAATATCTACCCATTTGACTCCCTTAAAGACAGAGCTCTAGATAAGAATATAGTCAGTCAGGATATGGAGTGGTTTCTGTAGAAAATATCTAAGCATTTAAATGAAAATAAAATTTACAACCGTTAGATCAATTCATATTAAATTTTTAGCCATAAGATTATTTCTTTTTTTAAAAGATACAAAGAATATTCTCCTCATAAATTTATCTCTCTTTATCCTCATTTTTTAAATAATGTATCTCTATGTAAATGTCGTCTTTAATGATCAAATGGGATAATATCTCAAAATAGTAATTGACTCTTTGTGGAGATTACATTTATCGCGTATAAAAGTCAGATAAAACAAATAGTTTATTTAAGTTGAGACTAAGTTACATTCCGACATGTCTTTAGGCACAGGTATTTGCTAGTAAATAAATAAATACACCTAGTATACCTATACATATATATATATTTGTGTGTGTGTGTGTATTTGTGTTTGTGTTCAGATAAATAAACGCATGTATCTAGATGTTATTGTGAGCAGTACGCATAGAAAATCTCAAGAAATTTCTTGGGACTTGTGAAATGAACAAATAATTATTGTGGTTATGGTTAGTGTTTCCTCTCTTTGTTTAATAATGAAGAAATAATGTTTGGATAAAATGGTAGTAAAAATCAATTGACAAAAGATTTCTAAAATCGAGATCTCCCAACGGTTTAGCTAGCAACGGTTCAAAAAACCGTTGGTATAGACGGTGTGTAGCAACGGTTTTTAAACCGTTACTAGAAACAGGACTATAGCAACGGTTTTCATGCAACCGTTACTAGATTATAAGACTATAGCAATGGTTTTCCATAACCGTTACTAAAAACCGGCCTCTAGCAACGGTTTTCCATAACCGTTACTAAAACCCGACCTATAGCAACGGTTTTCCATAAACGTTACTAAAAACCGGACTATAATCGAAACCATTGATTTTGTTTTCCTTATTTGTTGATTAAATCATTCTCATAAAAATTTGGCTTGATCGAGTCTAGAAAACTTCTTTATTGAGACAAAATTTCATTAGCAAAATAAATTTTTCTGCCCGATCAAGTATGTAACGATACCCGATTAATTTCATTTTTCGTATGAAAGATGTATTCTTTACTATGTAAAAAATAGATGGTTCTAATCGGGGGAAAAAAAAAAGTAGGTGTTTGTATAGAATAAACTGAATTTAAAAACTTGGGTTAAGAATATATTGATAAAACTCAAATGACATAAGCTAACCCATCTGGTTTGCATAGTATAAATATTAGTAATCCATTGATATTACACAAGTGTTGGGCTAGCCCAGCTGATTTGCACTCGCGCGCGCATGCGGGAGGTCCTGGGTTCGATTCCCAGGAGGAGCAAAAACTTGTTGTGTTGCCATCCATGTGCCACGCGCATGACACGTAGGCGCTACGCGGCGACAATTGGAGGCTACGTGAGCGCCACATCAGCGACAGGTGGAGGCCACGTGGCGACAGGGAGGCCACGTGGGTGCCACATCAGCGCCACGTGGCTGCCAGTCATATTTTACCCCAGATTTAAAAAAAAAAAACTTGCCTTTAGCAACGGTTACAAGCGTTGCTAAAGAAACCATTGCTAAAAAAAAATCTGTACCAACGCTTGCCAAAACCGTTGCTATAACCCTACAGCAACGGATATCTCGCGACGGTTTAACCAACGGTTCTATAACCGTTGGTATAGCCTATATTGGTCTTTAACAACGCTTTTTTGCATCTCTAGCAATACTTTTGACCGTTACTATTGAACGATTTTCTTGTAGTGTGACTTAATAAGTACTCAAGAGCATGTACGGATTATGCTCCTGAACTTGTGTTAAAAGTGGGGTGGAACTTACAATTCACGTGAGAGAAGTTGAACCACTGCTCACAATGTGACATAAATATCAAATTATGTGAGAGCAAGGATCTTTCGTCAATGGTCATTACTATTTGAATACTCAGTTGATATATATATTTTTTGACAAGCACAATTTTTTTATTAATCTTTGAAGATACAAAGATTAAACGAATTCCGGGCACACAGCTTAGTTGAGTTAACCCTTACTACATGCTACATGTTACGTGCTACGAGAAAAGGAGAGAAAAGTGTGAGTTAATTACTACGTCAGTTGGCCTTGTTGGTGTCGGGATCCCAAAATTAGCGTCCTAATCTTCACCTGAGACTTAAGAGTTTGCTATCACTTAAAATCTCAGGTTTGATTCTCCTTACCAACAACTCTTAGAGATACCTCACCACCATGTGTAAGCGTGTGAAAAGCTGTGAGAGAAACTTAGTCTGAGGTACGCGCAAGCTAACCTGAACACCCTGCATTACCCCCAAAAAAAAAAGGAGTATCACACCTTCTGGAGAGAGAAAATCCTCTTCTCTCTCGATGGGCTTCAGCCACCCCCTCTTCTCCGTTCCCTTCCCCTCCCCAGTGTGGCCCTTCCCCCCATTCCTCTTGATGGTTTTGAGGTACTAGCGATTCTCTCCCTAAGGAGAGAAAGCCTATGAAGTATGATCTCTTCTTTATTTGTGAATTATCCACCACTGATTTACAGTATCGGCAACGACTAGTAGTGATCAAAATGAGCTTCAGCTTGATACAGATTTGATTTTCAAGTCCCTTTCATAAGAGAGAATGATGGTTTCCAATTCCAACACCGGGTGCGACTTCACTTTTGACGACTTTTTTCTTGTAGGTCTACCGGTAGATCTAGACTTTTGGTTCTTTGTTGATGTCCTTTTTTTACTTCTTAGTTTGCGATGATTGTTTTCTACAAAGGTACGTATATGTTGTTTATGATTCAGGGGAAAAAAAAAAAGAAAGAAAGAAAGAACATGAGCAGTATCACTTATAAGAGACTCCGGGGAAGTATGCACTTTACGGGGTGGTACATTCACAGAATGAAAAAGATCATGCAAACACAGAAGGAATGAGTCTTATCAGTTTGCGGAGACGAATTTACATGAGAAATGTATTCCATGTTAATGTTTTGTTTTCGCGGGATTTGCATCACTGTGGTTTGTGTTCGCGCGATATCATGACTAGCTCTTACATGTTTAAATAATCCGAACCATGCTTTTTATTTTATTTTATATATATGAACAGCTATTTTTTCATCAATTTATAATCAGCTGTGTTTGGATTGTGTTTTGAAATTTTTTTTGAAAAATAATAGGGGTAATAAGTGGAGAGAAATAGAGAGAGAAATATTGAAAGTAGAAGGAATCTAGAAAGAATCTAGGACGAATTTTTTGAAAAATCCTTTTCAAATCCTAAAGCAAACAAGGCATTGTCACTAGGAATCCGATTAGTTCCTAATCCAAACTTCTTTTGAAACTGGGCCACCCAGTGGCGGACCCAGGAATTTGACATAAGGAGGGCACCAAATTTTTTTATAACGCAGTAATATATGAGTTACAGTTAAGTAGATTCACACCAAAATAATTTTAGCATTTATGATAATGTAATAATTTTAAAGTATATATGTATTTTAATAAAAGCTACTTGGGCAAACTGCGCACCTCGACTATATGAGTTAAAACAAAATTATCAAATGTTCATCATCTATTTTCATATTATTAACTCTACAAGTACAAGTTTCGGGGACCAAAATGTACAAATACAATGTGCAGATTCATATTGAGTACTACACAAATTATTAAAAATGTTGGGGAGTGGGAGAAATACTGGTTGTGAAAGAATTGTAGAATTTGACTAAAAACAAAAAGAAAGAGTTCTTTCCCAAAGAGTGCCACTTACTGGTTACCACTGTACAATTAACTCTACAAATGACAACTAAAAACATAAAAACTCAGGGTGGGGGCTCGAACCTGTGTCCTCACGTTTCCATTGAGCGCCAACTTACCACGCACTAACTTCTTGGACATGTAGGACATATATAATATATATACACATATACAAAATCTGAATTTTTTTAAAAAAAAAGGGCGTGGGGGCACGTGACCCCACGTGCCCCAAGGTGGGTCCGCTCCTGGGGCCACCCCCAGGTAGCTCCAGCCCCGTCTCCAAGGCAACGATTAATTCTCTCTGTTTCTCTTTTTAGGGGGCGTTTGGATAAATAAGCCACTTTGGTTTATTTTTTGTCCTTATTCAAATTTTTTTCGCATTTTGTAGCTTATTGTCAATTTTTTAGGGATTATTACTTTTCCGATTCGTCTCGTCATAACGAAGCAATAATTCCCAAAAAATTGACAATAAGCCACAAAATGCGAAAAAATTTTGAATAAGGGCAAAAAATAAGCCAAAGTGGCTTATTTGTCCAAACGCCCCCTTACTAAGTAGTTCTTTCATGTTACTTCTGAAACGAAGGCTCTCAGTGAGGACAAATAGAAGTCCTGAAATCTCAACTTGAAAAGCACTAAATGATGTACTACGTACTCCATAGATAAGGCGAAAAGATGTAATAGCAGACATGAAAAACAACACAAAAAACAATAAAACAGTACAACTCTTAAAGCACGACGTACAAGGGGATCGATAATATTCAAGCCGGCCAAAAACCATAGCTAGGCAAGCAGCATGCTATCGAACACTCAACAAGTCACTATAGATAAAAGATGGGGGGAATGTGACCATACGGAGGGCCGTCTAATCAGATGGAGGTGGGGCTACGGATGTAGGAATTGTGGTGGGAATTGCTGTAGGAATTGTGGTGGGAAGTGCTGTAGGAATTATGGTGGGAATGGTAAACGGAAGATTTGTAGGGATTGTTGTGGGAATTGAAGGCATGTTTGGCAACGTCGTCGGAATTGGCAGAGACGATATCAACGGAATCTGGGTGATCGGGATATTGGGAAACGAAGGCATATTGAACGGAATGTTCGAAGGTATGTTTTGGAGTAGGTGGCGAGCCGCCACCGTGCTCGTCGGTGCGGTGGAGAATGAGATTAGCGCAGCTAGGAGAGCTAGTGCCAAACAAGGTTTGAGAGCAGCCATTGTAGTATCTGCCAAAAGGAGTGGAGGGTATTTTAGGAAATTGAGATTGGCCTGAAATGTAAGGAAGAGATGAAGAAAATACTAGTAACATGCTTTTGTGGATATTTATAGGTTAGAGACTTGAGAGAGAATTGGGAAACCAGGAGATTGAGATCTGTTTGTTGAGCTAGATGTGGTTTTTTTTTTTTTTTTGGTCGGCAAAAGGGAAATTTTTATTGAGCTCGACAAGGGTACATCGAGAGAGGAGGCCACTTAGGTTCCACCCCAAAAAAGGAGCAAGAGACCAAATGGCAAAAAGGAAACGAACTATAAAAAAAACAGAGGGGACACTTCCAACAAGTCAGTTGGAGGTGCAAAACTTAGAAATCACAGCACTCCCAAAATTCTACAGTCAAATCCTCTTACGCCTTATCACCTCTATGCCCCTTTTGAAGTCTTCCACTGAGTATTCCGTAACATTAAACTTTGCCTTGATCCAAAACGCCACTCTAGTGAATGCAAACTTCCACTGAGCTAGATGTGGTTGGGCGGGTTATTGCTAAGCTCTGATTTTGTTCAACTGATCCAAAACTTGTGAATGCAAAGGCCGAAGGGTATACCAAATGGAGGAATTTTGCATTTTACGGGCCAAACATGCACCCAACATCAATTTAGTTGCAGAAATGATACGGACCAAGACACTCGGTCCAGGAAATCCAAATCAATGATTCAAATTGAAAGAAACTCTTTGAGGAAAGAGTTCTGAACCGTTGATTGGGTTCCCTATTTTCTTTTTCTAGGGTTGTAGTAGGGCTAATTTAGTTGCGATGCATCGAGTCAAGCTACATTCTGGATTCCGGCCATTTTTTTAGCCAGTACATGTTCTATATGTATCGCATGTTAATGTTTTGTGTTCGCAGGGGCGGAGGGGATTGGGGGGAGGGGCACATGCACCCCCCCCGGTTTTCAAAAATTAAAAAAAAAAAAATTTTTTTTTTTTAAATTGGGGATTGGGGGAGGGGTCATACACATTAGAGTTTGGTCCTTTTGGAATTGTAGTTTGTGAAACTCAAGGGAGAGAAGTGTAGTTTCTGAAACCTCTGACCAGTGTCAAATTCTCGTTTAGTAAAAGTGCCCCTTCAAATTCCAAAGGATTATTAAATCGTTCTTTTTTATTCTCCTATCTCTAAACCCATCAAAGCTTGAACAGAGAGAGGCTGCACAGAGCTTGGCTTGGGTTTTCCCTTGGCAATCCCCAACAAATCTGTTGCTATATTCTTTAATCAGGTAATAATTAAAGAAATATTTTATCCACTATTTGTTCTTTAATTGAGCTCCCCCAATTTTATAATTTTTATTACTAGTATATTTTACTGTTTACTACTACAACTTTAGGGTTTGAACAGACACCATCGCTTGCTACATAGAGTTTGAACTTTTAGGGCTTGAACAGACACCATCTTGCTACCCGGTAAATCCAAGTTTTGAATTTCATTCCAGCAGCGGATCGGAAAAACAAAAAAAAAAAGAATTCCATTCCAACAAAGCTAGCTGCTACGGTCAAAAGATTCTGACGACAATGCTAAATTGGGGGAACTACGTATCAGTTTCTATTGAGGAGAATAGGAACCTTGCTTCGTTAATTCACTGCTGAAGATGCAACTTTCTCATTACAAGCATAGTGTAATAATTGGAACTCCTGAGTTCAAAACTTTGCGTTCTATGCTTGGTTTGTGTCAATGGATGGTGAAGACTAGGAGATCAACAACCTACGACTTGGTATTCCAACTGATCAAACTCGTGCTCACTCTTCCTGTTTCAACGGCAATGGCGGAACGATCATTTTCGGTCATGAAGATTATCAAAACTAGGCTTCGGAACAAAATGAAAAATGAATTCCTCTCGGATAGTTCCCTTATCTACATCGAAAAGGAAATCTCTCTAAAATTGGATTTAGAATCAATCGTAACAGATTTTCGTGGTTTACATAATCGTCGAGTTCCGTTTTGATAGAACTTCAAACTCCAAATCATTAACATGTTAAGACGTGTGTCTTTTTTGGGTATTATGCAATGGTTAATCGTAGAGCTCATGTACTTATTTTTTATATCGAATGTATTAGCGTATTTGGGTGCCCCCTCCCACTGCGATTCCTGGCTCCGCCACTGTGTGTTCGCATGATTTGCATCACTGTGGTCTGTGGTATATTTATGTAACCAGCTCCCTTGTGAATGAAATATTAATTTGATGGTGCACGGTACGTGTGAGACCCCGCATCTCCAACCCATCTCTAAAACTGCCAAATGGAGAATGGATGTAACATATTTGAGAAAATTTTAGTAATTTATTCTCACTTTTTTGCACTTTATGAAAGAATTTTGAAGGGACCTATCGTACTTTTTAGATATTTAGGTCTTCAAATTGCCTTTGGTTCTCCAAATATGGAGACCCTACTCCCATCTTGGAGACAAAATATCCAAAAAGTATGATGGGTCCATCCTAAATTCTCTCATAAAGTGCAAAACGTGCGAATAAATTACAAAATCTCCCTCCAATATGTCACATACATTCTCTATTTTGAAGTTTTAGAGATAAGTTGGAGATGCTCTTAAAGCATCTCCCCTCAAAATGTACATTAATTAGCTATAATGTGCTATAGCATATATGCCCCTCCAAACTTCAAAAATAAAATAAAACTTGGCTAAACAGTGCAAAACAATAGCTGTCTTTTATGTGTGTATGTATGTTTTCTCAAGTATGAATCCAAGATGACATTTTCTTCGTAGAACATTGTTCCTTATGTTGCGTGCTTGAATTTCACGTTATATGGAAGAAAAAATGAAAAATTCAATAAAATTTTCGTTTATTGAATGTTCTGCTGGAGGGCGACGTCAGGTGTTCTCTTTTTATTTCCTGTTTTCTGCTTGATCGCGTAAGTGATGTATACTTACGGTGGTTGAGCTCTCGATGTACCCCTTCGAGTTTGCAATAAAATTTTCGTTTGCCAAGCAAAAAAAAAAAAATGAAAAATTCAAGTGAATACTTGAAAATCCAAGTTCCACATTTTGACCTCCCATCTATATAAATCATGGCTCTGCTGATTGTTTGTGAATTATGTGCATTGATTCTGTCCATATAAATGAGTTGGGGATTGGAATAAAAAATAAAATATACAATAGTGCAATCGTATCGTCCCTGAATTGGGACCAAAAAAGCTCCTCATTTTTTTTGAACGGCGAAAAAGGGAGAATATATTAATAAAGAAATCTTACACCACAACAAACAAAAGCTAATCAAGCACCATGGATTGACAAGAAATCAATCCGAACAACACCCAACGGAGCCACCCCCAAGAGGACCCAAAGAAACCCTGAACAACCACAAACAAAGACACCCCGACCCCCCACACAAGACAAGACACCCAACCCACACCCCACCAAGGCCGCACCCCAAGAAGCAAAGAAAAAGAAAGCTAGGCCTGCCCTATCACTTTGTCAGCTCTGACCAAGTCTTCAGCTACCATATCTGCAAGTTTGCTTATGACTTCATCCTCCTCACCATCATACCCCAATCCCATGATCTTGTTGCAGGTCCAAATTGCTTGTGCTTCGTCCAAAATAATTCTATTTCTGTTAATAACTCCATCTGAAGAGAGAGATGCAGAGAGTGCTAGAGCTGCAACGGCAGACCTATACACCGCACCCTTTGATTTGTTATTCCTACTCTAGTTATTGAAGGAGCCGACCCTTGTAAATCCCAGAATATCATCAATTGTCTTCCTCTTCTTCTTCCCTTTTACCCCATTTATGGCAGCTTTGATTGGAGCAGAAAGAGGCTCATTATGCTTCAATATGATGCCCAGGGATAATATCATCTTCATTATTTTCCCCTCTTAAATTTTCAGCAATGACTGTATTTTCCTTAGCTGAATCCTCCACCCAACTGTCTTGATTATCAACCAAATTACTCAGGCTTGCTCTTGGAATCTGAATGCACGTATTCAGCCTTACAAAAGATAGTGGATCCAGATTGGTATTAAGAGTTGTGTTGTTTACTGCCATCTCTCTCATACTATCCATGACCTTTCCACTTCCCCAAGCTGAAGAAGAATGAGCTGCCTTATCATAACATCCTTGCGTGTTTACATTTATAAGCTGTAATGCTCTATCTTCTGTTCCAATAGCCTTTTCAGCTTCCACATTAGTTTCTGCCACCTCCTCAACAATATCCATCTCATTTCCCAACTCGGCTTTGTCTACATCGAAGTCAAGCGATTCATCATCCCCAGGGTCTACCTCAACTAAGGTCTCTTTCTCCTCTTTATCATTCCCTTTCTTGATCTTAATCGAAGTAAACACACGCTTTTCCCAAGAAGTTTCTGCCATAGGATCTTCAATTACTTTGACCGGAAAGATCACATCATTGATCTTAATATGCACAACCTCATTAATGCAATCAAGATAATCCGTTATGATAAACATACGCCCTTTATCAAAAGCAATGAATTTCTCCGTTAACTCATCAAGCTTAATCACATCACCCCAAAGCTCACCAATTTCAATAAAGGTAGGAGAGCACCAAGCATTAAGAGGAACGCCATAACAAGATATCCAAACACACCTAGAAGGAGGGATCGTTTGATTATCCCAAGCTTGAACAGAAGAGAACCGCTTTGATAACACCTTCATTTCGTCATTGAGAAAATTGTTCAACGATTCAAGCGAATCGAATGAAATTAAAACATTGAGCCCACCCATATGACGAATCTGAGCATCCCAAATTCCATTGGTAATGAAAAGATCTTGGAGCGTATTCACATGAAAGAAATTGATCAATTTATCCACTGCGCTCTTTTGCAACCAACCCAATTCCACTTCCTTAGCTTCCACCAATTTCAGCCTACCACTAGAGCCCCCTTTAAGAATGTCTGCATAGGAAGAACTATAAGAAGCTCTTTGATTGCTCTGGAGCTCAATGGGTTGAGGTTGCCAACTATGAATAGAAGGGGCCGAATTAAATTGCTTAACCCCATCAAAATGCTTTTGAGAGGTAAAAGGATTATCTTTTGTATACTTCGCAAATTGCACGACAATAGGAAAGTTTCTAATCACAACTCCATCGAGGTCCTCAATCGCATTAATAGCCTCCTCCCTTCTCTTAAATCTAACAAATACAAACTTAGTATTGAAAGAAGAGCTCCTCTTACTCGGCATGTAGACATCTTCCACACGCCCAAATGGAGTGAAGAGTTGGAGAAGCCACCCAACATCCATGGATTTGGGGAGATTATCAATATACACAGTAATTAAACTAGCCATCTCAGATCCCAGCAAGATTAGATACACGGACAAAAGCACCCAAAAAACAGTCAAAACAGGAAACTAAAACTAGCATCCTCCTCTGTCATGATCCCTCACACCCATGAACACAAAATGCTTATACCATTCGCACTGATACAGACCCACAATCGGCAAACAACAGCAGCCCAACCACAACAACTCAACAGCCAACAAGCAATAGCACAACAATACAAAAAATAGCAGCAAAAGAGAACAGACGCAGCCACCTAAAGGAGAACGAGACAGTTACCTCAACCGAGCAAAGGCTCGACGAAGAGCAAAAAGCTGGTGAACCCAGATAGGACCTAGATGACCAACCCCAATCCGCAATCGGCAGCCTTCGAACGGAAGGGACTGGGAGGAGGAAAGCCGGCCCAACGCTGGCCGATGTGGAGACGGCACAGGATCGACCCAGATCCGCAACGACACTGCTGAAGGAGACTTGAAGCAAGAGACGGTGATTAGGGACAGAGGGGAGGCGAGGGATTAAGGAGAAGCTAATGGGCGGGAGGTGCGGCCGGTGAAGCAACGACGGCGAAAGCCGCCGGTAGTTAGGGTTTGAGCATTTGGGGAAAAACGCCTAAATCGCCGGTCATAAAGTGAATATATTGTGTGACTTGAATTCATTTGGCTATATTATTTGAGTCCGGCTTCTTTTCAATCTTCCTAAAATTAGAGAATACTTAAGTTCTGATCCAACGGTTGAGAATTTAAAACTAAACCAACCCATCTAAAGGCCATACAGATGGGCACACACAATTATTTAATCCCCACCCCCCCTCTCTTTCCCCACTCCCATTGATTGGGAAATCCTGTAGTACAAGGTCCTGTAAAGAATCCTGTAGGGTGTACAAAAGTCATCGATCTTGATAATAAATTGTTGAGATATTATTTTTAATTATAACTGGTAAGAATCTTTTATTACCGATCACAATTGATTTTTAATCTGGACCATTAATTGATAAAATCAATAGCTGTCTGCCCTACAGGATCCTCGGGTCCCCCATTCATTGACGATAATTTTAAACCTACCCATCTAAGGCTAATTTTATTCACCAGCCATTCACGGCCATCCTCAAGTTCTTCTACCTTGATGATCAAATATCTCATACCCAGTGATCAAGGTTAGGCTAGGCTAAGGCTTGAAAGCGGCAGCGGGTATTGGCGATGGATTCGTCGGAGGACAGGAAAGGGGTCGGAAGGGGCGAACGACGGTGGTGATGGGCCTGATGGCCAGTAGATGGGTGGAGGGAATAGGCGTGCTTGGAAGCGGCAGCAAGCATTGGCGATGGATTCGTCAGAGGAGAGCAAAGGCGTCGGAAGGGGCGGACAGCAGTGGTGATGGCTAGTGGACTAGTGGATGGAAGAGGCGTCGATAGAAAGAAAGAAGAGGAAGGGAAATTATCAGGAGTTTTTAATAAATAACAATGATTCTATGACCATTAGTGATCTAAACCGTTAGATTTTACAGTTGCCATGTGTCACATTGTTGATAGGACTTGAGGATCCTCTAATTTTAGGAGGATTTGAGAGGAGCTGGACTCAAAACGAGCGAGAAGTTTTTGGGTGCTAAACAGGTACCACACCGTGGTATTCCATTGACGATTCCAACCGTCCAAACGTGTTTTGGACGGTCCAAATTTCAAAGTGAGAAAAAGAGGAGAGAGGTGGGATTTGGGGAGAGAGAGGGAATTATGCCTTGTTTGTTTTAGTTTTTGAAAAGTATTTTTAAAAAACGAAACCAAACAAAGCAAGCCTTTCAAAATACATTTAGACGGTTAGAATTGCTGACGGGTACTGTTACGGGATACCCGCTCGGCACCCAAAAATTTCTCTAAAACTGCACAATGAAACGTTGTACAAGATGGGAAAACTTTGAACCATAACTTTATAAATTCACGCGAAAAGGCTAAAAGCAACTGAGATTTTGGTCACCTACTTTCTGCTTTCTAGTAAAGCACAGGAATTTTTCATGTCATTAAGATGATTCGATGAAGTATATCCCCAAGCTAGCACTTCATTGGCACTTCTAGGCCTTCTCCCACGTACTATGGAATTCCTTTCAGCCCAACTAATTTGAACAGCAAGGAACGAAAACTTTTGCCTTGATAGAAACTAGTTGTCCAATTCATTTCCGTGTCCTAAGCCTCAATTCCTGGTGACTCTGGAATCTATGTAAGATCACTTTCCAGATAGAGTTATAAAAACCACACTCTAAGAACAAATGTTGCAAAATCGGTATTGTTATCTACCAATATTGGAACAATACTTAAAAAATAGTGTGCTTATTCTACATATCCGTTTATCCGTTCACAATATTAGAACAATATTCCACTACCTACCAGTATTGTTTTCATTTTGTTCTTGGTCCGTTTAATCTTTATGTGTGGCCCGTGATCTCTGGTCCAAGTCCTTCCTCTGGTTCAGGGTTGATCAAGCTCTCTTCGCCTAGCCTGCACCACGAAGCACGACTAAAGACCACACCGGAGGAGCCCCCGGTATGGCCCTCCGGCGCAAGGATGAGTATAGTGCAGAGAAAGAGAGAGAGAGCTAGGGTTTTGGATCTGGAATGTTGTGTACCTTTAGGGCTGTGAACCTTCCGCTATTTATAGAACCTCCTTAGCTTGCTCTCCAAGTACTGTCACGTGCTCTGCACGAGCCGGGTGACGTTGTTGTGATGTCACTAGATTAGATATTTGTAACCGTTCGAGCGTGAGCTGTCCTTTCCCATGTGCTTCCATCATTATCTTTGTAACCGTTCCAGCACGTGGGGGACAGACGTGTCTCCGTGGGTGGCGGGGCTTGCCTGAGGCCGAGCCCAGCAAGAGTCCGAGCCCGCTATGGGCCGAGCCCAGCATAGACCATGTGCAGACACTATTTGTTGAGAACCGTCGGCAAGGTCCGCCGTGCGTGAACATCGTCGGGCAGGACCGTCTCTAATATAGCCGCGTGGGCTTGTTTTACCTTCGGCTAGTAGCCGAGCGTTCTGTGTTCGGCCTACTACAATAGCCCCTCGATCTCTGCGGATGCCGAGCGCGCGGTAGGGATCGATACCTAGCTCCGGCCGAACGTGGAGAACGCCGAGGATGGATTATTGATGATGGAAATGAGATCAAGCTGGACTTAACCCGTCTTTTCATCTGCACAGGGTAATCGTCAGGGGCGCCCCCCAGTGCGAGAACGCCAAGTGTCACTGTGCAGCTGGGTACGGCTGGTGAGAGGACGGTTGGCATGGGTGAGGTTCTGCAGGCCGTCCCATCGATGCCACGTGTCGTACGCTGAGTGGACGCCTGTTCGGCGGTGTAATGATGGGCGGGAACTTCGAATCCCTAACCCTAGCTCTATATAAGGGGGTTGCGTGAGGAGAGAGAAGCCACCAGTGCTTTCTCTCTCTACACTTCCATTGTCAGAGCTCCTTTCTGCGCCCGTTCATCCTCCACTCCTGATTTACAGCAGTTTTGGCACCAGATCTTGCTAAAAATCACAGGTACGAGTTCGATTTTTACTTCTCTAAGCGTTTTTACAGTTTTCACATGCTTTTCTTGCCATTTTCCTGGGTTTTTGGTGTTTTTTGTTCTGTGTGAACAGTACGAAGCCTGGAGATGAACGAACTGTTCATCTTCGCCTTCAACCTGTTCTTCCGAGCACAGGTCCTCTCAATGATCTTGTACTTGGCTGATGTGTTAGGCTGGCCGAGCCCCATGTAGGTAATAAAGGGTTTGGCCGAGCCCCACTTTTTTAGTTGCTTAGGCTGAACCCCGGCTGAGTCCCAGGGTTTCCCGAGCTCGAGTCTTAATAGGATAGGAATGGTGGGCCAGTAGGTAGCCGAGCGCAGAGATCCTTGCCTTCTGGCCGACGACGAGGTTTCTCATTGTTTTCTTTTGTTTTTGTTAGGTCGGGCTCACCAAGTCATTGTCATCTCTTCCGACTCTGAGAGCTCCGGAGACGGCTCTGCCGAATTGTTTATCCGAGATTATCTGGAGAGGCGACGAAGCCGACGACAGTCTTCCTCAATTGCGTCCAACATGTCGGATGCTAGTGACTCCAACGCCGAGCGCGTCCATGAGTACGACGACGGGTTCAACACCGAACCCGAGATATCCTTTTCTTCATCTACTCACTCCGACGCGGAGCACGAGTTAGGCCCTGAGGCCGAGTCCAGGTTTCTCTCAGGAGCCGAGGCTCAATCCTCCTCTCGTTCCATGCCAAGTGAAACGCCTTCCGTAGATAGGGAGGTAGCCGACCTTTATGACAAGGGTCAAGTGTGTCCTCATGCTCATTACTTCAGCGGGCAACCCGAGGAGTACGAGAACTTCTGCCGTACATACAACATCCCCGACGACGTTGTTGTGAGTAGGGTTGCCAGCGACCGCATTAGGGACAAATCAGAAGATCGTCCCGAGCACATCACTGTCCCTCTTATGGCCATCTGTGAGGCTGGCCTTCGCTTCCCCCTTCACCCATTCTTGAGAGAGTTGCTAGCCCGGTTCAATCTGGTACCTCACTTCTTCGCTATCAACAGTTATAGGATAGTGATGACCGTAATCAAACTGAAGGAGCTTCACAACTTGGATTTCACCATTTCCGACCTCTTCCACACATACATTATGTCTAGGCACGGCGTTACCAATCGTAGATACCTATCCACGAGAAGTGGGAAGCAACCGCTTATAGACGGCCTTCAAGACACTGACAAGTGGGCGAGTTTTTACGTAGAGGTGAGCGGAGAGTATGAGTTCGGTGATCAATCATCTCGGTTGCATAGTGTGCCGAAGATAAAAGATTTCAGAGGTTTGTCGGTTTTTTTTTTTTTTTTTTAACTCGGATAATTCTCCACTGCAGACCACCGAGCCATCACCAAGCGAGAACAATCGCTTGCCGTTGAGAAGCACGTGGAGATTCTTCTTGCTCAAATTTGCCGGGACGCGCCGACGCTGGTTGGATACGAGCCTTCTTACAAAGGCAAGTTGAAAAGGAGGGAGAAGAAGAGTGGTCCGAGCACGAAGAAGAAGGGCAAAGAGAAGGTTGCCGAGGGACAGGGAGAGAAGAAAAAGGATCCCAATCCGAGCAAGGCAACGAAGGGAAAACGTGTTAAGTTCCCTTCCCTCAAAAAGTCGGCCGACTTCTGGTTCCAGCAGAGTCAGCCCTCCCTAACCGAAGGTATCGACATCGATCCCATTCGAACACTCATCCCCCAGATTGCTGACAACATGGGCCGAAGGAACGTTGTAAAAATGAATATCAGAGATGGTGCCGTGGACAGGCAAAAAGCAGCCGCTGAAGCTGAGCGTGCTGCCAAGAAGCAGAAAACAACCCACGAGTTCTTTCCAGCCAAGCCCCCAACGCCGCTTTTAAAGGAGAAGGATCAGACGGGGTCTTCGGCTGCGGGTGGCTCTAAAGTTTCAGAAAAGGCATTAGGCTCGGGTGGCCAAATGGTTGCTCAGGAGTTTGCTCCTTCCTTCGCCATGGCCGAAGGCAGAGTTATTTCCGTTAATGACAGCGTGAAGCTGGAGCCTGGGCTGGCCCCTACGATGCTCCAAGGTTTGGCGTTGCCAAACGACATGATGAAAGTCCCCGAGGAGCTCCAGCCGAGCCTGGTTCATGCCAGTGCTTATATCGTTCAGGTACTTGTCTAAACTCGGTTTCATTTTTCAATCCTTCGAACAAATTTATGAGCTTGTATTTTTGCTGTTATGTAGGCTGGCCAGGCGATTCTCCGTGCGCACAACCAAGCCACCCTTCTTGCTGCAGAGCGTAAACGCTATCATGCCGATCTGAAGGTCAAGCGTGAAAAATCAAGGAGCTATAAGGGGAGCTTGCAGACGGCGAAGACCCAGATTGCAGAGCTCGAGAGGGAGAAGGAGGAGATGGCCGAGAAGCTGAAGAAGGCCGAGCGCGAGCTCGGTCAAGTGGTTAGGAGGGAGAAGAGGAAGATGAAGGAGGTTGATCAGAAGGCGTACCAAGCAGGTTATGACCGTGCCGGCCAAGAATACAGGAGGGACGCTCGGTCAATGGTTAATGACCATCTCCAGGAAAAATTGCCCATTGCTTATAAAGCGGGATACAAGGCCGGTGTTGCGGCCGTCGGCGAAGGAATGCAGCTGGAGCTTGACCTGAGCCGAATCCCAGCGCCAATTGTTCCTGAGCTTGAACTCCCTTATACTGAGGAGGAGTGTGCTCCGTTGCCGGACGAGGAATTTCCTGAGAGTGAGGAGGATCTCGAGGACCTCACTGTTGTTGATTTGTCTGAGGATGATGCTGGCAAGAAAAAGGGCGATGGCGATGAAATTGCTGCCGATGCCAGTAAGGACGTCGAGAAGGAAAAAGAGAAGGTGGCGGATGCTGGGGATGCTGACAATGCTGTTGCCGAGTACGCTGCTGATACTACTGCGGATGCCACTGCTCAAGTTTGATCATTATGAGTTTTAGTTTTGAATTTTTTGAACTATTTTGGACTGGACGGCGCCGAACACCGGTGTTTGCTGTTCCAGATGTAATAGTTGTTGGGGGTCGGCATCGAACGATTTACCACGCCGTACCTTCTGTTAGGAGTTTCTGCTACACTTTTCTTTGAATGAATGAATGTGTGCCTTCCTTTGTTTCAATGACCTTTGTTTTTCCGTGCCTGATCAATCTGTGTTTTGGCCTTGTGACAATTTGTTTTGTAGCCTTGCATGTTTGGATTGGTAGATATCCGTAGCCCCCACTTTGGTCTGGGTTCGGTGTGATAGTGTTTGCTTGACGTAGGGTGGTTGTAGTCGAGCCTTGACCAAAGTAGGATGGTTTAGCTATTTTAGGATACAACTGTTCAGTGGGTGGTTTGCTCACCAAAGTGTGAGTGTAACCTGACTGTGGCCGACCTTACTGTCTTGCCAAGTCAAACCGAAGCCCACATTCCAGCCGTATTGTGTGTTATGGGCTCGGTGGACCATATGTCCTGTTTTGCTTCTTTGGGCAGTATGGCCGAAGCAGACCCTGAGGGCCGTTTGTGGATGCGACCGAAGTCGGCGTTTGTGGGTGGCAAGGTTGCCTAGGGTGAGGTTCGAATATTCGAAAAGATGCTAAGTTACATAACTGGAGATAAATGATTGCCAAACAAAAAGTGATTCCCATTAAGTTACCGAGACGAAAAGACAAGCAGTCAGCGGCCTAGACCATGCTGTGAAATGAAAAGACTTAAAAACAGAAATGGACGAGTAAATGATGTAGTGAAATGTCTATGAAAACAGGCAATATAGCTGAGCATGGATTTGAGGATCACATGTACGCCTTCTTGAGGTTCTGGGCGTTCCAAGGGTTGGTCAGCACCTTTCCATTCTTGTCCTCCAGTATGTATGCTCCTTCGCCAGCAATCTTGACGATGCGGAAGGGACCTTCCCAGTTCGGCATGAATTTCTTTTTCTTAGTCGCCTGGACCACCTTTCGCCAAACTAAGTCGTCAGGCTTGAATTTCTTCACGCGGACACTGCGGTTATACCCCTTGGCCACTTGCTGTTGATAGTCTGCAAGCTTCAGCCGAGCGTCATCACGCTTTTCTTCGGCAAGGATGAGCTCCTGGGCAACAACCTCGTCATTGGTGACTGGATCGAACGTCTCAGTCCGGAGGGTGGGAAACTTAGACTCCAAAGGGATGACGGCTTCCATGCCGAACGCCATGGAGAATGGGGTTTGGCCGGTAGAACGGCGAGGTGTAGAGCGGTAGGCCCAGAGAACCCTTGGCAGCTCCTCTGCCCATTTGCCCCGTTTTGATGTTAAGCGACGTTTAATCCCAGCACACACAGATTTGTTTGAGGCCTCGGCCTGGCCGTTCCCCTGAGGGTACGCTGGAGTAGAATTAAAGAATCGGATGCCGAACTCTGCAAGGAGACTTGACAAGCCGTTGCCAACAAATTGTGTGCCGTTGTCAGAAACAATTGCGTACGGAACGCCGAACCTTGTAATAATGTTCCTCCAAACAAACCGCCGAACGTCAGCCTCGGTTGTAGTTACCAAAGGTTCAGCCTCCACCCATTTGGAGAAGTAATCTGTAGCTGTGATGAGGAACTTGAAGCCCCCAGGGGCAGTTGGCAACTTCCCGACGATGTCAAGCCCCCATTGGGCGAATGGCCATGGACTTGTTATGGGGGAGAGGTTTTGAGCGGGCTGCTTGGGTATTGGGGAGAATAGTTGGCATGGTCGGCATTTGCGGACAACCTCTTCGCAATCTTTCTTCATATTTTTCCAGAAATAGCCTTGACTTAGCGCCCTCTGGCATAAGGAACGTCCGCCAGAATGGCAGCCGCAGCTGCCTGAGTGAAGCTCGTTGAGGATCGTTGGTACCTGCGTAGGGTGGACGATGAGTAGGTACGGCCCAGATGGACTTTCGATAGAGTTGGCCGCTGTCGGATAACCAGTAGTATGCAGCCTTATTCCGGATTCGGTATGCTTCCTTTTTGTCATTAGGTAGACTGTTGGTCCTGAGGAAGTCCACGATCTCATCCATCCAGCTTGGGCCGAGCTCGATGTTCAGCACTTCTGGGGGAATGTCAAAGCTTGGTTAACTGATGTTGCCGAAGTTGATAGTGCGGAATCCTGAAACCTTAGAGGCCGATGCCAAACCAGCGAGAGCGTCGGTGTGGGCGTTGTGTTCCCGGCTTATCTGCTCGATTTTGAAACTTTTGAACTTGGTGATAAGCTCTGCTACCGTCGTCTGATACTTCATCATTCTTGGATCCCTGGCTTCGTAGTCCCCTAACACTTGATTCACAATCAGTTGAGAATCGCAGTAAACAATAAGGTTATCGGCTTGCATTGCTGAAGCTGAACGTAGACCTGCTAGGAGGGCTTCATACTCGGCCTCATTGTTAGTGGCGGGGAAGTCAATGATGATAGAACTTTCATGCATTGTCCCACATGGGGAGACTAGGACTACACCCGCACCTGCTCCGTTACTGTTTGAGGCGCCGTCGACGTGCAGTCTCCAGGAGTCGCCCTGAAAAAGTAGCCAGGGTTTCTTAGCTTCCATTGGTTCGGCCATAGCTGGTAAAGGAGGCGTACTGAATTCTGCGGCATCTTCAGGGGTGAGTTCGGCAATGAAGTCGGCGAGAACTTGGCCCTTGATTGCTGTACGAGGCTCAAAGTGGATGTCGAAATTAGCAAGTTCGACGGCCCACTTGGAAACTCGATTGGAGAGGTCGGCCTTTCGAAAGAGAGCTTTAAGGGGGTACTCTGTTAAGACCGTGATAGTGTGGGACTGAAAATAGGGAAGTAGCTTCCTTGCGGCCGAGACGAGAGCTAGAGCCAATTTCTCCAGAGGGAGATAGCGCGTTTGTGCGGGAAGGAGTGTTTTGCTGGTAAAGTAGATGGGCATGTCATCGGCTCCCTGTCGTCGGACGAGAGCGGAACTGACGGCATGGGCTGAGACTGCCAAATATAGATAGAGCGTTTCAAATTCTGCCGGCTTTACTAATAGAGGTGTGGAACACAGGTAACTCTTGAGCTCGGCGAGCGCCTTGTCGCACTCTTCCGTCCATTCGAAACTTCGCCTACTTTTCCCTTTCAAAGCATGAAAGAAGGCGTGGCATTTGTCCAAAGACTTGCTGATGAAGCGGTTGAGAGCAGCGGCCATGCCAGTGAGTCTCTGAACCTCTTTGACCGTACGTGGTGGGCGCAGGTCTGCTACGGCTTTATCTGGTTGGGGTCGGCTTCAATACCTCGTCGGTTGACAAGATGTCCAAGAAACTTACCGGCGCTCACACCGAGGGACACTTCTCTGGGTTAAGGCGGAGCTTGTGGAGTTTGAGGACGTCGAATACCTCTTTCAGCTCGGCAAGATGGTTCCCTTCCTTCTGGCTCTTGACGACGAGGTCGTCAATATATGCCTCCAAAATATGGCCAATCTGTTCGTGGAGCATTTTGTAGATTGCTCGGTTGAACGTGGCGCCTGAGTTTTTGAGCCCAAATGGCATGACTCGGTAGCAAAAGATGCCGTGCGGAGTGATGAAGGCGGTTTTTTCCATGTCATCGGGGTCCATGGCTATCTGATGATAACCACGGTAGGCGTCGAGGAAGCCGAATCGAGCATGACCGGCGGTTGCGTCGACTAACTGATCGATTTTTGCCAGTGGGAACCAGTCTTTAGGACAAGCATCGTTGAGGTTGGTGTAGTCGACGCAGACTCGCCACTTGCCGTTTTTCTTTTTGACTACAACTGTGTTAGAGAGCCAAGTGGGGTACTGTACCTCCTGGATTGCATTAGCTTCGAGTAAGCGATTGACTTCTTCAATGACGGCGTCGGCATGCTCGGGAGCTGAACGTCGAGCCT
The DNA here is from genome assembly GCA_025413875.1 of Rhododendron molle. NCBI lineage: Eukaryota > Viridiplantae > Streptophyta > Magnoliopsida > Ericales > Ericaceae > Rhododendron > Rhododendron molle. Next base: position 41,044,640 of record CM046389.1, on the reverse strand, counting down.
TCTGGACTACCGGCTTGGAGTCCTTCTTAATGTTGAGTGTGTGGCAGATGAAGTTAGGGTCGACACTAGGCATCTCGTTGGGCGTCCAAGCGAAGACCTCCATGTTTTCTTTCAGAAATTGAAACATTTCTTCACGCTCGGCGTCGCTCAGGGAAGAGCCAAGCAAGAAGAAACGAGATCCGTCCTCATTTATGGGCATTTGAACCAATTCTTCTTCAGCTTTATCTTCGGCCTTGTGGCCGACGTCTTCGATGACAGCCATGTCCGGGACTTCAACCCATTGGACTTGTTTTGCTTTGGAGGACGTGTGCACGGTTGAGACGTAGCATTTTTTGGAGGCAACCTGGTCGCCTCGCAGATCCTCTTGTCGGCGTGCCAATGAAGCGTACGACCTGGTGGTAAGTGGAGGCAATGGCTTGCATGTTGTGCAACCAGGCTCGGCCGAGGATGGCGTTGTAATGGACTTGGAGCATTGACGACGATGAACTCGACGAGACGGTCCTTGAGCCGACGATGACAGGAAGATGGATTTTGCCAATTGGCGGATGAGAGCTCCGTTGAACTGGCGAGAGGAACCTCTGTGTCTTGTAGTGCCGACTCTGGGAGATCAAGCTTTTGAAAAGGTCATAGTACATGACTTCTGCCGAGCTGCCGTGGATGAGGACACGTTTGACGTCATGGACGCCAATTTGAACCGTGACAACAAGTGCATCAGAGTGGGGAGTTTGCACATGCTCAAGGTCACGCTCGGTAAAAGTAATCGTCCATTTGGGAACATCGTGCGGATACGGGCGTTTGGATCCACAGCCGACAGAGAGTGCGCGGAGGACGAGGCTTGAATGATGTCGGCTCGGAGACTACCTTCGAGTTCCTTTGTTACTGGACCGTGGATAACGTTTATCATCGGCCTTTGTTCGTTGGGATTGGGATTGCCGGTTGGCTGTCGTGCTGGTGTTTTTGCTCGGTCGATGTATTGATCGAGATGGCCCTGGGCGGCAAGTCTCTCGAGGAGTGCTTTGTATGGGGCGCAGGCTGTGGTGTAATGGCCGAACTCATTGTGGTAGGAGCATTTCTTCCTTGGATTCTGATCTGGTTGACCAGTGTCTGTGCTGAGCTTACCAGTTGGCCATTCGAACCACGGCTGCCTCATGATCTCTTTCAGAAATGACCAAATGGGCTCCTTGAAGTATGTAGTCTCGGCAACGTAGTCATGTACCTTCGGCTGACGCTTCTTGCCGTCCTTGATATTGTTCACATGTTTCTTGAATCTTTTCTGGGCGAGGCGAGTGCGAACAAGCTGTTGGGTAATTTGGGGTTATTTGTATTGCGCTTCGGCATGCCTGCGCCGCCACTGTCGGCGTAGAATTCCTCTAGTCGCCAAAATCGTTCGACGACACGCATTAGTTCGCCCATGCCGTGGGCGGGCGGATGGCGAAGTTCGTCAAGTATCTTCTTTGCCCGCTTCCAGTGCCATTCTTGAATGTACGCCACCCAGATTCGTCGATCCTGGTATTTCGTTGAAGAGTTGCCAGTAACGTTCGGTGTATTGCCGAAGCTCGGCCGGGAGCTTCCTCATCTGGGTCTAGGACTCAGGCTCTTTGGCAGTCTTTTGCTGGTGATAAAGCGGGTATTGAATGCTCGCTCGAGGTCGGCAAGATTCCGAATGGATCCAGCGGGCAACTTGTTGAACCACTGGAGTCCAAGGGAGCCGAGGCTGGAGGGGAACGCTTTGCACTTGATCTCATCCTTCTGGGTACAGAGCTCTATTGTTTGGCGGAAGTGGATGAGATGGGTGTAGGCTTCACATGTTGATGGGTCGAATTTGGTGAACTTAGGCAAGTGAAATGTGGATTCGGGTGAAGTGTTGATGATATGGGAAGTGAAGGGTGAAACGCCGAGATCCTTCAACTGCCTCTCGAACCCAGGGCGTGGCGGCTTGCCGAACTCATCTGTCTTCGTTCGTTTGGGGTCCCTTTCCTTGGGGTCCTTAGTGGTTGTCTTCCCATCGTTCCTGGTGCCTGAGTTTATCCCTCAGGTTTGCTGGTCGCCGTGGGCCGTCGATGGACTTTTCTCGTTTATGGCGAGTTTTGTTATCATGGGTCCCTTCGTCACCGAATCCTTTCCGCGTCGTCGGCGGATCTCATCATCCTGGTTCTCGGGTGGGATCTCGCGAGGCGTTCAGACACGTGGCGCCTGGTTTGTACGGGAATCTCGGCTATGGTGCGAGACCGTGGTGCGAGAATTCCGCACGACCGCCGAAAGATCGTGCGGAACGACTCGGTGTCTCGCGTTCTGGTGCGTTCTTGGTGGCTTCTGGAACGATGTGCTCCAGAAGCGTTTGGCTATCTGTAGAGGATGATCTCTCGTGCGTCACCAAGCGCAGGGGTGAAGCCAAGTCTGTCCTTCACAGATCCGCGTTGGCCCAACTCTTGTTGCTTCTGAGGTGGCGGTGGATGTGGCGTTTGTCCCCGTCGCCTCCTGCTTCCACTAGATCTCGAGGTGGCAGGGATTGCTGTTTGCTGGATGTGCTGCTTCATTTGGGCCACCTCCGCCCTCAACGCGGCCAGCTCATTATCTCGTTCGTCGTCTCGACGTTGTAACAGGCGGATGTAGGACGCCGTGACTTCCTCCGCGACTGGTGATAGCTGGCCGGGATTGAGATTGACATGTGTCTCTCCGGGGTGGAAGGATGATGTTTCCACCGGCGTCCTTGGCCCCGAGATGGCTGCGCTCGTGAGATCACCGCCCATTGTGGTTGGATTTGATGGTTGTTAGTGGAGGAAGGGAGGTTGGTGTTGGGAGAGGAGTGAGCCATTTGGATCAGAAGTAAGTTCACGTCGGGTTCACCAATTGTGTGGCCCGTGATCTCTGGTCCAAGTCCTTCCTCCGGTTCAGGGTTGATCAAGCTCTCTTCGCCTAGCCTGCACCATGAAGCACGACTAAAGACCACACCGGAGGAGCCCCGGTATGGCCCTCCGGCGCAAGGATGAGTATAGTGCAGAGAAAGAGAGAGAGAGCTAGGGTTTTGGATCTGGAATGTTGTGTACCTTTAGGGCTGTGAACCTTCCGCTATTTATAGAACCTCCTTAGCTTGCTCTCCAAGTACTGTCACGTGCTCTGCACGAGTCGGGTGACGTTGTTAGATTAGATATTTGTAACCGTTCGAGCGTGAGCTGTCCTTTCCCATGTGCTTCCATCATTATATTTGTAACCGTTCCAGCACGTGGGGGACAGACGTGTCTCCGTGGGTGGCGGGGCTTGCCTGAGGCCGAGCCCAGCAAGAGTCCGAGCCCGCTATGGGCCGAGCCCAGCATAGACCATGTGCAGACACTATTTGTTGAGAACCGTCGGCAAGGTCCGCCGTGCGTGAACATCGTCGGGCAGGACCGTCTCTAATATAGCCGCGTGGGGTCGTTTTACCTTCGGCTAGTAGCCGAGCGTTCTGTGTTCGGCCTACTACACTTTATATATCTTTTTCAAATATTAATAAATTTCTTTCTCCTAGCAAAAGAAAAATAATTACAAAATATTGTGTAGATTGTTTTGAAGTTTCCAAAATTTCTAGAAATACTCGTGCGTTTAAAACAAATTTCAATTGATAAAAATATTTATATTAATAACACGATAAGGGTGCGTCGAGAAATTGAAGAGTAAAAAAAAAAAAAAAAAAACCCACATCCATGCTTTATGCATGAGTCACGAGTGACATGAGGCCAAGTGTTAAAAATGTTGAGGTGGCAACCCCTCCCGACGTCCCTGTCTTGTAGCCTGTAGGAAAGGGAAACTGATCAAGAGGATCTAGTAAAAGAGGAAGACCAAAAAAGGTGCAAAAAGTGCCTTTGGACTTCTGATTCTACTAATTCAACTACCAACGGATTCGTAGGTCAATAGCACTTCTTCATTTTTTTTACATTATATATAAGTGAGGGTTCGATTCTTATTAGGAATGCGAGTGCTTGGTGTGATGATTAATGCGCATTTTTTTTTGAAACTTTGGACTTGCATTTCTCACATACTTGTATGCCGTTTAATGGTATTCCTTCTTTATTTTCTTATAGGAATAGACTAGACGTCTAGTTGAAAGAAAAGAAAAAAAAACCCTACCAAAAAGCTTTGGTATTTAATGCATTTTCGTGGTTGAACAGAAAATGATGGGAATCAGCTAGAATGCCGGATGCGCCGTGGACTGATCTGGCTGCGGATTCTGGTTTCTTTCTTGCAAATATAAAGGGCAAATTTAACTGACCTTGTCTGAGGTTTCTGAAATTGCACTTCACTCTCTTGCTTTTGAAATTATTATCAAATTCCCCCTTCTGTTAGTAAATCACTAAGGTGTTGAACTTATCTCTTGAAAGACAAAAATGCCTTCAAAATATATTACTCCCCCCATCCCAATTTAAATATCTCATACGATTTTTTGTACATTTTCAAATCCCAAAAAATATACTTCTAATTATTATTTTTTTATTTTCTTAACCTTAAAAATTGTGAAGTTAATTATATGCAATTAAAATGCTTATATCTTTCATTACGGATCTCCAAAAATATGTAATATGGATCTTATTTGATAGATCTCAATTAGTTTTACTATAAAAAGTTTTCAAAATGATTAAAATATTATAAATTGAAAAATATTGTCAATCTAAAAATGAGATGAACATCAAAAACAGTCAAATTAATTAGGAAGGAAATGATACATTTTAGGGTAAAATTGAAAGTTTGGCATGTTTTGAAGGTTATTTTTAGAAAATGGACACTTATTTTGAGACATTCCAAAATAAAAACATGGATACTTAAAATGGGACGAAGAGAGTATTTTATTAGTTGAGTTAGGGGTGATTTGGCCCAAATTAAAGATTTAGTCCGATTTCTGAATTTTTTTCTATTGTATTTTTTGTTACTTTTGCATCAAAAAAATATGGACCAAACTGAAAGGAGATTAGAAAAATAAATATAATTCCAATAATTAATGTGGGCCAAACTTTTCGTCAAACTGAAGCTTTGGGAGCCGGATGTACAAAAAATATAGAAGCTTAGAAGTTTTAACAAATTATTCCTATTTAAGTTGGTTCATTTTTTAAATTTCAAAGATTCAATCAGATGAGAGATTTTCACAAATAATCATTTAACGAAAAAGGCTAGGAGCATATTGTCTATTTAAGGGCATTTTTGTTTTTTTGAAATACTAATTGTCAAGATTCTCCCCTCCATTAAATGAATCACAAACGGCATTAAAATTAGCTCTTAAGTAGGAGGGCAATGTAATTTCAAAAATCTCAAGGAGGTCTGTAGATCGACTTATTGGATAGAAATTTCAGGAGAGGTTAGGGTAATTTATCCAAAAATTAAATTCGACAAACTCCAGACCTAATATATAGTTTCCTCTCCAAATAGTTTTACCCCCTCCCCTCTCGTCTTTTCTCTCTCCTCTCATCTTCCCACCGCCATTGCCAAACCTTCCCTCCAGTCCACCACTGCAACTTTCGGGAACCAATGGCCGACGCCACTTCCATTATCGCAAGCTCAGAACCCACTTCAACCACAATTCAAATTTGTACCCCATATAGTATCATTTAAGAACGTGACACAAGCTGAGTCACTTATAATCCATCAAAATGCGCTTGTGAGAGATATATGTAGCGGAGATTCAATTTTGGGTTATCTTGCGGTGACGACGACAGACCGGTAATGTTGTTCTATGTCGTCAAGAACTCGCTTGAAAGAATTCCACGAATCTAGCGTGCTCCGGTAGTGGGTATACTAGAGTTATACACTCAGGATCAGAACCTCTGTAGTCCTAAGTTTTGGACCGGAGGAAATAGTATGTTGAGAAAATCAATACTATATTTCAGATTTACTGAAGAACCCTTCGCGCGAAGAATTCAATTCTTCCAGCGAAGAGTCTTTGAGCAGATACGAACCATATGAACCATTGATTGGAGTATTGGACGGTTCAAATTATGACGGTCTACTCCCGTCCAAAACATGGACAGGAGACGAACTGCCTCCTATACGCTCATATATACCCACAGTCTGAGACCAACAAGATTGAACGAGATTGTTCGACACAACTTATGGCTTCAGGGAGAGGATTGAACAGCCATTACCCACGACAAACTCATGAACTAGGGAAAGCTCAAAAGATTAGAAACCCCAGCAATCTATCTTTTGTGCTGCCCACTCATGGGCGCTCTTCATTACAGCTATGCGCTGCCACTCTCAATCCTTGCACTGCGCTCTTGCTCTTAATCAGGGATGGAGCTAGGGAGGGGCCAGTAGGGGCGGTCGCCCCTGCAAGAAAAAAAAAACCTCTATTTATTATATGTAAAATAAAAATTTCCTATGAAAGTATAGAGGCTCGCTCCCCTCTAGTACTTTTGGGGAAAAAAATCAAATAATAGTAAGTAGTTAGTAACCTCTGAAGTACAAGATAACAACGTTAATTTCTAAACATTACGGGTTAAATATAACAAAACATAAAATTTGAGGGTTAACATAGTGAGTACTCAACTATTTAATTCCCAGTTTTTACCCACAAAAATCTCCAATCGTTAAGAGCATTTTACACGGTTTCTTCTCTCTGTCTAAAAAATCTCCATGGCACACCAGACCCCTCTCTCTCTCTCTTTCTCGCTCTCTCTCAGCACAAAAATCCCACATCGTCAAGACTTTGAAGGCCGTTTCGAGAAAATAAGAACACTAGGAGAAGAGATTTGGAAAACTTTAAGTAATCTTGGTGAAATCTAAGTTGTAACTATGAAATGTGTAAATATTAGACACCGCAAAACGATGGGGGATAAACTTTTAGCATGTTTCTAAATCACTTACATAGAGAAGGATATTGCGAAAAGGTTTGATGTTGATTCCATCATCAATGCTTTTAATGACATGAAAGAGCGTGAGTGCAATTGAAGATGCCTAGTTTTACTAAATAGATTGAGGTAAGTCGTTAATGCTTTTGCAATATGTTAATTTATGAAAAGCATAATTAAGTATGGAGTGTTGCTATTTTGTACATTTTTGAGTTTTAATGTATTCACGTTGTTATACACGTTTCTCTTTATTTTTTTGTCTTGCGTTACATGGTCGCCCCCGTGTAGTGAAATTCCTGGCTCCGTCCCTGCTCTTAATCCTCGCTCTCAAGGATTATAGTAGTTTGAGATGTGTTTCAAAGCACTCTCACGCTCCCGTACGCGAATTATGTGAAAATTGTTATTCGATTGAGATTGCAATATTGATACCTCAGTCTTGGTAGAATCCCCACCAGTCTCAGTGACGCTCATCAGGCTTTAGATCATAGACGTGGTTGTCCCAATGGCAGGGTTAAGCTGCAAGCCGAACCACCATGGTGGCCCCGAAACCTGTTTGCTTTCGCTTGCCCACGCGCACGCTCCCTCTCTCTGAATCGATAGTTAGACTCTGACCATTCATTTCGATAGGCTTTTATTAATAGTATCAGATTGACTTGATTTTTAACATGGGTAATATTCGCATCTAACACCTACAAAATAAACTGTTTGAATGATCGATTGAATTAAACGGTGTCGTGTCCTATACATGTATTTCCATTATACATTTGGGTGGAACCTACATACTTGTATGAACTCGACCACCAAATGTGTGTGGAAAACAGGCCTGGGGTACCACCACGTCCTGGCATTGAATTATTCCTCCATATGAATACACATGATCGAGGAGTCATCGCACCATCGAAGCTCACTTCGGGCCAAGAAACCAGTTTCCTTTCCGTGCTTGAAGTATGCTTTTATGGAACTTATTCAATCTTGGGGAGTTTAATTTGTTGTTATTTTTGGGCGACTTGGTTTCAGAGTTGGACTTAATCTTCCATAATTGAAGTCCGGACCCGGTTTGAGAAGTTAAGTGTGGGTGCATACAGAAGCTTATGTTGGCAGCAGAACTCTCCCAACAATACTCAACTTCACTATTAACATGTTAGAGGTAAACCCTTTCACCCAAATACTGGATTTTAATTGGCATTTTCTTGTTACAATTGTTGAACTAACTCTCTGACCTCTCTCTGTGTGAAAAGGGGTTATTGAGCCACCTCCATGCTCATTTTTTTTTTTTGGGTCAAACGGAAATTCCACCTCCATGTTCTTCCAAATAGACAGAAGCCATTAACAATCCTCAATGATGTAACTGGTAACATCAAGCCTGGCAGGTGAGAAAGAAAATGAAAATTCACTTTCTTTTTTCTATAAAATAGCCAAGGCATTGGGAGGTGTGGTAGACTAGTAGTTAAAACTCGAGAATTCAAGGTTCGTTTCCTCCTAAGTCTCAGTTCGAAACCTGTTAAGTGGTACAAACTTTTATAAGACTGGTCATACCCATACCCGGTTTTATAGGGCACCCCTTAGTATATGGTGGAATTAGGGGGTGTTTGGACAAATAAGCCACTTTGGCTTATTTTTTGTCCTTATTCAATTTTTTTTCGAATTTTGTGGCTTATTGTCAATTTTTTGGGGATTATTGCTTCGTTATGACGAGACGAATCGGAAAAGTAAAAAATTTCGATTGAAATCCAATTTTTTTGGAATTTCGACGAGATTTGGCGGGAAAGCCAAATTTTGGCGGGAAGGACGAATATTTGGAATTCGATCGAAATTTTTTACTTTTCCGATTCGTCTCGTCATAACGAAGCAATAATCCCCAAAAAATTGACAATAAGCCACAAAATGCGAAAAAAATTTGAATAAGGACAAAAAATAAGCCAAAGTGGCTTATTTGTCCAAACGTCCCCTTAGTGCAGATTAGTCGAGATTCATGTAAGCTGATCCGAACACTGTGAGTTATCAACTTAAGGAATGGAATAAAGCATTTAGTCTATTCACTAGGATCTTCAGTTGATGGGGGTCCAAACTGGGGAAATAAGTTGTCCATCTTGATTATATTCTTTACTTTTGTTTGTAAGATACATTGCACAAAACTGTTTTGGTGTTTTTCAACCAAAATGTTCATTTTTTCAGTTATCGTTATAAAAAAATGTTCAAGGAGTATTGAGGGCAAACCAAATGTATTTAAATTCTGAAGGTCAATTAACTTATTGTAGCTTAAATAACTAATTCCATACTATGAAATGACACAAAAAGTCTAATCTTTGGGGGATGCGGGCCGCAGCTTCGCCCTAAAGTTCACCCCATGTGATTCGAGCATGCCTGTGACCTTTTGGAGAAACGTCCCCCGCCATTTGGCTAAGCCCAGGGGTTAGAAAGAAAAGGGAAATTCAAAACTAGGTATTTGAAATTTAGAATACAAATACTCAACCGATAGAAAGAATTAAAATCAATTCATTCAATTGCAATGAAAAGGATTCTAGAGTTTTACAATCGATCCGAATATTAAAACCTAAACCAATACGTAAACAAAGTTACTTGAACGGTGCTTCATCTTCCTCCTAGACAAGGTTAGCCGGCCATGGAAGCTGGGATCGTGCTTCTTTTCTGTGGTGTCGTATTCTTCTGTTTTCTCCGTCGTAGCAGCCTCCACGGCCGAGAGCTATATCCCCATCGAAAAACCCTTCTGTCTATTTATGTTTGTTGCCGTGCAAAAATCTTCCCAAAGGAACAATGATTCTATGTTTCAATTCCTTACTAGCTGCATGGGCCTACTTAAGAATGCTTGAAAGAATTAACTACCTCGGAACATCAGATCCAATTTTATTGTGCACAATTAGCCATTACCCCAGTGCCAATTAACTTGGTTTATGACTAGGCCAGCTTAATTACAATCAAGTCCTGACCACTGATTTCCTTGGACCAACATTCGCTTGATTTGTGAGATGTGCGATCAATTTCCATCTTTGTGGCAACATTCCATAAGACCATGCAAATTGCACGTTTTCGCATCCATCGGTCTTTGAGGCCTATAAACACCACAAAACGCTAAAATATATCAAGTAACAACAATGTAGATGGACCGGCAAAGCATAGATTAGGCGGATTAAATGGGTGCTTTTCGACACCTATCACAAGTTTTATGAGTTTCTTTATTCTCCTGATTCTACATAGTAGAAAAAATACAAGTTTCGGGAAAAGAAACGTACAACAGTCATGAGATGAATGAGATTGTTCCACAAAGAACATCAGCTTATATAAGTCAGAATGACCTTCGTAGGTGCGGTCAAAGTTATTAGCCTATGACTAAGGAGGACTATTTGACCATCCATTGGCCCACAGACACGTGGCGGCGGGGCCCGCGCGGAAGGAAACCTTTAGTCAAAACTTCATCCGAAGACGAATAGTTGACTAGCCAATGGGAAGAGGACACATGTACAGAATGAAAGGACCGCTCCAGTGGAATAATAAGCTGTCGCGGGACCCCGCCGGTCCCGCGGAAAGATCGAAATAAATTTAAATACAGAAGATTGCATTAAAACCCCTTGAGTCGTTGGAGCATCAATTTCCATGAACAGAAGGAGTCCGCCCGCGAACATGGCCCGCGGAAGAGGATAGCTACCGCGGGACCCCGCTGGTCTTGTGGAGGAGCCGGATATGCATTGAAGCTGCCCCAACAGCCGAAGACCGCGGAAAAAATCCCGCGGACTACTGAATATCGATAAATTTAAAGGGGTCACTTTGCAAAAGGCTTCCTGGAGTTCCATCGGAGCCTAAAGACAGGGCCCGGAAGGGACTCCGCGGAGAATACACGATCGCAGCAGGTCGCAATCTTGCTCCTGCGGGAATTGGGAAACTTCTTGTGGCTTGGTGGCTTGGGATGGAGGTAGCGTTGCGGAAATTCAAGGTCTCCCGTGGAAAAGCACCCCCGGGAGGACGAGTTTATCCAAGTCCTGGAGGTACAGAGGGGACACGTGTTGGGGTCCTATAGGAGCGCCGTCCTGGGCCTGTCCCAGGCCCAGGTGTCATATAAATACCCCTGACATTCCCAATAATTGGAAGAGTTGACTTTTCACGAAAAGAGAGGACGTGAGCACTGATTCTGAAGAATGAGAACATTTTTCCCCAAAGAGAAGGTGACCTCACCGATTCGAATCCGAGAAAGGCAGACACCCCCGCGGAGAACCAAAGGGACACACTGTCTTTGTCTTTTCTATACCTCTTGCTCTCTTCCTCACCCCACAAGATTCTTCCCCTTTTCCCTTTATCTAGTCATCAACCAATCGCGCCTCCAGCTCACGGGTATTCACACGTAGACACCCCACGCGGAACCCCATCACCCACAACCTTCGTATTGGAGAAATGACTGAGAGAAACACTGGCTTTCTCAGCAAGATGTCAAGGGATTGGGGCTCATTACGGTAACCTAATTAGATTCAATAACTAATGCCTATGTGTCTTAGCATCAGATTTATCTTTCTTTCACATCAAGGACACCATGACACTGAAAGACTACATTTCATACATTAAGGGAAAATCTTCCATACACACTTCTTTAAGGTGTGTATTATATGTACCTATTGTGTAGTCTATATTGTGCCATCTTATAAAAAAATTACCTACTGAACCGGTCATTCATAACATTTTAGGTCTATCGTAACTTTTATACAAAAAATTCGTAACTTTTCATTCATAATATTTTTCTTACAAATCATAACTTTTTAGTGCATATCGTAACTTTTACACGAATCAATCGTAACTTTATAGCAACAAATTCATAACATTTTTATAATTATAACATTTTGGTGTGTTTCATAACTTTATAAAAAAAATCGTAACATTTGCAGTTCGTAACATTTCCACTATGGAATCGTAACATTTTAGTCCATTTCACAACTTTTTAATAACGTATAATTAATTGTGCAATCGATTACTTAATCAATTTTTTTTAACGGTAGTTAATCAAATATGTAATCTATTATGTCAATGTTCAATTCCATAATCGATTAGACTTTATAATTGATTTTTCAATTGATTAGACATTATAATCAAATATATAATTGATTTTGCAATTTTGTAAATAAAAATTATAATAAATTCGATATCATAATCGAATATGTAATCAATTTTGTTATGTTCAATTATGTAATCAATTAGACAATATAATCGATTTTGTAATTGCATTGAGTACGATTGGGAAACAATGTGAAGTCGATTACTCAATTGATTTGCTAATTGATGGGTCTCAGTAAGTCCTCTAATTAATTGCGAAATAAGTTTAAAAAAATATTGCAATAGATTTCAAAATCAATTGTTCTGAATAACACAAATAATTGATTACATGATAGATTATATTGCTCTGTGGTTTCAATTGCGTAATTGATTGGTATCGATAACACTTGTAATCGATTACATTATCAAATATGAGTATTAGTAATTTGTAATTCGGATGGGAGCACTAATTCACAAAACTCTAGTAGTATATCTATTGACCAAAAAATAAATAGCAAGTCCTAATAATTGTTGTGTTTTACACACAACTCTAAAATGTATTGGTAAATTTATCTTGTCACCATCACTCTCTTAATTACCCATTAACTTTGTTAGCGTTTCCTACTTGATTAATACGGATGATCGACTTCGCTATTCCTTTTAATTGGACTATTTGTGTGAAATACTTTTTTTTTATCTGCATGTGAAAGTTTACTATGCAACTAAAGGTATTGTGAAAAATATTAAACATCGTAATATTTCAAAAAATTCCCTAAAAAAAATTGACTACATATATGAAACACTTTAAAAAGGGTGCTGATTTTGGCCGTCCCCATTTTGTTAATGGCACTCAACAAAATGGAGAGTGCCAAAATCAATCCCTATACCCCCTGGGAGTGTCATTAACACAATGGGAAGTGCCAAAATCATTGGCCTTTAAAAATCTTGTAAAAAAAAATGCCTTAACTTGACTTTTTATTACATTATGACAATGATAGTATCTTTTTCTTTAATAATTATCGAGAACAACGTATTTTAAAGAAGTAAATTATTTTCACTTGAAATAATTTTAGCTTCAAAGTTTTTAAAAAATAAAATTATTATTCGTAACATAAATTAATTATTAAAAATAAAATTGGGCCTAATTTTTCGAAGGAAAAGAAAGATATACGTTGGTTGGGAAGAGAGTGACAGGCTTGAGAGGGTTTTCTTTCCATTTTCGTTAATTCATAGGATTTACCTGTTGCACTATTAACATGTTATTTGTTAGTAACCTATCGTAACATTTTAAAGGGTCCAGTTCATTTTTCAAACATCCAATGGTAATCAATAAGGGTGCATATGATACGCACTCAAATAAGGGGTGTGTACTGTAGCACTTCTCTACATTTAATATGTTTCTCTTATTTTGTGAAGTAATTAATTGTGTTTATAAGGTGTCACAAAGACTTTTATGCTTAGATGTGCATTTAAATTGGATAACATGTGTGCTTCTTAATTCAATGCCCTTCTACAAAAAATGTCCGACACATATCTGCTACCCTTGCCACTCAAGTGTCAAGTTTCTGACACAACTACTTCATATGTTTCGAATGATCTCCTGTAATGTAGAGTAATGCTTCAGACACGGGAAAATTTCATTAGAACGTCCAGAATAAGGTGACAACACTTGATTAATCAAAGGTCAAGGTATACGCTCTATTCAGAAAGATTAGAGTGCTACCAAGTACCGACAAAATATTCTAGGTGCCATTTTAGAAAGATAAAAAAAAAGTTGAAGCTGTGAGATGATTTTCATTTTCATGGTAGGATTTGACTGTGAAATTATGTGTGGAATAAGCTGAATTCAATTTGAAAATTTTGCAGAGATGTTGGCCGACTTGTCTTGGAGAGAAGGAAACAAACATTAAGCCAGATCCAGATCTTGATGTTTTTTTGAAAGTAAGCCAATAGACACGAAGATTAGTATTTTCTTTAGTGGGAAAGAATTCTCTGGGAATTTCCTTTTTCTTCTGTGGTATCTTATTATGTACTTGTGATAATTTAGGCAGCATCACTAGAAGGGCAGAAGGCCAGTGTGGTCATAGACTATGTTCTCAAGGTGCTTGCTAAAACTCCTCTTGAATGGCAATTATTGGATGGAAAAAAAAAAACATCTGAAGGTATTTTCAGAAAAGAATCCTTCTGGATGTGGCCTATTATACCCAACATGACTGTCGTGCTGCATTCTAGGCATTTTCTGTTTCCATTTGTATAGTAATAAACATATCGTCACATTTTGGTTTCTGTATCCCTTAAGAGTTTTCAAATTCAACAGATTTTGCGATTGGATGTTTGTGCTGGCACTATGGTGGGTGATGACATGTTCCGTGGTATTTCTGGTGGGCAGAAAAGGAGAGTCACAAACTCACAATGCAACAGGTAGAAAACAAGAAGCAAATCTGATTAGCACCCAAGATTGTATAATCTTGGGGCTTAACTCCTCTAATTTGTAGCTTTTATGTATTTACTTAGTTGTTTTTATTCGATAATGCACGTAAGGTATTTTTGTGTGTTCCAGGTAAAACGTGCTAATAAGGCGGTTTTGAACACCAAGGGACGTTCTGGGATGTAACCAAGTGTTCAAGTGCCCGGTGGTACACATTTACTTGTCACTGGATCCTAACGGCATCATAAGGAGCCTCGTAGGACATTTGGTGGTCAAGTGGGCAAGGATCGTGCCAAGGCGTAGCACGCAAGCCTAATGCATCGAGGATGGACCTCGAGGGTAACCGAGAGACCAAGCCCAGATGGGACACCTCCGTCAAGTCCCGTTGAACAAGTTTTGAAGTATTGGAGAGCCGTCGGGGCACCACAAGGCATGAGATGCCAAGCTGGACCTGTTCTACAGTTTTCTGAGCATGGAATCGGTACCTTGAAAATGTGGTACTTGTCTGACAAATGAAGACAGTTGCATTGGTACCGATACCTCAAAACATTGGTATCGTTTACCAATGCTCTTCGACCAGCCTTTTATGCTGAATGTTTCAACCTTCCATTTATGGAAAGTTTCTACTTTAGGCATATTTTTTGGATATTTTAGGGAGTTTTTGGTCCATTGTTTGGCTGATATTTAAGCCATATAAATAGGTCTTTATGCCATATATGGCCATTATGTAATCTTTTACACTTTAAATCATTTTGTGTTTTAAGAGCTCCATAGTTATTGCTTCAATCTTGTGTCTTTAATTCCTCAACAACTCAAGTAAGCTCCATTATTCGATAATGCACGTAAGGTATTTTTGTGTGTTTTAGGTAAAACGTGCTAATAAGGCGGTTTTGAACGCCAAGGGACATTCCGGGATGTAACCAAGTGTTCAAGTGCCTGGCGGTACACATTTACTTGTCACTGGATCCTAACGGCATCATAAGGAGCCTCATAGGACATTCAGTGGTCAAGTTGGCAAGGATCGTGCCAAGGCGTAGCAAGCAAGCCTAATGCATCGAGGATGGCCCTCAAGGGTAACCGAGAGACCAAGCCCACATGGGACACCTTCGTCAAGTCCCGTTGATCAATTAATTATACCAAGAACGAAAAATTCTACTTTGACTAGGAAATCAAATACTAGAAAGAAATATAAGTTTGCCAAAACAATAGGCAACTAAAACGGAATTTTCAAACAAAATAATAAATTCAAAATAATGCGTAATTAATTTATATTCTTCATATTTCTGTTCTGCATCATAATCAAACCCAACCTTCTGTGGATCGAATTCATTTTCCTTAAATGTAAATTAACATCACATAGCAAACGCACAACTTTAGACAGCAACTAGGCAAAAGAGAGGAAATACTAGCACTATACCATCACAAAGTGAGACTCAATCACCGCATTACAAACTACAACTAATAAGTAAATGGAAGGACAAAAACTACAAACTCCTTAAAACAAAAGAGCAGAAGTTCAACAAAATAGTCAACAAACAGTCATCATAAGGACAAATATCCAGTTCCCTAAGACAACTAATTAATCATGACTTTCAGCTGCTCCTTCCAGCAAGGAGTTCGGCGGCTGTAGCAGATCTTCGATGGCGGCTGCAAACTTCTTCAGCTTCTCCCGATCAACTTCAGCCATCGTCTCCGCCACCGGCGGAAATCGAATCCCCGGGAATAAAGGGCGATACCATTCCTCCTTGGCAGCGCACAATTCGTTAAGGTCACGAACTTTCTCCACCACCTTGTCAGCTTCAAATTTCGATCGATCAAATTTATACAACTTCGCTTGGCGCAGTAGATCATTCACAACACAAACGGTTCTCCCCAAATCATCTTTGCAGTTCAAATCTGTAAAGGTTCTTGGCCAGAACTTCAGAACCATATTCAATAATGAAGTCTCCGGATCATCGACAATATTACTGGCAAACAACTTTGAAGGATCCAGGGTCATAGCCTATATAAAAGCATGTAAGGGTTATGATTTGTACACAATCAATAATACATCATTTTGCGTTTTCTTCACAATTTCCTTGGTTTGGATGAGTCATGGATGCTAGCTAGCTATTTATTCGCATGTTATTAGCCTTTGCGTGTCACACAAAACAAAGACAGAGAGAGAAAAATTGCAGAAGCGAAGAGAGAGTTAATGAAATTTCTTCCCTAACAGGAAAAAAAATTCCACCCCACCCAGAAGGCCAGAACAACCTCAGACGAACAAACCCAACTATAGAGACGTCAAATTTAAATTGTTTGACTTTGTGGATCACATTGCCCCGCCTACATCTCCCAACTGCCACTAGTGTTTTTTTAGTTTTTTAAGGAGGGTAGACAAAATTAAATTCTCTTTAATGGCTCTCCCAACTCCCATGTCCCGCCTCGCAAAAGTATATCAATTACTCTCACGAATTATTATTCAATTTGAAAAATGCATCTGAATCTTGACGCAACGTCAACTAACAAACATTTCAGAACAATGTCGAGGGTAACTTCCCCATGCATACATCACATGTATATAATAAAACCCACTATCCATAGTACAAAACAGAACGGTTAGCGAAGCGAACCAAATGGTACCTTAAGAGCCGTGACAGAGGCATCTCATTGTTGAAATTTGACTTCGTAGTTGACAACTCATGTCGAATTTTGGTCTTCCGGTACTTGATCAATAGTTACTGTTTTGAAACGAATAAATTCTTCTCCAGGTAACAGCAAATCTCCTTTGGACGACCTCAGAAGGCTTCCGCCACAGAAAATCATCAGATAAGAAGGATGCCCTCCTTGGCTGTCGTCCCCGCCATACTTTGTCGCGTCGATGTTGGTGTGTTTACGAGCTATCACGGTGGTCACACTGATGAAATTGTTCTCGTCCGTAAATATTCCGCGAAACTCCCTGATCTCCATAACTTCATCCGTGTAGTTGATCAGCCTGGTAGCGTTATCACCATTGTTCTTATCACCCTTGATCAGACGACGAACCGCGTCCATAACTCCAATTGCAGGGTGGGTATTGCTGAGCAAAAATAACAATAATTTGCGGGGCGGGTATCGTGAGTGCAGTGGGGGTGGAGGATTTTTCATCGAAGGAGTGATTATTTATCGATGGTTCATGGCTACTTTTGTGCCATATTCCATCGAAAAGGAGTGGATTTGGTGCCATATTCCCATGTGCGGTATAACTTGTGCGCATTAATTTTAGCTTTGCTTGCTTTATTCTCTTTCTCTTTTCCTAGCTGCTATAATGCTTTTACCCCCACCAAAATGAAAAAGACTGCCAATGAAAAGATGTAAATTTCTTATAAATTCCCCTCTCGTAACCTGACTCCCGAACCCATATATGGTTATGACGGACTGGTTCCTTCACTTTTTCAAATCAAATAGCGCGGCAGGTGCTTCGAAATACGGTTCCTTGGGTGTCGGACCTTCAAACCCGAGTGGCGACTCTCTATTTACGAGCGCCTGCTTCTCCGCTCGCACTCCTTCGATTTCCGGGCCGCTTTGGCAAAACGAGGAACAAAATCCTCTTTTCCAAGGGCATGCTGCGCACAGTGGCGACTCTGCTGGGGATAATCGAACCAATATTAATTCATATTTAGAGTTTAATACGTTTTCGAACAATTCCTTAAAAGTCTGTCGAAACGGTGAGTTTCGCGCTGCCGAAGGTGGAATGGTGATTTAACAGGACCCTGTGCCCGGCCAATCTGATCTGGGACTTTTTCGATTGATTACTTGCGTAGTTTCTTCCAAAGATGGACTAAATAAAGTGAGCCAAGCTTGAAAAAGGCATTTTGCGATTTTGTGATGCTTCTTCTTCTTAATCAATTTCTAGCATCTCATTTGCATCGATGTGGGATAAGCCTCGTTGGATCGTTTTGGCAATCCGGCACGGTTTACCGGAGCTCGGGGACCCCGAATGACCAACAACCTTCGACGATGATAGGTCATGCTACCGTTTGATTGTTGCTCAACGATATCGCGGGCAATGGGAGGTATATCTATGGCCCTAGTCCGAGGAACCTGTTACAAGCCAAAACCAGCCTTTGCATATACAAAGCACTAGCACCATTCAGACTAAGACAGGTACCTACAAGGTAAGATTTATTTGCATCTAACCCCCATATACTGTCTATGTGTTACTGCTTTCCCTATCGCATGGACTGTACATCATTCCGTCTTGCGTAGGAGCATGTTTTAGGGCGGCTTCTAGGTTCTCGTTCCTGCAAGTATGTCTTGAGCTGTTTAGGGCATTGTTATGGTCCGTTGATGAGTCGTGCATCTCAATGATGCACGTTTTCATTTTTCCAAATCCTTAGAACTGTAAGGACTTTAGGAAATCAAAAGTTTTCTACGCCCTTGTCTGTTATACCGGAGTAGGTTTTCAAACAGAAAATGAGGAACAATAAAGAAAATGCCATAATGCTTACACCAGTCAGGTAACAAGTGCCGCGTCACTTACGCCGCCCGGCTAACAGCGCAGTAACGTTCACGCCATTCTGGTTATAGTATCATGATATGTATTTCGAGTTGTTCCAACTTCGAAGTTTGAAATTCCGATCAGCGGAATAGCCAAAGGTTTAGGGTTCTTTTGACATCCTTTAGTCTCATTTGTTTCAAACAAGGATGCACCTCTGAAAAGAATTCTGAGGACTTTGGCAGTGCCCAAACAGCTTGAGACATACTTGCTTTCTAGTCTTAGAGTCTAGGGCAACACTGATGATGTTGGCTGCATTACTTTAGTCTTTTATTTAGATTAAAGTTGCTGTAGGATCCCTACTGAGCCTTCTTTTTATTGTCAAGCAAAGTTCTGAGCCATTGCACCGCCAAGGACAGTATCGAGGCAAGTTGGCAAACCCGCTTGGGAACGTCTGCAACGAAATCCGAGTCAAAGACTAGTCAGGTTACAATCCCAGTCAGCCGCGACGGAAGACTCTCCGCTTTCTTCAATGGCCGCCTTACGAACAAGCTCACCACCAGTCTTAGAAGAGGTCTTACAACCAGCATCTCCGAATCTTTCTTCAGCATCAAGCACTTCAGAAGCTCCCAACATGACAGAACAGCCAGGTCTACAGCCACTGACTGTGGAACAAATGCTTATGAATCTTCAAAACAGCATCACTGCAATGCAGCAGAGGGCTGCCCAAACCGATGCTAATATCACCCGTTTGAACGAACTCTTCGACATTCGCATTCCACCACCACTTGAGGAGGAAAGCGAGGCCGAAGAAGATCCGCACGCGCAGCCTATTCTGGTAGAAGATCCAAACAATCCAGGGCGCCTCATTGTTCAGCACAACCCCCGGATTCTTCATGCACCTGCTGCAAATCTAAATCTAGCAGGTGGGGCACCCGCTGCAAACCCGGACATTGTTGCTCTCACAGCCAAGATGGCCAAACTTGAGGAATCCATTGCCAAAGCGGAAAAAGTCAAAGCTGGTGGCATTGACTTGGATCGTCTCTGTTTGTACCCCAATGCCAAGCTTCCTGAGAAATTCAAAATGCCAGACTTGGCGAAATTCGATGGAAGTGGTGACCCTTGGACTCACCTTTACAGTTACCATGCCGCTATGAAACTACTTTCAGTTGAGCCTGAGGCCATGTCACAGCTCTTCCCTCAGACCCTCTCGGGTCCTGCTTTTCATTGGTTTTTGTCACTCGACATCGCCAAAAGAAGGACTTGGGAGGATATTGGGACTGCGTTTATTTCGCAGTACAGTTATAACTCTCAACTGAAGATGACCACACGGGAGTTGGAATCCACAAAAATGGAGGCAAAGCAGTCCTTTGCAGATTTTGTCAAAAGATGGAGAGCCCAAGCTACTCTAATGACTGATCGCCCCAGCGAGAAAGACCAACTCCGCATCATCTCTCGGAATCTCCAGCCAGACTATGCTAGGCATCTGGTTCTTGCCCAAGCGTCTGCGAACTTTGAAACCTTCTTCGATTCAGGCCTGGCCATCGAGGATGCACTGCAAAGCGGAATCCTGTCAAAAGGGGAATTTTCTAACCCCTCGAAAGCAAAGTCTCGTGCTTATTCTGGGAACACCAATGCTCTATTTAGGAGTGGGACTTACTCCAACACGGCAACCAGTGGTACTAACGCTTCCGCCTTCAATACTACAAACCACATAGCTGACGTCAATCAGGTTCAGTCACCGCAGAACAACCGGTCTCGCGGTCAGCCCCGCAGCTTCTCTGCAATTGAGGCACCTCTGTCCTCAGTTTTGGAGAAGTTGGTTAAGTCAGGGCATCTCAAGCCCCTGGATCCAACTCCTTTACCCAAAAATCCTCCGGCCAACTTTAAAGCCAACCTTTACTGTGCCTACCATCAGGGAGCCGGTCACCTTACAGATTCCTGTTTTCGTCTTCGACATGCAATTCATGTAACGCCCCCAAAATTGGGTACGTTAAGTAAACATTTTTTATTAGATAAACAAGGCAGAGTCTAGCTCGTTATTACATCAACTCCTCAGAGAGTACTTATATTACACCAAAAAGGGTAGGACATCTAAGGTTATCTACAGCTCCTTTTCTTCTTCCATCCTAACAAGCTCCTCAGCTCCAAAGGCCTCCAAGGTACACAACTCTCTTTGCTCATCTAAAATGACTGACACATTATACCAGCGTCACCACCAGCATAATATGTCAGGGTCACATAAAGCAACACCGTGAGCTACAAAGCTCAATAGAGTAATCCAATCCCACTAACCTTTAACTTACACTTAGCAAGTCATACATATATCATACAAGGTCATGAACAGTACATACAATGATTGATAAAGATAACAACAATGACACATCCGCATTCGCTATCTATCGTTGGTGTCCATGTTTTTTGTGTTTCTCCTACGCGACTCATTGTATTGTGTCTCATCTTTTAACATCATTTCAAAAACACCCACACACCAATGAGCTACCAAGTCAGGCTCATTGTCACAATGGCTACCAAGTCCGGCACATTGTGAACACCCAACAATGAGCTACCAAGTCCGGCTCCTTGCCACAATGGCTACCAAGTCCGGCACATTGTGTCACATCTTGGCTCTTCTCCACGGATAACCAAGTCACACCTCCAATGAAGCTACCAAGTCCGGCTCCATTGGCAACGCACACCAACATAAGGCTACCAAGTCCGGCCATTATGTAGTTTCAAAAGTATTTTTATCCATATCAACCACACCCTAGGTGTCATGTCTCTACTTTCCAATTTCATGTGTCTCGTATCATGCATAGACTCCACGGCGGGACTTTTCACGTATATCATGCTTGCAAGATCATCCAACTCTATTCTATCATGCTCGTTCATAACCACAAGTAAGGCAAGCAACATGCAATCAAGCTTACAATCATCGAAAAGGTCAAAATACGAATACTTCCTTTTAAAACAACACTTTATCTTTAAACAAAGGCGTATATCCTTCTTCTTGGAAATTCAAAACAACATATGTTTATTGACGAGGAAATCAAATTAGAAAGATTCTATAAAGTCATGCAATCAATCGTTCTCAAGATCATGCTTTCAAGTATTCTTAAGATCAAAGTAAACTACGTAGAACAAGATCATACTAAACACATAGCTTTCTATATTTAGGGAAACTATACTTAGGTGTAGAGAATAAGGACACTCTACAAGATCATGCATTCAGCTATTAAAGTGTACCACGTATACTTAGAGAAAGTAGGTTCGAAGAACTCTACCGTTCTTCTTGGCGATAGTAAGGCTACGGAAAGTACGTCGGAAAGAAAGTCGGCGATCGGGCGGAGTAACGGCTTACGGTGGCTTCCGATAGCTTCGAAAGAGAATGGTTTCTCTCGAAACTAGATTTTAACTACAACTACTACTACTTTTGGATCGAGGTGGTGGTCGGGTGGTGGTTTAGTGGCGGCACTAGAAGAGTTTCTTGAAGAACTAAGGAAGAACTTCAAGAACAAGCAAGAACTATCAAAGAACAAGCAAGAACACTAAGCTTTCTAGAGAGAAGTTGGAGCAAGAAGAGGTGTGAGTTGAAATGAGAACATGAGGTCCTATTTATAGGCAAAATCTTGGCTCTCTCTCTCCCTCATGGCCGGCTCTCTCTCTCCCCCATTGTCCAACGGATATTGCTCCATATCTTGTCATTTCAAGGCTTGAAAGACTACCAAAGATTTTACTTTCCTTGCACTCCAAATTCTAGGACAAATCTAGGTTATTCTAATGGGGTTTTTGTCTTGTCTATTACTTGAAAGAGTAAGAAATCTAGATATAGTTGTCCTTAGAAATGAAAGAGTAAGAAAACCCTAGATTTGGTGGTACATGATGAGGTATGAAGATTGGTCAAGGATTGGACTAGCTTTGGAAGAGTACACTTGCACACATCACACTCTCTCTCTCCCTCTCCATCCGGCCTATCTCTCTCTCAGCCTCTCTCCCTCTCTCTCTCTCTCTCTCTCTCTCTTTGGTACAATGTACAAACATATATATATATATATATATCTGTATGGAAGGACAAGGGTTGGTGGTTGACTAGGAAAGAGTAAGGATTTGGGTTGTAAGAGATTTGTACTCCAAATCTCCCTCATATCATCTCATCTCTTCTTCTTCCACAAGTACATGTACTTAGGATGAATATACAATTTGGATTTGGTAGAAAAAGATCTAGGTACAACACCATATCTCTCCCTCTCTCTCTCTCCTATCTCTCTCTCCCTTATCTCTCTCTCTATCGGCCTCCTCTCTCTCTTTCTCTCTCGAAAATTCTCTCTCTCTCTCTCCCTTGTACTTGGAAAGTATACATATATACTAATATATATATGTGTACAATGGGTACTACAAAATCCAATACTTTCAAGCAAAATTGATTTTTCAATTAAAATATTGCAATACACACATGTGTACTTACAATATAATATATATATCTATATCTATATATATATATACAAGTACATATTTATATATACATATGTAAGTACTTTCAAAATTCTACTAGATACATCAAATCTAATATCCTAATAAACTAAGTTATACTTTCAAAGTACTAGGTTCTTATATTATTAACCTAATGTACTAATTCTAATTTAATCAATTAACACACTTGGAAAATCTACTAATTTAATCAATACTAGTACTTGAATGTCAAGACTAACTATTATCCAATGGGTAATGGTTTCCCTAGCGGTTATTAACCAATGGGTAAGGATGGCAAGGACTTTAACCTATTGTCCAATGGGTAATGATTCTCCTAGCGGTTGTTAACCAATGGGTAATACTAGAAAGTATAATACTTGTATAAATACTATACTTAAGGAATAAACTAATCTAATCTTGTACCTTGGTGGATTAAACTAAGCTTCTCCTATTATCCAGTGGGTAAAGATAACCCTAACAATTATCGACCAACGGTTAATAGCTAAAAGGTTCAAAAGGCTCATGGGTTACGAAGCTCAAGGGTTTCAAAAGATTCAAGGGCCAATGGTTAGGAAACAAATGAGTGATTAGGTTACGATCGTTAGGTTAACCAGTGGGTTGGAAGCTAGCTAAGCCTGCTAGGTAGGATTTCCGGCCAAGATGTGAAATCTTAAGACTTAACCCTAGAAACGACGGGAAAATTGGCGGTTAGAAGACGATTAAAACCTAATTAAGATTTTCGAATATTAACAACGAAATTTTTATTTAGTAAAAATCAGAGTTGTTACAACCTATCCCCCTTAAACAATTTCGTCCTCGAAATTCGTCGTACGCTCGGATTCGAATAGGTGAGGGTAGTTGGCTTTCATGGTTTCTTCTCTTTCCCAAGTTGTTCTTCCAGCTCCGCGGTGTTTCCACAAGACTCGTACCAACTTGATGGTCTTGTTTCGGATGATCTTCTCACTCCGATTTGGGATTTCAATTGGTTCCTCCTCGTACGTTGCGTCTTCCTCGATGGCGATGTCCTCCTAGTTGAGTACGTGCGTCGGCAATGCGAGATACTTGCGAAGCATCGAAACGTGAAACACGTTATGTACTCTATCTAGTTGTGGCGGCAGAGCTAAACGATATGCAACCTTCCCGATTTTCTCCACGATGTCGAAAGGTCCGATGTAACGTGGGGACAGTTTTCCTTTCTTCCCAAACCTAATTACTCCTTTCTTTGGTCGGATCTTTAGGAACATGTGGTCTCCTACTTCAAAGCTTAAAGGTCGGTTCCTTTTATCCGCGTAATTCTTCTGTCGGCTTTGAGCGGTCTGAATCCGTTGCCTAATAATCTTAACCTTCTCCGTGGTATCTCGTACTAAATCAGGTCCAATCAATCCCGTTTCTCCAGTGTCGATCCAGCAGACGGGGGATTGACAGGGTCGTCCGTATAAAGCTTCGTACGGTGCCATCTCGATACTCGCCTGATAACTGTTGTTATAGGCAAACTCCACCAAGGGTAGGTGTTGCTCCCAGTTTCCAGAAAAATCTAAAGCACAAGCTCTCAGCATATCTTCTAACGTCTGGATTGTCCTCTCCGTTTGTCCGTCTGTCTGAGGGTGGAAGGCGGTGCTAAGTCTCACATCCGTTCCCAATGCCTTCTGCAATCCCTTCCAGAAATGCGATACGAAACGTGGATCTCTGTCAGACACTATTGAGACAGGTACTCTGTTTAGTCGTACAATCTCTCTAATGTACAACAGGCTTAACTATTCCACGTTCTCTGTCATCTTGACAGGCAGGAAATGTGTAGATTTGGTGAGTCGGTCCACGATCACCCAAATAGCGGTGTTGGACTTGGCTGATCTTGGCAAGCCAGTCACGAAATCCATCGAGATGTGCTCCCACTTCCAAGTAGGGATTGGTAGAGGTTGAAGGTCTCCTCCAGGTTTCTGATGCTCCGCCTTGACTTGTTGACACACTAGGCAGGTAGATACAAATCGGGCTACGTCCTTCTTCATTCCCTCCCACCAGTACATCCTTCGCAGGTCATGGTACATCTTCGTACCGCCAGGGTGTACTGCGAAGTTCGAATGGTGAGCTTCTCGGAGTACAGCTTCTCGGAGGGTTTCGATATTAGGTACGAATACCTTCCCTTTGAATCTCAGACTATTATCCTCCTCGATCGTCCATCCCGGTAACGCCTTTCCTTCTCGGATTCGATACCGGATGAATTCGCAATCTTGCTCGGAGGTCTGAGCTAGTAAAATCTCCCGGTGAAGTGCCGGTTCCGCAACTAAGGCATACAGACGCATATTACCATTTTCTGAGGATGGTCATAGGTTGAACTCGTTAAGAGTATCCACCATCACCCATTTCTTAATGGCATTCTTAACTTTCTGCGTCCTATCCTTTCGGCTCAGCGCATCGGCTACCACGTTGGCCTTGCCGGGGTGATACTGAAGCGTAAACTTGTAGTCTTCCAAATACTCCATCCATCGACGCTGCCTCTGGTTCAACTCCTTCTGCGTGAACAGGTACTTGAGGCTCTTATGGTCGGTGAAAACCTCGAATTGTTCTCCCCACAAATAGTAACGCCAGGTCTTGAGGGCGAATACTACCGCAGCCAATTCTAGGTCGTGGGTGGGGTAATTCCTCTCATGCGGTCGGAGTTGTCGAGATCCGTAAGCTATAACTTTTCCATTCTGCATCAGCACGCATCCCAAACCATCCCTCGAGGCATCGCAATAGACCGTATAGTCTACACCACGCTCAGGTATGATGAGTATTGGTGCGCTAGTCAGTCTCTTCTTCAATTCTTGAAAAGATTTCTCGCAAGCTTCATCCCAATCCAGCTTCACTCCTTTCTGGGTCAGTCTCGTCATCGGCTTGGCGAGGGTAGAGAAATCAGGTATGAATCTTTGGTAATATCCAGCTAACCCTAGAAAACTTTTGATTTCAAATACAGAGGTTGGCTGTTTCCATTTCAGCACTGCCTCAACCTTGTCTTCGTCCACTGCGATTCTGTCTTTGGATACTACGTGACCCAAGAACTTAACCACTTCCAGCCAAAACTCGCATTTACTTGCCTTGGCATAGAGTTGGCTATCTCGGAGTACTTGTAGTGCTATCCGCAGATGTCCTTCGTGCTCCTCCTTACTGGCGGAGTATATCAAAATGTCATCAATAAACACCACTACAAACTTGTCTAAGTAGGGCTGGAAGATTTTGTTCATGAGACACATGAATACTGCCGGAGCATTCGTCAGGCCAAATGGCATCACTACAAACTCGTAGTGTCCATATCTGGTACGGAAGGCTGTCTTGGCATTGTCTTCCTCCCGGATCCTAAGTTGGTGATAGCCTGATCGGAGATCGTTTTTCGAGAAACAGGTTACTCCTCTCAATTGATCAAACAGGTCATCGATCCTAGGCAGGGGGTATCGGTTCTTGATGGTGACTTGGTTAAGCTTCCTATTGTCGGTACACAAACGAAGTGTCCCATCTTTCTTCTTCACGAACAGAGCAGGTGCTCCCCATGGTGACGTACTAGGTCTGATAAATCCTTTGTCCAACAGCTCTTGCAATTGGGTCTTGAGCTCCTTTAGTTCCGTGGGGGCCATACGGTACGGGGCCATAGAAATCGGGGCTGTTCCCGGTTGGAGTTCTATAGAGAAGTCTATCTCTCTTTGAGGTGGTAAACCAGGAAGTTCCTCGGGAAATACATCGGCGTACTCGCACACGATGTGTGGTAATCCCAGTTCCATCCAGTCAGTTTCTTCCATTTGGAGACAAGCTAGCCATCCAAATAGTTGATTCTGCCACCTTGACCTCTTAGTCAAAGAACTCGCGGTCTGTCTATCCCCCTTAAAATGGAAACGAGTTCCCTCAAGGGTGTAAGCCGTCACGGTCTTCTAGTGATAGTCTATAACCGCTCGGTGTGCTGATAGCCAGTCCATTCCCACGATCACGTCGAAATCCGCCATGTCGATTACTCTAAGATCGCAGGTTAGCCGCAGGTTGTCTACTTCTAGCTTACAGCCTCTACACACTAGACTAACAGTTACACTTCCCCCCAAAGGTGATGCTACTTTCGTACTCTCACCTAAGTGTTCTGTTTCTAGTGTTAGGGCAGTTACGCTAGCAGTAGATATAAACGAATGTGATGCACCAGAGTCAAACAAGGCTTGTACGCAGGTACTATACAATAACAGCGTACCATGGATCACAGAGGGATCCTGCTCTTGTTCCTCAGTCTGTATTGCAAAGATGTGCCCTCCAGTGCCTTGCTAGGTTCCTACAGGCTGCTTCCCCTTGTTCTGCCCATTCTGTTGCGGCGGGGGTCCTCCGGGGTTCTGCTTCCCGAATCCAGTCTGCCCAGGTTGAGCTCTCTGGGTTCCAAAGCTTCCATTCCTCTCCTTCTGAGGTTGCGGGCATTGGTGGCTGTAGTGGCCCATATTCTAACAGTTGTAGCACCTAACTGTTGCCAGGTCTCGGTTGTCCTTCTGAGGTTTGTCACGCCCAGGTGCTGCAGTCTTCTAAGCTTGGTTGGTTTGAGACGAGGTAAAGGGTTTGGTAGGGTAAGGTCCTCGATTGTTATTGGGTGACTGGGTACGGATCGGTCCACCGGTATTGCCAGTTGCCTTCCTCCAGCGGGTCTTAAAGTCAGCTTCCTCGCTCTCTAGCCGGAGCGCACATTTCACTATACCAAAATAGGTAGTGAATGCTTGAGCTACCACGGCCCTTCGAGCGGTTGTCAGTCCCCACTCGAATCTCCTCGCTTTCTTGTCCTCGGTAGCTACGGCTTCTGGGGCATAGCGGGATAGTTCCTCGAACTTAGCCGCGTATTGGGTAACGGTCATGGTTCCTTGTTTAAGGTTCATGAATTCCTGTTCCTTAGCCAGGCGAAGGGGTGTGGGAAAGTACTTATCAAGGAATAGGGTTTCGAATTCAGCAAAGGTCATGGTGGCTATGGCATGGGTTGCTTCTATCAGTTCCCACCAATAGCGGGCTTCTCCCTTCAGTTGGTAAGTAGCGAGGGCTACACGGTCTCCGTCTCGGGTAATTTCCAAGGTGTCCAGGATCACCTTGACTTCTTTCAGCCAAGTTTCAGCCACAGTGGGGTTAGGGTCTCCGTTAAAGGTCGGGGGTCGGCGTTTGCAGCATTCGTTCATCGCACGGGTTCGGGTCATAGGTTCATCGTCTCGGTTAGGGTTTCGGCGGTTGGCATTCAAAGCAGCCACGAAAGCTTGCATGATTTGGGTTATGTTGGGGTTAGTGTTAGAGGTTTCTCCAGTTTCGAATCCTAATCCGCTATGTCGGTTCACCATCTACGAGTTGAAATCCAAAGGGCGAGGTTTAGTCTACGTTAAACTACCGTTTTTCGTAATCAGGGTTTTAACTATTTAAGTAAAATAGTACGCAACAGTACTCTATAAAACAAAGTAGGCTTTTCATAGATAAGCAAAGGATTACAACATGAGCATAGAGTTCTACTACAAAAGACATCAAGGATGAAATCCTTCTAATGCAAGTCGGAATGATCCTACATACTCCTAATACATGGTCCAGGTTCGTCGTAATACACCACAAGTGCAACTACAACTCTCGGAACCTTATTCTAATACTACGACTCTACTACTGGGGCGGAATAAGTCCAAAATACACTCGCAATTGCTCCTTCCACTCCTTCT
Organism: Rhododendron molle; assembly: GCA_025413875.1. Classification (NCBI taxonomy): domain Eukaryota; kingdom Viridiplantae; phylum Streptophyta; class Magnoliopsida; order Ericales; family Ericaceae; genus Rhododendron; species Rhododendron molle. The sequence continues at coordinate 41,015,762 of CM046389.1, read as the reverse complement.
CCCTTTTCTTGAGCCAATACTCTCCTCTTTGCCGGGTTTCCTCGGCTTCGTCTCTAAGTGCTAAGCGTAAGGTCTCCACGTCCATGGCTTCGGCTAAGGGTGACACAAGGATGACCTCACATAAGTGCTCGCCAGTGGCGGGGTCGCGTATACCCAATTGGGGTATGAGGGTATAACTCTCGGGTGCTAGTATGGCCTTGTAAACAAGCAGGTCCGCAAAAGTGAACGGTGCAGCAGGGGTACGGCTATCCATATCTATAATAAGAAAATTACATGTTAGACTTATCGGTGTGAAGGGGTAGTCTCGTAAAAACACAAGTATACACATAAACAGCGATCATATAAAGAAACACATAGTTTTCATTACTCAACGAAACAAGTACATCATAGACGGCTTATATTAGCCTTAAGCTTCCTACTATATTACACCAAAGTCCTACTACTTCCTATTTTACATCAAAAGCCTAACATCTTAGGAACAGTGATCCTAGTTTAACAATCCTACATCCCAAAGGGTTACAGCTATTGCTAGGTTTATTTAGGTACTCCTAAAAGATGTTCGGGAAGTGGGCCTTGTATGGGTCGACGTCGTCCTCGACAGGTGGTGGGGGTACATCGATATATATAATGTCGGGCGCAGTCCATAGCAACCAACCAGGTTCTCCCTCGAAAACTACTATCTCCTCTTCGTCATCGTCAGACTGCCATCCTTCATTGATTTCATTTAGGTGTTGCATTTGCATCAAGTGCTGCCAGTCAACCTCATTTTGTGGCGGGTCATGGAATCGCTCCTCATCCTCAGAATCCTCCTCGGGTTCCTCGGGATCTTCCTCTTTGGGATCTTCCTCTTCTTCCTCAACTCCTTCAACCGCAAATTCTACGTCATTAGGGGGTGCTATTTGGACTAAGACGGGTGCCATTTCTTCGTCACCCTCTTCCTCGGCTTCTGGAAGTGGAAAGGTACCATGCTCTTGATAGTAATCATGGACATAGGGAAAGGCATAGGGGAAGTAGGGGTCCGCCACAAGTTGGTTTGTCATTGACCTCAGGGTCCCTCTAAGTTGACGGGCCTCGGCTAGTAGTTTGGCTTGATAGGTGCTCATCTACAAGGAAAAGTTTTAAACCTCAATTAGTAACGTTTTAAGACGAAGTTTTAATTAATACTAAGGAAACTCGGGATTTCTACATTCCACATTCAATTCTTGATTTAAGTCATCATCCAATTGTTCGCGAATTCCCAGCTCGGTGGTACTGCCAGTTTCCACCTTGCTTCAATCCAAAGATAGTTTTGTCAGAATTCCACCCAATTTGGGACGGTAAACTTAAACTCAAGTCACGTTTGTGCAACGGTCAAACTTATCTTAAAGCCTACCCATTCTACCCATGGCTGAGGTTTTGAACCTAAAACTTTGATACCAAGTTGTAACGCCCCCAAAATTGGGTACGGTAAGTAAATATTTTTATTAGATAAACAAGGTAGAGTCTAGCTCATTATTACATCAACTCCTCAGAGAGTACTTATATTACACCAAAAAGGGAAGGACATATAAGGTTATCGACAGCTCCTTTTCTTCTTCCATTCTAGCAAGCTCCTCAGCTCTAAAGGCCTCCAAGGTATACAGCTCTCCTTGCTCATCTAAAAGGTCTGACACATTATACCAGCGTCGCCACCAGCATAATATATCAGGGTCACATAAAGCAACACCTTGAGCTACAAAGCTCAATAGAGTAATCCAATCCCACTAACCCTTAACTTACACTTAGCAAGTCATACATATATCATACAAGGTCATGAACAGTACATACGATAATTGATAAAGATAAAAATAATGACACATCCGCATTCGCTATCTATCGTTGGTGTCCATGTTTTCTGTGTTTCTCCTACGCGATTCATCGTATTATGTCTCATCTTTTAACATCATTTCAAATACACACACACCAATGAGCTACCAAGTCCGGCTCATTGTCACAATGGCTACCAAGTCCGGCACATTGTGAACACCCAACAATGAGCTACCAAGTCTGGCTCACTGCCACAATGGCTACCAAGTCCGCCACATTGTGTCACATCTTGGCTCTTCTCCGCGGATAACCAAGTCACACCTCCAATGAAGCTACTAAGTCCGGCTCCATTGGCAACGCACACCAACATAAGGCCACCAAGTCCGGCCATTATGTAGTTTCAAAGGTATTTTTATCCATATCAACCACACCCTAGGTGTCATGTCTCTACTTTCCAATTTCATGTGTCTCATATCATGCATAGACTCCGCGGCAGGACTTTTCACATATATCATGCTTGCAAGATCATCCAAGTCTATTCTATCATGCTCGTTCATAACCATCAGTAAGGCAAGCAACATAAAATCAAGCTTGCAATCATCGAAAAGGTCAAAATACGAATACTTCCTTTTAAAACAACACTTTATCTTTAAACAAAAGCGTATATCCTTCTTTTTGGAAATTCAAAACAACATATGTTTATTGACGAGGAAATCAAATTAGAAAGATTCTATAAAGTCATGCAATCAATCGTTCTCAAGATCATGCTTTCAAGTATTCTTAAGATCAAAGTAAACTACGTAGAACAAGATCATACTAAACACATAGCTTTCTATATTTAGGGAAACTATACTTAGGTGTAGAGAGTAAGGACACTCTACAAGATCATGCATTCAGCTATTAAAGTGTACCACGTATACTTAGAGAAAGTAGGTTCGAAGAACTCTACCGTTCTTCTTGGCGATAGTAAGGCTACGGAAAGTACGTCGGAAAGAAAGTCGGCGATCGAGCGGAGTAACGGCTTACGGTGGCTTCCGATAGCTTCGAAAGAGAATGGTTTCTCTCGAAACTAGATTTTAACTACAACTACTACTACTTTTAGATCGAGGTGGTGGTCGGGTGGTGGTTTAGTGGCGACACTAGAAGAGTTTCTTGAAGAACTAAGGAAGAACTTCAAGAACAAGCAAGAACACTAAGCTTTCTAGAGAGAAGTTGGAGCAAGAAGAGGTGTGAGTTGAAAAGAGAACAGGAGGTCCTATTTATAGGCAAAATCTTGGCTCTCTCTCTCCCTCATGGCCGGCTCTCTCTCTCCCCCATTGTCCAATGGATATTGCTCCATATCTTGTCATTTCAAGGCTTGAAAGACTACCAAAGATTTTAGTTTCCTTGCACTCCAAATTCTAGGACAAATCTAGGTTATTCTAATGGGGTTTTTGTCTTGTCTAGTACTTGAAAGAGTAAGAAATCTAGATATAGTTGTCCTTAGATATGAAAGAGTAAGAAAACCCTAGATTTGGTGGTACATGATGAGGTATGAAGATTGGTCAAGGATTGGACTAGATTTGGAAGAGTACACTTGCACACATCACACTCTCTCTCTCCCTCTCATCTCTCTCGGCCTCTCTCCCTCTTTGTCTCTCTCTCTTTGGTACAATGTACAAACATATATATATACATGTATGGAAGGACAAGGGTTGGTGGTTGACTAGGAAAGAGTAAGGATTTGGGTTGTAAGAGATTTGTACTCCAAATCTCCCTCATATCATCTCATCTCTTCTTCTTCCACAAGTACATGTACTTAGGATGAATATACAATTTGGATTTGGTAGAAAAAGATCTAGGTACAACACCATATCTCTCTCCCTCTCTCTCTCCCATCTCTCTCTCCCTTATCTCTCTCTCTATCGGCCTCCTCTCTCTCTTTCTCTCTCGGAAATTCTCTCTCTTTCTCTCCCTTGTACTTGGAAAGTATACATATATACTAATATATATATGTGTACAATGGGTACTACAAAATCCAATACTTTCAAGCAAAATTGATTTTCCAATTAAAATATTGCAATACACACATGTATACTTACAATATAATATATATATATATATATATATAAATATATATATATATATGTACAAGTACATATATATATATATATATATGTACTTGTACATATATATATATAAATATATATATATATATGTACTTGTACATATATATATATATATATATATATTATACATATGTAAGAGCATCCGCATTGTAATAATCAAATTGATGTGAATAAGCAAATTTAACAATAATGCTCAAAAAACACCTTACATTGTAATAAGCAAAATTACAAGTCTTTTAGCAAATAATCAAATTCCACCCATTCCATAACCAAACTTAACAACTTTTACCAATAACCAAAACTCAATAACCAAACCCAATAAGGAAACTCAAAACTCAATAACTCAAAAACACCCCTCATTGGAATCGTCTCATCGAGATGAATAATTTGGTGTGATCGGATGCGTGATTGAAACTCGTTTGCGATTGGACATAGGTGCATTGTGTATTTTGGGATTTTTTTTGGTTAGTGATGCAAAAATAACCAATGTGGAGGTAGAGGTTGTTAAGTTTGATTATGAACTAAATGAATAATCAAATGCTGACGTGGCACATTTTGATTATTGATTTTGATTATTCCCATTGCGGATTGTCTAAGTACTTTCAAAATCCTACTAGATATATCAAATCTAATATCCTAATAAACTAAGTTATACTTTCAAAGTACTAGGTACTTATATTATTAACCTAATGTACTAATTCTAATTTAATCAATTAAAACACATGGAAAATCTACTAATTTAATCAATACTAGTACTTAATTGTCAAGACTAACTATTATCCAATGGGTAATGGTTTCCCTAGCGATTATTAACCAATGGGTAAGGATGGCAAGGACTTTAACTTATTGTCCAATGGGTAATGATTCTCCTAGCGGTTATTAACCAATGGGTAATACTAGAAAGTATAATACTTGTATAAATACTATACTTAAGGACTTACTAATCTAATCTTGTACCTTGGTGGATTAAACTAAGCTTCTCCTATTATCCAGTGGGTAAAGATAACCCTAACAATTATCGACCAACGGTTAATAGCTAAAAGGTTCAAAAGGTTCATGGGTTACGAATCTTAAGGGTTTCAAAAGGTTCAAGGGCCAAAGGTTAGGAAACAAATGAGCGATTAGGTTAACGATCGCTAGGTTAACCAGTGGGTTGGAAGCTAGCTAAGCCTGCTAGGTAGGATTTCCGGCCAAGATGTGAAATCTTAAGACTTAACCCTAGAAATGACAGGAAAATTGGCGGTTCGAAGACGATTAAAACCTAATTAAGATTTTCGAATATTAACAACGAAATTTTTATTTAGTAAAAATCAGAGTTGTTACAATTCAAGATCTCATAGACGAAAGGACTCTCCAGGCACCGCCTCCACCATCCCAAAAGCCAAACATCCTCTCCAATTCCATGCCCAACCACAAAGCTATCCCACACATCAGTCAAATATCTCTCAGCTCCACTCATATCAGCCCTATCTCCACTATATTGAACCCCACCGACCATATAATCCCGGTCAACCAGCCCAAGCCGATTGTGCTTATGCCTTCAGAACCTGAGGCTGAACTCATGTTCATAGGGCAACCTTATAATCCGTCTCCCCAGTTGCTGCAATCAGGTCTGGACTTCTTCAATCACGTCGTTGGTGATCTTCACGAAGGTCCTGTTCCGCTGGTTCAGCTTGATCCTATGTCAACCCGTAGTGTTCCCACTTTCATGGTTTCTCCTCCCAATCCTTCTCAGGATTTTGTAAGCCGATTCAGAGCTGCAATGCCAGCCTTGCCTGAGCCAGAACCAGAACTTGACATGCAAGCTGTGGGCTAGGCGATAGCTGATAGTGAGGATCGCACTGCCCCTCTGATCCAAGAGTGGTTCCAACTTGAATTGGAGGGTTTCCCTCTGCATCTCGAACAAGCTCCACCCAACCCGGCATGGGACGCGGAATGGATCGCTCAACATGAACAGCTGGCACTCGACCCTTCGGATGGTATTTCCTTGTACATGCTCTTTCAGCAGCCTCAACCTCAGATTCCTGAGGAAGAATACTTTTGGAACCCTGAACCTGTTTGGCAGTTTCCGGTCAATTCCCATGGGCCTCTCCAAAGTGATATTTTCCTTGAGCACATGACACACTTTGTTGAGGATGGCTTGGTGCAAGAAGAGACCCACGTCTTGGGAGAGTGTTTCTTTACTTCTACCATCAACAGGCTTGTCGGCTCGGTGGCTGATCATGTGTGCGATCCTGTGTCCAACATTATAGATGAAGATCAACAACGTTCTGTGATCCCTCCTCCGGAGGACTGCTGCATCATGGTCACGGACCTTATCCCACCGGCTAATCTTTGGGATGTGGACGAGATAGTCGATGTCCAGGTTGGAGTAGAAGTCTGGGCTGTTAGCCGTTCTTTAGTCGATGGTGGCCTCTGGGATGTCCCTTTCACTACGAACCCGGAGCCGGAGCGCGAAGTCGCAGCGGTCCAAGATCTGAACTTCTGGGACTCATTACTAATGAAAGACTTGGTTGAAGATCTGGGTTTGAATACAGAAGCGCCGGTAGCTGCACTGGCCACCGACAAAGGAAAACGTAAGCTGGGGGAAGTCCCTTTTGATCTCTAGGATGTGAACCAAGACCCTCAGGCTGTGCCTTCTTTGGGGAACGTTCTCAACGTTACGAGGAGTGGACGAGTTTTTCAGCCTGCTAGTCTGCAAGCTGGGACTTCGTCCAACCCTTCTAATCAAAGGAATGAACCCATTGCTTTCCCAAGGTCTGCACCACTTGAGGTACCAAGCACGGATTCTATTCAGAAGCAACTCGAACGGGTTCCTGCTGCGATTTCTATTTGGGGTCTGATCTGTTCTTCCCGCGAGCACCGTCAGAAGCTTTGCCACACTTTCTCTCGCCTAGAAGTTCAAGCCGATGTCACCCCTGAGGCCATGGTGTCTCTCATCCTCCCTCCTACTGCTAAGCACACCGTGGTCTTTACTGACAAGGATCTTCCTATTGAAGGGATTGATCATTACCGCCCCTTGCATATTACAGTCAAATGCCGTGGACTCTGGGTTCCCACTGTCCTCATTGACAATGGCTCTGCCATCAACGTTTGTCCTATGAGGGTGGCCTATCGTCTGGGACTGGCCAAGAAGGATTTTGCACCTTCCAACCTGGCTGTTAAGGCATATGACGGCACCCGTCGTATGGTTGAGAGCACTCTGATGCTCAAGCTCGATGCTGAGGGCTTCGAAATGGACATTGAGTTCCATGTTGTCGACATACCTGCGATCTTCAATCTACTGCTAGGCAGGCTATGGCTCCATCAGTCAGATATCATGGCTGTACCATCAACTCTTCACCAGAAGGTTATGCTTAGACTACCTACTGGTACACTAACCATTTGTGGGGACTCTGGAATCCGTCCGCTCAAAGAAGATGGAACACCTATCTTGGGAATCATGCACGGTGAAGAGGATGTCGATCTCGGAGGTTTCTCTTTCGACACGTCCGGTTCCGTTTTGGCTATCAACGTGGATGGGGACTTCCTCATAAGCTCTGTCGCGATGGACATTATGTTAAGGATGTCCTATTTTCCTGGTCTGGACCTAGGAATCCGCCAACAGGGAGTCCCGGAGTTCCCTATCTTTCCTTTTCTGAGGGCCGTTTTGGTTTGAGGTACACTGCCTCTGCTGGAAATGCCAAAAGAAGGAAACATACGGGAAAACCTCGAACTCTCTATGGTGATCCCGACAGCTACTTTGTGCGTGAAGTGGGGAATGCTGCTTACACTGGACAGTCTAAGCCCTTCATCAACCCGGAAACTGGAGAGTTGCTGCCAGGTTTTGAGGTCTTCGCCGACGACACCTGGTCTGAGAGTGATGACGAACCAGCAAGGAAGGAATTCAAGAGGAAGCTTGGTCAGATCAAGATCAAGACTGACTGGCTGGAAACTTTTGATCAGGGGAGCTTGGAGCTGTTCTTCCAAGAGTTCTCTCAACTGGGTTTGGCCAAGGGAGCTGAAGAAGCCGAAGTGCTCATGCTCGGGCCCGACGCCCTCGAGGATCCCACTGCTCTTATCACAAAGGCCAAGGGCAGCCTTAAAAATTGCATTTTCAAACCGCGCCTAACTTGCATTGATGACACTTCTGAGTCTGAGTCTGCGTCTGAGTCAAAGTCAGAGTCCAGTAGGTCGTCTAGGTCTAGCTCTGAGTCGGAGATTGTGCCTCTTGGCCCTCCACGTCATAGCTTTTACTTTGAGTTTGACTCTCTTGTACTTGGCGACCCGCTGGGGTCTTGTGAAATGAATGAAGCATCTTCTGACTACTTGCATGATCTTTATATAAACTGTGTTGACCCCGACGATGAAGGGATAGATTTCGATTGGGACATTCCCAAGGAAATCCGTGCCCTCATCGAAAGGGAAGACGAAAGGCATGCTCAGCCGTTAAAAGAAGAAGTGGATTCTATAAACTTGAAAGATGAGAATGATCCCCGAATGGTTCGAGTGGGCTCCACGCTTTCGCTAGAGGAGCATTGTGATTTCAAGGAGCTGCTCACTGGGTACAGTGATATCTTTGCATGGTCTCATCAGGACATGCCAGGTATTGACCCCGAGATAGTGGAGCATCGAATTCCTTTGCTGCCAGATGCAAAGCCTGTGAAACAAAAGCTCAGACAGATGAGGACAGATTGGGTTCAGAAGATCAAAGACGAAGTCACGAAGTAGATCGACGCTGGGTTTCTCAATACCCCACTTGGGTGGCCAACATTGTTCCTGTTCCCAAGAAGAATGGACAGATACGAGTCTGTGTTGATTTCAGGGACTTAAACAAAGCAAGCCCCAAAGATGATTTTCCCTTGCCACACATCGATGTGCTTGTGGATAATACTGTGGGGCATGCCTTGCTCTCGTTCATGGATGGCTTTTCAGGTTATAACTAAATTCTTATGGCACCCGAGGACCGTGAGAAGACAACATTCATCACTGAGTGGGGAACTTATTGCTACTTGGTCATGCCTTTTGGGCTGAAGAATGCTGGACCTACCTATCAGCGGGCTGCTACGACCATCTTCCGTGATATGATGCACAAGGAAGTCGAGGTCTATGTGGATGACATGATTGCCAAATCAAAAACTCGAGAGGGACACATTCCTGTGCTTAGGAAGTTCTTCGAGAGACTCCGTAAGTTTCGTATGCGTCTCAATCCACAGAAATGCACTTTCGGAGTCACAGCTGGCAAGATGCTCGATTTCATGATCACTTCTTATGGGACAGAGGTTGACCCGTCGAAGATCAAGGCAGTGCTTGAAATGAAGCCACCAGTGTCTGAAAAGGGAGTGCGGAGTTTTTTGGGAAAGGTTCAGTTCATCAACAGATTCATCACCAAGTTGACCTTAACTTGCGAGCCGATGTTTCGTCTACTAAAGAAGGACACCCCATTTGTGTGGTCAGACAAGTGTTAAGCGGCTTTTACGTCCATTCAGAACTACCTTCAGAATCCTTCGGTTTTGATGCCGCCAGTGCCTGGGAAGCCCTTCATACTTTACTTATCTGTAAACCCATCCTCTATGGGATGCTTGCTAGCTCAGGAAGGAGATAAGGGTGTTGAGAAGTCCATTTACTATTTGAGTAAGAAGATGGTTGGTTGTGAAGAACGCTACACTGCTCTGGAAAAGACGTGTTGGGCTCTTGTCTGGGCTTCCAAGAAGTTGAGACACTACATGCTGGCTTACCCAGTGAAGTTGATTTCTCGAATGGATCCTCTCAAGTATCTGTTTGAGAAGCCAGCGCTTACTGGTAAATTAGCACGTTGGTTGCTCATGCTAGCTGAGTTCGATCTCGAGTATGTCACAAGAAAGTCTGTTAAAGACTGTGCAGTGGCAGAATTCTTGGCTGATTGTCCTGTGGATGGGCCTGAAGACTCAGCCTTTATGTTTCCTGATGAAGAGGTTTTAACGTTGGTCGACGACGTGTGGACTTTCTACTTTGATGGGGCAGCTAATCAGAAAGGATATGGAATTGGGGTTTTGTTGATAACACCCGATGGTTCTCACATTCCACTGGCATTCAAACACAATTTTGACGTCATGAATAACCAAGCCGATTATGAGGCCTGTATTGTTGGCATGGAGGCTGCTCTAACACTCGGCGTCGAAAAGCTCGAGGTCATTGGTGATTCTAACCTTGTTGTATCTCAGGCCAACGGGGACTGGAAAGTTATTGAAGAAAAATTGAAGCCTTACCATCAAGACTTGGAAGATCTTATTCCTCGTTTCAACAAGGTGACCTTTACTCACATTCCCCGTTTGAAAAATCAATTTGTGAATGCCTTGGCAACTTTGGCTTCCATGGTTGAACTTCCTTTGGGTGTCAAGCTCCGTCCCATTCTGATTGAACAGCGGGACTGTCCTGCTTATCAATATGTGAGCACCATCGACGATGTCGATGATGGCCTCTCTTGGTATCATGATATATAGAACTTCGTGGAAAGGGGTGAATATCCGGCTGAGGCCTCTAAAAAAGATCAACTCGCACTACGAAGAATGGCTGCCCATTACATCATCTGTGGAGGGAAGCTTTATAGGAGATCCCATTGTGGGATGCATAAGCTCTGTGTCAGCGGTGCCGAAGCCACCACAATAACGGAAAAGATTCATGAGGGGGTCTGCGGTCCTCACATGAGTGGTGTCATGCTCGCTAGGAAGATTTTACGGCAGGGTTATTTCTGGTCCACTATGGAATCACAGTGTGTAGATTATGTCCGCCGCTGTCATAAGTGCCAGATACATGCTAATCTTATGCATGTTCCTCCCTCCAAGCTGTTTGGTATGACCTCGCCTTGGCCTTTCTCGGTGTGGGGCATTGATGTCATCGGCATGATCAAGCCATCTGCTTCAAATGGTCATCGATTCATTCTAGTGGCGATAGACTATTTCACCAAGTGGGTTGAGGCCGAGTCTTACAAAACTTTGACTGCAGTTCAGGTTGCCCAGTTCATCAGGAAAAACATTATCTATCGGTATGGTGTTCTGCAGGCATTTGTGTCAGATAATGGGGTTAATTTCAAAGGCCGGGTTTTGGAGCTCTTCGAAGAGTTCAAAATCCAGATTCACCATTCAACGACCTATCGCCCTCAGACAAATGGGGCGGTCGAAGCGGCCAACAAGAACATCAAAACGATCATCAAGAAGTCTGCAGAGTCCGCCAAGGATTGGCACAAGTAACTTCCTTTAGCTCTTTGGGGGTATCGAACGTCCATTCGAACATCAACTGGGGCGACACCCTACTCTTTGGTCCACGGGATGGAGGCAGTACGCCCTATCGAACTTGAGGTACCATCTTTGAGGATCATAACAGAATGTGAACTCACGGAATCCGAGTGGCTCAATGGGAGGTTCGTTGAACTCATGCTTTTTGATGAGCGGAGACTCCGTGCCTTGTATCATGTTCAGGGGTATCAGTGAAGGATTGCGCGGGCTTTCAACAAGAAGGTGAATTCTCGTGACTAGGTTAAGGGGGATATGGTTACATAGAAAATCCGGGCACCCATCTTTGATCTTCGCGGTAAGTTCCGGCCGAAGCGCGCGGGGCCTTACATTATCAAGACCATCCTTTCGGGTGGAGTAGCTCAACTTATTGATCTGGACAGCAATGAGTTCAATACTCTAGTCAACCTGGATCAACTCAAACGTTACTACCCCTGAGAGAGCTCGCTGGACCGAAAACCACAAGGGTGGGCGGTTCCAGGCAAAAATTAGAGCAGGCCTGCTAGGCCGAAAACCTGCAAAGGCGGTCTAGGCAAAAATAAATGGGCAAACATCAAAAGCTCGCTAGGATGAAAACCTGAAAAGGGCAATCCTAGGCAAAAATTAGAGCGCAAAAGGAGAGCCAAAATACACGAGCGAACCTTACCCTGAACTACGTTTTGACCAGATTCTTTGAAAAGGGATACGTAGGCAATCTCTCTGTGAGATTCGGTCACAATCAATCAACTTGATCTATGGTTTGTCCATCTCAGCATGCATACTGACATTCAAGACCGGCTTGGTGTTCAACACTTGGACCAAAAGGAGAAGGTTCTTAATCTTTCGATTTTATCCAAACTCTTATTTTTATTACACAGCTGAGCAAAGCCTTAAAAAATAGTTAAGCATAAAAACAGAATACATGCTAGAGGCCTTAATAGGCTCACAGTTTATTCTAGATCATGGGAGTCTTGTTAGGAGTCAGTCTACATTTTGCCTCTTTGCAACTTCTTTTCTTAGGCAGGATTTGTAGCGATGCTTCAGGTCGGTGCTGAAATCAGGATCTGCTCCTCCAAGTCGCCTCAGGCCCCAATTGTGTTCATACCCAGTCAGATTCTGGGCAGTGAATGCAGGAATGTGGAAGGCTTCCACCCCAGCTCGGTGTAACCCTTGGCTCATCCCTAACTGCCGAAGGATGCGGCCTGGAATGTAGAAAGTGAAATTGGATAGCCCAGCGATCACCATTCTTTCATAACCTATAGAGTTTAGGGCCATATCCGGAAGGTCTAGCGCTTTGTGTCTCCAGACAATTTTAGGCGGCAACATGTTCATGAATGCATACCAGTTCTCCGTGGACATTCCCGGATACAGCATCCTTCTTTGATGCATTCGCCCAGGCAATTGGGGCCAATTCGCTTCAGGAGCTGTGATCAACCCAAGCTTGTCTGATAACCATAGCTGCATTAGCGAAAAAAATAAGTGAGGAGCTATATAAAACTTGATCGGAAAAACAAGTCAGAAACTCCGATATAACCTTAGCTGAGTGTTGAGGTAAAAGCAGAATGTGTGAAAGCCAGAAAAAGGTGAGCTGAGTGACAGTTTACCTGTAGTAGGAGTGGACTGCCACCAAATACTTCTGTCTGGCCGGTAGCTGCTAAATCCAAACCCATGAGCTTTTCTGCAAGAACTATTGGTACTATGTTATTTCGAACGCCCAGCTGGGTGGCAACGCTTACCAAGGAAGGATCAACCCGTCCATCTGGAGACACCAGCAAGTACACAGCTAGCACGCAGATTGACAGAGCAAACCGTCGCCGGGCCTACACGGCAGTATCCATAGGATCACCTTTAGGGTCATAACATTCCATCAGGCGCATTATGTTTATTTGCCCGCCGCTTAGCAGACTGTCTGCTGCACCCTTTGAGATCTTCAGGCTGGACTTGAAAAGTTTGGACATGCTTTCCCTGTAAGGTGGTATGACAATCACGCTGGACGCGAAGCCCTAGAGGTATGCTTGGAATTCCTCCACTGGTGGACATAACTCGTCATCTCCAAATCTGAACACGTGGACGTTTGGGTCCCAAAACCGCACTACCGCCCACAAGATTTCAGGGCGCAGTCTTATGCTTCGGAGATAACGAAACGCGGCCAGCTCGTGGGTCCGGAATGATAACCAATCGCCTGCAACGAATGCTTCTAGCCGTGGGCCAATTAAGGTGGGGAGGTAATTTGCCATTTTGAATGTTGTTTAGAGTTTTCTTTTGAGGAGGAGTACCTTACATTCACAACGACATGGCCTTTTATAGCCAAAAGGATGGCAAGATATTCCTTTTTTTCAAGGGAAATATCTATGAAAGTTGGTATAGCCCCTTCAATTCAAGGGTACACCTATGAACTGTCCCAGACATCTGCTGGATGACCAACAGTGGTGACAAGGCCTGCAGCACTTCAACTTTCGGAAAAGGGTCAAACTTGGCACCTGTGCTGGACATCGCGCGACGTACTGGGACAGTGGTGAGTAGTCTCGCACGATGGAGTGAGTTCAACGCGCGAGGTTCATCCCTTTTTATAGCCAGAAAGGGGAGCCTACTGGATTCTTGGGGGTGACTTTTCACGTTTTATCTCGGACTTAATTTCGGATTTTGTACATCGCCAGTGGGTCAACACAGGTGTAAACGAACGTATCGAGGTTTCCGTTTTGCGGTTCGGTGATTATTTAAGTTTTTCAGCCCCGTTGACGCTTTCTAACGAGCATCATGGTTGCGATGAAGACATTCTTTATTGGACATGCCAGGCATAAGTGCCATACAATGGATTCAAAGGTCATACAAAAGCAAAGAAAACTGTTCAGATAGCCCAACGGCTCTCGAACTTATTCTTAATACAAACAGGACTCTTTTGGGACTCAGTAGTATCCCCCAGGCCTTGCCTTGATTTCTGCACGAAGCCATGCTACGTAGCGGCTATCCAGCCAGTCCATGAAATCCGGACTGGGACTCTCAAGCACCCTATTTCTCCAATACCTTCGGTAGTCACGCAGTGTCGGTACATCGAAATCAGGCAGTTGGAAGTCCTCAGTTCCAGCTCTGTGTAGCCCTTGACTTATGCCTAACTGGCGTAGGATGTGGCCTGGGATGTAAAAGGTAAAACTCGCCAAACCAATAATGATCACCCTCTCAAAGCCCGCGGAATTGATAGCCATCTCAGACATGTTTAGCCATGGACATCTCCATACATAGTCGTCGGACTGCTTTTCATGCAAGATCACGTACCACCCTAGCATATCCTGTTCAGGGTACAACATCGATCTTTCAAGCATCCGTCTAGGGAATGATCCCAGCCTGCCTGGGGAGCCTCGAGCAAACCTACCTTGTCGGAAAGCCATATCTACATGAGTGAAAAGACAAGTGAGAAGCTAGATAAAGCTTGAGCGAAAAGACAAGTAAGTGTAGGGAGGTAATCCCGAACAAGTACAGGAGTGGCCCGAACACGTGGCACGTGGGGCCCGGGAGTAAATATAATCAGAGCGTCCGCCGTGCAGCTCGGTGAACGGCGATAAGGACCAGAAGACATGAGAAGTCCCAGGTCTAAGGTACCCGAGCAGGGGTACGGTCCAAAGAGCAAAGAGAAGTTGTTGGACCAGGAGCTTGGTAAAGGGACCAATGACATGTGAAGTCATTGGTCCAGGTACGCTGTTCGGCGACGAGAAGGCCGAGCACGAGCAGCCTTCAAGAGGAGGCAGCAGAGTACGCTCCAGAAGGGTCCAGAAACGGTAATAATTAGTAAGGAAACAAGATCTGGAAAGAGTACCCAACGGGAATGGGATGTACAGCCAGTTATGGGAGGAAATCCTAAATGGTCTAAGGTAATGTACAGTTAAGGGAACGAGAATCCATGATATTCTGGGTGTCCAATACGAGAAAAGGAACTTAGGGCAACAAGGTAGCTTGGGCAGCAAGCAGGCGTGAACCTATAAATATGAGGTAAACCTAGAGGTAAAGGTATGCAATTCTAGGCAATAAGTTCTATACCTACTGATAATTATGGTTTCCTACTAGTACGAGATACTAACTTTGGCATCGGAGGGCCTTTGCCACGAGAGCCAAAGGTGCGCTCACCCTTTATTTGTTTTACAGGTTCAACTCCGGCGGTGTGCTAGGGTTCCGGTGAGGGGTTCGAAATAGCCGTTACAATTTTGTGTTGTTCGAAGGCTTATTCGTTTTCCTGCACTTACAATTGGCGCCGTCTGTGGGAAAACGAAAGAGATCCTTTTGAAAAAGCGACCATGGTGGAAGAAGATCCAAAAACCCCACTTGACCCAAACAATCAACTGGGTGCGGAGGGCGACAAGTCCCCACCCGACCCTCTGAGAAAGCCCGACGGTGGGCATGCAAGGAGGACTACAAGCAAGGACCGCCCATTGACTGTCCGTGGCGATTCCAAGAACAAATAAGGAAGGATGGCCACAGAATCCACGAGAAAGAGTAAGTCCCGCCATGGCAGATTGCACGTTCGAAAGGTGTGCACAGCAGGGAGGACATCCTGGACAAAAAGAGACAGGAAATAGAGGAGTATGCTCGTTTGATTAGGAGGCGAGAATACGAGATTCAGCAACTGCAATGGATACGAGAACATCCGGAGGATTCTAGACTTTCACGAAGAAAGTCCAGAGGAGAAAGGCTGACTGTGGGGGAGTATAAGAGAGCTTTTTCACGAAAAAGAAGGAGCAGGAGTCTCACTCCAAAACGACTGAGGGCTTATTCACGAAAAAGGAGAAGCAGGAGCAGAAGCTCTACCCCCGAGGAAGGAGGGACCAGGAAGCACCACAGGGACAGGTACGAGAGACCTGATTCCGATTGGGAGAGGAATGATGCCAGGGCTGCAAAGGGGCCAGAAGAAAGGACTATGTCTGCACGAGAAGCAGCACGGAAAGCCCTTAGCAACATAGCAACTTCTCCTTTTGCAAAGAGATTGCAGGAAGCAAGGTTGCCGAGCAGGGTGAAGCATGGGGCATTTATCCAGTACGAAACCAATGCAGACCCGGTGGCACACATACAACATTACCAGCAGGCAATGTTCTTGCACGACGGCGATGATGTGATCATGTGTAAGATGTTCCCATCCAGTTTGGGAAAGGTGGCCCTGTCCTGGTTCCATAAGTTGGGGCCGAACACCATATGAGGATGGAGACAGTTGGCCGAGGAAATCACTGCTCGGTTCCTGACGAGCAAAAAGCCACCCAAGACTTTTGAGAGTCTCTCAGCTATGAAACAAAGCGAGAATGAGCCGATCAGGGACTATGCCAAGAAGTATTGGGAGACTTTCAACGAGATTGAAAGTTGCAGTGAGGAGTATGCTATAGCAACATTCAAGACTGGGTTGCCTGTTCAGGTGGAGCTACGAAAGTCTCTGAACATGAGTCCAGTGAGCACACTGGCAAAGCTAATGGAACGAATTGAGCAGCATGCCAGGAACGAGGACGACATACTACGGGAAGATGGCGAGCTGGGTGCCGAGCAAGCCAAGGGCCTTGCAAAGAAGGCGGATAAGCCAGAGTCCAACACATACAAAGAAAGGAAGGAACATGGCCAGACTAGGAAGGAATCCTACAGGGAGAAGCACGCCCCGGATCCCAAGTCTTTCTTCTCGATAACAACGGTTTGGAAAGAGCCAATTTATCGAATTCTTTATCGAATAAAGAATCGCCCATATTTCAAGTGGCCTCAAAGGCTGGAAGGTGATAAAGATGCAAGGAGAGCTACGAGTCAACATTGCAGTTACCACAAGGACTGGGGTCACATGACAGAGGATTACGAGATGTTCAAGCAACACCTTGATGACCTGGTCTCACGTGGGTATTTGAAGGAGTTCATCCAAGAAGAACACAAGGCTGCCGAGAAAGCAATGGAGCTGGATTACGAGCAGAATCCAGGGGGCGTGATCCATATGATACATGGATTGGCCACACCTTATATGAGAAATGAGGTGAGGTTGCTCCAAAGGCAGGTAAAACATGACCAGCATGTGATGCGGTTGGGAAGGAAACGAGGACGTGAAGCGGAAGGATGTGACGAGGGCATAGTCTTCACGGATGAGGACCTGGGAGGAGTCCAGGTGCCGCACAATGATGCTCTGGTCATAACCCTACGAATTGGGGAATATGACATGGAGAGGATCCTGGTAGATTCAGGAAGTTGCACTGAGGTACTCTATTACGACGCATTCAAGAAATTGGGGTTGGCACAAGCAGACTTGGTACAGTCAGTAACTCCGTTGGTCGGGTTCAGTGCAGGGGCAGTCTGGCCATTGGGCAAGGTGACCCTTCCTATTCGGGCAGGAACAGTGGTGCTGAGAACCGACTTTTTAGTGGTGGACGTACCATCTTCCTATAACGCGATTATAGGAAGAACTTGGTTACACAAGATGAGGGCGGTTTCCTCCACCTACCATCAAATGGTGAAATTCCCGGAATCCAATGGTATTGAGAGAATAAGAGGGAACCAAACGACAGCCCAACAGTGCTTGGTTTCCATAATCAAGAAGGCGCCCAAGGCACAGCTGGTGCAAACAGTCGAGGTTACTAACCAGCCGACCATCGAGGATGTCGGGGGAAATCCGGCCGAGAAAGTGGTGGAAGTATTGAAGAAAGTACAGATCAACGAGAGTGATCCTGAAAGGTATTTTCTGATTGGGGAAAACCTGTGCAAAGAAGAAGAGCAAGAGTTGGTGAAGTTTCTCAAAGGGCATGTTAATGTGTTTGCTTGGGTACCCGAAGAGATGCTTGGGGTGGATGCAAATGTGATTTGCCACCACCTGAATGTGGATCCCCAACAAAAACCCATAATGCAGAAGAAGAGACAATCTGCCGTACAGCATGTGGATGCTGTTATCGAGGAAGTCGACTGTTTGCTCGAGGCAAAGGCGATACTAGAGGTGTACTACCCGGAGTGGTTGTCCAACAAAGTGGTGGTGAAAAAGAAGAATGGGAAGTGGCGAGTTTGCATCGACTTCACAGATCTAAACAAGGCGTGTCCAAAAGATAGTTTTCCCCTGCCCAGGATAGATCAGCTGGTGGATGCAACTGCTGGGTATGGACGTATGAGTTTTCTCGATGCTTATCGAGGGTACCACCAGATAGCCATGTACGGCCCCGATCAGGAGAAGACGTCCTTTATCACACCACGAGGGCTGTATTGTTACAGCGTTATGCCCTTTGGTCTGAGGAATGCTGGAGTAACTTACCAGAGACTAGCAACGATTATGCTAAAAAAGTTGCTCAGCAGGACCATGGAGGTACACATAGACGATATGGTGGTGAAGAGCAAGGAGAAATGGGACCACATCGATGATCTAAAAGAAGCTTTTGAGATACTGAGGGAGTATAAGCTAAAGCTCAACGCCTCGAAATGTGCGTTCGGAGTAGGTTTTGGGAAGTTCCTGGGTCACCTGGTGACCATTAGAGGGATAGAGGCAAATCCCGATCAAATAATGGCTTTGCAGAAGCTCCAGAGTCCAAGGACCACGAAGGAGGTCCAGCGATTGACGAGGATGGCGGCAGCCCTCAACAGGTTCATTAGTCGGTCAAGCGACAAGTGTAGACCCTTCTTTCAGTTATTGAAGAAAAGAGATGGTTACGAATGGGGAGCAGAATGTGAGTAGGCATTCCAAGACCTGAAGAGGTACTTGGCAGCAGCCCTGCTTCTGTCCACTCCTGAGCCTGGTGAGGTCTTGACCTTGTACTTAGCAGTATCCGAGCATGCTGTTAGTGCAGTCTTACTGAGGAACAAGGGATCCGAACAAATCCCTGTCTATTATGTGAGCAAGACGCTATTGGACGCAGAGAGGAGATATCTGCCCCTTGAGAAGTCGGTTCTAGCACTGAGGACAGCGGCTAGGAAGTTACCCCATCACTCCCAAAGTCACAAAATTGTGGTTTACACAGAATTCCCATTGAAGTCGTTGCTACGAAAGGCCGATTTCTCGGGACGAATTTCAACGTGGTCGGTAGAGTTGAGTCAGTACGATATTGATTACCAGTCGCGCACGGCAGTGAAGGGGCAAGTTTTGGCAGATTTTGTGGCAGAATTTTCTCCCACAGTGGCTCCACTGCCTCCTACGAGAAAGGAGCAGTTGGTCGAGCCGTCTGCCGAGAAGCAAAGGACACCTGCCAAGCAGGATCCCATCAAATGGAAGTTGTTCGTCGACGGTTCCGCGTGCAACACAGGTTCTGGGATTGGGGTGGTACTGTTCCCACCCGAAGGAGTAATGATCGAGTTGTCCCTGCGCCTGGGTTTTAGTGCTTCGAACAACGTGGCAAAGTACGAGGCATTCCTGGCAGGACTACGAAGTGCGAAGACCTTGAAAGTTAAGAGAATTCAAGTATTCTGTGATTCACAACTCGTGGTGAATCACTACCCGATTGCGAGGCCCGAAGTGAAAAGATGGCGACCTACGTGGAGGCAGCCAAGGATTTGCCGATACCTTTGAGAAGGTGCACATTGAGCAGATAAGCTCGAAGCTGTGCGCCAACTGAGTTCAAGAGAAGAGTGGTAGTAGATTATCTTGCTGAGTGGCAATAGATTATCTTGCTGACCCTAGCATTGGGAGGAGTGTGGAATTGGTCTTGGACGTGAACCAAGGACCAAGTTGGATGGATCCAATAGTGGAGTTCCTACGAGATGGGACACTCCCCACAGATAAAAAGGAGGCTCACAAGATAAAGACAAAATCTGCACGGTTCTGGCTGTCACCGGAAGGGAAATTATACAGAAAGTCCTTCACCAGACCATACTTGCTTTGTGTGCATCCCGAGATGGTGCAAAAGTTCCTTCATGAGATTCACGAAGGGACATGTGGCAGTCATGCTGGGGGCAGATCCATTGTTCACCGTGCAATAACCCAGGGTTACTGGTGGCCGCACATGCAAGAAGATGCAAAGGTGTATGTGAAAATCTGCGAGAAGTGTCAGAAATTCTCGCCCATGATCCGAACACCGGCTGAGGATCTGGTGCCCTTGACAAGCCCTTGGCCATTTGTGCAATGGGGAATGGACATCGTGGGTCCACTCCACAAGGCAACCGGGAACAAGAAATTTCTATTGGTGGCAACAGACTACTTTACCAAGTGGATAGAAGCAGAACCACTGGCAAAGATCACAGAACCTATGATAGAAAGGCTCGTGTGGAAGAGCATCATCACTCGATCTGGGGTTCCTTATTCTTTGATCACTGATAATGGGTCGCAATTCCAGAAAAAGTTCAAGGTTTTTTGTGCCCAGTATGGAATAAGGAACTACTATCCAACTCCAGCCTACCCTCAGAGCAACGGGCAGGCAGAGGCGTCCAACAAGACTATACTTGACTGGATCAAGAAAAGGCTGGACAAAGCAAAAGGCAAGTGGCCCGACGAATTGCCACTGGTCCTGTGGGCGCACCGAACAACTCCTAGGAGGTCTACGGGAAAGACCCCCTACTCGCTAGCATATGGAACAGAGGCTGTGATTCCATTAGAGGTTGGTTTGCCGACCAACAGGACCACATTGGTGGAGAGTGGGGGCAATGATAGAGCCCTGGAAAATGGTATACCATTTTGCGTCTAATGTTCTTGGAGCTATTGCAGATCATACATACGCTCTTTGTTTCACTTAATAAAGTCAGAGATCTCAAGTATTATGATGAAGATTTGCAAGGTGTAAGAAGTTACTATTTTTAGTCGTTGAATGTTCGTCGGGATGCAATCAAGAATCATCCCAGTTCTCCATCTCAGGTCAGCAGCAATTCCTTAGATTCGTATAACATGACACTTGTTTCCTTAGATTTTTCTAGCCTTCGCAAAAACTACACAAAGTAGTGTAATAATACCACTGATAGCACGATCTATGGATCCTGCTACAACTTATCGATAGAGCTAAGGACAAGTTTTAGTTAGCCCCATAGCCAAACAGAAAGTTTCCAAAATTTAAGTATGGTTCGAGTTGCGACTCTTGTGGTCTTGCTACTTGCCATGCTGGAATAGCAGACATTTTTGTGACAAATCAGGGTTTATTACTACCATTTACAGATTTACCAGTGGTATTCTCACGAAAAAATTAACCTTCATACAGTGGCAAGCTTGAGGAAGTGTGGAGTTACAACTTTTTAAGTGATATTGTTTACTAGTTTTTTTCTTCAATACACATGAACATGTGCAGCAAAAGCAGGTTTGAAAACTGTTTTTTCAATCCAAATTAATGCTAAGTGCTATTTCCATAGAAAAGAATGGTTATTTCAAAATAGGTTTTCCTTTTTCCTGTCTCTCCCACTGCCTGCGGCCACTCCCCTCGGCCCTCCCCCACGCCAGCGATCCCCTCCCTCCTGCAAACCCACAGCAACCCCTCTCCAAACTGGGACCCCTCCAGATCACCCCTCCTCACATACAACCTTCTCTGGTAAACTCTCTGCTGGTCATTTCCCAAATCTGTCTTCGGCCAGTGACTTCGGCCAGTGACCCCCTCGTATTTTGTGCTAAACCTATTTTTGGTTATCGCGGTTTACAGAAATTAACAATACACAGAATCATAAGCTTATAGATGGCGTTGAGAATATTAATAATAAACATACCCTCTCTCTTGCAGCTTAAGCTTTTAGATTAGTTAACAATCGGTCCTGTGTTTCAAGTTCCAACCTCACCACTTTTTCTAAATGTTTGGAAGGAAGGCTTGACCATCCCTTTTAAAAGTAGAAAACCTTAAGGCAGTTTTAAAAAGAAAAATATGACTTACCTGGAAGGGTCATTTCTCTGTAAAGTCGAGTGTCAGGTGTGGGCAGCATGCCCTTGGAAAAGAGGATATCGTTCCTCGTTTGCCAAAGCGGCCCAAAAATCGAGGGAGCACGAGCGGAGAAGCAGACACTCGGAATACAGAGTCGCCACTCGGGTTTGAAGGTCCAACACCCAAGGAACCATACTTCAAAGCACCTGCCATGCTATTTGATTTGAAAAAGTGAAGGAAGCAATCCGTCATAACCATATCTGGGTTCGAGAGCCAGGTTACGGGAAGGGAAGGGTTTTAAGGCACCCCTCTCGCCCAATCCAGAGATCGGTCTCTACTTAGGTATTTTGCGAAAACTTTTGTGATTCTTCTTTTATTAACCAATTTTTAGCCAATTAGGGCGGGTGTGGGCAGCATGCCCTGGAATTTCCGGATTCCAAAATGCAAGGGCCCGGGATTGAGGGAGCTGGCGAGAAGAAGCGCCGCAGAAAATCTGAGAGTCGCCACTGGGTTTGAAGGTCCGACAACCAAGGAACCGTCAGATTTGAAGCACTCACGCTGTTTGATTTAAAAAAGTGAAGGAACCAGTCCGTCATAACCATATCTGGGTTCGAGAGCCAGGTTACGAGAGGGGAAGGGTTTTAAGGCACCCCTCTTGCCCAATCCGGAGATCGGTCTCTACTTAGGCATTTTGTGAAAATGTGATTCTTCTTTTATTAATCAATTCTTAGCCAATTAGGGCGGGGAAACAGTTAATCGGGGATTAAAACTGTAACAATTTGCAAGATGTGATAGATAGCATGGATGAGCAATTAGTATAGGATGAGAACAGACTGCTGTGGGATTTTAAACAGACTGGAAGGCCCCTGTTTTGGAGAGTCGTGGGCAGGAAAAACCAATATGTACTGATCAAGTCAATGCATGCTGACCAAACTTGCGCACGCTACTACAAGACCCGCGCGCGCCAGTAAGCCTAAACCCACAGCTCTTATTCTCAAACTCTCTAGGCTCTGGAAGGACCAGTGCATGTAAGTGCAGAAAACGAAAAAGGCCTTCGAACAGTACAGAACTGTAACGGCTACTTCTCACACCGCCGGAGTTAAACCTGTAAAACAAACAAAAGGTGAGCGCACCTTTGCCGTCTCGTGGCAAAGGCCCTCCGATGCCAAAGTTAGTATCTCATACTAGTAAAACCCTAATTCTCAGTAGGTAATAATCAAATAACCAGGAATTGCGTACCTTTACCTCTAGGTTTACCTCATATTTATAGACCCATGTCTACTTGCTGTTCAAGCCATCTTGCTGCCCTAAGTTTCCTTTCTCGTAAAGGGAACCCATAACATCAGGGATCCTCATTCCCATAACTGCATATTTCCTTTTTAGATTTTTTTAGGAACTCTTTCCAAAACTGGCCGTTCATCCCATTCTCGTTGGGTATCCCCTCCAGATCTTGTTTCCTTACTGGATATTTCCATTCCTAGACCCCTCTGGAGTGCCTCCTGGCACCTCCTCTAGATTGCTGCTCCTGTTCGGCTCTCGCCGAACAGACCATCTGGTCCAATGATTTCTCATATCATTGGACCCCTTATCATGAGACTGGTCCAGCAACTATCCTTGCTCTATGGACCATACCACTGCTCGGGTATTTGGGACCTGGGACCTCTCGTCTCCGGTCTTCACTGCCGTTCATCTCACTGCACGGCGGATATTCCGGCTATATTTATTCTGGGCCCCACGTACCACGTGTTCGGCCTCTCATTGTACCTGTTCGGGATTACCTCCCTACAGTGCACACCCAGGACAAACCAAGTAGTTTATAGCAGTTTATATTACACAGTTTAAAACAATTCTAAAAGGCTATAGAGCCATAAAATTACTAAAACATCCCATAAACAGTGTGAGGACAAAAATAGAAGCCTAAAAACCAAGTTAACCATGCATGGCTAGCTACTGATCTGATCGGGGACAAACCGTCGCGCAAGGGTTTCAAACTGTCGCGCGAGGGTTCTCCCTGGCGTGCGATGGTTGCGCTCTGGCGCGCGACGGTTGCGCCCTGGCGCGATGGTCAAGCTCCATTTGACCATCACGCAATGGTATGGGTGCATCGCACGAGGGTTCAGGTCAACCTTCCAGTGTTTGGTTTTGCTCATCCTGGGTTCTGGGACAGGTCCAGAATGATCCCAGGGGTACTCCACAGTAACAGATTGAAATACAGCTAGCAGTTTAAACTAAGAAATGCAGTAAACTGGTTGTTTAGCATGCTCACAATGATCTATATACAAAGTAAAACATAAAACAATAAGGCACCCATCCCCACACTGTCCTGCACGTGCAACCACGAAGTGTCGCGCGAGTATGTGGGACAGTCGCGCGCAGGTCCTTGCCACTACGGTTTTGAAACCTTGCCAGCTTTAGGGCCAGGACTGGTATTGATTACCAGCCTTGGCCCTGCCAGCCCCTCTCAGGGATCAGAACAGAGAGCAGAACAAAGGTAAGCTATACCTTTGATCTTTGAAGTTTGAAAAGCGTTTGAACTTTGAGTTGAGGTTGAGATTGAACAAGGTGATGGAGCTTGGAAAATAAGTGTATGAAGATGGCTAGAGTGGTGAAATACCAAGTGTATTAAAGGATGTGTAGCCTTTTGAACTTGAACTTTGGTACTTTCTTCTTTCCTCTTTTGAACCCTAAGTTGTTAACCTTTTGAAAGAGAGACAATGGGGGGGGGGGGGGGGGGTATATATAGGAGAAAGGGTAGAAATGGTGTATGGAGGAGGGATAACCAACCAAACAAGGGTTGGTTTGGCTTTGGTGGCCAAATTTCATCCTTTGGAAACAATGGTGGGAGATAGGTGATGCAAGGAGAGAAGCCCAGCCAGTCCACGAGGTCTGGCTGAAGATTACTTGGTGATTAAGCTGCCCAGTTGAAAAAGGTGATAGGGACAGGCTTGGAACCATCGCGCGATGGTTTCAAACTGTTGCGCAAGGGTTCGCCCTGGCGCGCGATGGTCAACGGTCAAACTTTGACTGTTGACCACACCTGGCAGCTTGACCCTCGCGCGACAATTGGTTTTTGGCTTTTTGATGTGGTTTTTGGCTAGGTTAGGTTCAAGGGTTTTCAACGCTCAAAGCTCAAACACTCGACATTCCTGAGGTGTTCTTGATCTGTTTCATCATCGGGGAATCAAATACCGTAAGTAAATCAATCTGGACGCCCAGATTGGGGTGTCTACAGCGGGAAACAGTTAATCGGGGATTAAAACTGTAACACGATTTGCAAGATGTGTTTGTATTTGAGCATGGATGGATGGAATACTATGAAAATGAGATAAAACTTAACCCTCTGATCAGTACATCAAAACTGCACAAGGCATAAGCATGCCATACACAATGGCCAACTTTGCATGCATGGATCTACGTACATGTAAAGAACCATCGCGCAACACTCTTAAACCATCATGCGAGTATTCGTATCCCACCACAGGTTGAATTTTATCCCCTTTTGGGCCCTGGAAGGACCAGTGCTCACCCAGGGGGCAAACCAAGTAGTTTTATATGTACTGGAATGTAAATAACATTACAAACAGGCTGAATTAAATTAGAAACACAACCCCTAAACAGTGGGGGTGAATAAACAGGGGGCTAAGCCCTAGTTGCCATGCAAGGGCAGCCACTGGAAATCAGAGAACCGTCGCGTGACAGAGTGGAACACGCGCGCGATAGTTCTGACTGGACTTCAAGGAATTGCTTTGCATGCTTGGGGTTCTGAAACATACACAGGAATACCCCAAGGGCATTCCAAACCAAATAAAACCGTAAATCAAGCTATTTCATGATTTTTAACATGCAACATAGTGAGTTAAGACTTAAACATGCCTTAAAGCAGTAAACACCATGTTTGAAACTCAAAGACCAGCACCCCCTTCCCCATGTGGTCCATTCTCACACTGACAGAAGTGTCGCGCAAGCATATAGGACCATCGCGCGAGGGTTTGTTGGTCCATGATTCCTTGTAACCCTGCTGACTTTAGGGCCAGGACTGGTATTGATTACCAGCCTTGGCTATGCCAGCCCCCCTCAGGGATCAAAATAGAGTACAGGTAATAAGCTTTATACCTTTGCTTGAGTTGTTTTTTGAAATGGTTTGAACAAGGTGGTGTAGCTTGAGGAATGAGTGTATATAGAGCACAAGAGTGAGAGAATAACAAGTGTGGTTGAGGGTTTGTAAGCTTTTTGCTTGATTTTTGGTAACCCCTTAGCTTTGGAAGCATGGGGGGGTATTTATAGGCCAAAGGGAGGCCAAGGGGTGATGGCAAACTAGGCCTAGAAACCAGCCAACAAGGCTGGCCAGCCAAGCTTGGTGGAGAAGGTGGCCAACAAGGTAGAGGGTGGTTACATTGGGAGGTGCCAACTATGCAGTCCATAACAGCTGTTCTGGTGGAAAACGGGGTTCTACAGGCCCATAGACCCCCTGATGATCACAAAATCCAGCTGGAAAAAGGAGATGGGGACAGGCTAGAATCATCGCGCGAGGGAGTGGAACTGTCGCGTGAGGGTCAACAGTCAACAGTTTGACTTTGACCCACACCTGGCAAACTGTCCATCGCGCGAGTGTTCCAAAGGCACGCGCGATGGTCAAACCTTTGCTAGGGTTTTGACCTAGGGTTTTGGGGTTCAAAAAGGTTCAAGAAGGGCTCCGAACACTCCAAGCTCAAACTATTGCAAACTCAAGTCTGTTTCGACCTAATTTATCATCGGGGAAACAAGAAACCCTAAAACGATCAGGAGATCCAGATTGGGGTGTCTATAGTAGTCCCTCTTTGACGGCATGCGGAGCACCATTGACTGGTACGGGTAACGTCAAAGATTTCTAGACACTCATCAAATCCACCCGAAAGCCGATTAAAAATAAAGATGCAGTCAAGTATGTAAAAATACCGTGCACCAATTGGACGGATGGATCGTCGCTGATTTGAAATTGGATGGATAGATCGTCGCTAATTCGAAATTGGACGGATGGATCGTCGCTGAATTGAAATTGGAAGGATTAATCGTCGCTGAATTGAAATTAGACGGATGGATCGTCGCTGAATTGAAATTTGGACGGATGGATCGTCGCTGAATTGAAATTAGACTGATAGGTCGTCGCTGAATTAAAATTGGACGGATGGATCGTCGCTGAATTGAAAATTGGACAGATGGATCGTCGCTGAATTGAAATTTGGACGGATAGATCGTCGCTGAATTGAAATTGGACGGATGGATCGTCGCTGAATTGAAATTTTCCCCAGGCGTGCGCAGGCGGACCACTGCTAGGAAGACAAAGGCCTTGTTCGTTTAACACATTTGGGTTTTTTTGTTTTGGTAGTGGGTGGAGAGAAAAATAGGGTAATGATTGGATAGAGAGGTAATGAGTGGAGAGAGATAGAGAGATAAATGAAATTAATAATTGAAAAAATAGGATAATGATTGGAGAAAGATATAGGGTAATGATTGGAAAACAAAGTTAAAACAAAGTAAATATGCTAAACGAACAAGACCAAAATAACTCGAATCTTGGAGGTATCAAGTCCAAATGATTCCCAAAAATGTCTCAAGACCCTAGCAAAACACCATGGGCTAAAACAATAGGAACATTCATGATTGGATCTGCACTGCTGGGGAATTGGGCCTGAGGCCCAAAAGAAACCATCGCGCGACGGTTCTAGTATGTCGCGCGAGGGAAGCTTGGGTTCTGAACCAGCCCAGACCTGGCCCATGCCTGTTTTCGTTGTTATATCGACGTGAACGCTTCAGAAACCGCCCATAGCAGTTTGTAAAGCCCTCAAACTCTCATTACTCTCTCACAAACCCTCCTTTCAAACCCTTGATTTCACTTTACGACCGAGAAACCCTTGCCCTCACAGTCATCCATGGCAGATCATGGCAGCAATAGTGATGGTGGTGAAGTTGTTGATCGTCCAGGGGATGCCGGAGGTCCCATGGAGACCCAAACAGGAGATCAGACAGCAACAGAAGAAGCCGTGGGTACTAGTGTAGCGGTAGCAGGCGGCGGCCATGGCGGAGAAGGCCGTGAACAAGAGGTGGGTGGCGGTGAAAATCGTCGCGCGACAGAGGCAGAGCCTCGCGCGACGGAGGGAGTTGGGACCGTGGTGTCCAGTGTTGAGTCAGTGGGCCCAGGCACAGCGGCAGAGGGCATGCCCGAAGTTGGTGGGAGTTCGGCCAATGTTGGAGGCAGTGGTGCCGTGGGTGATGATCCCGGGCCTGAACGTGTCTCCGCCGAGGGATTCGGCGAGAGGCAAGGGCGTTGTAGCGGAGGAAGAGGAGACCACAGAGGTTCCTGTTGAGTAGAGGGAGGAAGATGTAATGTTTCGGCCAGCGGCGACGGCGGCCACATCGCACGCCATGTACCGATTACAAAGTATGATGTCGTCGAGCATTTGCCTGACGAGATGCTAGCGAAGCTTCTTGAGGATAACCCCATAATCGGTGAGATGGTGTTGAAAGCAAAGGAGGAGCGGGCACGGGCCATTGCTACATCGGAGGCAGCAGAGAGGGCCGAGAGAGAGCAAAAGGAGGGAGAGGACCTTTTGAGGGATGCGGAGGCCGAGGAGAGGGCCGGAGCAAAGGTTCAGTGGCCTAGGGTGACGGCCGTGGCAGAGGCAGGAGCTGTGGGGCGGCCTGACTACTCATCAGAGGCATATGTGACTCCTACACCACACCTGTTCGCACCGTCGGGCTTTGCGGCATACACACCACAGCGGACAGAGTACAACGACGAGATAGTGCTGAGAGACCCTGAGGCTCACATTGCGAACACTTGGTCTGAGGTAACTTCTTAGAAACCCCCTTCGTACTTCAATTTCTTTTCAACTTGCATGTTTAGTAGAGCATGAAACAAACCCCGAATAAATCCAAGTCACAATAACTGAATTATTGAATTGCATGTCACACAAAATAATAACTTGAACCAACCATCTTAGTATCAACTGCGCTGAAGCAAAATCGCAAAGACATAACCCTAATAGGCCATGCATGCAATAGTACGAACCAAAGAATCGTTGTTACACCGCTGCATTGACTACCTAGAACTTGAAAATGAAAGCCACATATGCTGACATTTGCCCTACTGCTTGTATGTGCACTTGAAGCAGGAGAGATCAAGACAGAGGGATATCCGCAGCTTTGGAGGCACGTGCAGGTCCCTGGCCCTATACGAGGCTTTACCCTCGAGAGTGAAGGAGCTGGTGGATGCAGCAGGCTTTGGGAGTTCATTCGAACTCTTACTCGGAGCAGAAATGATCATGCTGTGTTGGTGGTGCTTGCAGAGAGGTGGAGGGACACTACCAATACCTTCCATCTGCCAGTTGGGGAGATGATAGTGACGCCCGCAGATTTCGCGGCGATTACATGGCTGAGGGGTGGAGGAGAGCCCATCCTTTTTGACTCGGGCATACAAAATGATCGAGCTGCACTGGAGTGGTTTCTGGGTGAGGCACCCAAAATCGAGGAGGGGATGGCGAGATACGAGCAGTTCACAGAGTATCTGAAAAAGAAGACGACCACAGAGCAAGAAGTGGAGCAAATGGCCAGAGCATATCTCTTGTACCTCTTCGGTGCTACCCTGTATTCGAACAGGCGTAGCAAAGTGCACCTGTCCTACCTACCGGCTCTGAGAGATTTGAGGACAGCATCACGCTTCGATTGGGGTGGCGCAGCACTTGGTACTGCTTACGTCTTTCTAGGCGACTCGTCGAGGACAGGGCAGAGCACTGCTGGCTACTGGAGAGTCTGAGAGGTATGATAATACAATACAACTTCTGTTATACTTGCAATGCTTGTTTATGATAGCCAGTTTGAATACACATCTGCATAATCGTATATCTTGTGACTGATGCATATATATACTTGGATTTTGAACAGCTTTGTGCTTATGAGGTCCTGCGGATGTATCCGCCACAATGCAAGCACCCTGGCTTGAGCACCCTCCCCCGTGCACTGATATGGAGCAAAAAGAACATGGGGTCGAAAGAAGGTAGAGGCGATCTCAACGCCTTTAGACTGTACCTGGACGATCTCAGAGCTTCACAGGTCTATCATAAACCCTCATAATCAAAACATGCACCTTTTTACTTGCTTTAATGCTGTCGCTGATCAATTGTATCTGTTGTTTGTTGACTGTGTGCAAATCAATTGGGACCCGTGGAGAGTTGCAGGGACAGAGCCTGAGTACTTGGCTAGGAGCAGAGCCGTTACTGCCAGCAGGGTACTACTTGAGTCGGCCTTTGGCTGGCAATGGTACCTCGGAGACTGGGTGACACGCCAGTCACTTGGCTACACAGCGGTCCAGGTGCCAGGGCCACTTCCACCCCGTGCTTCGCACAGCCTGACAGTGAGCTGTCACGCTACCTACGCCCGGAGATGGACTATGCTGCTTACCAAAGGGACCGCTTGGCAGGACCACTTGGTATTCGATCTTTTAGAGATGTGCGAAGTCAGGCTCGTGGAGCCGCGGAGGAGAGGAGAGTTGCTGGAGGGGGCGAGGGTTGTGTCAGACGGAGCTTGAGCGGACCTGTGAGAGGCGGACCTCCAGAGTTGTCATTGAAAATCCCAGTGGTGGATACACAGGGCAATCCAGCAGAAATACACTTGGTGCCTGCCAGAGCCGAGCCACCGTCCGTGACCATTCCGGTATGAGCCTTGCTTCCATTATATTCCGATACATGCACTATTACGGAATAGCTTAATGATACTGAATTGCCTTTGCAGGTGCCCAATGAGTGGGTGAATGAAGCCATTCGCCGCATGCTGGCTTTGGAGAATGTGGTTAGGCGAGCAGCAAGTGGGCTGCCACTAGAGCTGCGCTACCCAGCACCGTCTCCGCCATGAGCTCAGCGAGCTGCTGCCAAGAGGCCTTAGGTATACAACGATACATTCCTGCTTTTGATACTTGATGATATGCTTCTGCTTTCAATACATATGCTTTGATAGC
This sequence comes from Rhododendron molle, assembly GCA_025413875.1. Lineage (NCBI taxonomy): Eukaryota > Viridiplantae > Streptophyta > Magnoliopsida > Ericales > Ericaceae > Rhododendron > Rhododendron molle. The sequence goes on along the minus strand of CM046389.1, from coordinate 40,984,903 downwards.
CTTTGCCTTTAATAGAATGTACCTGTACTCAAACATTTGATATATACAATATGCACAATATATACTAATGCTTTTAAAATAATATGACAATGCTGGCACAGGGACGGGCGACTTCTAGGACTAAGAGGACACGGTCGCCTCCACAGAAGAAGATAGCAGCCAGGACGCCCACACCACTGGTCACATCACGGCGACAGACCAGGAGCTCGCAGCCAGCTGCTGCAAGCAAGGAGGTAGCCAGACAGGCCGTATTACGTGCTGAGGAGCAATACCGCATCTTGATGCGCGAGAGGCCATCACCGGAAGAGGGGCGAGCCCAAAAGAAACCCCGATTGATCCTACCTGAGAGCTCCGATGAGGAAGAAGAAGAAGGAGAAGAAGGAGAAGAAGAGGAGGGGCATTCTTCCGCCCGTAGTGACTCTGACGATTCTGTTGATGACCCTCCATACCAGAAAGATCCCACGGAGAGAGCCGACGACGACGATAATGACGGCGGTGACTATGATGGCGGTGGCGAGGGAGACTGGCTCGCAGAGGAAGAATGAGGTTCGTAGTGGAGCCTCTTTACCTTTTCGCATGCAAGCTTTACTTTTGGGGCCTGCGTGCCCAAGTAGATAGAGGGCAGATGTGCCCTGTGACATTGACACTGGTTTTTGCGGGCCTGCGTGCCCTTTTGATGGATGGGCAGATGTGCCCGAACTGCTTTGATGGTTTTTGCTTGGCCGAAGTGCCGTAGATACAGTAGCTTTCTTTGTTTGGATATGGATAGCTCATGGTTTTTAGCTATAAAATTTGCATTTTCATCATTTATTACTTCCCTTAATGGATAAAGAAAGCGAAATCAACTACTAATACCAAACTTGCATTGACAACATACTGAGACTATACACAGACACATATGTATGTACAGGTGTGACTTGCTCGAAACAATACGGAACATATACCCAGGACACAACCAGGATACGAGGATACGGGAAATATAATGAAATTTTGGGAATTAATAGGCCAAAATTCAAAATACTTCAACTCTGGCCAAACCGACACTTCTATAAGTTCGAGCATGTCTAAAATGACTTGCACGAATCGAAAGTGTAGGGAGGTAATCCCGAACAGGTACAAAGAGTGGCCCGAATACGTGGTACGTGGGGCCCAGAATCAATATAGTCGGAGTAACCGTCGTGCAGTACGATGAACTGCAGTAAGGACCGGGGGCACGAGAGATCCCAGGTCCAAGATACTCGAGCAGGGGTATGGTCCAAAGAGCAAGGGTAGCTATTGGACCATTCGCATGCTAGAGAGACCAATGATATGAGACATCATTGGTCCAGATAGGCTGTTCGGCAACGAGAGGGCCGAACAGGAGCAGCAATTTGGAGGAGATGCCAGGAGGCGCTCCAGAGGGGTTCAGAAATGGTAATTCCCAGTAAGGAAACAAGATCTGGAGGAGATACCCAACGAGAAAGGGATGAACGGCCAGCTTTGGGAAGAATTCCTAAATGGTCTATAAGGTGACATGCAGTCAAGGGAACGAAAATCCCTGATATTCCGGGTTCCCTTTACGAGAAAGGAAACTTAGGGCAACGAGATGGCTTGGACAGCAAGTAGACATGGGTCTGTAAATATGAGGTAAACCTAGAGGTAAAGGTACGCAATTCCTGGCTATTTGCTTATTACCTACTAATTAGGGTCTTGACTAGTACGAGATACTAACTTTGGCATCGGAGGGCCTTTGTCACGAGAAGGCAAAGGTGCGGTCACCCTTTGTCTGTTTTACAGGTTCAACTCCGACGGTGTGCTAGGGTTTCGGCGAGGGATTCCAAGTAGCCGTTACGATTTGGTGTGGTACAAAGGCTCTTGCAATTTCCTGCACCTACAATTGGCGCCGTCTGTGGGAAACGAAAGAGATCCCTTTGAAAAAGCGACCATGGTGGAGGAGGATCCAAAGACCCCAGTTGACCCGAATAATCAACTAGGTGGGGGATGTGACAAGTCCCCACCAGATCCTCCAAGAAAACCCAATGGCGGACGTGCGGGGAGGACCACGAGCAAGGACCACCCCCTGACAATCCACGGCGATTCCAGAAACAAGGACGGAAGGGCTGCCGCAGGATCCACGAGGAGGAGTAAGTCCCGCTGTGGGAGGGAATCAGTGGCACGCTCGAAAAGCGTGCGTAGCAGAGAAGATATCCTGGATAAGAAGAGACAGGAAATAGAAGAATACGCTCGTCTGATTAAGAGGCGAGAATATGAGATTCAGCAGCTGCAGCGGATACGAGAACATCCGAAAGATTCTGGGCTTTCACGAAGGAAGTCCAGAAAAGAAAGGTTGGACGTGGCGGAGTACAAGAGAGCTTCTTCACGAAAAAGAAGGACCAGGAGCCTCACTCCAAAATGACCAAGGGCTTCTTCACGAAAAAGGAGAAGCAGGAGCAGGAGCTCCACCCCTGAGGAAGGGGGAACAGGAAACACCATCGGGACAGGTACGAGAGACCTGATTTCGATTGGGAAAGAAATGATGCCAGGGCTGCAAAAGGGCCGGAGGAGGGGACCATGTCTGCACGAGAAGCAGCACGGAGGGCCCTAAGCAACATAGCAACTTCTCCTTTTGCAAAGAGATTGCAGGAGGCAAAGTTGCTGAGCAGGGTTAAACACGGGACGTTTATCCTGTACGAAACCAATGCAGACCCAGTGGCACACATACAGCATTACCAGCAGGCGATGTTTATGCATGATGGTGATGACGCGATCATGTGCAAGATGTTCCCATCTAGTTTGGGAAAGGTTGCTTTGTCTTGGTTCCATAAGTTGGGGCTGAACACCATATGGGGACGGAGACAGTTGGCCGAGGAATTCACTGCTCGGTTCCTGACGAGCAGGAAACCACCAAAAACATTCGACAGTCTCTAGTTATGAAACAAGGAGAGAATGAGCCAATCAGAGACTACGCCAAGAAGTATTGGGAGACTTTCAACGAGATTGAAAGTTGCAGTGAAGAATACGTAATAGCAACGTTCAAGACTGGGCTGCTTGTTCAGGGGGAGCTACAAAAGTCGCTAAACATGAGTCCAGTGAGCACGTTGGCAAAATTGATGGAACGAATTGAGCAGCATGCCAGGAACGAAGATGACATACTGCGGGAGGATGGCAAATTGAGTGCCGAGCAAATCAAGGGCCCTGCGAAGAAGGCGGATAAGCCCGAGCCCAAGACTTATAGAGAGAAGAAGGAGCATGGGCAGACTAAGAGAGAGTCATACAAGGAGAAGCACGCCCCAGACCCAAAGTCTTTCTTCTCGATAACAACGGTTTGGAAAGAACCGATTTATCGGATTCTTTATCGAATAAAGAATCGTCCGTACTTTAAGTTGCCTCAAAGGCTGGAGGGTGATAAAGATGCAAGAAGAGCTACGAGTCAGCATTGCAGTTACCACAAGGACTGGGGTCACATGACGGAGGATTGCGAGATGTTTAAACAACACCTTGGTGACTTGGTCTCACGTGGGTACCTAAAGGAGTTCATCCAAGAGGAGCACAAGGGCGCCGAAAAAGCCATGGAGTTGGATTACGCGCAGAATCCAAGGGGCGTGATCCATATGATACACGGATTGGCCACACCTTATACAAGAAATGAGGTGAGGTTGCTCCAGAGGCAGGTGAAACACGACCAGCATGTGATGCGGTTGGGGAAGAAGCAAGGACGTGAAGCGAAAGGATCCCACGAGGGCATAGTTTTCATGGATGAGGACCTGGGAGGAGTCCAGGTGCCGCACAATGATGCTCTGGTCATAACCCTACGAATTGGGGAATATGACATGGAGAGGATCCTGTTGGATTCAGGAAGTTGCACCGAGGTGCTCTATTATGATGCGTTCAAGAAACTGGGATTGGCACAAGCAGACTTGGTACAGTCAGTATCTCCGTTGGTCGGGTTCAGTGCAGGGGCAGTCTGGCCATTGGGCAAGGTGACCCTTCCTGTTCGGGCAGGAACAGTGGTGCTAAAAACCGACTTTTTGGTGGTGGACGTGCCATCTTCCTATAACGCGATTATAGGAAGGACTTGGTTGCATAAGATGAGGGCAGTTTCATCCACCTACCATCAAATGGTGAAGTTTCCAGGGTCCAGTGGAGTCGAGAGGATAAGGGGAAACCAAAAGACAGCCCAACAGTGCTTGGTTTCCATAATCAAGAAGGCACCCAAGGCCCAGCTGGTGCAGACCGTCGAAGTTACCAACCAGCCGACCATCGAGGATGTCGGAGGAAATCCGGTCGAGAAAGTGGTGGAAGGGTTGAAGAAAGTTCAGATTAACGAGAATGATCCTGAAAGGTACTTCCTGATTGGGGAAAACCTGTGCAAAGAAGAAGAGGAGGAGTTGGTGAAGTTCCTCAAAGAGCATGTTGATGTGTTTGCTTGGGTACCCGAGGAAATGCCTAGGGTGGATGCAAACGTGATTTGCCACCACCTGAATGTGGACCCACAGCACAAACCCGTGATGCAGAAGAAAAGCAGGGCTGCCGTACAGCATGTGGACGCTGTCATCGAGGAAGTCGACCGTTTGCTCGAAGCAAAGGCGATACGAGAAGTGTACTACCCGGAGTGGTTGTCCAACACAGTGGTGGTGAAAAAGAAGAATGGGAAGTGGCGAGTTTGCGTCGACTTCACAGACCTAAACAAGGCGTGTCCAAAAGACAGTTTTCCCCTGCCAAGGATAGATCAGTTGGTGGATGCAACAACTGGATATGGGCGCATGAGTTTTCTCGACGCTTATCGAGGATATCATCAAATAGCCATGTACGGTCCCGATCAGGAGAAGACGTCTTTTATCACACCACGAGGGCTGTATTGTTATAGTGTTATGCCCTTTGGTCTGAGAAATGCTGGAGCAACTTATCAGAGACTAGCAACGATTATGCTAAAGAAGTTGCTCGGCAAGACCATGGAGGTATACATAGATGACATGGTGGTCAAGAGTAAGGAGAAACGGGACCACATTGCTGATCTGAAGGAAGCTTTCGAGATATTGAGGGAATACAAGCTGAAGCTCAACGCCTAGAAATGTGCGTTTGGAGTAAGTTCTGGGAAGTTCTTGGGTCACCTTGTGACCATAAGAGGGATAGAAGCGAATCCCGATCAAATAGCGGCTTTACAGAAGCTACAGTGTCCAAGGACCACGAAGGAGGTCCAGCGATTGACAGGGATGGCTACAGCCCTTAACAGGTTCATTAGTCGTTCGAGCGACAAATGTAGGCCTTTCTTTCAGTTGTTGAAGAAAAGAGAAGGTTACGAATGGGGAGCAGAATGTGAGCAGGCGTTCCAAGACCTGAAGGAGTACCTGGCGGCAGCCCCACTCCTGTCCACTCCTGAACTTGGCGAGGTCTTGACCTTGTACCTAGCAGTATCTGAGCATGCTGTTAGTGCAGTCTTACTGAGGAACCAGGGATCCGAACAAATCCCCATCTATTATGTGAGCAAGACACTACTTGACGCAGAAACGAGATATCAGCCCCTTGAGAAATTGGTCCTGGCACTGAGGACGGCGGCTAGGAAGTTGCCCCATTACTTCCAAAGCCACAAAGTTGTGGCTTACACAGAGTTCCCGTTGAAGTCGTTGCTTCGAAAGGCCGATTTCTCGGGACGAATATCAATGTGGTCAGTGGAATTGAGCCAGTATGATATTGATTATCAGCCGTGCACGACAGTCAAAGGGCAAGTTTTGGCAGACTTCGTGGTAGAGTTCTCTCCCACAATGGCTCCACTGCCTCCTACGAGAAAGGAGCAGCTGGTCGAGTCATCAGCCGAGAAGAGATGGGCAACTGCCGAGCAGGACCCTTTGGAATGGAAGCTTTTTGTTGATGGATCCGCGTGCAACACCAGATCTGGAATTGGGGTGGTGCTTTTCCCTCCTGAAGGAGTTATGATCGAGTTGTCCCTGCGACTAGGTTTCAGTGCATTAAACAACGTGGCGGAGTACGAGGCACTCTTGGCGGGATTACGGAGCGCGAAGACCTTAAAAGTTAAGAGAATTCGAATATTCTGTGATTCACAACTCGTTGTGAATCAGCTGTCCGGGGAATATGAAGCCCCGGAATGAGAAGATGGCGGCCTACGTGGAGGCAGCCAAGGATTTGTTTGACACCTTTGAGAAGGTACACATTGTGCAGATAAGCTCTGGGCAGAACGCCCACGCTGACTCATTGGCTTGGTTAGCAGCGACCGTGCCAACAGAGTTGAAGAGGAAGGTGGCAGTGGATTATCTTGCTGAGCCGAGCATTGGGAGATATGTGGAATTGGTCTTGGACGTGAACCAAGGACCAAGTTGGATGGATCCAATAGTGGAGTTCCTACGAGATGGGACACTCCCCACAGATAAAAAGGAAGCTCACAAGATAAAAACAAAATCTGCATGGTTTTGGCTATGACCAGAAGGGAAGTTGTACAGGAAGTTTTTCACTGGACCGTACCTGCTTTGTGTGCATCCCGAGATGGTGCAGAAATTCCTCCACGAAATACATGAGGGAACGTGCGAAAGTCATACAGGGGGGAGATCCATTGCTCACCGTGCAATCACCCAGGGTTACTGGTGGCCGCACATGCAAGAAGATGCAAAGATGTATGTGAAAATCTGTGAGAAGTGTCAGAAGTTCTCACCTATGATCCGAACACCAGCTGAAGATCTGGTGCCCTTGACAAGTCCTTGGCCGTTTGTGCAGTGGGAAATGAAAATCGTAGGTCCACTCCACAAGGCTACTGGGAACAGGAAGTTTCTGTTGGTAGCAACGGACTACTTTACCAAGTGGATTGAAGCAGAACCACTGGCAAAAATCACAGAACCTATGATCGAAAGGTTCGTGTGGAAGAGCATCATCACTCGATTCGGGGTCCTTACTCTTTGATCACTGATAATGGGTCGCAGTTCCAGAAAAAGTTCAAGCTTTTTGTGCCCAGTATGGAATAAGGAACTACTGCTCCACACCAGCCTACCCTCAGAGCAATGGGCAGGCAGAAGCGTCCAACAAGACTATACTTGACGGGATCAAGAAAAGGTTGGACAAAGCAAAAGGCAAGTGGCCCGACGAATTGCCGCTCGTCCTGTGGGCGCACCGAACAACTCCTAGGAGGTCTACGGGAGAGACCCCCTATTCGCTAGCATATGGAACAGAGGCTGTGATTCCATTGGAGGTTGGTTTGCCGACCAACAGGACCACATTAGTGGAAAGCGGGGGCAATGACAGAGCCCTGGAAATTGAGCTGGACCTCGCCGAGGAGAGGAGAGAACGAGCTTTGGTGCACCTGGCTTCGTACCAGGAGCAGTTGATGAAAAGTTACAACAAGCATGTCCACCCACCAGAGTTCGGTGTTGGAGACCTTGTGCTACGAAAGGTGCTCGGCAACACCAAGGTGGCCAACGAGGGCAAGTTGGGGGCCAATTGGGAGGGCCATATCGAGTTACAGAGGTTGTGGGCATTGGGGCATATCGATTGGCAAACCTGGACAGGAACCCGGTGCCAAGGCCCTGGAATGTTCACAACTTGAGGAAGTTCTACATGTAAAGAACTTCGATTTCGTTTTATTTCTGTTTTAGATGCACATCATGATTGTGTGGGAATTACGAATAAAATTCCCTTGTGTTTACTTTTACTAGTTGCAAGGGGCACGCATAACGCCCCCTTGAGTTTTTCGAGTTATGAATAAAATTCCCGCGTTTTGATAACACAAACGCTGTTTTTTACGAGTTTTTCTTTAATATGCTTTAAATACGAAGTCAAGCTATGTCCTTAGTCCTCGCTTCGTATTGGGGAGCAGAGGTATAAGGCAACTAAATGAAATTTCGAATGTTTCAATTTTGCTAAGTACGAATACACTTGTCTGTTTGCTCGGGTACGAATACACCCAGAATTGAGCCAGGTACGAATATACTTGTCTGTTTGCTCGGGTATGAATACACCCAGAATTGAGCCAGGTACGAATATACTTGTCTGTTTGCTCGGGTACGAATACACCCAGAATTGAGCCAGGTACGAATATACTTGTCTGTTTGCTCGGGTACGAATACACCCAGAATTCAGCCAAGTATGAATGTAGTTGTTTGTTTGCTCGGGTACGAGTACACCCGGAGGGCATACGAGATTATGCACACTGTCCTCAAACACGAATATGTTTGGGATAATTCCAAGTATGAATAGACTTGTTTGCTTGTACGGGTGCATGCCCACACGAATTTACGACACAACCTGGGTATGAATAAACTCCAGATTACCTAGTCCAAATATGAGCACATTTGGATAACCTAAGTACGAATATACTGGGGAAAGTTTCCAAGCACGAAGCATATGAGCTGCATGCGTAAACATACAGCAATATCTAAAGTACGAAAAAACTTGAGGGTTGCTCAGGTACGAACAAACTTTGAGCACCTACAACATTAAATGAATATGTTTAAAAGCCTGCTTGGGTACGAGCAGACCCTGAATACATACGAATATGTGCACTGATTAGGCAAGCTACGAATGCGATTAGCACTCTTCGAAGGTACGGGAAACCTGCAACACTGTAAATGAGAATACAGTTAAATCTATGACAGGCACGATGAAACCTGGGGAGCACATCAGCGTGTGCAGAAACAAGGCTAGAGTACGAAGACTCTTAGCACATAAAAATTGGCCAAGAGATGGCCACCTGCATTGATAAAGGCCAGCCAAATATACAGAGGCCACGAGGGGCCAGGCAAAACATAAAAGGCCACGAAGGGCCAGAACCAGCAGAGTTAAAGTATGCAGAAATGTATCAAGTGCCACGCAGGGCAAAACCAATGGCCACGCAGGGCCAGTCAAAACTGATTCAAAGTTTTAATTGTTATCACTACGAAGAGTTCAACTTACTCTTCGATTATCAGGTCCTCAATGACAGGAGGAGAGGCTGGAGCAGTTGCAGAGGCTGGAGCGGTTGTGGAGGCAGGGGCAGTTGTATCATCCACAGCAGTGCTAGGTTCAGACGGACCGCCACCAGCTTCCTTCTGGCCAGGGTTGGTCGCTTCTCCGGTTTGATCAGCATCAGCACTTTGCTGTTCGGGGACATTGGCATTAGGCTCCAGGTTGTCTTCTTCTACAACCTCTTCCTGCTCCTCAACAACTTGGATGCTCGGAAGATCAATCTCCGTCAGAGGGGGAGAAAATCACGCACTGCATTTTGAGGCATGCCAACCAGCCAGCCTCGAAGACTTGATCTTGAATCCCGGGCATTTGGTCCACGTAGCTCTCAGTGGCCACGCGGATTCCCTCATTATAGCCCTGCTGGTAGGAGGTCTTGGCTTCATTTTTGCTCGCCTCCAGCTCCGTCAAAGTCTGGTTCAAGCTGTCCTCAGCACATTCCAGCTTGTTCCTCAGCTCATCCGCAAGCCTGCGACCTTGATTTCTCTCTCTCTCCAGCCTCACAATGGTATTCTGCAGCTTGGCATTCTCGGTTGCCAATCTGGCACGCTGGGGCTTAGATTGGCCAAGCTTCTGTGCCATGGCCACCATCATCTGCATTGCCTGGAGATTTTAAACACAAAGCAACATCGGGCAGTTAGCAGGAATAACAATCTGGGACCATTAGCAGACGAAAATGAACATGACAGGTTTACCTTAGCACTGTGGCTCATGAATGAGCCAAGGAGGTTGTCTGGGGAGCTGGTGAGCACTTTTTGCATGTCCCCAGGGAGCATGAACGCTTAGGACAGTGCAAGTGCAGTGCCTTTAGACTCCACACTATCGCGGACAGTGACTGACCGTCTGCATGAGTAAATTGAGGAGCCCAGAGGGGGGTTGGAGGTGCTGTGAGTTGAGAAGGAGGTTGTTCGACTGAAGAGGCTTCCAGCCGTTGGCGTTTGTCCCTGTGGCTGGCCTCAATCTCCTCGGGGGAGAAGCCTGGAGGGACGTCCAGTTGAGCTGGGCCACGGCGGCCATGAGAAGGCGCCGGGCTCTGAGAGCGCCCACGGCCACGAGCAGTGCCGCCTTCCACGGCCACTGTAGAGATGGTGAACAGATTGCTGAGGTTGATAGGTTGATCCATTTCTGAGGAGGGGGAGATGGACAATAACCGCCTGAGGATGTCGAGGCCTCTTCGGCAAGCCGGATGGGCTCGTTAGGCAATGGAGGAGTCCGAGAACGCCTCTCTTCTGTTGTTCGGGATGTTGAACAAGAGGATCCAGGAGGATGGGATTGTATCTGCCGCTCGGATTCAATTTGGTCAATGAAACCCCGCTCGATGCCCTCAGAGCTCAGAGAATCCGCGCTTGCTGCTCGGCCAGCCAAGCACGTGCCTTGCCCGTTGAATGCAAGAGCACGGTTGATGTTAGCTACGTGAACTTGAGGGGTGATAATGGCGTGCCCTACGTTGACGTTGGTGGCTGCGAAGAGAAAGCAATCAGTAAAACAAACGAATGAAAGGTGCAATACGAGAAGTTGCTCGGTGAAAGTGTTCTACGAGAAAAGGAACTAACGTGGGGTGCCAAATCTGTGGGGTGCTTGAAAACCAATGACTCTGCCGTCCTCGTCCCTGGGCTCGAAGTTCCCTGTGACGATGAGGAAGTCATCATCATCCCCATGAGCGGAATCAGGCAGCTCCAGTACCAGCCGCTTTCTAGAATCTCTACTCTTCAGGTAGTAGGTTAAGGCATCCTTGGTTCTGGAAATACTATACATGTGGTGTATGTCATGTAGGCCAAGGGATGTGCCTAGCATATGGTTTAGAGCGTGGATGCCCATAACGACCCTAAAAAAGTTGGCAGACACCTGCATAGGAGACAGTCTGTAGTGGGACAGAACTTGGCGGAGTAGTGGTGCCAAGGGGAACCTGACGCCGCCTTCAACAACGGCGACGACAGGGATGTGCAAGGTGTCATTATCGAAACACTCGCGGATGGCATTTTCAGGGGCCAATGTGGTGGCCACATTGTCTGGGATCTCATAGCGAGATCTGAACTCGGCCATCCTTTGAGGCGTGTCACAATGTCTACGAAACCTACCCATACTGAGAACTGTGGGTGTGGGTTTTGTAGAAGAGAAATGGGTATGAAGAAACCCTGAAGGGACTGTAAGTAGTCCTAAATTGACGACGAAGACAGAATAGAAAGGGGGAATGATGACTTACGAGGATAACGATCGGAGACCCTAGATGCAGAGAGGGTGAACCACGAGATGGTGAAAAGCGCTTCAATGGCAGAATGCTCAAGCGTTCTTTTGCAGGGGGAGTTTCAGAATGAGAAAGTGGGTTTGAAATTGTGACGAAAACCCAAGTATACCCCAGCAAAGGGGGTGACGTATGAGAAACGTCACCCCAGACGCCGCTGCCTGTTCCTCAAACGCCTGGCCACATTTAATACGGCAAGACAGAGCATGCCGCGTGTAAAGGTGTTAGCTGAAAGTCTGTCGCACCAAACGACGGCGACGTTTGGGTCAAAGCACGACGAGTTTGCACCAAGTACGAGAAACATGGGTGCAGGAGCAAAGGACGAGAACCTTGCTCGGTGTTCAGAAGCTTTGCTTGTCATATTAAGAGAAAATAACGAGTAAACCTGGGGAGCCATTGTAGGGAGGTAATCCCCAATAGGTACAAAGAGTGGCCCGAACACGTGGTACGTGGGGCCCAGAATCAATATAGCCGGAGTATCCGCCGTGCAGTACGATGAACGGCAGTAAGGACCGGGGACACGAGAGATCCCAGGTCCAAGATACCCGAGCAGGGGTATGGTCCAAAGAGCAAGGGTAGCTATTGGACCAATCGCATGCTATAGAGACCAATGATATGAGACATCATTGGTCCAGATAGGCTGTTCGGCAACGAGAGGGCCGAACAGGACCAGCAATTTGGAGGAGATGCCAGGAGGCGCTCCAGAGGGGTTCAGAAATGGTAATTCCCTGTAAGGAAACAAGATCTGGAGGAGATACCCAACGAGAAAAGGATGAACGGCCAGCTTTGGGAAGAATTTCTAAATGGTCTATAAGGTGACATGCAGTCAAGGGAACGAGAATCCCTGATATTCTGGGTTCCCTTTACGAGAAAGAAAACTTAGGGCAACGAGATGGCTTGGACAGCAAGTAGACATGGGTCTATAAATATGAGGTAAACCTAGAGGTAAAGGTATGCAATTCTTGGCTATTTGCTTATTACCTACTAATTAGGGTCTTGACTAGTACGAGATACTAACTTTGCCATCGGAGGGCCTTTGTCACGAGAAGGCAAAGGTGCGCTCACCCTTTGTCTGTTTTACAGGTTCAACTCCGGCGGTGTGCTAGGGTTCCGGCGAGGGATTCAAAGTAGCCGTTACGATTTGGTGTGGTACAAAGGCTCTTGCAATTTCCTGCACCTACAGAAAGAACCGAGAAAAACACCTCAGCGCAAAATTTAGACCGGAAAATGAGCAAAACATAGCCAAAACAGACATTATACTCAAAGCATGACTCGATTATGTCCCGGACTGAAACCGACACCTCCACACAGTCACATGAGGTCCATATGACCTGTGCAGCATGATAGAACTTGGCAAAAACACGTGGAACAAACTTCGACCTCCCAAAACATGGATTTTAACTCGAAACGGGCCGCCGAGGGTCCAAAATCTTCGTTAAGCGCGACATTTCAAATCCGATACTTGCACACAGTCACACGTACCCATATGACTTGCTGGAACCAACAAAAGTGCCCAAAACCCTCTGGAACACAATTTGGCCAAACTTGGTCAGTAGCTGTTGGAAACTGTCCAACTTGCAGACAAACCGTCGCGCGACGGTTTGGAACTGTCGCGCGACCGACCTTCACTTGCGCGATGGTTTGGAATGGTCGCACGATGGTATGACCCTGCCAAGCTGCCCTTTTTGACCAGACCAACCTTTGAATGCAGCAGAGGCCTTGTCATCTTCCAAAAACGTTTTACAGACCATCCTGGAGTTTGCAGAGGAGAAGTGTCCTTGCATGGCAAGGTGGTAGGACACCTTGCATGAAGTTTTTATCCCTTGGCACGAGAACCGAGGACGATATTTTTTGAAATTTTGCTTATAAATGAATGGCATACATAGCAATGTAGGGCACATCCCTCTTTCACGAGCATAGGAACTCTCGCATACTTAAAAATGGAAAGTCCGCTAGCTGCCATACTCGATCCATGGCTAACACGGCCCGAAACCCATGATTGGGAAAGTCCTCGCTCCCGATGCCTAGCTTCCATTCGTGATCTCCGATTCATGGAGCCACGCCCTGAGCTCCTTCAAGCTGCGATGGTGTATTGGGATCCTGTCATGCATGTTTTCTGTTTCCGTAACGACGAGATATGCCCAACAATGGAGGAGTTCCAATCCTACCTCCGCGGATTCACCGACTGTGAAGTTCTTGCCATCCCTCCGTTCCAAGAGGGCATGAGTCAACTCGTGCAGACAAAACTCAACATACCCGAAGAGCTGTCAGCAAGCATAATCCAAAACGGCAATCTCAACATTGTCCGTCTCATTGAACTGTACGGTCCCGAGGGAGCCCTGGGAGATTACGTTGGGCAGGCCCACAAACGCTTTGTGTTGTCAATCTGCGCCTTGGCTGCTTACATGCTGATTTCTGCCGGAGAAGGGGTTTGCCCTAGCATAGTGAGCATTGCTTTGCAAATGGATGCTCGAAAGAATATCATGCCCGTTGTCTTGGCAGAAACCCTCATGGGTTTGGACTTGGTCAAAAGCGGCCAAGCGAGTTGGTTCAGCGGATGTCCTCTCCTGCTCCAGGTAGGTTCTCACTCAACTCACCTTTTCCTCATTCGCACACTTTCTCGTTTTAACTCGATTCTTAGGCTAGGATCACTCGACAAACCTTACTTGTCTTTTCACTTTGGCCATATCTAACTTCTTACTTGTTTTTACACTCAGCTTTGGCTTTCGGACAAAGTGGGTGTGCTCGAAGCACCGCAGGCTGGCTTTGAATATCCTAAGGCAATTGGTCGAAAGACCGATGGTGTACCCTGAGCTGTTGATTGAAGAATGGTATGCCTTTCTGAATGACATGCAGTCGGAAAACATTGTCTGGAGGTGCCCATGGCTGAATCTGCTAGTGATGACTGTAAACTCTGCAGGGTTCAAAGGAGTAGTGCTCGCCGGACTGACAAGCTTCACATTCTACGTTCCAGGGCGGACACTTCGTCAATTGGGCACAAGCCAAGAGAGTAGATGTTTCGGGAGAGAACGCTTCGAACTCCCGACATTTGATAGCCACAACATGCGGGCCTATGAGTACAGTTGGAACAACAGAGAACTAGAGGAGCCTCTTCCTGATCCCATCACATGGTTGGAGAGCCACTACGTGAAGTGGCTACACAGAGAGGTCAAAGCCAGGTCAAGAGGATACTTCTGAAGTCTGCCAAAACCAAGTTTGTATACAATAAGCTCAACAATCGTTGGATTGTCCGAGCTACTTGCTTTGCTTTTAAACACTTGCTATGTAAGCCGTATGGCCTTTAAGCCTGGCTCATCAAATAACATAACGACTTGTACAAAGACAACGTCGGGACACCGTCCCCTTAGGAGCTCGAAACCATCATCTAAAATGTGATTTGAGCAAACAACACTTCGACACAGTTACAAACATCCATAATGGCCAGCTGGAAGTGTTTAAAGTTCAAAAACTGGCTTAGGTCAAAATGTGAAAAATCACCCTCCAAAAAGTCAGTAGCCTGTTTATTTTTGGCCAAAATAGGCTAAACCATCGTGCGATGAATTCCAACCATCGCGCGAGCATTCCACAATCGCGCGATACACCCATACTATCGCACGATGGTGAAGTCCAGTCACAGCTGCCAGCCTTGACCTATTCAAAAAGTAAGAGGTTGCAGGCCATATCATCACTTTGGCCGTCCTGGAGGCTTTGGGACACTCCAATAAGTGTGCCCTTGAAGTGAAAGGGCATTGCCACCTTGCCTGACACTTTTACATGGACACATGGATATTTCTCATCCCTTTGGTTATAAAAGGGCAATTCTCCTGCGAACGGAAGACACTTCTTTAACAGAACACTTCACATACCACACACAAATGACAAATCACCTACCAGCCTTAATTGATCCATGGCTAGAAACCTTCGCTGCGGCCGATTGGCTATCCTTCCGAACTCACAGCCTAGCCGCTTTCTGTTTCTTCCGAAGCATAAGGCTTTGCCCCAAAATCTTGCGATCAGTTGTACGGTTCTGGGACCCAGCTGTTCATGTGTTCAGGTTTGGAGACAATGCGCTGTGTCCGACAGTGGAGGAATTTTAAGCATACCTCCAAGGCTTCGCCTCCAGCGGGATTGTCATGCCTCCGTACCGGAAGAGTATATCAAAACTCTTGAAAACGAGCCTAAACATTACTACTGGTGCAGCTGAAAGCCTGCTAAGCGGCGGGCAGATAAACATCATGCGCTTGATGGAATGGTACGGGCCCGAAGGTGATACAGGGGACATGGCCCTGTAAGCTCGCCGTCAATTTGCCCTGGTGATTAGCGTGCTTGCCGCATATTTGTTGGTATCCCCAAATGGACAGGTTAATCCTTCGCTGGTGAGCGTTGCCACGCAGCTGGGTGCCCGAAGGAACGTGGTGCCAATGGTTCTCGCCGAGACACTTATAGGGCTGGATTTAGCATCAACCGGCCAAACCATGATATTCGGTGGCAGTCCACTCCTATTGCAGGTAAACTCTCACTCAGCTCACCTTTTTCTGATTTTCAGACATTCTGCTTTTACCTCAACACTCGGCTAAGGCTATATCAGAGCTCCTTACTTGTTTTTTCGCTCAAGTTTTATGTGGCTCCTTACTTGTCTTTCCGCTCATGCAGTTGTGGCTGTCAGATAAGCTTGGGTTGATTGCAGCCTCGGAGGCAAATTGGCCTCGCTTACCCGGGCGAATGCACCAGAGAGAGATGTTGTATCTGGAGATGTCTACAGAGGAATGGATTAGATTCATGAATGAGTTGTCACCAGAAGAAATCACCTAGAGGCATGAAGCGTTGGACATTCCGGATATGGCCGTAAAATCTGCAGGTTTTGAAAAGAATGGTGATTGCTGGGCTGTCCAGTTTCACATTCTACATTCCAGGCCGCATCCTTCGCCAGTTAGGGATAAGTCAAGGATCACACCAAGCCGGAGTAGAGACCTTTCATGTTCCTGCCTTTACTGCACAAAACCTGATTGGGTATGAACATAACTGGGGTTTGAGGGAGCTCGGCGGAGCAGATCCGGGTTTCAGCACATAGCTAACAAACCATTATAAAGCATGGCTAAGAAGAGAGATTATTAGAAGACAAAATGCGGACTGACTCTTGACACGACCTTGATGATCTAGAATAAACTGTGAGCCCATGAGGGCCTCTAGTATTTTATTCTGCTTTTATGCTTTCACTGTTTTTAAAGACTGCTCAGCCTGTAAAATAGAAGTAGTAGTTTGAAATAAAATTGAAAGATCAAGAACTTTCCCCTTTTGCTCAAGTGTTGAACGCCGCGCTGCATACTGAAAACGCCCTTCGGAGTGAGAAACCCTGGATCAAGTTGATTGATTATGACCGAATCTCACCGAGAGATTGCCTACGTATCCTTTTCAAGGAGTCAGGTCAAAACGTAGTTTAGGCTAAGGTCACTCGTGTATTTTGGCTCTCCTTTTGCGCTCTAACTTTTGCCTAGTACCGCCCATTTGGGTTTTCGGCCTAGCGAGCTTTTGATTTTTGCCTATTTATTTTTGCCTACGCCACCTCCTTAGGTTTTCGGTCTAGCAGGCTTGCTTTAATTTTTGCCTGGAACCGCCCACCCTTGTGGTTTTCGGCCCAGCGAGCTTCTCTCAAGGATAGCAACGTTTGAGTTGATCCAGGTTGACCAGAGTATTGAACTCATTGCCATCCAGATCAATGAGCTGAGCCGCCCCAGCCGAGAGGATGGTCTTGATAATGTAAGGCCCCAAGCGCTTCGGTCGGAACTTACCACGAAGATCAAAGATGGGAGCTCGGATTTCCTTTGTAACCATATCCCCCTCAACCAAGTCACGAGACTTTACTTTCACTACAAGAAAAATGGTCATTCCCGGCATTTTTATTCCCGGCATTTTAATTAATGCCGGAAAAGCCACTATTACCGGCATTTCACTCTTGAAATGCCGGAAAATATTAATTATTACAAGCATTTGTTTAAAAAAATGCCGGCAAAATTCAAATTTTCCGCGAAAATAATATTACCACACTATTACCGGCATTTGTTGAAAAAAATGCCAGGAAAAATCTCCGTATAATATAAATATTTTCCAATGTGCAAGGTGACCCAATATGGTGGCTAGCCCAGTTGGTAGCCTCACGCGCGTGCGAGGCAAAGGTCACGAGTTCGAAACTTGGGGCAAGCAATTTCTCCACAAATTTGTGTGGACACGTGGGCGCCACGCAAGCGACACGTGGGCGCCACGCAAGCGACACATGGTGGACACGTGGGCGACATGTGGCAGACACGTGGGCACCACGTGGCGCACATGTGGCATTTTGTGTCTTATATGGTACAATTTTTTTCGGCATTTGTACAAATGCCGCAAATGAGCCCAACTATTCCCGGCATTTATGGAGACCTTTCCCGGCATTTGTATCTTTACCGACACATTCCTAGACGGCATTTGTAATAAATGCCGGTAATACCTAACAAATGCCGGTAATACTCTTTACCGGCAATTTTTTAACTTTTAACGGCATTTATGAAATGCCGGGAAAAGCAAAATTTCTTGTAGTGTTTCTTATTAAAGGCCCGAGCAATTCTTCGCTGATACCCCTGAACATGATACAAGGCACGGAGCGTTCTCTCATCAAAGAGCATGAGTTCAACAAATCTCCCACTAAGCCATTCAGATTCCGTGAGTTCACATTCCGTCATGACCCTCAACGATGGTACCTCAAGCTCGATAGGGAGTACTGCTTCCATCCCGTAAACCAGAGAGTAGGGAGTTGCCTCCGTTGATGTTCGAATTGACGTTTAATACCCCCAAAGAGCTAGAGGTAGCTGCTCGTGCCAGTCCCTGGCGGACTCTGCAGACTTCTTGATGATCGTTTCAATGTTCTTGTTGGCCGCCTCAACTGCCCCATTGGTCTGAGGGCGATAGACCGTTGAATGGTGTATCTGAATTTTGAACTCTTCGAAAAGCTCCAAAACCCTGCCTTTGAAATGAGACCCATTATCAGAGATGAATGCCTGCGGAACACCGTATCGATAGATAATGTTTTTTCTGATGAACTGAGCCACCTGAATAGCAGTCAGGGTTTTATAAGATTCGGCCTCCACCCACTTGGTAAAATAGTCTATTGCGACCAAGATGAAACGGTGACCATTCGAAGCGGATGGCTTGATCATGCCGATGACATCAATACCCCACACAGCAACGGGCCAAGGTGAAGTCATGCCAAACAGCTTGGAGGGGGGAACATGCATAAGATTGGCATGAATCTGGCACTTATGACAACGACGGACATAATCCACACACTGTGTTTCCATAGTAGACCAAAAGTAACCCTACCGTAAAATCTTCCTAGCGAGCATGACACCACTCATGTGAGGACCACAGACTCCCTCATGAATGTCCTCCATTATTTTGGTGGCTTCAGTACTGCTGACACAGAGCTTGTGCATCCCACAATGGGATCGCCTGTAGAGCTTCCCTCAACAAATGATGTATTGGGCCGCTAACCTTCGCAATGCAAGTTGATCCTTTTTAGAGACCTCAGCCGGATATTCACCCCTTTCTACGAAGTTATATCATGGTACCAAGGTAGGCCATCATCAACATCATCGACTGTGCTAACATATTGATAAGCAGGACAGTCCCATTGTTCAATCAGAATAGGACGGAGCTTGACGCCCAACGGAAGTTCAACCATGGAAGCCAAAGTCGCTAAGGCATCAGCAAATTGATTTTTCAAGCGAGGGATATGCGTGAAAGTTACCTTGTTAAAACGAGAAATATGATCTTCCAAGTCCTGATGACAAGGCTTTAATTTTTCCTCACAAATTGTAAGTGCAGAAAATGAAAAAGGCCTTCGAACAGTACAGAACTGTAACGGCTACTTCTCACACCGCCGGAGTTAAACCTGTAAAACAAACAAAAGGTGAGCGCACCTTTGCCGTCTCGTGGCAAAGGCCCTCCGATGCCAAAGTTAGTATCTCGTACTAGTAAAAACCCTAATTCTCAGTAGGTAATAATCAAATAACCAGGAATTGCGTACCTTTACCTCTAGGTTTACCTCATATTTATAGACCCATGTCTACTTGCTGTTCAAGCCATCTTCTGCCCTAAGTTTCCTTTCTCGTAAAGGGAACCCAGAACATCAGGGATCCTCATTCCCATAACTGCATATTTCCTTTTTAGACTTTTTTAGGAACTCTTTCCAAAGCTGGCCGTTCATCCCATTCTCGTTGGGTATCCCCTCCAGATCTTGTTTCCTTACTGGATATTTCCATTCCTAGACCCCTCTGAGTGCCCCCTGGCACCTCCTCCAGATTGTTGCTCCTGTTCGGCCTTCTCGTCGCCGAACAGACCATCTGGTCCAATGATTTCTCATATCATTGGACCCTTTATCATAGACTGGTCCAACAACTATCCTTGCTCTATGGACCATACCACCGCTCGTATTTGGGCTTGGGACCTCTCGTGTCTCCGGTCTTCACTGCCGCTCATCTCACTGCACGGCGGGCGGCTGCTTTGACTACATTTAATTCGGGCCCCACGTACCACGTGTTCGGCCACTCATTGTAACTTCGGGATTACCTCCTACAATGGCTCCCCAACTTTACTCGTTATTTTCTCTTTAATATGACGAGCAAGCTTTAGAACATCGAGCAAGGTTCTCGCCCTTTGCTCCTGCACCCATGTTCCTCTTTCTTGGTGCAAACTTATCACTAGTCCAACCCAAACGTCTCGTCATTTGGCTTTGGACAGGCTTTTCCAGCTAACGCCTTTACACGCGGCATGCTCTGTACTGTCCGTATTAAATGCGAGCAGACGCTTCGGGGAACGGAACGCCCAAACGGCGTCGGGGGTGACGTTTCTCATACGTCACCCCTTTGTCGGGTATACTTGGGTTTTCGCCCCTAATTTCAAGCCCACTTCATCTCTAAGTTCCTCTGCAGACAGACGGTTCGCCCATACGCGCCATTGAAGCTCTGCTCATCATCTCTCTTCTGATATTAGGGTTCTCGTCCGCTAATTCGTAAGTTTTATTTCCCCTTTCCCTCCACTTTTCTCTTAAGTCTAGGGTTATCTCGGTTGATCTAGGATCTCCTCAATCTCTTTAGGGTTTTTTCGTACCCATCCCCCTATTAAAACCCAAACCCAGAGCTTTCGTTATGGGTCGATTTCGTAGGCACTGTGACACGCCCCAAAGAATGGCTGAGTTTAGGTCTCGCTATGAGATCCCAGACAACATGGCCACTTCTTTGGCTGCAGAAAACGCCATTCGTGAGTGTTTTGACAACGACACTCTGCACATCCCTGTCATTGCCGTCGTTGAGGGCGGCGTCAGGTTTCCCCTGGCACCGTTGCTCCGCCAGGTTTTGGCCTATTACAGACTATCCCCCATGCCAGTCTCTGCCAACTTTTTCAGGGTTGTCATGGGCATCAATGCCCTGAATCAAATGCTAGGTACGTCCCTAGGCCTTCATGATATACACCACCTATACAGCATTTCCAGAACTAAGGACGCCTTAACCTACTACCTCAAGAGTAGGGATTCCAGAAAAAGGCTGGTGCTCGAACTGCCTGACTCTGCCAGAGGGGACGACGATGACTTCCTCATCGTCACAGGGAACTTCGAGCCCAGGGACGAGGACGGCAGAGTCATCGGCTTTCACGCACCCCACAGATTTGGCACACCACGTTAGTTTCTTTTCTCGTAGAACTCTTTTGCCGAGCAATTTCTCGTATTGCACCTTTCATTCACTTGTTTTCCTGACTGCCAATTTTCCTCGTATTTGCAGCCACAAACGTCAACCAGGGGCACGCCATCATTACCCCCCACGTCCACATCACCGACATCAACCGTGCACTCGCCTTCAACGGTCAAGGCACGTGTTTGGCTAGCCGAGCCTGGTTCGTCGACCGTCGAATCCGAGCAGCAGACAATCCCATTATCCCTGATCCTCCAGCTCAACAGCCCGAGCAGCGAGAAGAGAGGCGTTCTCGGACCCCTCCTCTGCCCAACGAACCAATCCAACTCGCCGAAGAGACCTCGACATCCTCCAGCGGATATTCTGCATCTCCCCCACCTCGAGAAATGGATCAACCGATAAATCTCAGCAACCTTCTCACCGTTGGCCGTGGAAGAGGCCGCGGCTCTGCTCGTGGCCGCGGAAGGTTTCAAAGCCCGGCGCCGTCTCATGGCCGCCGAGGTCCAGCTCAACCGGACGTTCCCCCAGGCTTCTCGCCTGAGGAGATTGAGGCCAGTCACCGCGACAAACGTCAGAGGCTGGAAACTTCTGCGGTTGAACGTCCTCCGTCCCAACTTACAGCTCCTCCGACCCCGCTCTGGGCCCCTCAGCTTACCCATGGCGGCCGGCCGGTCACTGTCCGTGACAGTGCTGAATCTGAAGGGACTGCCCTTGCTCACACGAGCTTTTCGCTGCTGGGGACATGCGTAAGAAGTCTTCGCTTCCTCGACAACCTCCTGGCTCGTTCATGAGCTACGCGCTAAGGTAGACTGTCTGCATTTTTTAGTGCATTACGTATCCTTACTTGTGTCTGACATTGCTTTGTTTTCTGTACCTCCAGGGCAATGCAAAAGATGGTTGGCATGGCGCAAAAACTTGGCTACCGAGCCTCAACGCGCCGATCGCAAGTGAAAATGCCAAGCTGCAAAATACAATCGTCAGGCTGGAGAGGGAGAGGAACCAGGCTCGCGGGACCGTGGACGAGCTTAAGGGCAAGCTGGAGGGGACCGAGGATAGCCTGAACCAAACTCTTACTGAGCTGGAGGCGAGCAAGAACGAAGCCAAGACCTCCTATCAGCAGGGCTACAATGAAGGGATCCGTGTGGCTACCGAAAGCTATACGGACCAATTGCCTGGGATCCAGGACCAAGTCTTCGAAGGTGGTTGGCTGGCCTGTCTCAAGAAATCTGGTGCAGCAGAGTCTTCTCCCCTTTGGGCAGAGATTGACCTTCCTAGCACCCAGGTGGCTGCTGATGAACAGGAAGAAGTTGTAGAGGAGGACAGCCTGGACAGGGAGCTCAATGCTGACGTCCCCGAGCAGCAGAGTCCTAGTGTCGAACAAACTGGAGAAGTGACCAGCCTTGGCCAAAAGGAAGCCAACAGGGGTCCATCTGAGCCGAGCATTGCTGCAGACAACCCAACCTCTTCGGCCTCTGCTGCTGCCCCGGCCTCTGCAACTGATCCTGCCTCTACAACTGCTCCAGCTTCTCCACCTATCATTCAAGACCTGACGAACGAAGAGTAAGTTGGACTCCTCGTATTTAACAACAATTGGAACTTCTTTTTAAACAGTTCTTGACTGGCCCTGCGTGGCCATTGGTTTTGCCCTGCGTGGCACTTGATACATTTCCATACATTTTTAACTCTGCTGGTTTTGGCCCTTCGTGGTCCTTTACGTTTGGCTGGCCCTTCGCGGCCTAAACTTTAGCTCTGCCAGGCCCTTCGTGGCCTTTATCTATGCAGGTGGCCATCTCTTGGCCAGCATTTGTCATGCTAAGCGTCTTCGTACTTAGCGTGGCCATTGGTTTTGCCCTGCGTGGCACTTGATACATTTCCATACATTTTTAACTCTTGTAGGTTTCTCGTACCTTTAAATGATGCTTTAGCAGTCTTCAAGTTTTTCGGACTTTAGATATTATTGCATGTTCACGTATGCAGCTCAAATGCTTCGTGCTTGGAAGCTTCCATTCTTAGGTTACCCAAATGTGTTCGTATTTGGACCTAGTGATCCTGGGTTTGCTCATACCCAGACTCTGTTGTGGGCATGCCCACATACAAGTAAACAAACCTATTTGCACTTGAGATTATTCCAAACATATTCGTGTTTGAGGACAATATGCATACTCTCATATGCTTTCTGGGCCGTGCCCGAGCAATTGCTTAAGTATATTTGTACTTGGCTCGACTGGTATGTTCAATTCGAACAAGCGGTCAAGTGTATTCAGTACTTGACATAGTGCAGGTGTATTAAATGCCCGAACAAGCGATCAAGTGTATTCAGACTTGACATAATTCAGGTGTATTCGTACCGAGTTAGTGTTTAAGTATATTCGTACTTAATAAAACTTTGGGTGTATTCTGCATCCGAGCAAGGCAACAAGTATATTCAGATTTGGCTCAATTCGGTGTATTCAGACCAACAAACAAATAAGTATATTCGTACTTGGTACAATTTTGAAATATTCGAAATTTCATTCAGCTACCCTACACCTCTCCACCTCTGCTCCCCAATACGGAGTGAGGACTAAGGATTTGGCTTGACTTCGTATTTAAAGCATAACGAAAGAAGAACTCGTAAGAAACGGTGTTTGTTTACCAAAATCCGAGAATTTTATTCATAATTCAAAGAACTCAAGGGGGCGTTACGCGTAACCCTTGCAACTAGTAAAACAAAACACAAGGGAATTTTATTCGTAATTCCCACACAATCACGATGTGCATCTTAAAACAGAATAGAAATGAAATCGAAGTTCTTTACACGTAGAACTTCCTCAGGTTGTGAACATTGCAGGGCCTTGGTACCGGGTTCCCGTCCAGGTCTGCCAATCGATATGCCCCAATGCCAACAACCTCTGTAACTCGATACGGGCCCTCCCAATTGGCCCCCAACTTGCCCTCGTTGGCCACTTTGGTGTTGCCGAGCACCTTTCTTAGCACAAGATCTCCAACACCAAATTCTCGTGGGTGGACATGCTTGTTGTAGCCTTTCATCAGCTGCTCCTGGTACAAAGCCAGGTGCACCAGAGCTCGTTCTCTTCTCTCCTCGGCGAGATCCAACTCGATTTCCAGAGCTCTGTCATTGCCCCCACTTTCCACCAATGTGGTCCTGTTGGTCGGCAAACCAACCTCCAATGGAATCACAGCCTCTGTTCCATACGCTAGCGAATAGGGGGTCTCTCCCGTAGACCTCCTAGGAGTTGTTCGGTGTGCCCACAGGACCAGTGGCAGTTCGTCAGGCCACTTGCCCTTTGCTTTGTCCAACCTTTTCTTGATCCCGTCAAGTATAGTCTTGTTGGACGCTTCTGCCTGTCCATTGCTCTGAGGGTAGGCCGGTGTGGAATAGTAGTTCCTTATTCCATATTGGGCGCAAAAAGCCTTGAACTTTTTCTCGAACTGCGACCCGTTATCAGTGATCAAGGAATATGGCACTCCAAATCAGTGATGATGTTCTTCCACAACGAACCTTTCTATCATAGGTTCCGTGATTTTTGCCTACTGGCTCTGCTTCAATCCACTTGGTAAAATAATCTGTTGCCACCAATAGAAATTTCCTGTTCCCAGTGGCCTTGTGAAGTGGACCCACGAGGTCCATTCCCCACTGCAAACAGCCAGGGGACTTGTCAAGGCGCGCTGTGTCTTCACTGGTGTTCGGATCATAAAGTAGAACTTCGACACTTCTCGCATGATTTTCACATACACCTTTGCATCTTCTTGCATGTGCGGCCACCAATAACCCTGTGTGATTGCACGGTGAGCAATGGATCTCCCACCTGCATGACTCCCACAGGTTTCCTCATGTATTTCATGGAGGAATTTCTGCACCATCTCGGGATGTACACAAAGCAAATACGGTCCAGTGAAGGACTTTCTGTACAACTTCCCCTCTAGTGATAGCCAAAACCTTGCAGATTTTGTTTTTATCTTGTGAGCCTCCTTTTTATCTGTGGGGAGTGTCCCGTCTCGTAAGAACTCCACTATTGGATCCATCCAACTCGGTCCTTGGTTCACGTCCAAGACCAATTCCACACTTCTCCCAATGCTCGGCTCAACAAGATAGTCCACTGCCACTTTCCTTTTAAACTCCGTTGGCACAGCCGCTGCCAACCAAGCCAGTGAGTCGTGGTGTTCGCCTGAGCTTATTTGCTCGATGTGTACCTTCTCGAAGGTATCAAGCAAATCCTTGGCTGCCTCCACGTAGGCTGCCATCTTCTCATTCCGGGCCTCATACTCCCCAAACAGCTGATTCACCACGAGCTGTGAATCACAGAATAATCGAATTCTTTTTACCTTCAAGGTTCTTGCGGTCCTTAACCCGGCCAGGAGTGCCTCGTACTCCGCCACGTTGTTTGACGCACTGAAACCCAGGCGCAGGGACAACTCGATCATAACTTCTTCAGGAGGGAAAAGCACAACTCCAATTCCTGATCCGGTGTTGCATGTGGATCCATCAACAAAAAGTTTCCATTCCAAAGGATCCTGCTCGGCGGATGCCCTTCGTTTCTCAGCTGATTGCTCGACCCACGCTTCCTTTCGTAGGAGGCGGTCGCACTATGGGAGAGAACTCTGCCATGAAATTTGCCAAAACTTGCCCTTTAACTGCCGTGCGCGGTTGATAATCAATATCATAGCTCAACTCCACCGACCAGGTTGATATTCGTCCCAAGAAATCGACCTTCCGGAGTAATGACTTCAACGGGAACTCGTGTAAACCACCACTTTGTGACTTTGGAAGTAATGGGGCAACTTCCCAGCCGCCGTCCTCAATGCCAGGACCAACTTCTCAAGGGGCAGATATCTCGTCTCTGCGTCCAGTAGCGTCTTGCTTACATAATAAACAGGGATTTGCTCGCATCCCTTGCTCCTCAATAGGACTGCGCTAACAGCCTGATATCGCTAAGTACAAGGTTAGAATATCACCAGGCTCGGAGTGGGCGAAGCGGGGCGTTGCCAAATACTTCTTGAGTCTTGAACGCTTGCTCACATTCTGCTCCCCATTCGTATCCTTCTCTTTTCTTCAACAAGCTGAAAGAAAGGTCTACACTTGTCACTCGCATTTAATCGATGAACTCGTTGAGGGCTGCCGCCATCCCCGTCAACCGTTGGACCTCCTTCGTGGTCCTTGGACTCTGTAGCTTCAGCAAAGCCGTAATTTGATCGGGATTCGCCTCTATCCCTCTAATGGTCACTAAGTGACCTAGGAACTTCCCAGAACTTACTCCAAACGCACATTTCGAGGCGTTGAGCTTCAGCTTATACTCTCTTAGTATCTCAAAAGCCTCTTTCAGATCAGCGATGTGGTCCTGTTTCTCCTTGCTCTTCACCACCATGTCGTCTATGTACACCTCCATGGTCTTGCCGAGCAGCTTCTTCAGCATAATCGTTGCTAGTCTTTGATAAGTTGCTCCAGCATTCCTCAGACCAAAGGGCATAACACTGTAACAGTATAACCCCCGTGGTGTGATAAAGGAAGTCTTCTCCTGATCGGGGCCGTACATTGCTATCTGGTGATATCCTCGATAAGCGTCGAGGAAACTCATACGTCCATATCCAGCTGTTGCATCCACCAATTGATCTATCCGTGGAAGGGAAAGCTGTCTTTTGGACATGCCTTGTTTAGATCTGTGAAGTCGACGCAAACTCGCCATTTCCCATTCTTCTTCTTTACCACCACTGTGTTAGACAACCACTCCGGGTAATACACTTCTCGGATCGCCTTTGCCTCGAGCAAGCGGTCTACCTCTTCGATGACAGCGCCCACATGTTGTAGATCTTCTCTTCTTTTGCATCACCGGGGTTTGTGTTGTGGGTCCACGTTCGGTGGTGGCAAATCACGTTTGCATCCACCCTGGCATCTCCTCCGGCACCCAAGCAAACACATCGGCGTGCTCTTTGAGGAACTTCACCAACTCCTCCTCCTCTTCTTTGCACAAGTTTTCCCCGACCAGAAAATACCTTTCTGGATCATTCTCGTTGATCTGGATCTTCTTCAATCCTTCCACCACTTTCTCGGCTGGATTCCCCCGACATCCTCGATGGTCGGCTGATTATTAACTTCGACGGTCTGCACCAACTGTGCCTTGGGTGCCTTCGATGATGGAAACCAAGCACTATTGGGCCGTCTTTGGTTTCCACTTATTTTCTCGATTCCAGCTGGACCCTGGAAACTTCACCATCTGGTGGTAGGTGGATGATACTGCCCTCATCTTATGCAACCAAGTCCTTCCTATAATCGCGTTATAGGAAGATGGCACATCCACTACCAAAAAATCGGTTCTCAGTACCACTGTTCCTGCCCGAACAGGGAGGGTCACTTTACCCAATGGCCAAACTGCCCCTGCACTGAACCCCACCAATGGAGTTACCGACTGTACCAAGTCCGCTTGTACCAATCCTAGCTTCTTGAACGCGTCGTAATAAAGCACCTCGGTGCAGCTTCCTGAATCCACCAGGATTCTCTCCATGTCATACTCCCCAATTCGTAGGGTTATGACCAAGGCATCGTTGTGTGGCACCTGGACTCCTCCCAGGTCCTCACCCGTGAAGACTATGCCTTCGTCGCACACTTCTGCTTCACGTCCACATTTCTTTCCCAACCGCATCACGTGCTGGTCGTGTTTCACTTGCCTTTAGAACAATCTCACCTCATTTCTCGTATAAGGTGTGGCCAATCCATAAATCATATGGATCACGCCTCTCGGATTTTGCTCGTAATCCAGTTCCATTGCCTTCTCGGCGCCCTTATGCTCCTCCTGGATGAACTCCTTCAAATACCCACGTGAGACCAGGTCATCAAGGTGCTGCTTAAACATCTCGCAGTCCTCCGTCATATGACCCCAGTCCTTGTGGTAACTGCAGTGCTGACTCGTAGCCCTTCTTGCATCTTTGTCACCCTCCAGCCGTGGAGGCCACTTAAAGTATGGGCGGTTCTTTATCCGATAAAGAACCCGATAAATCGGTTCTTTCCAAACCGTTGTCACCGAGAAGAACGACTTCGGATCAGGGACGTGTTTTTCTCGGTACGACTCTCTCGTAGTCTGCCCGTGCTCCTTTCTTTCTTTGTAAGTCCTGGGTTCGGGTTTATCCGCCTTCTTTGCGGGTCCCTTGACTTGCTCGGCACTTAGCTTGCCGTCTTCCCGTAGTATGTCATCCTCGTTCCTGGCGTGCTGCTCAATCCCCTCCATCAGCTTTGCCAGCGTGCTCACTGGATTCATGTTTAGAGACTTTCGCAGCTCTCCCCGAACAGGTAGCCCAGTTTTGAACGTTGCTATTGCATACTCTTCACTGCAACTTTCAATCTCGTTGAAAGTCTCCCAATACTTCTTGGCGTAGTCCCTGATTGGCTCATTCTCTCCTTGCTTCATAACTGAGAGACTCTCAAAAGTTTTGGGAGGCTTCCTGCTCGTCAGGAACCGAGCAGTGAATTCCTCGGCCAATTGTCTCCATCCTTGTATGGTGTTCGGCCCCAACTTGTGGAACCAAGACAGGGCCACCTTTCCCAAACTAGATGGGAACATCTTGCACATGATCGCGTCATCACCATCGTGCATGAACATCGCCTGCTGGTAGTGCTGTATGTGTGCCACTGGGTCTGCATTGGTTTCGTACAGGATAAACGTCCCGTGTTTAACCCTGCTCGGCAACCTTGCCTCCTGCAATCTCTTTGCAAAAGGGGAGGTTGCTATATTGCTTAGGGCTCTCCGCGCTGCTTCTCGTGCAGACATGGTCCCTTCCTCTGCCACCTTTGCAGCCCTGGCATTATTTCTTTCCCAGTCGGAATCAGGCCTCTCGTACCTATCCCTGTGGTGCTTCCTGCTCCCTCCTTCCTCGGGAGTGGAGCTCCTGCTCCTGCTTCTCCTTTTTCGTGAAGAAGTTCTCTGTCGTTTTGGAGTGAAACTCCTGCTCCTTCTTTTTCGTGAAGAAGCCCTCTTGTACTCCGCCACATCCAACCTTTCTTTCGACTTCCTTCGTGAAAGCCCGGAATCCTCTCGATGTTCTCGTATCCTCTGCAATTGTTGAATCTCATACTCGCCTTTTAATCAAGCGAGCGTACTCTTCTATCTCCTATCTCTTTTGTCCAGGATATCTTCCCGGCTATGCACGCTTTTCGAACGGCCACTGACTCCCTCTCACGGCGGGACTTACTCCTTCCTCGTGGATCCCGTTCTTTGTCGTCCGTCTTTGTTTGGAGTCGCCATGAATTTGCGGGCGGTCCCTACTGTGGTCTGCCCAGCTCGCCCGCCATCGGGCTTTCTTGGAGGATCCGGCGGGGACTTGTCACCTCCCCCACCCAGCAGATTATTCGGGTCAACTGGGGTCTTTGGATCTTCCTCCACCATGGTCGCTTTTTCAAAGGGACCTCTTTCGTTTCCCACAGACGGCGCCAATTGTAAGTGCAGAAAACGAAAAACGCCTTCGAACAGTACAGAACTGTAACGGCTACTTCTCACATCGCCGGAGTTAAACCTGTAAAACAAACAAAAGGTGAGCGCACCTTTACCGTCTCGTGGCAAAGGCCCTCCGATGCCAAAGTTAGTATCTCGTACTAGTAAAACCCTAATTCTCAGTAGGTAATAATCAAATAACCAGGAATTGCGTACCTTTACCTCTAGGTTTACCTCATATTTATAGACCCATGTCTACTTGCTGTTCAAGCCATCTTGCTGCCCTAAGTTTCCTTTCTCGTAAAGGGAACCCAGAACATCAGGGATCCTCATTCCCATAACTGCATATTTCCTTTTTAGACTTTTTTAGGAACTCTTTCCAAAGCTGGCCGTTCATCCCATTCTCGTTGGGTATCCCCTCCAGATCTTGTTTCCTTACTGGATATTTCCATTCCTAGACCCCTCTGGAGTGCCTCCTGGCACCTCCTCCAGATTGCTGCTCCTGTTCGGCCTTCTCGTTGCCGAACAGACCATCTGGTCCAATGATTTCTCATATCATTGGAGCCCTTATCATGAGACTGGTCCAACAACTATCCTTGCTCTATGGACCATACCACTGCTCGGGTATTTGGGACCTGGGACCTCACGTGTCTCCGGTCTTCACTGCCGCTCATCTCACTGCACGGCGGATATTCCGGCTATATTTATTCTGGGCCCCACGTACCACGTGTTCGGCCACTCATTGTACCTGTTCGGGATTACCTCCCTACAGTAATCGTATATTCTGTGACTGATGCATATATAAACTTGAATTTTGAATAGCTTTGGGCTTCTCAACACCGAGCGTCAAAGCGGCTTCCATGCCAACAATACAGGCCTTATATTCTGCTTGGTTATTAGTGACATCAAAATTGAGTTTGAATGCAAGCGAAATATGGGAACCGTCAGGTGTTATCAACAAAACACCGATTCCATATCCTTTTTGATTAGCTGCCCCATCAAAGTAGAGAGTCCATACATCTTCCACAGCTATTAGCACTACCTCATCCGGGAAGACAAAGTCTCAGTCCTCCGGCCCATCCACAGGATGGTCAGCCAAGAATTCTGCTACAGCACGCCCCTTGACGGACTTCCTTGTGACATACTCAAGATCGAATTCTGCCAGTAAGAGCAACCAACGTGCTAACTTACTAGTAAGTACTGGCTTCTCAAATAGATACTTGAGAGGATCCATTCGAGAGATCAGCTTCACTGGGTAAGCCAGCATGTAGTGTCTCAATTTCTTGGAAGCCCAAACAAGGGCCCAACATGTTTTTTCAAGGGCGGTGTAGCGCTCCTCGCACCCTACCACCTTCTTACTCAAGTAATAAATGGCCTTCTCGACTCCCTTGTCTCCTTCTTGAGCTAGCAAGCATCCCATAGAGGATGGGTTCACGGACAAGTAAAGTATCAAGGGCTTTCTAGGCACCGGCGGTATCAGAACCGGTGGATTCTGCAAATAATTCTGGATTGACGTGAACGCCGCCAGACACTTGTCCGACCATACGAATGGGGTGTCCTTGTTGAATAGACGAAACATCGGCTCGCAAGTCAAAGTCAACTTGGCGATGAATCTGCTGATGAACTGAACCTTCCCCAAAAAGCTCTGTACTCCCTTTTCAGACTCTGGTGGCTTCATCTCAAGAACTGCCTTGATCTTTGATGGGTCGACCTCTATCCCGCGAGAAGTGATCATGAAACCGAGCATCTTGCTGGCCGTGACCCCAAAAGTGCATTTCTACGGATTGAGCCGCTTACGAAACTTACGGAGCCTCTCAAAAAACTTCCTAAGCACGGGAATGTGTCCCTCTCGAGTTTTAGATTTGGCAATCATGTCATCCACATAGACCTCAACCTCTTTGTGCATCATGTCATGCAAAATGGTCGTAGCAGCCCGTTGATAGGTAGGTCCAGCATTCTTCAACCCAAATGGCATGACCAAGTAGCAGTGATGAACGTGGTTTTCTCACGGTCTTCTGGTGCCATAAGAATCTGATTATATCCTGCAAAACCGTCCATGAACGAAAGCAAAGCATGCCCCGCGGTGTTATCCACGAGCACATCGATGTGTGGCAAGGGAAAATCATCTTTAGGGCTTGCTTTGTTTAAGTCCCTGAAATCAACACAGACTCGGATCTGTCCATTCTTTTTAGGAACGGGAACAATATTGGCCACCCAAGTAGGATATTGAGAAACCATGAGAAAATTGGCGTCGATCTGCTTGGTGACCTCATCCTTGATCTTCTGTACCCAATCCGGCCTCATCCGCCTGAGCTTCTGTTTGACGGGTTTGGCATCTGGTAACAGGGGAATCCGATGCTCCACTATCTCGGGATCAATGCCAGGCATGTCTTGATGAGACCATGCGAAGACATCACTGTATTCTATGAGCAACTCTTTGAAGTCACGATGCTCCGCTGGTGAAAGCGTGGAGCCCACTTGAACCATTCGGGGATCATTCTCATCTTTCAAGTTTATAGAAACTACTTCCTCTTTTAATGGCTGAGCATGCCTTTCGTCTTCCCTTTCGATGAGGGCACAGATTTCCTTGGGAATATCCCTATCGAAATCTATCCCTTCATCGTTTGGGTCGACACAGTTTATATAAAGATCATGCAAAGTAGTCAGAAGACGAGTCATTCATTTCACAAAACCCCTCAGGGTTGCCAAGTACAAGAGAATCAAACTCAAAGTAAAAGCTATGACGTGGAGGGCCCAGAGGCACAAACTCCGACTCAGAGCTAGATTTAGATGACTCACTGGACTCAGACTCAGACTCAGACGCAGACTCAGACTCAGATGTGTCATCAATGCAAGTCAACCGTGGCTTGAAAATGCAATTTTTGAGGCTACCTTTGGCTTCCATAATGAGTGACGTCGGATCCTCAAGGGCATCAGGCCCGAGCATGAACACTTCGGCTTCCGGAGCTTCCTCGGTTAAACCCACTTGGGAGAATTCATGAAACATCAGCTCCAGGCTCCCCTGATCAAAAATTCCCAGTTAGTCAATCTTCAACTTTGGCTGATCAAGCTTCCTCTTGAATTCTGCCTTTGCTGGCTCCTCGTCACTAGATGACCAGGTGTCATCAGCGAAAACCTCAAAACCAGGCAGAAGCTCTCCAGTCTCCGCATCGATAAACGGCTCTGCCTGTCCAGTATAAGCAGCGTTCCCAACTTCTCTTACGAAATAGCTATTAGGATCACCATAGAGGGTACGAGGTTTTCCCGTACATTTCCTCCTTTTGACATCTTTGGCAGAGGCAACATACCCCAAACCAGAGTGGCCCTCACAAAAAGGAAGGGTAGGGAACTCCGATACTCCTTATTGGCGAATCCCTAAGCCCAGGCCAGGAAAGAACGACATCCTCCTCATGATGTCCATCGCAACAGAGCTTAAAATGAAGTTCCCATCCACAATGATAGCCAAAACAGAACCAAAAGTGTCAAACGAGAAACCCCCAAGGTCAACATCTTCTTCACCATGCAAGATCCCCAAAACAGGAGTCCCATCTTCTTTGAGCGAGCGGATGCCTGAATCTCCACAGATGGTAAGGGTGCCAGTGAGAAGTCCCAGATTGACTTTCTAATGGAGAGTTGATGGTACAGCCATGATGTCTGACCGATGAGCCATGGCCTACCCAGCAGCAGGTTGAAAGTGGCGGGAATGTCAACAACATGGAACTCGACGTCCATTTCAAAGCCCTCTGCATCAATCTTAAGCATTAGAGTGCCCTCGACCATACGACGTGTCCCATCATATGCTTTAACAGCTAAGCTAGAAGGTGCAAAATCCTTTTTAGTCAATCCCAAGCGATAAGCCACCCTCATAGGACAAACATTGATAGCCGAGCCATTATCAATGAGGAAAGTTGGAATCCAAAGTCCTCGACACTTGACAGTAATATGCAAGGGGCGGTTGTGATCGACCCCCTCAACTGGCAGATCCTTGTCAGTGAAAACTACAGTGTTCTTGCAAGTAGGAGGGAGGATGAGAGACACCATCGCCTCAGGAGTGATGTCAGCTTGAATTTCGAGGCGGGAGAGAGCGTGGCACAACTTCTGACGATGCTCACGGGAGGAACAGATTAGCCCCCAAATAGATATAGCAGCGGGAATCCGCTCAAGCTATCGTTGAACTAGATCAGCAGCGGGTGAGCCCGTTGGTCCCTCAAAAGGTACAGACTTCGAGAAGGCAATGGGTTCGTTCCTTTGGTTAGAACGGTTGGACGAACTTCCAGCTTGCAGATTAGCAGGTTGAAAAATTCGTCCACTCCTCGTAACATTATGCACATTCCCCGAAGAAGGCACGACCTGAGGATCTTCATTCACATGCTAGAGGTCGGCAGGGACTTCTCCCAGCTTGCGCTTCCCTTTATCAGTGGCTGTTGCAGATTTAGGTACCTCCATGTCCAACCCCAAGTCTTCAGCCAAGTCCTTCATGAGAAGTGAGTCCCAGAAACTCAAGTCTGTGACCGCCGCAACTTCAATAATAGGTTCCGGATTGGTCATAAAAGGGACATCTTATAGCCCACCTTCTACCAAAGAGCGGTTAACTGCCCAGACCTCTGTCCCTGCTTGGATATCGACTACCTCATCAACATCCCATAGGTTAGCAGGAGGAACAAGATCTTTCACCATGATGTTACAGTCCCTGTTACTGGGATATGGGACCTCGGGATGAGGAAATTCCTCATTGGTGATGTAAGAGCAAGGGTCGTGATCAGCATCACAGACTGAGTCAAAAACCGAGCTGAAGGTAGAAATATGATCCCCCAGAACCCGCGGGTCTTCCTACACTAGATCATCCTCCATGTAGTGTATCATATAATCCGGTGTGGCGTATCCTTGAAGGGGATTAGGGTCCAGATTCGTGGGATCCTGCCAAATCGGATCGGGGTCCCAGTTGTACTCTTCTTCGGGGACCAAGGGCTCTGCTTGTCGAAAAAGCATGTAGAAAGAAAAACCATCCAAGGGATCAAGCATTGCCGCTTCATGGTCGGCCATCCAGCCGTCGTATCAGGCTTGATCAAACGGGAGATACTCTGGCTGTTGCGGGAATCCGTCCAACTCGAGACCTGACCATTCGTTGATTACGGGAGTGGCATAATCCATATTGTCAGCCATAGCCTAACCTATAGCTTGCATGTCAGCTTTTGGAGGAGGCGGATTGGCTAGGAATCGGTCTGTCAGACTAGGAGATGGACTAGGATTGGTGACGTTGAAGTACGGGCTATCCAGAGAAGAAGCAGAATTGAGCTGCACAGCGGGGATTGACTGATGGAAAAGGTCGCTGATAGATGCGCCTAGGACAAAAGCCCCATTCTGCAACCGTGCCAAAGGCACATCAGTGTCAGTGATCTGTCCCTCCTCTACACGTATGTATGAAACTTCCGCACAGGGTTCAGGTGGAGATGACACAACCGGCCTGGGTTGATTTGTTGGGATTATTTGGCTAATGGGGTCAAATATGGTCGATTTGAGTGGAGCTGAGGGATATCTGGCTGATATGTGGGACAGCTTTGTGGTTAGGCATGGAATTGGAGAGGATGTTTGACTTTTGGGATGGTAGAGGTGGTGCCTGGAGAGTCCCTTCATCTATGAGATCCTGAATCGCATGCCAAAGGCGGAAACAGGAATCTGTAAGATGACCGGCTCCCTGATGGTAGGCACAGTAGAGGTTGGCCTTGAAGTTTGCTGGGGGATTTTTGGGTAGAGGAGTTGGATCCAGGGGCTTCAGGTGCCCTGACTTGACTAGTTTCTCCATAACCGAGGACAGAGGTGCCTAGAATGCAGAGAAGCTGTGGGGTTGACCGCGAGGCCGATTGTTCTGCGGTGTTTGCACCTGGTTGACATCAGAGATGTGGTTTGCAATGTTGGAGGAGGTGGCGTTTGTGCCGGTGGTTGCTGTATTTGAGTAAGTTCCGCCCCCAAACAGTGCATTGGTATTACCAGAATAAGCACGAGGCTTTGCTTTTGGAGGGTTAGAAGGTTCCCCCTTCGAAAGTATCCCACTCTGTAATGCATCCTCGATGGCCAAACCAGAGTCAAAGAAGGTTTCAAAATTAGCAGACGCTTGAGCCAGAACCAAATGCCTAGCATAATCCGGTTGGAGGTTACGAGAGATAATACGGAGCTGATCCTTCTCATTAGGATGCTCAATCATCAACACAGCCTTGGCCCTCCACCTCTTGACGAAGTTAGCAAAGGACTCTTTCGCTTCCATTTTGGTGGATTCCAACTCCCGTGTAGTCATCTTCAGCTGAGAGTTGTAACTATACTGCGAAATAAACGCAGTCCCAATGTCCTCCCAAGTCCTCCTTTTGGCGATGTCGAGTGACAAAAACCAATGAAAAGCAAGGCCTGAGAGGGTCTGAGGAAAGAGCTATGACATGGGCTCAGGCTCAACTAACAAGAGCTTCATAGCGGCATGGTAACTGTAGAAGTGAGTCCGAGGGTCACCACTTCCATTGAATTTTGCCAAGTCTGGCATTTTAAATTTCTTAGGAAGCTTGGCGTTGGGGTACAGACAGAGACGATCCAAGTCGATCCCACCAGCTTTGACTTTTTCCGCTTTGGCGATGGATTCCTCAAGTTGGGCCATCTTGGCCGTAAGAGCAGTAATATCCGGATTTGCAGCCGGGACATTGCCTACAGGATTCAGATTTGCAGCAGGTACGCGAACTACCCAAGGGTTAGGTTGGACAATAAGACGCCCCGGATTGTTCGGATCCTCAACCATGATAGGTTGTTCCTGGTCAGATTCAACATACTCGTCTTCCCCTTGAGCAGTTGGAGGGCGACGAGCATTAAAGAGCTCGTTCAGGCGAGCAATGTTAGCATCTGTCTGTGCTGATCTCTGCTGCATGGCAGTGATGCTGTTTTGAAGATTCATGAGCATGTCCTCGACGGTGAGCGGCTGAACAGGTGGCGGTCCTGACATGATAGGAGCCTCGGAAGTACTTGATGCAGAAGACAGGGAAGCTGGCTGTAAGACCTCTTCTAAGATTGATGATGAACTTGTCCGTAAGGCGACCAATGAAGAAAGCGGAGAGTCTTCCATTGCGACTGATTGGGATTGTAACTGTAGGTGCAGAAAAACAAAGAGTACCTGGAGCATTGTTATTTCGTAACAGTTCCACGCGATTCTCGGTTGATACCTCTGTGCCTCTGCCGGAACCCTAATCTACAAGACAAACAAGGGGTGAGCGCACCTCCGCCTCTCGTGGCGAAGGCCCTCCGATGCCTAAGTTAGTATCTCGTACTGGTCCCAAAACCTAATTATCAGAAGGAAAGTGTATAATGCATACAACGTAATGCGTACCTTTTGCCTCTAGGTTTACCTTTATATTTATAGATATACGTTTGCTTGTTCTCCAAGCATCCTCATCGCCCCAGGATTCCTATCCCGTACAAGAAACCTGGCCCTCTAGGGACTCTCGTGCCCAATCAACCGAGATCCTTCTTTTGCATGGATCTTCCCTATTATGGAATTCGTTCCATAATAGGACTGCTCCTAAGCTTATCTTTATCTAGATATGGGGTACCCTCTTCTGGAACATTCCCACCGCTTATCCCGATTTGATATTGAATACTGCTTCCGCCTTATCTCTTAAAGCTGCTCATCAAGGACTCTATCTGTTCGGCATGCTCTTTGCCGAACAAACTGCACTATAAGTGCTACTGGTTTGGATGTAAACCTATCCAGCCGAACAGCTTATACTCATACTTTAGGATATCTCATATCCCTGTTCCCGAGCAGTCCTCTGTTCGGTGCATACTTTGTCTCGCCGGCTCTTATCATTATGGTGCCTTTCATCACCTTTCTTATTGCACAATTTTTACATCACGTGTTCGGCTCGTATTTATGTCTGTTCGGAATTACCTCCCTACAATTGCTCCCCAGCTTTTGCCCAATGGAACTGCTCGGGCCAATGGGTAAAGCTTTTTAAAGAACATATCTTAGGCCAAGCTTAGTGATGTCCCATGCAGACATAGCATTGACGACCATTTGATTTCTGGCGGCTTTTAAACATCATGCTTTCTCGAAGCATGGGTTCCACGTGGCGTCGTTCGTACGTCTTGCATTTAATTCGAACTGATGTTTGAATCAGACGGCGTTAAAACGGCGTCCCATCAGATCTCTTAATCTGTTTACTTTTAGACTAACGGAGTGAGGGGAGACGTTCCGTCTCCATCCTTTACTTCTAAACTACCAAAAAAGGGTCTTTTTGGGTTTTTAGAGTAAAAACTTGAAACGCCACTTTCTCTCTCTAGAACTTAGGCGAAAGCTCTGCTTCTGCCATCGCCGCCGTTTTTTGATTGTAGCTGCAGCGGTCATTACAGTCACCGTAAGATTTCTCATCCCCACTCTTCTCGTGTTCCTCTAAGATCTTCATTTCTCAGATCTTATCATTCTTAGGGTTCCAATCGCACCCATTTTCTGATTTCAGTTTATTCGTACCTTTCCTCGATTACATCAATGGCGGATGAGAGTCGTAAGGAACCCAAACCAGGCAAGTTCAGACACCTCTGTGAAACCCCTACTGCCATGGCGGCTTTTAGAACAAAATACAACATTCCGGATAATGTCGCACTCGAACTTGCTCCCCTTGGAGCAGATAGAGACGTTGGTACATGGGAGATGATGAGAATCCCCATCGTAGCCATTGTCGAGGGTGGAGTTCGTTTCCCCCTCGACCCATTACTTCGACGAGTGTTAAACTGGTATAGCCTTACTCCCATGCAAGTATCCACTAATTTTTTCAGATTAGTGATGGGGATAGTGGCCCTAAATAGGATTTAGGGACCCAAATTGGAATCTGGGATATCCAATGGTGGTATAGTATCGTAGTAAACCCTGAGTACAATACCTATTACTTCAAAGTAAGGAAAGCAGAAAAGCGTCTCGTGCTTAACTTGCCAGATTCTGCTCGTGACCACGAGATGGATTTCCTTTACGTTACTGGAGCCTTCGAGCCAAGGGGTGAAGATGGCCAGGTGGTGGATTCCATTGCCCCTACGTATGGGGCTACCCACGTATGCTCCTATTATACTTTTGTCTTGATTCTACTGTTTTCCTTATCAAATCTCAACAGTTTGATTTACGTTTGCCTTTTCTAATTTTGCAGCCGAAAACGCAAATGTACGCCCCAGACGTGAGCCTAGTTATGTCCGAACAGCGGAAATAAACAGGATTCTGAAATATACAGGGGCACCTGGCACATTAACAGGTGGTCGGGGACGAGACGCCAGTGTTTTATTGGGCTACGATCCTGCTTATAAAAGCT
Organism: Rhododendron molle; assembly: GCA_025413875.1. Lineage (NCBI taxonomy): Eukaryota > Viridiplantae > Streptophyta > Magnoliopsida > Ericales > Ericaceae > Rhododendron > Rhododendron molle. Next base: position 40,946,274 of record CM046389.1, on the reverse strand, counting down.
TTATCGATCGAAGGCTAGCCAACCCAAGTACTAGTGCAGCATCAACGTCAACTGCTCCTCAACCGAGGAATTTGATACCCGACGAAGGGGTAACACTTGCCGGACAACCAGGGAAGTCCCCATTTCTGAAGGGGTACCACTTCCTCGTGTGGCAGTTAGCAGATCTGCTCGAAGGCGGACTGCTATTCTACCACAAATCGATCAGCCAGTCATCGACCGTAACACCTTTCAGTCTTCGTCCTCCGGTTATTCCGCATCTCCAACACTCCCAGGTACAATGTCTCGTCAACCATTAAATCTGAGTTCACTTCTCACCGTGTCTTCTCGTGGATGCGGTTCAAGCCGTGCACCCTCCACTGGGCATGCTCCCCCGCCACCTCGTTGCAGCAGGGGGGGTTCAACTCGATCCTCCTCTTCTCCTCGGGAACGTGACAGTTCCCTTGAGGCTGCTGATGCCCATCAGGACAAACGTCCTAGGTTCCAAGAAACCGAAGGACCTAATGCTCTGGCAGCCGAAACTTCTGTGCCAAGCACCACCACTATTCAAGCGACCTGGGCCCCTTTACTCACCAGAGGTGACCGTCCAGTTCCTCGGAGACTGCGCTAGCCCTTGCACAAGGTCTGCTGCTGCCCGTCGACATGCAGAAAGAGTCCTCATCATCTCCTGACCGGCTTATTGCCACTAGTGTGGTCAGTGGGATAAAGGTAAACTTGCTTCTCTATTGCTTTGGTTTTCATCCTTGTTTTATGGCGCTTACTGACTCTAAGTTATTTTTATTACAACTCAGTTTATCCAAAAGATGGTGGCCCTTGGCCAAAAATGCCAAGCTGCTGAGTCTGAGAGAATCAGACTTATGAATGAAAATACCAGGCTGCTCCGGACAGTTGACAGACTGGAGAGCGAGAGAAACAATGCCAAATCTGATTATGCAGAGGCCAAGGGCCAACTTGCTGCTGCTGAGGACAACCTGAGACAGGCCTTATCTGAAATCGATAACACAAAAAAGTCTGCATTTGATGAAGGATACCAGAAGGGCTTTGATGAGGCGACGGCTAGTTACGTCGAGCAGATGCCAGCAGTGCTGGATCAAATCTTTGCAGCGGGCTGGGAGGCATGTTTGACCAAGGGTGGAGCCCCTGATGATTCTCCATTTTGGGCAGTTGAACTACCGAGCAGCCGCGGGGCAGTTGTGACGGAGGACCCCAATGTTGATGATGTTGAACAAGAAATAGACAATTATGGAGACGCAGAGGGGGACATTCAGATGGAGCCTCAGGACACTGCTGCTGGAACTCATGATGCTCAAGAGGAGCATTCACAAGTGCAGGCAACGGTCAATGAAGTCGTAAATTTGGAGGAACAGACTGCTGAAGGTGGCGTCAATGCTGAAACTACCACCGAGGTATTGACTGAGATCCATCCCGAGGTGCAAGATCTGGATTAAGTTTGGTAAGTCTTTCCCAACCTTCCGTACACTTTGTTAGCTAGTTTTGTCAGGTCCTGCGTGACCGTAGTTCTTAGCCCTGCGTGGCATCAGTACTTTCATACTTTGATAACACAGGTATTCGGCCCTTCGTGGCATAACACTTTGGTTTTGGCGGCCATTTCAAGGCCTGGTGAATTTGCCCCGCCTTTCGTGGCCAGGAACCGTTTATGATATCTCGTATCTTTTATTTATGTCTATTTAAATGCATATGATCAGATGCGTATGTTTATCTAAAATTTAGATACAAACATAATCTTCATTACGTTTCTCGTACGTTTTTATTTAAGTTTCTCATGCTTAAATAATATTAAGTATCACGGACTTTAAGTGCTAAGTGTCTCGTACTTGGCAAAGTTTCTCATACTTGAATAAATTTTTCATGTACTGAGTGTATTCGCACTTGTATGTTCGTTTTATAATCACGTTTGTTGTTACCCAAGTATTTCATACTTGTAAGTGTTAATACAAGTGTTTCGTACTTGTATAAGATTAAGTATCACGTACTGTTGTACCCAAGTATTTCAGACGTGGTAATTCTATGATTTGCATTTTCTCGTATGCCAACCCAAGTGTTTCAGACTTGGTAAATCAGTACAAGTATTTCGTGCTTGTACCTTTCAATACAAGTGTTTCATACTTGTGACTACAAGTTTTTCGTACTTGGGAATTTTAATACAAGTGTTTCATACTTGTGAGTTTTATATTCGTACCCATTCCCTGCTCCCCAATACGAAGAAAGGGATTAGAAGGCCATTATTCGTATTTATAGATCAAAACAATCACAATTCTAAGACAGAATTTCTGAAAAAGTCAATATATTGCAAAAGACATGATTTTATTCTAAAAACTCAAGGGGTCGTTATGCGTACTCCACGCTACTAAAACAGGAAACATAAGGGAATTGGATTCATAATTCCCACACAATCACAATTCTAAAACAGAATAAAAAGTAAACTGAAGTCTTTCAAACAAAGAACTTTCTCAAATTGTGGACATTCCAGGGCCGTGGCACTGGGTTCCCGTCCAAGTCTGCCAAACGATAGGCCCCAATGCCCACAACCTCAGTAACTCGATATGGGCCTTCCCAATTAGCTCCTAACTTGCCCTCATTGGTAACCTTGGTGTTGCCGAGCACCTTGCGGAGCACAAGGTCTCCAACACCAAACTCTCGTGGGTGGACATGCTTGTTGTAGTTCTTCATCAACTGTTCCTGATAAGAGGCTAAATGCACCAGGGCTCTTTCTCTCCTTTCCTCGGCAAGGTCGAGCTCGATTGCAAGAGCCCTGTCATTCCCTCCACTTTCGACCAAAGCTGTTCTGTTGGTAGGAAGGCCAACTTCCAATGGAATGACTGCCTCTGTTCCATAAGCCAAAGAATAGGGGGTCTCTCCCGTAGACCTCCTAGGCGTTGTTCGGTGCGCCCATAGCACCAGTGGCAACTCATCAGGCCACTTTCCTTTGCTTTATCCAACCTTTTCTTGATTCCATCCAGAATGGTTTTATTAGATGCCTCTGCTTGCCCATTGCTCTGGGGGTAAGCGGGGGTTGAATAATAATTCCTTATTCCATACTGGGCACAAAAAGCTTTAAACTTTCTTTGGAACTGGGAACCGTTATCTGTAATCAAAGAATATGGGACCCCAAAACGAGTAATGATACTTTTCCAGACAAACCTTTCTATCATAGGTTCAGTAATCTTGGCCAAAGGTTCAGCTTCAATCCATTTTGTGAAGTAATCTGTTGCTACCAAAAGGAATTTTCGGTTCCCAGTTGTAAGGACGCGTAATTTCGAAATTTTTTTAAAAGGTTTATTAAAATTAGAAATTGAAGGAAAATAAGGAATTTGTTGAGTTTATTTGATTTTGGGGTTAATATGAGAGGATTGTTAGTGGAGGGAGTGCTAGTGTGAGGTGTGTATGTGTAGGGGATTAAAATCCCAACTCCCTCATCTCCCGATCTCTCTCTCTCTCGGCATCTCTATCTCTCTCTCACTCTCACTCTTGCTCTCACCCAAAACCACCTCAAGCCTCCACAAAATCACCACCAATCCTTCATCCCATCACACATTGCAGCGCATATGACTCCGGTTTATGCTCGGTGGAGGTACTTTTCGTTCGAACTCAAAGATTGGAGCTAGGGCTTGGAAATTCTTTCAAATTCGTTCTTGAATCTTGAGGTAGGGGGTTCTAACTCTCAATATATGTAAATGACTTGTTTCTTGTAACTTGATTCTTGCCTTTGATTGTGGTTATTGTTGTTGATGTCGTTGTGGCTGAAAAACCCATCTCTGTATGTCAAAAATCTGCTCGAAACTAATCATTATCGATAACACTTTCTTTTGTTATCGATAACACTTTGTTCCAAACTCAGAAAACCAATCGTTATCGATAACACTAGTATTCGTTATCGATAACCAACCCAAAAAACCAATTGTTATCCATAACGTTTTCCATCGTTATCAATAACATTGCACCCATGAGCCCAGAAAACCAATCGTTATCCATAACGTTTTCCATCGTTATCCATAACACTGTGCTTTTGGGCAACCTTGCCGATCTTGACTCTTTCTCCATTGTGCTGGGTTCCGATCACCTCTAACACATGTAAAACACCTTTAAAACATCTCTAAGCTTGGTTACCCATCCTTTGACGATTTGTCGATCGTTGTCACTCTTTAATCAATCGTTAGGTGTCATCTTTGTTTCGTGTGAATGGGAAATGTGCTATAAAGCTGGTTAGGAGTACCGTAGGCTAGATGAGGCGCCGTAGTGAGTATTATGGGTAAACGTGAGCATGTCTAGCTGGATCTTTTGTCCTCCCGATTCGTTGAACTATATTAGCTCCCTTTGGCGTTCGTTATCTAAGGTTTAAGTATCGATTCAGGCTAGTCGTACGTCATATAGTCATTATGGGTTTGTGGGTTACATAGAGTATGGTGACACGTGGGAAATGGTATGTGTTCATTCATTAGCCGAAGCTATGATATAGTCGATTGATTAGAATGCTTGTGGTGAAACCAATGTTTTCAAAGAACTGTTTGAGATGGTATAATAACTTGTGTCCTCATGACTCATTGAACCTTTCCATTCTTTGGGCTTAATTCACTATGTTGGGTGCAGATAAGTAAATCAATGAAAGGATACAAACATGTACATGTGTGGAATTATGTAATAGCTAATTGAAGTTTTATGGTACAATTGATAGATTGATGATGAAGTTGATTATGAAATGATGGAGGGTCGGTTAAGCGATGTGCGTTTCCGCTAACCAATGTTTATTATTATTAAGGGAATAGACTCGGGGTGACCCTGCGCTCGAGGGAAAAGACCCGAGGTGACCCGAATGATTGTTATTGTTGAGGGAAAAGACTCGGGGTGATCCTACGCTCGAGGAGATAGACCCGAGGTGACCCCAATCTATTATTATCAAGGGAATAGACTCGGGGTGACCCTGCGCTCGAGGGAACTAGACCCGAGGTGACCCTAGTATTCATTAAAGGAATATATCTGATTAAAAGAAAAGAAAGATTCTGAAGTGAAGGGATTGAATAAGGATGATTGTAGACTCGAGGAAGACAGTAGTATCGTATGAAGGTTAATAAAATGATTCGGAATTGGTTATAGACTAAAGTGGATTAACGTGAGCTTATCGATGTATCTAGTCTGCGGAGTGAACGCACTACACCAAATATGAGTTTTTATAGCATTAGATTATAGCGTTCTTTTAGGAATGCTGTTGTAGGAATACATTGATAGCGTTCGGGAACAGAAAAAGAAGAAAACTCTCGCGCCTTATCTACAATAGCGTTTCATTAACTCAAAAATAGCGTTCCAGTAAAAAATAGCGCCATTCCTCCGCGCCCTAATCCCATACCCCTTTACAAAACATTCCAGATCGAGATGGAGGCACATCTCCTCTCTCTCTCTCTCTCTCTCTCTCTCTCTCCCTCAGATCTTGGAACCCCGGCGACCAACAACTGCCATGGGTAGCTTAGCTAGCGGCACATCGACATCTTCCACCACCGCTAGCACCACCAAGTTGCGACGGCTCCCGGTGCTTCGGCGACGTGCGTCTCTCGTAGTTTCCCCCACCAGGTATTATCCTCTCTCTCCCCTCCTTTGTACGCATGTGTATCAGTGTATGCTTATACTCGATTTGCCGATCCCCCATCTACAGTCCCTAATTTTCTCGGTTCCCATCTAGGGTTTTGTATCAGGAATTGTTGCCTTTGTTGGCTAGGGCTTGTGTGGTGAGTTCGGGAAGGATGTATACAAGGGAGTAACAGTTCCATTGAGCTCTTCATTTAAGAAGCACACAACCATCAACAATTGACGGCAAACTTCGAGCTACATTTAACAAAATTTCGTTCGAAAATCCTGGTTATCCAATCCGGCTAGCTGACCAGTTTCACAAATCGAACGATGTTTACAATCTCGATTTCCCGAACACGTTGCCGTCGATGTTGAGGTTTGGCCATGAGTTTTGCCCCTTTTTTCCTTTAGCCGGGTTTTCTTCTCTTATGTGTGTTTTTTGATCATAGATTTTGATTTGGAACTAAGGTTTTAATTTTGGGTCTTGGGTTTAATTTTTTTTAACGGTTTTGTTCGACATAGGTTTCTGTGGTTGCATGTTTTAGGTGTGCTTACACTTCGACAAGTGTGGTGTTTTTCCATCTGTATTTAGTGTGAATCTGATGCGTATGGCTTGTGTTTTGTTGGCAGAACTGAATTTGTGTACATAGTTATAGTTAGGTTCTTATTTCCCACCGCTACGGAATTTCTATTCGTGGGACTGTTTAGTGCGAACCCTTGGTTTATATATATAGTTGAAAAAGGATAGAATATAAGTGAAGGTGGAATTGCAGTGTGAAGCAATACTGTAGTATGAATTTACAGCTCTAACAATGATCACTTTGGGTAGCTATAGACTGCCACGAATAGAAACGAAACAGAGACTAAAGAATATTTACATGACTGTGGGAATTATCATATGGTGAACTCTTCCAAATCAGTTCTTCTGCTTTTTGCTACGCTTAGTTTTTCTTTATTATTATGCTCATGGGAAGGGGAATGGAAACTCTTGTCTGGTCTATTTTGTCATCTGTCTTATGTTTTGCATGTACCATTTGAGCAAAATTAGTTTTGGGTATGTTCATTATTCCTGGTATTACCTTGAAGCCTCTGCTGGTATCACCTTGAGCTCATTGGAAAGGGACACTGACCATATTCATTCTCAAATTTCCATCATTGCCGGTTCTAGAGCATGATCTACTAAGCTCAACTCAAGCCAAAAGAACTATTCAAAAAGTTCATTTAAGAGGGCTTTGTTTTCTGTGTTATGCATTTGCAGAAGAATTGGCTACGGAGAATCTGTTCACCCATTTTGTATGCAAAAGCCTATCACAATTGTACTTTAAGATTTGTGTACAATAGCATAGAACGGATCGGACTTGTTGGAATTGCCAAGTATTCAGTATGCAGACCTCCTTTTCATTGCACATGATTTTTCACTTTTCATATTTTGCTCTCTGCTTGAGGATTGGGTGATTGTTAGCTATCTTGGGTATTCATTACTCTAGTGGTTTTTGGCGTAAAATGATAAATTGGAATGCAAAGAATGAGTCTTTTGTACTTTTTTCTGTGCTTGAGTATTGTGTTGTCGGGAGCTCTATTTTGGGTATTCTTTTACTCTGCTGGATTTCCGCTTTTCTGCTTAAGAGAGTGAACTTATAATCTTCAAGCTGAGCCACCCAAACCATGTGCAACTGATCAATTTAGTTTGATTAATGTGAGTCTCCCCAAGTCTCTACAGATTCTAACTCCTAAATTGCATAGTTGATGTGAGCACATTCCCGTGCTCATTTGATGTTCTCGTTGGTCAATTCTTTACCCTTTTTCGTCCTTTAGATGGACAGTGGTCCTTGAATCAGGAAAAAAGGATAGTGCTCACTTTAATACAAATACATTTGTGGTTTCATGTCAAAACCTAAGTTTGGAAAATTTTTAATAGTTGTTTGAAATTCTTCAATGATATTTTGGTGATGCATACTTTGAATGCTGGCTCTTATCCTTGTTAGACTAGGAATGGCAAGCCCAATAACGCGAAAAAACAAAGAAGTTACATCAATAACGTCAAGTGGAAGATGAGGAGGAGGAAAGAAAGGTTGATGAATATCGTGAAATTGGTATGCGGGTGAAAGACTATCTGGAAGATGACCTTCGACCGGCAAGGCAACTGGTTTCAACCCTTCTCAAATCCGCTGAAGAAGTGGAAGAGGTAATCTCTGAATACAGTCAAAGAAAATGTTTCGTAAATAGCCTATATGGTAGTTGTTTTGTAGATAGCCTATATGGTAGTTGTTTTGTAAATTCTGATTTCCAAAGCAAAATAGATACTTGTTGAAGCTGTATCGGGTTTGGTGTTGAAGTGTTTAGTCATTGTTCGCATACTCCGTATTAAATTTAGCAGTGGTTGTTCAATACATAAGAAAAACATTTAGGAGTATTTTTTCATTAGACTCCGACATGGAGATGAATGATGATGCCCTTCTGTTAAGAAATGAAAGTAATATGCTTCTCCTCAAATTTTGCATCCTTGCCCTTTAAGTTTCTGTAATTTATTTTGAATGTAATCAGAGTTCCTTCTAATTCATAGCTGTATAAAGCTCCTTTCAACGGGAGTACCTTTGGTACAGTGCCAACATCCCATGGTGTCTTTCTCTGTCATCCCGACGAGGGTATTAATCTTTCAGGTCAAAATTTGATGGTTATGATGATTGATTCACTGGTCTGCAGAAAATTGAGGAAGCTGCTGAGAGGGGTGAACTAACTAAACTTGTTCTGATGGTCATATGGAATTGCCTTGATCTTGCACGACGTGATGTGTGTTTGAGTTTTTGCTACTTTATCCATCTGGCTGATTGACTTATTTTCTAAGGTGATGCTATTATATGCACGATGATTTCTTTAGTTATAGACTTATAGTACATGTTAAGATGGATTCAACAGTATAGCTACTTTCTTTTTGTCTCTGCCTGTTATAGATGCATTCTATTGGCAATGATCCAAATTCAAAATGAAGACATGACTCATAACAATTTATGAGATGCTTCTAGAATATGGATTGGTTTGCTTCTCTGGCTCGTTAGTCTTTGCATGTGTTACTACATGAATAATGAGTAAAAGGAATTAGAACGGGGGAGTTAGTGAAACCATTGCCAGTTCTACTTTTCCTAGAAATGGGTAAAGTGCCAATTTCCGTTTTGCTTTCTAACACCATATCATACCCTCAACTCATAAAGACTTTTGAAATACCAATTTCCAATTTGAAACTCCCTCAATTGCTGGGCATGCTACTTTGCCAATTGTCCTTAATTATCACAAAATTAAAAAAATGGCAACAATAAATACAATTCAATGGGCACAAAACTCGAGCCATGCACGAGACCGGACCTAGTTTGAAATAGAAAAGGAAGAAGATAGGGGACAACCCCTTTAGTAGGTATAATCTTTGTCTGTTGATTCAAGTGGATCCAATCATGTGGTTGATGCTCGGGTCTAGGATGAGATTGGCTATGTTGGTGGTTTTCATTGTATTTTGTTGAAATCCTGCTAGTGTCTTTTGGTTGTTTGAATGAAATTTTTGTTGTTCAAAAAGAATCAAGAGGAAAGACTACAAAAGTTAGTTGGGGTCATGGAAAAAAAAAGTGAACGAACATCGAAGAACACGTTAGAGAGAGAGAGAACTGCTGTGAGAGAGAAAGAGAGAAAACGAGAGAGAGGAGGGAGAGAGGAAGCTGTGGCAGGAGGGAAGAGGGAGATTAAAACCCTAAACTGGTAAGTAATCTCTTGATCTCCTTCAACTGGTTTGCTCTAGGGTTTTTGATTCAATTGGGTTTGGGTATCCTAAACCAAATTAGGAGTTGGAATTCAATACATGGGTTGAGAAGCTCCTAATTAACTCTTAATATGCTGGAATTGGTTTTGTTTTAGTTGAGATATCTCCTTTTTGATGGATTGGAATTCCAGCACATTGTTCCACATGATGCTGATATGGAACGAGAAATAGAAGGAGATGATAATCCTGAAAAGTCCAGATCCACCTGTTTGGTCTGAGGTTTTGGTTGTTCTTTATTTACTAAATATGTTAGTGTATTAAAAGAAACCACTTACGTAGTGGACTTGATTGTCTGCTGAAGAATCAGCAAATGATCATTCTGTTTTAGTCTACTTGTGGTTTCGTTTTCATTTTTGACTTGGCAATTTTCTATTTTGCAGATAATGCATTTTTTTAGCAATCCTCGCAAGCCTATGATACTTGCACTTGCCAGGCCAGACCCTAAAAAGAACATCACGACTTTAGTCAAAGCTTTTGGAGAGTGCAAGCCATTGAGGGAACTTGCTAACCTTGTACGTCAAGCTTTTATTTGCATTTGAGAATACATCTAAATGTCCGTTCTTAGCAGTTGAAAAGGCTTAGTCAAGCAGGTACCTCTGATTCAACCCCGATGCTATATCTCTGCATCTATGTCTTCGCAGACATTAATAATGGGAAACCGTGATGCTATTGACGAAACGTCTAGCACAAATGCATCGGTTCTTCTTTCAATACTGAAACTGATTGACAAATATGATCTGTAATGTCAAGTGGCATATCCCAAACACCACAAGCAGCATGAAGTTGCTGACATTTATCGTCTTGCAGCAAAACAAAGGTATTTTCGCAAATCTGTCGTCGAATTGATGTATGAGACGAACTTCCTGTTCCATTACCATGTAGCAAATTATGAAGCATGGTTAAGTAGATCAGTTTCAGGTATTTTGTCAATGTAAATTGCTTATCTTTCCCCCGTTCCAAATGCCATAGATTGAGCCCTGTGGACCATAGTTAGTCTTGTTCCCAGGCAAGAATTGAACCCATTGAAGATGTAAGAGTTATGCATGTGTGCCTTTCAGACAGCAACCTTGATTGGTTGCCATACGCAATAACTTGAATTTGGACAGCTTGCTTTTCAATATCACAAGCAATACCAAGCGCTACTGGTCTAGGATTGTTTATATAACTCTTATCTAAGGTTTGAGGTGACAGTCCATAACCAGTAACCTGTGGTCGGGCAGCTTGCTTTTCATTGTAATTAGCAATTCCGAGCACTGTTGAAAGTACCAGGCTCTATACAAGTTTGACTTTGTGCTATTAATGGTTGATAGTGGACCTGTGAGTGGTCCTTTGAATGGTGGCCTAGCTATGTATTAGAGCTGGAGCTCCTTATTTTTTCCCTCCTACCTGCTCCGTTTGAGAAATGTTTACATTCGAGGAGACTCAATGGGAGCTGAGAAATCTGTCTCCTTGGGAACAGATACTTTATGATTGCGGTTGCATTGTTGTTTAGTTCACTTTGTTGACGTCATGCCCAGGTCATGTTTTTTGCTATAGTGCTCAACTAGCTTATTGTGTTCTCTCATATGGTTGTTTTCTTTGCCCCTGTTTTGTTGCCTACTTGGCTCTACAGGACCAAATAATCATGAAAGGGACACCAGGTTTCTGGTAAGGTAACCAACTGATGCACGGATTTTGTGTTTGGACTGGCCTAGAAAAGAGGTAATACTTCCCCCCCTATACATATCAAAAAGGAATATGATTTGTTCTATTCCTTTGTCTATAAATTTTGTTTAGTTGAAATTTTTATGGCTCCATCAAATTGAATGATTGCTTCTACCATATGTAGGTTCATGGGCTGATAAAGAAGAGTTCTTTTGTGACTTTTCGCTGAAGATGAGATATCATCTAGCTAGTGTGCTGGTTGTCATGATCCCTTGGTTGAAGCCTCTTTGTTGATATTTTGGTGGACAGGCTTGTACTCCACTTTTGGGGTACATAGTTGTTTTGGTTGAAGCCTTTTTGTTGGTATTTTGTAACAAGGCTTGTATTCGACTTTTGGGATAGGCGGATGTTTTGGAAGGATGTAGTACGCTAATTTTCTTCTATGTAATGCTAGTCACTTTGATGTTCCAAGACAGTTGTTGGTTTTGTATGTAATATTGTTAATATAAGGAATAAGTATTCGGGCCATCTTGCTTTAGTTGTTAGCGGTTGTTGTATGAGCTTGTTATGGAATGCCAAGGCAAAGAATGCTATGAAAGGTTGAGTGAAAATTGCACAAAAAAACACTATAAAAAATATACAACGAATAGCAGGCAAGAAACATTATAAAAAGTGTACAATACATAGCGGGTCAAGAATGCTATAAAAAGTATACAATAGATAGCTTGCAAAAAATGCTATAGAAAGTACCAAAACGACAGCGTTCCAAAAACGCTATTAAAAGTATGGAAACGACAGCGTTCTAAAAACGCTATTAAAAGTATGGAAAAGACAGCGTTTTAAAAACGCTATTGAATGTCTGAGACTTTTAATAACATCGGCTAATACAGCGTTTCCTAGAACGCTATGTATACCTTTCCATAGCGTTTTTGGAACGCTATAGAATGTGATTTTTGTTGTAGTGACGGTTAGTGACTTACCGATGAAGTCTAGGATCCTTTGGTCTAAGAGTATAACTCGGTGGTGACCATTCGTGCTTTGGGCGTATCCATCAACATTCACTCACTCATTCATGGTGCATGACTCATTTCATTTTCATATAGTTTGAGCTTAGAACTCTCTACTGGGCACGTGTTTTGCTCAACCCTATCCTTCTTTCAGGTACACCCGAAGATTGTGACACGAAGTGCTTGGCATGCATTTTGACTTCATCCTTTTGAAAGCTAGTACGGGAAATCTGTTGGGCACTTTTTTGTAAAACCCTCTGGGAATGTAATATTAATTTCTAATACGACTATCATTTGATCAAGGAGGATTGTAAACTCTAAACCTTCTTTTCCATTATGTAATTTGTATCGTCAAGCTTGATTAGAAACTTTGAATTTTTTTTTATTTTTTATTTGCAACTATGGGAATGAACCTTGATTTGGGGTATTATCTGTATTATTGCGAGGTATTGTTATTCAGAAATCCTTATAATTTATGTTGAAAATCGAGGGCGTGACACTACCCGCCTTGCCGGTGATAGGGAATCCCGGAATGCTCAGCAACCCTCGACCGTGATGAGTCTAGTTAAGGGCACCAGATCTTCGGCTGGTGTTCGGATCATTGGTGAGAACTTCTGACACTTCTCACAGATTTTTACGTAAACCTTTGCATCCTCTTGCATATGGGGCCACCAGTATCCCTGGGTTATTGCTCGGTGGGCTATGGATCTACCCCTTGCATGGCTTCCACATGTTCCTTCATGAATCTCGTGGAGAAGTTTTTGCACCATCTCGGGGTGCACACAGAGCAAGTATGGCCCAGTAAAGGACTTTCTGTATAACTTCCCTTCTGGAGACAACCAGAACCTCGCTAATTTGGTTTTAATCTTGTGGGCTTCCTTTTTGTCAAAAGGAAGAGTCTTATCTCGTAGAAACCCTATAATTAGATCCATCCAGCTTGGCCCCTGGTTCACATCCAGGACCAACTCCATGCCTCTCCCAATGCTCGGTTCATTCAGATAATCGACTGCTACTTTTCTTTTTAACTCAGTAGGAACAGCAGCAGCCAGCCAAGCCAAAGAGTCTGCATGGGCATTTTGTCCCGAGCTGATTTCTTCAATACATACCTTCTCGAAGGTATCAAGCAAATCTTTGGCTGCCTGCACATAAGCCGCCATTTTTTCACTCCGGGCCTCGTATTCCCCGGACAGTTGGCATACAACCAACTGTGAATCGCAATACACCCTTAATCTCTTCGCTTTTAAGGTACTTGCACTCCTGAGGCCGATCAGCAGAGCCTCATACTCCACCACATTGTTCGACGCGCTGAAGCCCAGCCGAACAGATAACTCGATCATTACCCCATCTGGAGGAAACAGAACAATGCCAGCCCCAGAACCAGTATTGCAAGCCGAGCCATCGACGAATAACTTCCATTCCAACGCATCCTGCTCGGCAAGCACCTTTCTTTTCTTGCCTGGTAGTTGAACAGATTGCTCCTTTTTCGTAGGAGGTCCCGGCGCTACCATTGGAGCAAATTCTGCTACAGAGTCAGCCAACACCTGGCCTTTTATTGCCGTACGCGGCTGGAAGTCGATGTCATATTGGCTTAACTCAACAGACCAGGTTGAGATTCGCCCGGAAAAGTCCACCCTTCGTAACAGTGACTTTAACGGATACTCAGTATAAACCACAACCTTGTGGCTTTGGAAGTAATGAGGTAACTTCCTGGTTGCTGTCCTTAATGCAAGGACCAGTTTTTCGAGGGGCAGATATCTCATTTCAGCGTCCAACAAAGTCTTACTCACATAATAAACCGGGATTTGTTCCGATCCCTTACTTCTCAACAAAATAGCACTAACAGCATGCTCAGAAACAGCCAAATATAAAACCAAACACTCACCTGGTTCTGGAGTTGACAAAAGTGGAGACTCAGCCAGGTACTTCTTCAGGTCCTGGAAAGCCTGTTTACACTCTGCTCCCCATTCGAATCCTTCCCTTTTCTTTAAGAACTGGAAGAAAGGCCTGCACTTGTCACTCGACCGGCTAATGAACCTGTTGAGGGCTGCCATCCCCGTCAATCTTTGAACTTCCTTTGTTGTTTTAGGACTTTGCAATCCCTGCAATGCTGATATTTGATCCGGGTTTGCCTCAATCCCCCTTATGGTCACAAGATGTCCCAAGAACTTCCCTGATCCAACTCCAAATGCACACTTCGAGGCATTGAGTTTTAACTTGTATTGCCTCAAGATATCAAAGGCCTTTTTCAAATCTGCTACATGACCCTGCCTGGTCTTACTTTTTACAACCATATCGTCTATGTAAACCTCCATAGTCTTTCCAAGCAGCTCTTTGAACATAATGGTTGCTAGCCTCTGATATGTTGCCCCTGCATTCCTTAATCCAAAAGGCATCACGTTGTAACAGTACAACCCTCGTGGTGTAATGAAAGAAGTCTTCTCTTGATCAGGCCCAAACATGGCAATCTGATGATACCCTCGATATGCGTCGAGGAAACTCATTCGTTCATACCCAGCAGTTGCATCAACTAATTGATCAATCCTGGGAAGGGGGAAACTGTCCTTTGGGCACACTTTGTTCAAATCTGTGAAGTCCACACAGACACGCCACTTTCCATTCTTCTTTTTCACTACTACAGTGTTGGACAGCCATTCTGGATAGTATACTTTGCGTATCGCTTTGGCTTCCAACAACCGTTCTACTTCTTCGATAACAGCATCAACATGCTGCACAGCTGCCCTCCTCTTCTTCTGAATCACAGGCTTATGTTGAGGATCAACGTTGAGATGGTGACAGATTACGTCTGCAGCAACTCCGGGCATCTCTTCTGGTACCCAAGCAAACACATCAACGTATTCTTTCAAAAATCTTACCAGTTCGTTTTCTTCCCCAACTGGCAGTGACTCTCCAATCAAAAAATACCTTTCAGGATCAACTCCGTTGATCTGTATTTTCTTTAGGCCTTCCACGACCTTCTCGGCTGGATTCCTGCCGACATCCTCGATAGTCGGTTGATCTGATGCCTCTACTGCTTGAACCTGGTGAGCCTTTGGAATCTTCTTAATAATAGAAATTAGACACTGCTGTGCCGCCTTTTGATTTCCTCTGATCTTCTCAAAACCATTGGAACCAGGGAACTTGACCATCTGATGATACGTGGAGGAGACCGCCCTCATCTTATGCAACCATGTCCTTCCAATAATCGCGTTATAGGAAGACGGGACATCTACCACCAGGAAATCTGTCCTTAAGACCACTGTTCCTGCTCGGACAGGCAGGGTTACCTTACCAAGAGGCCAAACCGCTCCTGCTCCAAATCCAACCAGAGGTGTTATTGACTGCTCCAAGTCTGACTGAGTTAACCCCAATTTTTTGAACGCATTGTAGTACAAGACTTCTGTACAGCTTCCAGAGTCCACCAAGATTCTCTCAATGTCGTATTCCCCTACTCGCAGGGTAATAACCAAAGCGTCGTTATGAGGCACCTGGACATCTCCGAGATCCTCGTCTGTAAAGACTATACCTTCATTGCCTCCACCGGATTCTCGTCCCCTCTTCTTTCCTAATCGCATAACATGCTGGTCATGTTTAGTCTGCCTTTGGAGCAGCCTAACCTCATTCCTCGTATAAGGTACGGCCAATCCATGTATCATATGGATTACTCCCCTTGGATTCTGCTCATAATCCATCTCCATGGCTTTCCCTTTATCTTTGGGGTCCTCCTGGATATACTCCTTCAGATAGCCTCGAGAGACCAAATCGTCAAGATGCCTTTTGAACATTTCACAATCTTCTGTCATGTGGCCCCAGTCCTTATGATAACTGCAGTGCTAATTCATAGCACGTTTCGCATCTTTGTCTCCACCTAGACTTGGGGGCCACTTGAAGTAGGGCTGATTCTTTATTCGATAAAGAATCCTGTAAATAGGCTCTTTCCAAACTGTCGTTATTGAAAAGAATGACTTAGGGTCTGGTGCTGGCTTCTCTTTATATGGCTCTCTCTTAGCCTGTCCATACTCCTTTCTCTCCTTGTAAGTCCTGGGTTCTGGTTTGTCCACCTTTTTTGCTGGTGTCTTTGGCTGTTCGGCAATTACCTTACCGTCTTCCCGGAGGATATCGTCCTCCATTCTGGCATGCTGCTCGATTCGTTCCATCAGGTGGGCCAGAGTTGACACAGGGTGCTTATTTAGAGAACGGCGCAGCTCCTCCCGAACAGGCAAACCTGTTTTGAAGGTAGCAATGGCGTATTCTTCACTGCAACTGTCAATCTCGTTGAAAGTCTCCCAGTATCTTTTAGCATAGTCTCTGATCGGTTCGTTATCCCCCTGCTTCATCGTAGAGAGATTTTCAAACGTCTTGGGAGCCTTCCTACTTGTCAAGAACCGTGCAGTGAATTCCTCGGCCAACTGCGTCCATCCTCGTATGGATCGTGACTCCAATTTGTGGAACCAAGACAGAGCCACCTTTCCTAAACTCGATGGGAACATCTTGCACATTATAGCATCATCACCTTCGTGCATGAACATGGCCTGCTGGTAATGCTGTATGTGAGCAACGGGGTCCGCATTTGTCTCGTAAAGTACGAACGCCCCGTGTTTAATCCTGCTCGGCCACCGCGCCTCCTGTAACTTTCTTGAGAAAGGAGACGTTGCAATATTACTCAGGGCTTTTCTTGCTGCTTCTCGTGCAGTCATTGTTCCAGCCTCTTGTTCCTTGTTTCTATACGCCCGAACCTTGTCCCAATCGGACTCAGGTCTTTCGTACCTGTCCCTATGGTGTTTTCGGGTACCTTCTTCAATAGAGGAACTTTGGCTCCTGCTCCTCGTTTTTCGTGGAGAAAGCCCTCGCTGCTTCGGGCTCCCGCTCCTTCTTCTTCGTGAAGAAGGCTTCTTCCTTCTCGGAGAAGGGCTCCTGCTCCTACTTCTTCGGTGTGAAGGGGCGGCCTTGTATGTTACCATAGCCCTTTCTTCTTTCCTGGAATGTCTTCGTGACAATCCAGAATCCTCTGGGTGTTCCCTGATCCTTTTCATCTCACGGATCTCATACTCTCGTTTCTTGATCAATCGAGCAGCCTCCTCGATTTCCTGTCTCTACTTATCGAGGATGTCGCTGTGATCATGCACACTTTTCGAATGCGCAACCGATTCTTCTCTATGGCGGGACTTGCTCCTTCTCGTGGAGTCCGTAGCAGTCCTACCTTCCTTGTTCTTGGGATCATCTTGGATAGTGAGGGGGTGATCCTTGCTCGTCGTCTTCCTACTGTGGCCAGCAGCATGCTTTCTCGGAGCACCTGGAGGGGATTTATCTCCTTCCCCACCAGCCTGGTTCTTCTTAGTGAGCGGTGTGACTGGATCTACTTCCACCATGGTCGTTTTTCAAATGGAACTCGTTCGATTCCCACAGACGGCGCCAATTGTAGGTGCAGAAAAACAAAGAGGACCTGGAGCACTGTTATTTTGTAACAGTTCCACGCGATTCTCAGTTGATACCTCTGTGCCTCTGGCGGAACCCTAATCTGCAAGACAAACAAGGGGTGAGCGCACCTCCGCCTCTCGTGGCGAAGGCCCTCCGATGCCTAAGTTAGTATCTCGTACTGGTCCCAAAACCTAATTATCAGAAGGAAAGTGTATAATGCATACAACGTAATGCGTACCTTTTGCCTCTAGGTTTACCTTTATATTTATAGATATACGTCTGCTTGTTCTCCAAGCATCCTCATCGCCCCAGGATTCCTATCCCGTACAGGAAACCTGGCCCTCTAGGGACTCTCGTGCCCAATCAACCAAGATCCTTCTTTTGCATGGATCTTTCCTATTATGGAATTCGTTCCATAATAGGACTGCTCCTAAGCTTATCTTTATCTAGATACGGGGTACCCTCTTCTGGAACATTCCCACCGCTTATCCCGATTTGATATTGAATACTCCTCCTTGAATACTGCTTCCGCCTTATCTCTTAAAGCTGCTCATCAAGGACTCTATCTGTTCGGCATGCTCTTTGCCGAACAGACTGCACTATAAGTGCTACTGGTTTGGATGTAAAACCTATCCAGCCGAACAGCTTATACTCATACTTTAGGATATCTCATATCCCTGTTCCCGAACAGTCCTCTGTTCGGTGCATACTTTGTGTCGCCGGCTCTTATCATTATGGTGCCTTTCATCACCTTTCTTATTGCACAATTTTTACATCACGTGTTCGGCTCGTATTTATGCCTGTTCGGGATTACCTCCCTACAGTAACCTGATGAGCCTTTGACTCGGATTCCGCTGCAGACGTTCCCAAGCGGGTTTGCCAACTTGCCTCGATACTTTCCTTGGCGGTGCAATGGCTCAGAACTTTTCGTGCAAAGCAAAGAAGACTATATGAGGGCTCTGCAGCCACTTTAATCTAAATAAAAGACTAAAGCATAAATGCAGCCAGCGTCGTCCGTGTCCCCTAGACTCTAGAACTAAAAGTCGAGTCTGTCTTAAATCATCCGAACACTGCCAGAATCCTCAGATTTCTTTTTGAATATGTATCCTTGCCAGAGGCAAAACAGGGCTAAAGAATGCCAAAAGAATCCTAAACCTTCGGCAATTCCGCTAATTAGGGTTTCAACTTTTTGAAGCGGGGACAACTCGGTGTGAATGTCATGATACTATAACCATAATGGCGTGAGCGCTGTGGCACAGCGCTATTAGCCAGGCGGTGTAAGTGACGAGGCACTTGTTACCTTTTGGTGTAAGCATCGTGGCATTCTCTCTATTGTTCCTTGTTTTCTGTTTGAAACCTTAAGCAGGTGTACAGACGAGGGTTTAGAAATTTTTGATTTCCTAAAGTTCCTTCTCCCTAAGGATTTTCAAAACATGCACCATCGAGATGCAGGACTCCTCATCGGGTTGTAGCAATGTCCTTATAAGTAAGACAGACTCGTTTTTAAATGAGAACCTAGAAGCCGCCTTAAACATGCTTCTACGCAGAATGGTATGAACGAACAGAACATGCGATAGGGAAAGCAGTAACACATAGACAGTATATGGGGTTAGATGCAGATAGATCTTACCCTGCAGGTACCTGTCTTAGTTTGGAAAGTTCTAATGCTTTGTATATGCAAAGGTCGGTTTTGGTTTCATAACGGGTTCCTCGGACTAGGGCCACAGATATACCTCCCGTTGCCCGCGATTCGCTGAGCAACAGTCAAACGGTAGCATGACCCATCATCGTCGAAGGTTGTTAGTCATTTGGGGTCCCCGGGCTCCGGTAAACCATGCCGGATTGCCAAAACGATCCAACGAGGCTTATCCCACATCGATGCAAATGAGATGCTAGAATTTGATTAAGAAGAAAAAGAATCACAAAACCGCAAAATGCCGTTTCAAATTTGGCTCACTTTATTTAGTCCATCTTTAGAGGAAACCACGCAAGTCAACAATTGAAAAAGTCCCAGATCAGATTGGCCGGACACAGGGTCCTGTTAAATCACCATTCCAACCTTCGGCAGCGCGAAGCTCACCGTTTTGACAGACTTTTAAGGAATGGTTCACAAACGTATTAAATTCTAAGCATGAATTAATATTGATTCGATTATCCCCAGCAGAGTCGCCACTGTGGGCAGCATGCCCTTGGAAAAGAGGATTTCGTTCCTCGTTTGCCAAAGCGGCCCGAAAATAGAGGGAGCGTGAGCGGAGAAGATGGCGCTCGGAATACAGAGTCGCCACTCGGGTTTGAAGGTCCAACACCCAAGGAACCGTACTTTGAAGCACCTGCCGCGCTATTTGATTTGAAAAAGTGAAGGAACCAGTCCGTCATAACCATATCTGGGTTCGGGAGCCAGGTTACGAGAGGGGAAGGGTTTTAAGGCACCCCTCTCGCCCAATCCGGAGATCGGTCTCTACTTAGGCATTTTGCGAAAACTTTTGTGATTCTTCTTTTATTAACCAATTTTAGCCAATTAGGGCGGGGAACAGTTAATCGGGGATTAAAATTTTAACACGATTTGCAAGATGTGTTTGTATTTGATCATGGATGGATGGAATACTATGAAAATGGGATAAAACTTAATCCTCTGATCAGTACGTCAAAACTGCACAAGGCATAAGCATGCCATACACAATGGCCAACTTTGCATGCATGGATCTACGTACATGCAAAGAACCATCGCGCGATACTCTTAAACCATCGCGCGAGTATTCGTATCCCACCACAGGTTGAATTTTATCCCCTTCTAGGCTCTGGAAGGACCAGTGTTCCCCCAGGGGACAAACCAAGCAGTTTTATATGTACTGGAATGTAAATAACATTACAAACAGGCTGAATTAAATTAGAAACACAACCCCTAAACAGTGGGGGTGAATAAACAGGGGGCTAAGCCCTAGTTGCCATGCAAGGGCAGCCACTGGAAATCAAAGAACCGTCGCGCGACAGAGTGGAACACGCGCGCGATAGTTCTGACTGGACTTCCAGGAATTGCTTTGCATGCTTGGGGTTCTGAAACATACACAGGAACAACCCATGGGCATTCCAAACCAAATAAAATAGTAAATCAAGCTATTCCATGATTTTTAACATGCAACACAGTGAGTTAAGACTTAAACATGCCTTAAAGCAGTAAACACCATGTTTGAAACTCAAAGACCAACACCCCCTTCCCCATGTGGTCCATTCTCACACTGACAGAAGTGTCGCACGAGCATATGGGACCATCGCGCGAAGGTTTGTTGGTCCACGATTCCTTGTAACCCTGCTGACTTTAGGGCCAGGAGTAGTATTGATTACCAGCCTTGGCCTTGCTAGCCCCCCTCAGGGATCAAAACAGAGTACAGGTAATAAGCTTTATACCTTTGCTTGAGTTGTTTTTTGAAATGGTTTTAACAAAGTGGTGTAGCTGTGGGTAGCATGCCCTTGGAAAAGAGGATTTCATTCCTCGTTTTGCCAAAGCGGCCCAAAAATCGAGGGAGCGCGAGCGAAGAAGCAGGCGCTCGTAAATACAGAGTCGCCACTCGGGTTTGAAGGTCCGACACCCAAGGAACCGTATTTCGAAGCACCTGCCGCGCTATTTGATTTGAAAAAGTGAAGGAACCAGTCCGTCATAACCATATCTGGGTTGGGGAGCTAGGTTACGAGAGGGGAAGGTTTTTAAGGCACCCCTCTCGCCCAATTCGGAGATCGGTCTCTACTTAAGCATTTTGCAAAAATATTGTGATTCGTTTTCTTCTTTGATCAATTTTAAGCCAGTTAGGGCGGGGGAACATTTAATCGGGGATTAGACTGTAATACGATTGCAAGATGTGATTTGAATTGAGCATGGATAAAATGATGGAAAATAAAACGGGATAAAACCCCACCCTCTGATCAAAACATCAAAACTGCATAGAGAATGAGTAAGAAGTGCACAGCAGCCAGCTTGTATGCATGGATCTATGTGCATGCAAGACAACCATCGCGCGACATACTCACATACTCGCGCGAGAGTGATGCTCAACCACAGGTCAGATTTTATCCCCTTCTGGGCTCTGGAAGGACCAGTGCACACCCAGAGGGCAAACCAAGCAGTTTATATGTACTGAAAGTTTAACTAATTATTACAATTTAAAGCATACAGGAGCCAAATAAATTGAAATACAACCCCCTAAACAGTGGTGGTAACAAATAGAGGCTAAACTCTAAGCTGCTCATGCAAGGGCAGCTACTGGAAATCAGAGGACCATCACGCGATGGAGTGACATACTCGCGCGAGGGTCCTAACTGGACTTCCAGGAATTGCTTTGCATGTTCTGGGCTCTGGTACAGGTCCAGAAGCAACCCAGGAGCATTCCAACAAAGTAAATAAGCAAGGAAAGCTAGACATTGAGTTTTTATGAAGCTAGACAGTGAGCTAAAAGGTCTAACATACTTCAAAACAAATAATGATATGATAAAGCAAGAAAAAGCCAGCATCCCCAAACCCCACGTGGACTGTCGCGTGAGACAGAGGACTGTCGCGCGTGATAGTGAGTCCATCACGCGAGGGTTAGCTAGATCCCAGTTTATTGTATCTCTGCTGACTTTAAGACCAGAACTGGTATTGATTACCAGTCTTGGCCCTGACAACCCTCCTTAGGGATCAAAACAGTAAGCAGAAAAGGTTTTATACCTTTGTTTGAAAGGTTTTGGAAATGGATTTGAACAAGGTTGCGAAGCTTGTGATGGAAAATGGAGTGAAGAATGGAATTAACAAGTGAATTAGGGTTGAGAGCCTTGGTGTGCTTTGTGTTCTTCTTAACCTTTCAAGATTGGTAACCCTTTGAAAGATGAACCAAGGGGGGGGGGGGTATTTATAGGAGGATGGAAGGGCCAAAGGGTGGTGGCAAACAAGACCTGAGGGCCAAACTTGGTGGTGAAGTCTTGCGAAAGGTGATGGGAAGGGTTGTGTGAGGGTGGAGTGTCCAAAGCCTGCAGAACACTGTTCTGGGGAAGAAAACGGGGTTCTTTAGGCCTGTAGCCCCCCAGGCAAGTAACTGCCCAGCTGGAAAAAGGTGAAAGTGATAGGTCAGGACCATCGCGCGATGGAGTGGGACCATCGCGCGAGTGTGACAGCTGTCGCGCGTGGTTCAACAGTCAACACTTTGACTTTGACCACACCTGGCAAAGCTGACCCTCGTGCGAGGGAGTGACATCCTCGCGCGATGGTCAAACCTCTGGCTAGGGTTTTGACTGTGGTTTCAGGGGTTCAAAAAGGTTCAAAGGGGGTTCCACACACACCAAGTTCAAACCTTTCCATTCTCAAGCCTGCTTTTCGATCTGGTTCATCATCGGGGAAATAAGAAACCGTAAAACGATTGGGAGATCAGATTGGGGTGTCTACAGTAGTCCCTCTTTGACGGCACGTGGAGCACCATCGACTGATACGGGTAACGTCAAAGATTTCTAGACACCCACCGAATCTGCTCTAAAGCCGATTAAATGGAAAAAGCGCAAGTGTGTAAAAATACCGTGCACCAAAGGATGATCGGACGGATAGATCGTTGTCGATTGAGGACCGGACGGATGGATCGTCACTGATTGAAGATCGGACGGATAGATCGTCGCTGGTTTGAAATTGGACGGTTAGATCATCGCTGATTGATAATCGGACGGATGGATCGTCGCTGATTTGCAAATGGACGGATGGATCGTCGCTGATTGATGATCGGACGGATGGATCATTGCTGATTTGCAAATGGATAGATAGATCGTCGCTGATTGATGATCGGACGGATAGATCGTCGCTGATTTGAAATTGGACGGATGGATCGTCACTGATTTGAAATTGGACGAATGGATCGTCGCTAATTTGAAGTTGGACGGATGGATCGTCGCTGATTTGAAGTTGGACGGATGGATCGTCGCTGATTGATGGCTGCTGGGGATACAAAAGATGCTCCAGATCGCGAGAATTTAATTACTATGATCCCAAAAATTATTTTAGGGCCATAATTAAAAGTCCCGGATTAAAAGTAAAAGGGAACAAAAAGATTGGGCCTGGCTGCTGGGGAAATGGGCCTGCAGCCCAAAGGAGTGTCGCGCGAGGTAGTGACTCCCTCGCACGATGGTGGGTTTTCTGGGCCTGGGTTTTAAACCAGCCCAGACCCGGCCCAATGTTGTTCTCGTCCCATGTATCGATGGGCACAATCTAAAACCGCTCATAGCAGTTTCAAAACCCCCTCCAACTTTCCCTTCTCTCAAACTCTTTCAAACCCTCGATCCACAAACCCTGATTTTCCTCCAAAATCAAACCAAAACCCACGCACACAAACACCCATGGCAGAGGAAGGCGGTAATGGTGGTAGTGGTGATGTGATCGACCGGCCGGGAGATGTAGGAGGGCCAATGGCAGTCGAGGTAAACGATCAACAGAGAGCAGAGACGACCAGCGTAGAAGGTGCAACGGTAGGAGACGGCAGCGATGGTGATGGAGACCGCGAGCAGGAGATAGGTGGTGAAGACGTCCGTCGCGCGACAGAGGAGGAACCTCGCGCGACGGTGGAGGCCAGTCCAGTGGGCCCAGGCGTCGAATCAGAGGGCTCGGGCTCAGTGGCCGTAGGTTCTCGTGTAGTTGACAGAAGTTCTGGAGGTGCCAGAGACAGTGGTGCCGGCGGAGACGATACCGGGCCGAGCGAGTCTCAAACGAGGGATTCGGATAAGGGCAAGGGGGTTGTTGTCGAGGAAGAGCGAACCACGAAAAGCCCAATTCCGTTCAGGGAAGAGGACGTCGCGTTCAGACCAGCCGCAACAGCAGCCACATCATTGAGTCACGTGCCGGTCACCAAATATGATATCGCCGAGCATTTGCCCGACGAGATGTTGGCGAAGCTCCTGGAGGATAATCCCACGATTAGGGAGGTGGTTCTGAAAGCCAAAGAGGACCGAGCGAGGGCCATAGAGGCATCAGAGGCAGCGGAGCGGGCCAAGAGGGAGAGAGCTAGGCCAGGAAGGCTGGCGGCGGATGTAGAGGCCGAGGAGAGAGAAGCCGAGGAGACACAGGGACCTCGAGTGAGAGCCGTGGACGAGGCGGGTGCTATGACACGTCCCGAGTTTTCAGCAGAGGCGTACGTGCCTCCGAGACCACGCCTGTTCGTACCGTCGGGCTTTGCGGGGTACAAGCCGCAGCAGACCGACTACGAGGTTGAGCTAGTACTGAGGGACCCCAGAGTGCATATTGCAAACACCTGGGCTGTGGTATATTTCTTGGAAAAAAAAAAAACCCTTTTGTGCTTTAACTTGATAGTTGCATGCATACCTTGTGTTGAGAATAACATGAAATGATCTGATGTTGAAAGATGTAATAACAATAGAGTCCTTGTTGTGCATGCCATGTATGTAATAACTTGAACCAACCATCTGTTGTAGATTGAACACAGAACATGCCAGGATAGGTTAAACCTCGTACTGCATACCATGCACATGATAACTCCCACCAACGATTCATTGTTAAGCTGCACCGAGAGCACATCACGATAACAGAGCTCTCATACTGTATACCATGCACGGAATAACTTGAACCAACCATCTAAATGTAGATTGCATTGATGTCATATCACCATAATATAGCCCTTGCATCGTAATCCATGCATGATACCACTTGAACGAGAATTTGAACCAATAACTCAAATCGACCATCCGTGGTTAAGCTGCTACATTGATTACCTAGAACTTGAAAATGAAAGCCATGTATGCTGACATATTCCTTTGTTACCTGTCTTTGCTGTTTGAAACAGGTGGAGCAGAGGGATATACGTGGCTATGGAGGCCCGTGTAATTCCCTGGCGCTGTACGAAGGCCTGCCACCGAATGTGAGGCAATTGGTGGATGCAGCGGGTTTCGGAGAGTACATACGGACTCTGTCACCGGTCAGAAATGACCATGCTGTTCTAATGGCGCTTGCAGAGAGGTGAAGAGATTCCACCAATATTAATGACGGATAGATATACATTTATGTATCATCACTAATGTCATAGTACCAACCACATTAAATTTTATTTGGATCTATTTGTATTACTTTTATGATAAATTAAATAAAAGTGTTTATATTTAATGAAATTACTTTGTAAGTCAATGCTTAAGCAATTAAATAAATTAGTTAGCCTACTTTAGCCAATTGTATTAATCTTCACTAATCACTATAAATCAACATCATTGTTAGCTACCACATCTGCCAAATATGATCTTAATCAACTCAAATCACCTGATCAGTTGGTTGAACTTATAACTAAATCAATCAATTGCAAATGAAATCCATACTCGTTGACTGATTGTTGTCAAGTATATTACTATCAATACTATTAGTCGTTAGATTTTAAAATTAAGTCATATTGATCACTATAAACTATATTAATGAAATTGCATAGCCTGATTTTATTAAATACTACTATAAATTCAATTGAGAATTCTACTAAATTATTCAATATCTATTAAGCAAAAATATATTTATTGTTCAATTTTGTTGTAACAATCAACTTATAGTCTTATTTTATGGTATATATTAACTTAATTTGTAAATTATCGAAATATTAAATCAATATCTTGTTTCTCCATAATATTTAAAAGTAAGTTACTTAAATATATGATTATTTAAAAATAAATAAATTAAATATATTTATAATGATATTTGGATACTACGGAAAATATTTGTCAAAATTTTAATTTTTAAATGATTCTTCTAATTATATCTTAAGACCAAATTATAATCTTAAACTAGATTTATAATCAAACACCTGTAACGCCCCCAATTTTGGGTTCGTTAATTAAACATTTTATTGCTTAAACAAAGTAGAGTCTGGCTCATTATTACATCACAACTCCTACAGAGTTCAATATTTACACAAGGGAGGGAAATCTAAGGTTCCTAACTACAGCTCCGACTGCTCCTCTATCCTAGCCAGCTCCTCAGCTCCGAAAGCCTCCAAGGTGTATAGCTCACCCTATTTATCTATGAGGTCTGACACATTATACCAGTGTCGACACCAGCATAATATGTCAGGGTCACCAAAGGCAACACCGTGAGCTACAAAAGCTCAATAGAATAATCCAAACCCACTAACCCTTAACTTACAAACAAAAGATCATATGGATAATGATTTTCAAGTAGAACAGTAAACAATGACACAACCACATTCGTTATTCATCTAACGTTGGTGTCCATGATCTCTGTGTTTCTCCTACGCGACTTGTCGTAGACCGTGTCACCAATTTCCACTTTTCATAAACCA
The DNA here is from genome assembly GCA_025413875.1 of Rhododendron molle. Lineage (NCBI taxonomy): Eukaryota > Viridiplantae > Streptophyta > Magnoliopsida > Ericales > Ericaceae > Rhododendron > Rhododendron molle. Next base: position 40,919,533 of record CM046389.1, on the reverse strand, counting down.
AAACATCATTTCCAAAATCGTTTTTACACACCCAAACCTCGGTTCCACCGTTCCAGTCTCCGAGTATCCTCACAATGGTTCCGCCGCACCGGGTTCCCATTGGCACACAATAGCATTGGCTCTTCTCCATAGATAACCAAACCACGCACCCAACCTCGGTTCCGCCGTTCCAGTCTCCCGAGTATCCTCACAATGGTTCCGCCGCACCGGGTTCCCATTGGCACACACACACACACACCACATAATGGTTATCACACTCGGCCATTATGTAGTTTCAAAAATATTTTATCCTTTGTAACACACATTCCCACAATGGGTAAGTCCGGCCACATTGCGATTTCAAACACACCTTGCCTTTAACACACCCTAAATGTCATGTTTCTACCTTTCCAGTTTCCGTGTCTCGTGTTCATGCAACGACTCCGCGGTGGGACTTTTCATGCAAGTAATCATAATTCATTCATTGAAATCTTGAAACTAAACTAGCAAGATCATCCAACTCTATGTTACTAAATCATGCTCATATAACCACTTAAAGCATAACGCTATATGTACGGACGCCTTTGGAGTGATAATCACTTATGATTTCTCAAACAACCACAAGTAATGCAAGCAACATGTAAACAAGCTAATAACCATCTTAAAGATCAAAATACGAATACTTCTATTCAAGTTTCATATGTCGAAATCCGTTCTTTCTTACTTTTTGGAAAGTTCAAAACTTCATATGTTTATTGAAGTAAAGTCTTTTGTTCAACATGCGCCTATCATAAGCAATCATAACTAAAGTTATACTAGGGAAAATGAGTAGAGATTAATCTACATATACTTAGAGATAGCGACTACGATGAATCTACATATACTTAGAGGAAGTAGATAAGGATATCTACGTGTATCTCAATCAATACATATAGCTTTCTATATTTAGAGAAGTAGGTACGGAAAATCTACCGTTCTTCTTGGTGGTAGTGAAGACTACGGAGGAAAGAAGGTACGTCGGCTATCAGACAGAGTAACTTCCTAGGATAAGCTTCCGGTAGCTTCGAAAGAGAAAGGTTTCTCTCGAAACTAGATCTTGACTAACACTACTAAGACTGTTGGATCGAGAGGGTGGTGGAGTGGCGGTTTAGTGGCGGTCTTGGATGAGTTTCTTGAAGAACTTGGGAAGAACTTCAAGAACAAGGAAGAACAACCAAGAATAAGTAAGAACACAAGTCTTTCTAGAGAGAGAAGTTGAAGTATGAAAGGTGTGAGTTGAATGCTTGGAATGGCTTGCTATTTATAGCAAAAGCTTGGCTTATTATCCAATGAATAAATTTTCCCCTAACAAATATTGTTCAATAGATAAAAGGGTTGCTTGGACAACTTTTACCTGGTTTTAGGCATGTAAGGCTAGGTTTGGTACTTGGATTTGATTATGGAAGATTTTGGTGGAAGAAAAGGATGGATTGTACAAGATTTGGCTAATAGTTTGTACATTTAAGGACAATTGGACAAGGATTTGGCTTGAAGAAGTATACAATCTTGGATTCAAAGTACAATGCAAGAAGATCAAGGCCAAGGTACTACTCAATATCTCCCTCCATCTCTTCCTCTTTCTCTCTCATATATATATATATATATATATATATATATATATATATATATATATATATATATATATATATATATATATATATATATATATATATATATATATATATATATATATACATATACATACATCTATGTACAAGTAAACATAAAGAAATGTACTATAGGTACTATGTAATCTATTGGATTTCAAAAATTAAGATTTTTCAATAAACAATTCTATTAAACACATGTGTACTTTGTAATATTATATATATATATCTATATATATATAAGTATGTCTAACACAATCTAGGTAGATTTCAAATCCTAATAAACTATTCTAATACACACATGTTTCTATTATAATAATACTAGTACATATATTAAATAAACCAAGGTACTAAGTACTTATATTAAATAACCCAAGGTACTTAAACCTATTTTAATCTTTCAAGCAGATGGGAAATCTAATGAATGACTAGTTTAATAAATCCTTGTACTTCTTGGCAAGGTTAAGCCATTATCCAATGGGTAATAATTCTTCTAACAGTTATTGTCCAATGGACAAAGGGTGAGGTACTTCCTACACTTAAATACTACTTATGTACTTTAAACTTGTGTATATAAGTCTATATATAACTATATAAGTGTACTTCAACAAATCTAATAAAAAATCTTTGGTGGAAAGCCTATTGTCCAAGGGATAGAGATTTCCCTAACTTTTATCGTCCAATGGGTAAAGCTCAAGGTCCAAAGGGTTCTCATTGGAAGGTTCAAACGGTTCACCTAGATTTAAAAGGTTCATAAGGTTCTAAGGGTTCGAGAAGTTCACCAAGGGTTAGGAGGAAGTAACCAAGTGAGAATGTAATTAGGCTTCTCTAACTAGTCGGTTAGAAACTAACTATACCAACCAAGTAGGATTTCCAGTTAAGAAATACGTTTATAAGACTCAAATCGAATTATAAGCAAATAAAGGGGATTTATAAACCATCTAAGAATAATTAAAGAATTTTCAAATACTAACAATGAAATTTTTATTTAGTAAAAATCAGAGTTGTTACAACACCATTTTTTAGATTTCCCACTACCCAATTATTAGCAACAAGGCAAAAAATATGATGTACATAGCTTAAAGTGGAGTGAACATATAAACCTCCAAATTTTCCAGCCAAAAAATAGGTGTAGGTGCAGAAAAACAAAGAATGCCTGGAGCACTGTTATTTCGTAACAATGACACGTGATCCTTGGTTGATGCCCCTATGCCTCCGCCAGAACCTTAATCTGCAAAACAGATAAGGGGTGAGCGCACCTCTGCCTCTCGTGGCAAAGGCCCTCCGATGCCTAAGTTAGTATCTCGTACTGGAATGAAACCCTAATTATCAGTAGGAAAGTATAGAATGAATGCTACGTATTGCGTACCTTTTGCCTTCAGGTTTATCTCGTATATATAAACAAATGTTTGCTTGTTGTCCAAGTATCCCTATTGCCCTAGGATTCCTAACTCGTATAGGGATCCTGGCCTTTACAGGGATCTTCTTGCCCAATGATCAGAGACTCCCTGCTCGTAGGTCCTCTTTCCTATATGGGATTCGTTCCATAATAGGATTGTTCTTAAACTTATCTTGATTGGATATTGAACATTCCTTCTAGAATACTGCTTCTGCCTTATCTCTTAAGGCTACCGTTCGTAAAATGACTCTATCTGTCCGGCATCCTCTTTGCCGAACAGACTGCACCTTAGTAACTATTGATTCGCGTAAGAGGTCTGTACCGCCGAACAGCTGTTATATTTCTGGGACATCTCATGTCTCTATACCTGGGTAATCCCTCTGTTTGGCGTCTATTTCAAATCACCGGCCCTTATCATCACGTTGCCTTTCATCACTTTTCTCATTGCACAATTTTCTCCACGTGTTTGGCTCATGATTACGCATGTTCGGGAATATCATCCTATAATTGCTCCCCTGCTTTGCCCAATGGAACTGCTCGAGCCAATGGGTAAAGCTTCTAAAGAACAAACCCTAGGCCGAGTTTCTTGATGCCCCGTGCAGATAGAGTATTGATGACCATTTGATGTTTTGGCGGTTTAGTCATTATGCTTTCTCGAAGCATGGGTTACACGTGGCGTACTTCGTACGTCTTGCATTTAATTTGAGCTGACGTTCGAGTCAGACGGCGTCAAAATGGCCCTCTACTAAATTCCTGAACCTGTTACTTTTTACCTAACGGAGTTTGAGGGGGGATGTTCCGTCTCCACTTTTTACCCCTAAACCCGAAAAAAAGGGGGCTTTTCGGTTTTATTTTAATCAAAAACTCAGATCGCCGCTTTCTCTCTCTAAAAACCTAGGCGAGAGCTCTATTTCCGCCATCACCGCCGCCTGTAGTTTCTGGTTGTTCCTTCAGCAACCGTCGTGATCATCGTAAGATTTCTCATTCCCTACTCTTCCCGTGTTCTTCCGAGATCTCCATTCTCAGGTTCTGTCATTCTTAGGGTTCCAATCGTCCCCAGGTTCGATTTCATTTCGTTCGTAATTTGTTTCAAATATATCCATGGCGGGTGTGAATGATAACGAACCCAAACCAGGCAAATTTAGACATCTTTGCGAGACCCTGCTACTATGGCGGCATTTAGAACAAAATACAACATTCCTGACAATGTTGCACTCGAACTTGCTCCCCTTGGAGCAGACAGAGATGTTGGCACATGGGAGATGATGGGAATCCCCATTGTAGCAATTGTCGAGGGTGGAGTTCGTTTCCCCCTCGACCCATTACTTCGTCGAGTGCTAAACTGGTATAAACTTACTCCCATGCAAGTATCCACTAATTTTTTCAGATTAGTGATGGGGATAGTGGCTCTAAATAGGATTTTAGGGACCCAAATTGGAATCTGGGATATCCAATGTGGTACAGCATTGTAGTAAACCCTGAGTACAACACTTATTATTTCAAAGTAAGGAAAGCAGAAAAGCGTCTCGTGCTCAACTTGCCAGATTCTGCTCGTGATCACGAGATGGACTTCCTTTATGTCACCGGAGCTTTTGAACCGAGGGGGAAAGATGGTCAAGTGGCGGGATTCCACTGCCCCCACGTATGGGGCTACCCACGTATGCTCCTAATTTTGCTTTTGTTTCAATTTTTGTTCGCCTGTTAAAATCTCAACATACTTCTAATTCAAGTTTGCTCTGTCCACCCGTGCAGCGGATAACGCAAACAAACGTCCCAGGCGTGAGCCCAGTTACGTCCGGATAGCTGAAATCAATAGGATTCTGAAATACACAGGGGTAGCTGGAACGTTGACAGCTGGTCGGGGTCATGACGCTAGCGTTCTGTTGGGCTACGATCCCGTATACAGAAGTTTCATAGATCGAAGACTAGCCAACCCAAGCACCAGCGCAGCATCAACATCGACTGCACCCCAGCCCCGAAACTCAAGATCCAGCGCTGGAGTAACCTTTGGCGGACAGCCAGGGGAAGTTCCCATCTTTAAAGGGGTACCACTCCCTCGTGTGGCAGTTAGGAGATCTACTTGAAGGCAGGCTGTTCAACTACAGACCGAACAGCTAGTTATGTAACGCCTCGAATTTTGGGTACGTTAAATAAACATTTTATTGAACAACAAAAGAGAGTCTGGCTCTTTATTACATCATAAACTCCCAAAGGGTTCTTTTATTACACAAAAGGGATGGATATCTAAGGTTATCTACAGCTCCTTCTCTTCCTCCAGCCTTGCAAGCTCCTCGGCTCCGAAGGCCTCCAGTGTGTACTGTTCATTCTGTTCATCTATGAAATCTGACACATTATACCAGCGTCGCCACCAGTATAATATGTCAGGGTCACATAAAGCAACACCATGAGCTTGAAAGCTCAATAGAATAATCCAAAACCCACTAACCCTTAACTTACAAATAGCGAGTCATGCATATATCATAAAGAGTCATAACAGCACATGCATTAATATAACAATAACAACAACAATGACACATCCGCATTCGCTATCTATCGTTGGTGTCATGTTTCCGTGTTTTTCTCCTACGTGACTCATCGTTTTGTGTCTCATCTATCATTTCCAAAAATCACACGCACACACCGATGAGCTACCAAGTCCGGCTCATTGGCCACAATGGCTACCAAGTCCGGCACATTGTGAACGCACATAACCAATAAGCTACCAAGTCCGGCTTATAGGCCACAATGGCTACCAAGTCCGGCCACGTTATCAAATCTTGCATTGGCTCCTCTCCGTGGATAACCAAGCCCAATCAGTCAATGAAGCTACCACGTTCGGCTCCGTTAACAATCTACATAATGGGCTACCAAGTCCGGCACATTTTGAACGCACAAAATCAATAAGCTACCAAGTCCGGCTTATTGGCCACAATGGCTACCAAGTCCGGCACATTGTGTCACATACTCATCTCCAAATGAAGCTACCAAGTCCGGCTCCATTGGCCACGCATACCAACGTAAGGCTACCAAGTCCGGCCATTACGTAGTTTCAAAAATTATTTTACCAAGTCCAATTATTTCCTTTATCCACACCCTAGGTGTCATGTTTCTACTTCTCGGTTGTCGTGTCTCGTAATCATGCATAGACTCCGCGGCGGGACAAATCACTTTAAAGAAATCTTGAAACCAAACTAGCAAGATCATCCAATTCTATATTACCTAATCGTACTCAAATTATTACTTAAAGCATAACGCCACATGTACGGACGCCCTTGGAGTGGAAAGCCACTTATGTTTTATCAACAACAAGTAATGCAAGCAAATATACATACATGCTCATTATCATCCTCAAGACAATAATATATTACCAAAATCCGTTCTTTCTTCCTTTGTGGAATTTTCAAAACAACATATGTTTATTGACGAGTTCATACATGAACAAGCAACTGTCACGAGATCGAGCAATCAAGTAGTCATAAGATCAAAGTAACTACGTAAAACAAATCATACTACGCATATGGCTTCATGCTCATACAATACAATATACTTAGAGGAAGTAGTTAGGGATTAACTACATTTAATTCAAACATGCATACAATTATACTTAGGGGTAGAGAGTAAGGACACTCTACCTTGATCCGAAACTAGTCGGGGCTGAATAAGCTAGTTGGAAAGTGCTACGGACGTCGAATGCTCACGATCTGGACCAGACTTTGGGTGGCAGTAACTCGGTCAATACTTGGCCGAATAGGATCGTTCTTGAGTCTAAAACGAAGATCTCGAAGTTCTCTACGACTTTTGTGAAGGACGTTGTTCCTAAAAACGACTTTCGCCCGGAGAAAAATGGTGATAAAGAGATCGACAGTAAGCTGTCTGGACTGGAAATCCGAAAATTTCACTGAACTTTGGATGGTAATATCTTGGTCATTTTTTGACCGTTTGGGGTGGTTCTTGGGTCTAAACTGAAGCTCTCGAAGTGTTCTACGACTTTCGTGGAGGACGTTGTTCCTAGAAATGACTTTGGTCCTGGAGAAAAAATGGATTTTTTCGGAGGACAGTAGGCTGTCCAGAAACTGGTTTCTTAGAGATTTTAGAGAGAAGTGAGAGCTATGCTTGGAGGTGTGAGTTGAATGAAAGTATGGGGTGCTATTTATAGGCAAATGAAGCTCTCTCCCTCATGGCCGAATTCTCTCTCTCTCTCTCCTATCTCTCATTTTTTTATTTCAAGCAATCTTGCTTCCTTGCAAGAAACAACCTAAAAACCTAGGCATGCAAGGCTAGGATGTGTCCTTTGGATTGGATTATGGAAGACTTGGCAAGCAAATGGGATTTGATTCAAGTATAAAATTAGGGTTTGTACAAGAAGGACTAGATTTGATTGTCCTTGGCCATGCTTTCACTTTGAAAGCATATCAAAGAAGGACAAGATGAGCTAAGCTAGGTCAATCAACTTGCACACACATCACACTCTCTCCCTCCCTCTCCATCCGAATCTCTCTCTCTCTCAATCTCTCTCTTGTACTATATATATATATATACACACACACTAGGATGAATACATATATAATAATATAGATATGGGTACTTTGGGTACTACAAGATCTAGGGTTTTTCTAGTAAATTGATTTTCCAATTAAAATATACAATTGCACACATGGTACTATTCCATTATTATATATATCTATACATATATTCAAGTACATGTATATAATATATAAGCAAGTACTTACACAATCTAGGCTAGATATACCACATGCCAATATCTAATAAAGTATTCTAATACTTTCAAAGTACTATGTACTAATCTAATGAACTAATTATAATTAATTCAATTACCACACATGACAAATCTAATATTTTAATCTACCTAGTACATGATTGTCAAGACTAACTATTATCCATTGGATAATGGTTTCCCTAGCGGTCAATAACCAATGGGTAATGATGGCTAGGATTCTAGTCTATCGCCCAATGGGTAAAGAATCTCCTAACGGTTATTATCCAACGGTTAATACCAAAAAGTATAATACTTGGCAATTAAGCACTAAACTAATCTAATCTCGTACTTAGGAAGATTAACCAAGGTTTACCTATTGACCAATGGGTAAAGGAAACCCTAATGCTATTGTCCAACGGATAATTATTACTTTAGCCTTTATCGTCCAATGGATAAAGACAAAAAGGGTAAAGTGGTCCATCTAGGGTTAGGGTAACCTAATTAGATTTGGGATCCAAGTGATTAGGTTAACAGTCTATTAGGAATCTAACTAATTGGTTAAAGACTAACGATACTCAATCTAGGCTTTTATTGCTCGAGTGGTATTTTGGTTTTATTTAGTAGGGAATCGCCTAATAACGGAATATTAAAGCCCGACGGTGCCAAACGCCAAGGCAATGCGTGAGCGTGGCAAGGCGACCGGTGGCAAAGCGGCGGCTGGCCAAAGGTAAAACAAGGCCAAGGCTGGCGCGTGGCTACAAGCGGCACAAGGCACTGGTGGTAAAGTGGTGGCCAAAGCAGCCTGGCCAAGCGGCTGCCGATGGTAGCGGCGGCCCGCCAGCTGCAAGCGGTGGCCATGGCGTAGCCAAGGCAAGGCCAGAGCATGGCAGCCCAACAACGCCAAGGCAAGGCCAGAGCAAGGCACGACCAAACGCCAAGGCAGAACCTGATGGCAGCCAAGGCAGAGCAACCCGACAGCGACCCGACGCTTAGGCGAGGCAGGCCCGACAGCGAGCCGACGCCAAGGCAAGGCAGGCCCGACAGTGACCCGACGCCAAGGCAGCCTAGCCAAGCCAAAGCAAGGCAGTCAAGTCAACGGTTAAGGCAAAGACTAAAATTTAACCACTTTGGCATCGATGCAACGCTCTAGGTTAGGAAAATGTAACTAAGCCAAACGGTAGTTAGGGTTGCTAACTAATCGGTTGCCATGTAGGATTTCCAGTCGAGAAATATAATTCTAGGATTTTACTATAATTACCAAGTTACTATACCCAGGTTTTAATAGGCATACTCGTCTTTAGAAAATGACATTAATGCTCGGGCGATGAATACCAATCTCCTAAGTTATTAAACCTAATTACAACGGATTATTAATCGCTAAAAGGGATTTATAAAACAAATAAAGAATTTTCAAATATAACAACAAAATTTTTATCAGTCAATAACGACCGATTTTTGGATGTTAAAAATGAAATCTAAGTATTAAAATAAAATTCAAATTTTTAACGAAATTTTTATTTACCAAAAATCAGGGTCGTTACAACCTATCCCCCTTAAAATAATTTCGTCCTCGAAATTCGCACGTGACTACGGGTTAGGCTTAATTGCTATACAGGTCTCGGAATCAACATCTATCCCCCTTAAAATAGAAGCAAGCCACTCTTAATCCCTTGTAAACACCAACGCCAAATGCAAAACCTCTATCAAATCATCATGCGGACTCATGTCTTGCAACGTCCTTATTGAATCAGCATGCTTTCCTCCAACGGCGATGTTACTTTCGTACTCATAATTAGGGGTTCTGTTTCTAGTGCTAGAGCAGTTACGCAAGCAATAGATATAAATGCGATGCTCCATAGTCAACAAAGCTTGTACGCAGGTATTATAGTGGCGTACCTTGGATCACAGAGGGATCTTGCTCCTGTTCCTTAGTCTGTAGTGTGAAAATACGCCCTCCAGTGCTTTGTTGGTTTCCCATGGGCTGCTTTTGCCCATTTTACTGCGGCGATGGGCCTCCAGGGTTTTGTTTCCCAAAATTGGTCAGTCTAAAGCTCTCGTTCCCTTTCCTTTGAGGTTGCGGGCATTGGCGGCTATAGTGGCCCATGGCCTGACAGTTGTAACACTTAACTGTTGCTAGGTCTCGACCGCTTTGTTCCCCAAAGTCGGTTGGTCCAAGGCTCCCATTCTCCTTCTTTTGAGATTGCGGGCATTGGTGCCTGTAGTGGCCCATAGCCTGACAGTTGTAGCACTGAACTATCGATAAGTCCCGTCCACCTCTTTGTGGTTTGTCACGTCCTAGTGTAGCGGTTTCCCAAAGTTGGTTGTCTTGAGGCGATTTAGAGGGGTAGGGTCTATGGTTGTTGTTGGGGTGTTGGGTCCGGATTGGTCCGCCGGTGTTGCCAGTTGCCTTCCTCCAGCGGGTCTTGAAGTCCGCCTCCTCACTCTCCAGTCGAAGAGCACATTTTACGACACTGGTATAGGTGGTAAAGTCTTGTGCCACCACAGCCTTTCGAGCCGTTGTCAGCCCCCACTCGAATCTTCTTGCCTTCTTATCCTCAGTTGCTACTGCATTTGGGGCATAGCGGGATAGTTCCTCAAACTTGGCTGCATACTGGGTTACGGTCATTGTTCCTTGTTTCAGATTCATGAACTCTTGTTCCTTGGCCAGGCGAAGGGGCGTAGGGAAGTATTTGTCAAGAAATAGGATTTCAAACTCGAGAAAGGTCATTGTGGCCACGGTATGGGTTGCTTCCATCAGGTCCCACCAATAGCGAGCCTCTCCCTTTAGTTGGTAAGTGGTTAAGGCCACACGATCTCCGTCTTGGGTAATTCCCAGGGTGTCAAGGATCACCTTAATTTCCTTTAGCCATGTCTCAGCCACGGTGGGGTTGGTATCTCCGTGGAAAGTCGGGGGTCGGCGCTTACAAAATTCGTTCATCGCTCGAGTTCGGTTCATAGGTTCATCATCGCAGTTTTGGTTTCGGCGGTTGGCGTTTAAAGCGGTCACAAATGCTTGTATGATCGGGGTTAGGTTGGGGTTCGCATTCGAGGACTCTCCGGTCTCGTGTCCTAATCCGTTGCGTCGACTCACCATCTACGAATCGAAAGCGAAAGGGGGAGGTTTTAGTCTATTAAAATAATTGTCCTTTGTAATAAGGGTTTCATTTACTAAAGAATAGTACGCAACAGTACTCTTTTGAAGGAAACAAGCTTTTTATAGATAAAAGAGAGATACAATCATAAGCATAGAATTCTACTAAAATGGCAAAAAGCGACCTAAGGTTCTTCCTAATACAAGTTAAAACAATTTTATATACTCCTACTAAGAGGTTCTATAGGTTATTAGGTTCTAACCTACACCGCTAGTACTCCACTCTAGGGTAAAACAATTCCTATAAGTCTCTCTCAATCACTTCATGCAGTTCTAACTAACAGGTTGACTAGCTTCTACAAAGAAAGATTTTTAAAACCTCAATTAGTAACGGTTTAAGACAAAGTTTTTCTAGCGCTAAGGAAACTTTGGAATTTCTAGGTTTCCACATTCGATTCTTGATTTAAGTCATCATCCAATTGTTCGGGAATTCCCAGCTCGGTGGTACTGCCAATTTCCACACCTTGCTTCAATCCGAAGATTGTTTTGTCAGAATTCCACCCAATTTGGGACGGTAAACTTAAACTCAATTCACGTTTGTGCAACGGTCAACTTATCTTAAACTTATCTCAAGACTTATCTCAAAACTAATCTTAAAAGGCTACCCATTCTACCCATGGCCGAGTGTTGAGCCTAAAGCTATGATACCAAGTTGTAACGCCCCGAATTTTGGGTACGTTAAATAAACATTTTATTGAACAACAAAAGAGAGTCTGACTCTTTATTACATCATAAACTCCCAAAGGGTTCTTTTATTACACAAAAGGGATGGATATCTAAGGTTATCTACAGATCCTTCTCTTCCTCCAGCCTTGCAAGCTCCTCGGCTCCGAAGGCCTCCAGTGTGTACTGTTCATTCTGTTCATCTATGAAATCTGACACATTATACCAGCGTCGCCACCAGTATAATATGTCAGGGTCACATAAAGCAACACCATGAGCTTGAAAGCTCAATAGAATAATCCAAAACCCACTAACCCTTAACTTACAAATAGCGAGTCATGCATATATCATAAAGAGTCATAACAGCACATGCATTAATATAACAATAACAACAACAATAACACATCCGCATTCGCTATCTATCGTTGGTGTCATGTTTCCGTGTTTTTCTCCTACGTGACTCATCGTTTTGTGTCTCATCTATCATTTCCAAAAATCACACGCACACACCGATGAGCTACCAAGTCCGGCTCATTGGCCACAATGGCTACCAAGTCCGGCACATTGTGAACGCACATAACCAATAAGCTACCAAGTCCGGCTTATAGGCCACAATGGCTACCAAGTCCGGCCACGTTATCAAATCTTGCATTGGCTCCTCTCCGCGGATAACCAAGCCCAATCAATCAATGAAGCTACCACGTCCGGCTCCGTTAACAATCTACATAATGGGCTACCAAGTCCGGCACATTATGAACGCACAAAATCAATAAGTTACCAAGTCCGGCTTATTGGCCACAATGGCTACCAAGTCCGGCACATTGTGTCACATACTCATCTCCAAATGAAGCTACCAAGTCCGGCTCCATTGGCCACGCATACCAACGTAAGGCTACCAAGTCCGGCCATTACGTAGTTTCAAAAAATATTTTACCAAGTCCAATTATTTCCTTTATCCACACCCTAGGTGTCATGTTTCTACTTCTCGGTTGTCGTGTCTCGTAGTCATGCATAGACTCCGCGGCGGGACAAATCACTTTAAAGAAATCTTGAAACCAAACTAGCAAGATCATCCAATTCTACATTACCTAATCGTACTCAAATTATTACTTAAAGCATAACGCCACATGTACGGACGCCCTTGGAGTGGAAAGCCACTTATGCTTTATCAACAACAAGTAATGCAAGCAAATATACATACATGCTCATAATCATCCTCAAGACAATAATATATTACCAAAATCCGTTCTTTCTTCCTTTGTGGAATTTTCAAAACAATATATGTTTATTGACGAGTTCATACATGAACAAGCAACTATCACGAGATCGAGCAATCAAGTAGTCATAAGATCAAAGTAACTACGTAAATAAAATCATACTACGCATATGGCTTCATGCTCATACAATACAATATACTTAGAGGAAGTAGTTAGGGATTAACTACATTTAATTCAAACATGCATACAATTATACTTAGGGGTAGAGAGTAAGGACACTCTACCTTGATCCGAAACTAGTAGGGGCCGAATAAGCTAGTTGGAAAGTGCTACGGACGTCGAATGCTTACGATCTGGACCAGACTTTGGGTGGCAGTAACTCGGTCAATACTTGGCCGAATAGGATCGTTCTTGAGTCTAAAACGAAGATCTCGAAGTTCTCTACGACTTTTGTGAAGGACGTTGTTTCTAAAAACGACTTTCGCCCGGAGAAAAATGGTGATAAAGAGATCGACAGTAAGCTGTCTGGACTGGAAATCCGAGAATTTCACTGAACTTTGGATGGCAATATCTTGGTCATTTCTTGACCGTTTGGGGTGGTTCTTGGGTCTAAACTGAAGCTCTCGAAGTGTTCTACGACTTTCGTTGAGGACGTTGTTCCTAGAAATGACTTTCGCCCTGGAGAAAAAATGGATTTTTTCGGAGGACAGTAGGCTGTCCAGAAACTGGTTTCTTAGTGATTTTAGAGAGAAGTGAGAGCTATGCTTGGAGGTGTGAGTTGAATGAAAGTATGGGGTGCTATTTATAGGCAAATGAAGCTCTCTCCCTCATGGCCGAATTCTCTCTCTCTCTCCTATCTCTCATTTTTTTATTTCAAGCAATCTTGCTTCCTTGCAAGAAACAACCTAAAAACCTAGGCATGCAAGGCTAGGATGTGTCCTTTGAATTGGATTATGGAAGACTAGGCAAGCAAATGGGATTTGATTCAAGTATAAAATTAGGGTTTGTACAAGAAGGACTAGATTTGATTGTCCTTGGCCATGCTTTCACTTTGAAAGCATATCAAAGAAGGACAAGATGAGCTAAGCTAGGTTAATCAACTTGCACACACATCACACTCTCTCCCTCCCTCGCCATCCGAATCTCTCTCTCTCTCAATCTCTCTCTTGTACTATATATATATATACACACACACTAGGATGAATACATAGATAATAATATAGATATGGGTACTTTGGGTACTACAAGATCTAGGGTTTTTCTAGTAAATTGATTTTCCAATTAAAATATACAATTGCACACATGGTACTATTCCATTATTATATATATCTATACATATATTCAAGTACATGTATATAATATATAAGCAAGTACTTACACAATCTAGGCTAGATATACCACATGCCAATATCTAATAAAGTATTCTAATACTTTCAAAGGACTATGTACTAATCTAATGAACTAATTATAATTAATTCAATTACCACACATGACAAATCTAATATTTTAATCTACCTAGTACATGATTGTCAAGACTAACTATTATCCATTGGATAATGGTTTCCCTAGCGGTCAATAACCAATGGGTAATGATGGCTAGGATTCTAGTCTATCGCCCAATGGGTAAAGAATCTCCTAACTGTTATTATCCAACGGTTAATACCAAAAAGTATAATACTTTGCAATTAAGCACTAAACTAATCTAATCTCGTACTTAGGAAGATTAACCAAGGTTTACCTATTGACCAATGGGTAAAAGAAACCCTAACGCTATTGTCCAACGGATAATTATTACTCTAGCCTTTATCGTCCAATGGATAAAGACAAAAAGGGTAAAGTGGTCCATCTAGGGTTAGGGTAACCTAATTAGATTTGGGATCCAAGTGATTAGGTTAACAGTCTATTAGGAATCTGACTAATTGGTTAAAGACTAACGATACTCAATCTAGGCTTTCATTGCTCGAGTGGTATTTTGGTTTTATTTAGTAGGGAATCGCCTAATAACGGAATATTAAAGCCCGACGGTGCCAAATGCCAAGGCAATGCGTGAGCGTGGCCAAGGCAGCCTGGTGGCAAAGCGGTGGCCAAAGCAGCCTGGTGGCTTTAACAAGGCTAAGGCCGCGTGGCAAAGGCCAAGGCGGCCTGGTGGCAAAGCGGCTGCGGTGGCAAAGCACCTGGCTGGCTAAAGGCAAGGCAGCCCGGCTGCTTAGCGGCTAAGGCGGCCAGCTAGCTATTGCCGCGGTGGCCATGGCGTAGCCAAGGCAAGGCCAGAGCATGGCAGCCCAGCAACGCCAAGGCAAGGCCAGAGCAAGGCACGACCAAACGCCAAGGCAGAACCCGATGGCAGCCAAGACAGAGCAACCCGACAGCGACCCGACGCTTAGGCGAGGAAGGCCCGATAGCGAGCCGACGCCAAGGCAAGGCAGTTAAGTCAGGACTCCGACGCCAAGGCAGCCTAGCCAAGCCAAAGCAAGGCAGTCAAGTCAACGGTTAAGGCAAAGACTAAAATTTAACCACTTTGGCATCGATGCAACGCTCTAGGTTAGGAAAATGTAACTAAGCCAAACGGTAGTTAGGGTTGCTAACTAATCGGTTGCCATGTAGGATTTCCAGTCGAGAAATATAATTCTAGGATTTTACTACAATTACCAAGTTACTATACCCAGGTTTTAATAGGCATACTCGTCTTTAGAAAATGACCTTAATGCCCGGGCGATGAATACCAATCTCCTAAGTCATTAAACCTAATTACAACGGATTATTAATCGCTAAAAGGGATTTATAAAACAAATAAAGAATTTTCAAATATAACAACAAAATTTTTATAAGTCAATAACGACCGATTTTTGGATGTCAAAAATGAAATCCAAGTATTAAAATAAAATTCAAATTTTTAATGAAATTTTTATTTACCAAAAATCAGGGTCGTTACAAGTTATCGATCGTAGCACCTCCCAGTCTTCTTCTTCCGGTTATTCCCTGTCTCCAACGCTCGCAGGTACAATGACCCGACAACAACTAAATTTGAATTCACTTCTCACCGTGTCCTCTCATGGACGCGGTTCAAGCCGTGCACCTTCCACTGGTCATGCTCCCCTGCCGCCTCGTCGCAGCAGAGGAGGTTCAACACGATTCTCCTCCTCTCCTCAGGAACGCGACAGTTCCCTCGAGGCTGCTGACGCTCACAGAGACAAACGCCCAAGGAACCCAGAGGTCGGGGAGGCGGGTGCACTGGCCGCTGGGTCAACTCTAGAGACTCCTGCACCGAACACCACGGTCACTCAAGCAATCTGGGCCCCTCCAATGACAAGAGGTGACCGTCCAGTCAACGTTGGGGACAGTGCTAGTTCCTCGGAGACTGCGCTGGCTCTTGCACAAGGGCTGTTGCTGCCCATAGATATGCAGAAAGAGTCCTCGTCGTCTCCTGACAGGCTTGTTTCCACTGAACTCGTCAGTGGGATTAAGGTAACCAATTTCCCTTTTGCTTAGTTTGTACCTTCTTTCATGGCATCTACTGACTTTATTGTTGTTACAATCTTAATTTATCCAAAAGATGGTGGCACTAGGCCAGAAATGTCAGGATGCGGAGTCTGAGAGAATCAGACTCTTGAATGAAAATACCAGGCTGCTCCGGACAGTCGCTAGACTGGAGAGTTAGAGAAACAATGCCAAATTTGACTACGAGGAGGCCAAGGGAAAGCTTGCAGCTGCTGAGGATAGCCTGAGCCAGGCTCTGGCTGAGATTGATAATACCAAGAAAGCTGCCTACGAGGAGGGCTATCAGAAAGGGTTTGATGAGGCAACTGCAAGCTATGTCGAGCAGATGCCAGCAATACAGGATCAAATCTTTGCCGCAGGCTGGGAGGCATGTCTGACAAAGACTGGCGTTCCAGATGATTCTCCCCTATGGGCAGAGATTGAATTACCGAGCAGCCGTGGGGCAACTGTTGAAGAGCCCAATGCTGATGATGTTGATCAAGAGATTGATAATTTTACTAATGTTGATGAAAACATCCAAATGGAGTCACAAGATGGGCCACCCGGGATTCATGATGTTCCTATCCAGCAATCACAAGTGCAGGCAACAACTCACGAACCCACAAATTTGGAGGAACAGACTGCTGAAGGTGGTGTCAATACTGAAACCACCACCGAGGTGTCAACCGAGATCCGTCCCGAGGTCCAAAACCTGGACTAAGTCTGGTAAGTCTTTCCCAACCTTCCGAACATTCAGTTTTGTCAGGTTCTGCGTGACCGTGGTTCTCGGCCCTGCGTGGCATCAATACATTCAACCTTTGATAACACAGGTATTCGGCCCTGTTGTGGCATAACATTTGGATTTTGATGGCTGTTTCGAAGCCTTTGTCATTTTGCTCGGCCCTTCTTGGCCATAAACTTGTTTGTTAGTACTTCGTATGTTTGCATATGTTCCGATGCATATAGTTTTTGCAAGGTTTAAGTAGGACTTACTTAAGTATTTCGTACTTAATGGCCATACTGTCTTTATACAAGTTTATCCATACTTATATATCCTAAATGTCCGAATCATAATCACTTTTATTTATTACCCAAGTGTTTCAAACTTGATAAACCTACATTCTGCATTTTCTCGTATGCAAACCCAAGTGTTTCGGACTTGGTTTTGTAATCTGCATCTTCTTGTATGCAAGTATTTCGTACTTCAATACAAGTGAAATTTTAGTACAAGTGTTTCGTACTTGCAACTTTCAATACAAGTATTTCGTACTTGTAAATTTCAATACAAGTGTTTCGTACTTGTAAGTACCACGTATTTTGTAAGTTTCACGTACTTGAATAATATCGAGTATCACGTACTTAAATAAGTTCGCATATGTTAACTTAAATTCGTTTTTTTTGTACCCAAAATAATTGAAACGTGTATTTGTACGTACCAAGACAATTATTTACGCCAAAACAGCCATGCTCCTGCTCCCCAATATGAATAAGGAAAAGCGGAGACCTTTATTCATATTTACAGGCTAAAGACAGGCATATGTTATGAAAAACAAAACTGCTATAGAATGATTATTTCAGGAAAAGAGGGTTTTATTCATAATCTCAAAAACTCAAGGGGTCGTCATGCGTACCCCATGCAACTAAAAAACGAAACACAAAGGAATTTTATTCATAATTCCCACACAATCACACCATCCTAAAACAGAATAGAAAGTAAAACTGAAGTCTTTCAAACAAAGACCTTCCTCAAGTTGTGGACGTTCCAAGGCCGTGGCACTGGGTTCCCGTCCAAGTCTGCCAAATGATAAGCCTCAATGCCCACAATCTCAGTAACTCGATACGGGCCTTCCCAATTAGCCCCCAACTTTCCCTCGTTGGCTACCTTGGTGTTGCCGAGCACTTTGCGGAGCACAAGGTCTCCAATACCAAACTCACGTGGGTGGACATGCTTGTTGTAATTTTTCATAAGCTGCTCCTGATACGAAGCAAGATGTACCAGGGCCCTTTCCCTCCTGTCTTCGGCGAGGTTGAGCTCGATTTCGAGGGCCCTGTCATTCCCCCCACTTTCAACTAGTGCAGTCCTATTAGTGGGAAGACCAACTTCTAACGGAATGACTGCCTCTGTGCCATAAGCCAAAGAATAAGGGGTTTCTCCCGTAGACCTCCTAGGGGTTGTTCGGTGTGCCCACAGCACTAGTGGTAATTCATCAGGCCATTTGCCCTTTGCTTTATCCAACCTCTTCTTGATCCCATCCAGGATGGTCTTATTGGATGCCTCTGCTTGCCCATTACTCTGAGGGTAAGTAGGGGTTAAGTAATAATTTCTTATTCCATACTGGGCACAGAAAGTTTTAAACTTTTTCTGGAACTGGGAACCATTATCTGTAATCAACGAATATGGGACCCCAAAACGAGTAATGATACTCTTCCAGACAAACCTTTCGATCATAGGTTCAGTAATCTTGGCTAGAGGTTCTGCTTCAATCCACTTTGTGAAGTAATCAGTAGCCACCAATAGGAATTTTCGGTTCCCAGTTGCTTTATGGAATGGACCCACGATATCCATTCCCCATTGAGCAAAAGGCCAAGGGCTTGTTAGTGGCACCAAATCCTCGGCTGGTGTTCGAATCATTAGCGAGAACTTCTGGCATTTCTCACAAATTTTTACGTAAACCTTTGCATCTTCTTGCATATGTGGCCACCAATAGCCTTGAGTAATTGCTCGGTGAGCTATGGACCTTCCTCCTGCATGGCTTCCACACATCCCCTCATGAATCTCATGAAGAAATTTCTGCACCATCTCGGGGTGCACACAGAGCAGGTACGGCCCAGTGAAGGATTTCTTGTATAACTTCCCTTCTGGAGACAACCAAAATCTTGCTGATTTAGTCTTAATCTTATGGGCTTCCTTTTTATCAGAAGGAAGAGTTTCGTCTCGTAGAAACCCTATGATTGGATCCATCCAACTTGGCCTCTAGTTCACGTCCAGGACCAAATCTACACTTTTCCCAATGCTTGGTTCGTCAAGATAATCGACTGCTACTTTCCTTTTTAACTCAGTAGGAACAGCAGCAGCCAACCAAGCCAAAGAGTCCGCATGGGAATTCTGTCCTGAGCTTATTTGTTCAATACATACCTTTTCAAAGGTATCAAGCAAATCTTTGGCCGCTTCTACATAAGCTGCCATCTTCTCACTCCGGGCCTCGTATTCCCCGGACAGTTGACATACCACCAACTGAGAATCACAATAAACCCTTAATCTCTTCGCCTCTAAGGTTCTTGCACTTCTAAGACTGATCAGCAGAGCCTCATATTCTGCCACATTGTTTGATGCACTGAATCCTAGCCGAATAGAGAGCTCAACCATTACCCCATGGGGAGGGAACAGAATGACATCGGCTCCAGAACCAGTGTTACATGCCGAACCCTCGACGAATAACTTCCATTCCAGAGGGTCCTGTTCGGCAGGCATCTTTCTTTTCTTGGCTGGTTGTTGAACGGATTGCTCCTTTCTCGTTGGAGGCCCCGGTGCTACCATTGGAGTAAACTCTGCTACAAAATCAGCCAACACTTGGCCTTTTATTGCCGTACGCGGCTGAAAGTCGATATCATATTGGCTTAACTCAATAGACCATGTTGAGATCCGTCCTGAAAAGTCCGCCCTTCGTAGCAGTGACCTTAACGGATACTCAGTATAAACCACAACCTTGTGGCTTTGGAAGTAATGAGGTAACTTCCTGGTAGCTGTCCTTAATGCAAGGACCAATTTTTCAAGGGGCAGATATCTCGTTTCTGCGTCCAACAGTGTCTTACTCACATAATAAACCGGGATTTGCTCTGATCCCTTACTTCTCAATAAAACAGCACTAACAGCATGTTCAGAAACAGCTAAATACAAAACCAAACACTCACCTGGTTCTGGAGTCGACAATAGCAGAGCCTCCGCCAGGTACTTCTTCAGGTCCTGAAAGGCCTGTTCACACTCCGCTCCCCATTCAAATCCTTCCCTTTTCTTCAATAGCTGGAAGAAAGGCCTGCATTTGTCACTTGACCGGCTAATGAATCTATTGAGGGCTGCTGCCATCCCTATTAACCTTTGAACTTCCTTCGTCGTTATGGGACTTTGCAGCCCTTGCAAGGCTGTTATTTGATCAGGATTTGCCTCAATCCCCCTTATGATTACAAGGTGCCCCAAGAACTTTCCAGAACCAACCCCGAACGCGCACTTCGAGGCGTTGAGTTTTAACTTGTATGTTCTCAAGATATCAAAGGCCTCCTTCAAGTCTACAACGTGACCTTGTCTGGTCCTGCTTTTTACAACCATATCATCTATGTAAACCTCCATAGTTTTGCCAAGCAACTTTTTGAACATGAGGGTTGCCAGCCTTTGATACGTCGCCCCTGCATTCCTTAGCCCAAAAGGCATTACATTATAACAGTACAACCCTCGTGGCGTAATGAAAGAAGTTTTTTCTTGATCAGGCCCAAACATGGCGATTTGATGATATCCTCGATATGGATCGAGGAAGCTCATCCGTTCATACCCAGCAGTCGCGTCAACCAATTGATCAATCCTGGGAAAGGGGAAGTTGTCCTTCGGGCATGCTTTGTTCAAATCTGTGAAATCCACACAGACACGCCACATCCCGTTCTTCTTTTTCACTACCACGGTATTGGACAACCATTCTGGATAGTAAACTTCACGTATCGCTTTGGCTTCCAATAGTCGTTCTACTTCTTCAATAACAGCATCAACATGCTGCACAGCTACCCTCCTTTTCTTTTGAATCACAGGTTTATGCTGAGGGTCTACATTTAAATGGTGACAGATCACATCTGCACTTACACCTGGCATTTCCTCTGGTACCCAAGCAAATACATCAACGTACTCTTTTAAGAGCCCAACCAGCTCATTCTCTTCCTCAATTGGCAGTGACTCCCCAATCAGAAAATACCTTTCAAGATCAGTCTCGTTGATCTGTATTTTCTTTAGGCCTTCCACCACCTTCTCTGTTGGATTTCTGCCGACATCCTCGATAGTCGGTTGGTCTGGCACCTCTACTGCATGAACCTGATGGGCCTTTAGAATTTTCTTGATGATGGAGATCAAGCACTGCTGTGCTGTCTTCTGATTCCCTCTGATTTTTTCAATACCATTGGAACCAGGGAATTTCACCATCTGATGATACGTAGAGGAGACTGCCCTCATCTTATGCAACCAGGTTCTCCCTATAATCGCGTTATAGGAGGACGGGACATCTACCACCAAGAAATCTGCTCTCAAGACTACTGTTCCTGCTCGAACAGGTAGTGTTACTTTCCCAAGGGGCCAGACCGCCCCTGCTCCAAACCCAACTAGAGGTGTTGTTGACTGCTCCAGATGTGATTGAGTTAATCCCAATTTCTTGAATGCATCGTAGTACAAGACCTCCGTACAGCTCCCAGAATCCACCAATATCCTTTCATTGTCATATTCCCATATTCGTAGGGTAATGACCAAAGCGTCATTATGAGGCACCTGGACATCTCCAAGATCTTCATTTGTAAAGACTATACCTTCGTTGCTCCCATTGGTTTCTCGTCCCCTCTTATTTCCCAATCTCATAACATGCTGGTCATGTTTGGCCTGCCTTTGGAGTAGCTTAACCTCATTCCTCGTATAAGGTGAGGCCAACCCATGTATCATATGGATTATTCCTCTATGATTCGGTTCGTAATCCATCTCCATGGCTTTCCCTTTTTCTTTAGGGTCCTCCTGAATATATTCCTTCAGATAGCCTCGAGAGACCAGGTCATCAAGATGTCTCTTGAACATTTCGCAATCCTCAGTCATGTGGCCCCAATCTTTATGGTAACTGCAGTGCTGATTCGTAGCACGTTTTGCATCCTTGTCTCCACCTAGACTCGGGGGCCATTTGAAGTAGGGTTGATTCATTATTCGATACAGAATCCTGTAAATAGGCTCTTTCCAGACTGTTGTTATCGGAAAGAATGACTTAGGGTCTAGTGCTGGCTTCTCTTTGTATGGCTCTCTTTTAGCCTGCCCGTACTCCTTTCTCTCCTTATAAGTCTTGGGCTCTGGTTTGTCCACCTTCTTAGCTGGCGTTTTCAGCTGTTCGGCAATCGCTTTGCCATCCTCACGGAGAATGTCGTCCTCCATTCTAGCATGCTGCTCGACTCGTTCCATCAAGTGTGCCAACGTTGATATAGGATGTTTGTTCAATGACCGGCGAAGTTCTTCCCGAACAGGCAAGCCTGTTTTGAAGGTAGCAATGGCGTATTCTTCACTGCAACTGTCAATCTCATTGAAAGTTTCCCAGTACCTTTTAGCATAATCTTTGATCGGCTCATTATCCCCCTGCTTCATTGTGGAGAGATTTTCAAACATTTTGGGAGCCTTTCTACTTGTTAAGAACCGCGCAGTGAACTCTTTGTCCAACTGTGTCCACCCTCGTATGGATCGTGATTCTAATTTGTGGAACCAAGACAGAGCCACCTTCCCCAAACTTGATGGGAACATCTTGCACATTATAGCGTCATCTCCTTCGTGCATAAACATGGCCTGCCGGTAATGCTGGATGTGAGCAACTGGGTCCGCATTTGTCTCGTAAAGTACGAACGCCCCGTGCTTAACCCTGCTCAGTAATCGAGCTTCCTGTAATTTTCTTGAGAAGGGAAATGTTGCTATATTACTCAGGGCTTTTCTTGCTGCTTCTCGTGCAGTCATTGTTCGAGCCTCTTGTCCCCTGTTTTTATGTGCCCGTACCTTATCCCAATCGGACTCAGGTCTTTCGTACCTGTCCCTATGGTGTTTTCGGGTATCTTCCTCACTGGAGGAACCCTGGCTCCTGCTTCTCCTCTTTCGTGGGGAGGGACCTCACTCCTTGGGACTCCTGCTCCTTCTTCTTCGTGAAGAAGCCTTCTTTCTTCTTGGAGAGGGACTTCTGCTCCTGCTTCTTCGGTGAGAAGGAGCGGCCTTATATGTTACCATAGCCCCTTTTTCCCTTCCGGAATGTCTTCGTGACAATCCAGAATCCTCAGGGTGATCTCTGATCCTTTCTATCTCACGGATCTCATATTCTCGTTTCTTGATTAATCGAGCAGCCTCCTCGATTTCCTGCCTCTTCCTATCGAGGATGTCGCTATGGTTATGCACACTTTTCGAATGCGCAACTGATTCTTCTCTATGGTGGGACTTGCTCCTTCTCGTGGAGTCTGTAGCAGTCCTACCTTCCTTGTTCTTGGGATCATCTTGGACGGTCAAAGGACGATCTTTACTCGTCGCCCTTCTACTATGGCCACCAGCATGCTTTCTCGGTGCACCTGGAGGGGATTTGTCTCCTTCCCCACCAGCCTGGTTCTTCTCAGCGAGCGGTGTAATCGGGTCTACTTCCACCATGGTCGTTTTTTAAATGGAACTCGCTCGTTTCCCACAGACGGCGCCAATTGTAGGTGCAGAAAAACAAAGAATGCCTGGAGCACTGTTATTTCGTAACAATGCCACGTGATCCTTGGTTGATGCCCCTATGCCTCCGCCAGAACCCTAATCTGCGAAACAGACAAGGGGTGAGCGCACCTCTGCCTCTCGTGGCAAAGGCCCTCCGATGCCTAAGTTAGTATCTCGTACTGGAATGAAACCCTAATTATCAGTAGGAAAGTATAGAATGAATGCTACGTATTGCATACCTTTTACCTTCAGGTTTATCTCGTATATATAGACAAATGTTTGCTTGTTGTCCAAGTATCCCTATTGCCCTAGGATTCCTAACTCGTATAGGGATCCTGGCCTTTACAGGGATCTTCTTGCCCAATGATCAGAGACTCCCTGCTCGTAGGTCCTCTTTCCTATATGGGATTCGTTCCATAATTGGATTGTTCTTAAACTTATCTTGATTGGATATTAAACATTCCTTCTAGATTACTGCTTCTGCCTTATCTCTTAAGGCTACCGTTCGTAAAATGACTCTATCTGTCCGGCATCCTCTTTGCCGAACAGACTGCACCTTAGTAACTATTGATTCGGGTAAGAGGTCTGTACCGCCGAACAGCTGGTATATTTCTGGGACATCTCATGTCTCTATACCTGGGTAATCCCTCTGTTCGGCGTCTATTTCGGATCACCGGCCCTTATCATCATGGTGTCTTTCATCACTTTTCTCATTGCACAATTTTCTCCACGTGTTCGGCTCATGATTACGCCTGTTCGGGAATATCATCCTACAATAGGGTACTTTTTTTTTGGCTAATGGTAATTTGTTGCCTGAGCAACCAGCTAGTTGTAGTAAGTTTTTTCATAATCTATAGTAAGTTAGCCTTATTCAAAGGTAATTGTTTCCTTACTCAATGGTATATGTAACAAGTTCTGTGGCAAGTAATCTTTCATTTTTTTTGGTCAACAGTTCACAAAACCATCTCGGCTTTGACAAAACCACTCTATTTTTGGTGTTTGATTTTGACCCTAGGGCTATGATTTACCTATTTTCAATCCAATGGTCCATATTCATTGGGAGTATGATGCATCCATACCACTTGGGAACATCATAAAAGTTTTTTTCTTTCTCCCGTACGGTACCTCTCAACTAAACTTTGTTTCCTTTATTTTTTTTTATTTGCTATACGTATTACTCACACCTCTTCTTCCATTGTTGACAGGTGTACACACATGGAAGCATACTAGCCAAGTGGAAAGGCATGGTCATCGCTTAATCTGGAATGAGGTGTCACGGTACTAATTTGGATGGACATCACTCCGACTCAATCAATTGTGTTCACGTTCTGATCTTCGAAAAAATATGAAAAATTAGACATAGACTAATGAAATTGCGGAGATCATTATGGTACTGTTTGATTTCTAAAGAGAAGTACTGAACTTTTAAAATTATATTGTGCTATCCTCGTGCCCCAATGATGTAGACCGGAAATATCTACTTAACCTTAATCACGTTTCTTTTTATCCTAAAAATGGTATGCAGTTACCTAATTAGAATCACATAAGTGCATTTTACAAACTGGGCTTTACAACTACTGGCAATGCTTTCGAAACGATGAGACCTTCAGACTTTTCCGAGAGTCCTACAAGATTCCGGACGACGTGGTCATGTGACACCCCGCTTTTCGGTGGTCGGCGGTACTGTAGGATTGCAGGCTCCGTCCAAACAGGAGGGGGCAAGTCATGGTTTATAAGAAAAGATCTCTCCTACTTGTACAAGGCCTTTTAAAGTCGTGAGGTCGGGCCAAAGCGCATAAGAACTTCACAATTAAGCATGTTCTTCCTGGAGTAGTCCAGAGATGGGTGACCTACTGGGAAGTCTATGGACTTTGGACGTCCAAAGAGGACACAATATTGTACAAAGATGTTGCGGGTCATTACAAATGGTATCAGAGCCCTGCCCTGGGCAAATTGGTGGGTAGGATGCGCTCAGTTGACACGGACCCCAGGGGAGGTTGCTGGGCCTGTGCAACAAGGACGTTGCATCCCTAAAGGGGGTAGATTGTGATACCCCGCTTTTTGGTGGCCGGCGGTACTACAGGATGGTAGGCTCCGTTCGAACGGGAAGGGGCAAGTCATGGTTTATAAGAAAGATCTCTCCTACTGGTATAAGGCATTTTAAAGCTGTGAGGGTGGGCCAAAGCACATAAAAACTTCATAATTAAGTGTGCTCATCCTAGGGTAGTTCAGGGATGGGTGACCTACTGAGAAGTCTATGGGCATCCAAAGCGAACAATATTGTACTCCTTTCGTCCCATTTTGGTTGTCCATTTTCGTTTTTCGTGCCGTTTTGACACTTATATCTTCCAATATGAATCTCCAAAAATATGCAATATGGATCTTGTTTGATAGTTCTCGATTAGACTTATAATACAAAGTTTTCAAAATTATAAAAAACGTTGTAGATTCGGAGATATAAGCGTTGAAAGAACGACATGAAAAATGAAAATGAATAACCAAAATGGGACGGAGGGACTATAAAGATGGAGCAGGTTGTTACAGGTTGTTTCTCAAATCAAGGTAAACCGTATTAGGTTTAGCAACGAGCACATAATTTCCGTTGATGGCAATCACCAAAGGTGGGCTTCGGTTCCCGATGCATACGGTCCTTAGGGAGCTGCTATTCACCTTTCAGCTTACCCCTTGCCAATTAAGCGTAAACACGTACTCCCTCCGTCCCTTTTTAAGTGTCCTGGTTCGTAATTCCAATTTATTAAAAAGATATCATCATTATACTTTTCACATCAACTTTTTCCTCAATTTTCCCTACTTACCCATCATCATTACACTTTTACTCAATAACTTTTCAAAATGGAATATACTTTTAGATGTAAAATGAAAAATTCATCAATTTTTTCCCATTAACTTTACAAAATGGACACTTATTAAGGGACAACCCAAAATGAAATACCGGACTATAAAAAAGGGACGGAGGAAGTATCAGCTAATCCACTCGATCATCAAACTTACCGAGGCCAAGCTCTTCAACCTCTAGGCCCACCATCTGTTCGAGAATTATATGATGTCTTGGAACTTAAAGTACTCTCGCTACTACTTATGTAGCTGGAAGAAGAAGCCCAAACTTATTGTCGGCGAGATGTACGATTCGGAAAGTGGGCCTCGAATTACGTGAAAGTCCGAGGTAACTTCATGTACGGTCCCGGTGAGTATGGGAGATTTCAGGTTCCGAAACATAGGGGGAATCCGAGTAAGAATGAACACGCTCTTTGTTTAACCTCGTAATTTTTACTTGCTTTTCACATATATTCCTGTTTCTGACGGTTTCTCTTTAGGCTCGGCAGTTTCGTCGAAGATAAACCGAGTCTTATTGAAGAGGTGCAAAGATCAATCGAGTCTTATCGCGGTGTTGTTATCAATACCCGAAGTAGAGAGAGACGCCCCTGCCCTACTTGACTACACGCCGACGTATCAGGGTTTTATCCGACAGAAAGCTACGCTGACTATTGTTGTGGAGCAGCCCAAGCAGGAGGAAGAAGTAGAAGAGGAAGCTCCTCAAGATTCATTCGGTGAAATTCCCGATATACTTCTCCCGAGCGTTGATCGCCCACTCTGCGAGAAATTAAGACTACCCAGAGTAGAGGAAACAGAAGGTGAAGAACAAAAAGAGATGCCGTTAGAGAATATCGTCGCTGAACTCGAGAGGAGGAAGAAGAAGAAACAAGATGAAGAGAGGGCTAGAGCCGCGGCCAAAACCGGTCCCTCGACAACAGGTCCAATTCCCAAACCCCCTCATCCTACGGCTTCCAAGGTACTTCCTCCTCCCACCTCTCCCACCGGTAAGAGACCCCACTCCTCTACACTTCAGACGAAGGAGGCTCCAGCCGAGAAGAGACAGAGAATAACGGCGGTTGGCTCGGGAGAAGGGGGAGGAGGAGAAAAAGATAATGGTACTTCCGGCTTAGCTCCGGCATGGCGTCCAGTTTTTGTCATTTCGGAGAAGAGGCAGGTTTTGGCTACGGATGGCCTCGGCCCATAGTTTTAAATCTCGGTATCGGTCGCGGTATCGGTGTATCGGTATCGAGACATATCGGCGATACGTCGCGGGAATCGGCTGTCTCGGCCGTGAATTTTTTAAAATCATTAGCAACTCATACAGAACCTTATGATATTGGTTTTTTTTGCCTCATTAGCATAATTTGTCATATCATATAATAACACATTGTCTCTAATGGTCATTAGATTTTTTTGGGTTGCCTAGAGCACAAAAAAAAAACTTACGATACACTAAATAATTTTTTTTTGACCGCTTTACTCTTATTCTTGCGTGTTTCTCCAAACCAAAGACTACGTGGAGTCTTCCCAACCTTTACTTTCAAAAAACAAAGTAAAAAGTCTTCATAACTTTCTGTAAAAATGAGACCTGTTTGCTGTCCCCTCTCTCTCTCTCTCTCTCTCTCTCTCTCTACCTCTTCACTTCTCTGTACTCTTCTCTCTCACCGCTGCTCTTTAACTGGGTTGGCTCATGGCTGTTCAATACTTCAATGAAGCTACAGATCGGAAAATAATTATATGTATCGACCCACTTTCTTCTACTCCTATTTCGTTTATATCAGATCTCTATCTCTCTGTTCTTCCTCTCGGCAGTAACCCTCAACGCCATTCACTCAGTTGTGTGAACCAGAGAAGATCGACAATGAGATCGATTTTTAGTCCAACCCATGGTATCCCATTTCACTCTCTTCTCGAGATTGCAACGGCAGTATGGCACAAACCAAATCAGGTATCTTCCATTGGCGGCCCTGTTTTTTTTCTTCCAATCCAGTCCGCTACAGGACGAACCGGACCGCTATAGTCGAAGAATCGGCCGAGACGGCGATACGTATCGGGAATCAGCCGGTTCAGTCTGCGATTTTCCTTCCCACCGCTATATCGGCCTGTATCCGTCTCGACACCTCCAAATTCTGGTACGTACCGGCCGATACGGTACGTACCGGCCGATATTTAAAAGTATCGGGGCCGACCGACCATCGCTCGAACGTTGTTCCATGGAATGGCTCTCCCAAAGGATATCACGCTCCCCGAATCGCTTAAGTCGGCCATCGACGACCAATACTTTTACTCGGGCAGGGTCGTCAGTTTTCTCTTTGAACCAGTTTGCTTGTTTTGTTTTAAGTTTTATTCTTCGATATATTGTGTTTCTAATGTTGAAAAGTGCAGGCCACACAATCTCTGATGCGGGCACAGCTAAACATCGGCGATATTGACAAAAGAACAAAGCTGCAGCAGCAGAAGGTGGAACTATATAAGAAGCAGCTGGAGGAATCGGAGCTTGAACGAGGAAAGCAAGCCGAATAGATGTCAACTCTGAACGAGCTTGTCCAGAGCTGCAAGGCGCCGCGGAGCAGGCCCATGCCGAAGGGAAAAAAAGAGATGGAGAAAGAGATGGAAAGAGAGAAGAAAAAAGCATTCGACAAGGGATACGCTCAGGGGTATGCGAAGGCCGAGGACGACGTGGTGGATTAGTTGGAGGCGGCCGAATTGAATTTCAAGAAGCAGCAGCATTTGGAGAGTTACGTGCTGGGATACAACAAGGCTCTGGACGACGCATGGGTTGGTACCGATGTTGGAAAGGGGACTTCTATTGAAGTGCCACCCCTTGCTGGCTCGGAGCCCGCTGTTGTAGACCAAGCCGAAGAAGCCAACGATGAAACCAACGCCGATGCTACTCCCGATCCTTTCGGATCCGACCCAACCGCTACATCAACCATGTCTCCCGACTCGTAGGATTTTAGTTTGTAATTCGATTTTTTGGAAGAGTCTGAATTTTTAACTTTCGTAACTTTATTCGAACGGACGGCCCCGAACAGTAGACGAATACCATACCATGCCGTAGTCTGTAATTATTCCGTTTTAAGTTTGAGGATAGCGTTAAATGATTCACCACTACTATGCTTCAGTTTTGTAATTAACACAGGTTTGAGGATGGCACCGAATGATGCACCTTTGCCATGCCTCGGTTATGTTGAATGCCCATGGATCAATTCTTTTCTGAATTTGTGAAATTTCGACAAGTATTTTTCACTCGTATGTATGAATGTTTGAATGCCTAAATTTGTTATAATGTATGTGAAAGATTGCCAAGTTAATTCACTCGTTGGGTTTGTTTACCATAGGAGCCCCCTGCCTCAGTGGAACTCTTTAGCATGGCAAGAGATCCGTCGGGGCAGAAAAGATGGATAAATGTTGAAATGAAAGTATAGGTGACCGAGGGCTGCGAGAATTTTGCCCGAACGAGTAGAATACCGAGGGATTTCCGAGGGTCTACGAGGATTTCGCCCAAATGAGTAGATTAACAAGGGGCTACAAGGATTTCGCCCAAACGAGTAGATTAACGATGACATCGAGAGAATCAGAATGAACATATGCATTAAAGAAAGTTAGGGGACCACCCCTACCCGAAGGCTTAAAAGGAGAAATGAAAGGCAAAAGGTTATCAGCTAAAAGAGGAAACAACCGAGGGTGGGGTGACCGAGGCTATCCGTGGAACTTCCGTAGTTTCTGAGTGTTCCAAGGGTTAGTGATCAGTGTACCGTCCATCTCTTCCAACTTGTAAACGCCGTGGCTGATCTTCGGGGCCACGTTGTATGGGCCTTCATAAGGATCTTTGAGCTTCGTCAACTTAGCTGCTTCGATAACCATGAAGTGGACAAGGTCGCCGACATTGAAGGGGCGTGGCCGAACGTTCTTGTTATAGCACCAAGCAACCTCTTGCTGATAGGCAGCATGCTTTAAGTTGGCACAGTGTCCCACAGTTCCTCGACAAGATTAAGCTCCGCACCTACCAGAGCATTGTTATCAGCAGGGTTGAAATCTTCGGTTCGAGCTGTGGGAAGTAACGTCGTCAGGCGTAAGACGGCCTCCATTCCATACGCCATTGAAAAAGGGGTACGTCCAGTGGACTGACGAAGAGTGGTTCGATAACCCCAAAGGACATGAGGAAGCTACTCAACCCATTTGCCGAGCTTTTGATCCAAGCACTTCTTCAGCCCCCAAGTGATCGTTTTGTTAGACACTTCAGCCTAGCCATTACCTTGTGGATAGGCTATCGAGGAATTCTGTATTGTGATGTTATATTTTCTGTAGAAGACGTTGATAGCCGCGGCAACGAACTAAGAACCGTTGTCCAATAGGATGGCGTAAGGAATGCCAAACCAAGAGATAATGTTCTTCTAGATAAAATGTAGAACATCACTCGCGGTAGTATGGACCAACAAAATAGCTTCAACCCATTTGGTATAGAGGTCGGTGGCAGTGAGCATGTACTCGAATCCTCCAGTAGCCTTTGGCATTTTGCCAACGATGTTAAAGGCCCAAACTGCGAACAGTCACGGACTAGTGATCATCTTTAGTGGGAAGGCCGGTTTGTGGATGAGGGATGCTTGCTTCTGACACCGAACGCACTTCTTCACATAATCGGCTTCATTATTGGTGGCCGAAAAATTGATAGACATAACACTTTCATGCAAAGTTTCGCTCAGAGAGACGAACACAACACTAGCTCCAGCCCCATTGATGTTAGAAGCCCCATCGACGTTTAGCCGCTAGGCATCTCTTGCGAACAACTTCTACTCCCTCTTCAGACGCTTGTTCCCTATAGTGAACCGACCATGCAAGGTGTCAAGTTGTGGCTCCGGGGTATCATCTAGGACCTTGGCTTTGGCTTTCTTTCGCTCATCTTTGGCGATCTCAAGAAGATTGCCCTCATCCTTAAGACCGGGAGTTAGCTCGGCAAAAAAGTCAGCTAGAGCTTGACCTTTAACCGAGCTTTGTGGCTCGAACTGTATGTCATAATTGGCCAGACCTTGAGAAAACTTTAAGATTCGGCTAGACAAGTCTGTCTTCCAAAGAACAGCCTTGAGGGGATACTCGGTGAGGACCACAATCCTATGTGTTTGAAAATATGGGAGAAGGCTTGTTTTAGAAGAGACGAGGGCCAACGCCAATTTTTCCATAGGGAGGTACCTCGTTTGAGAATTCGTCATTGTCTTACTGGAGTAGTAAATGGGTTGATGCACCATCCCTTCCTTTCAAACGAGTATTGAACTGGTGGCATGATCCCAAACGGCAAAATAAAGGTAAAGATCTTTGTCCGCAATTGGCGTGACGAGGAGCGGAGCTCAAGAAAGATAGTCCTTCAAGGCGTGCAAAGACTTTTTAGATTCCTTTGTCCATTGGAATTGCCGCCAACTGGTCCTGATTGCTTAGAAGATTGGTCGGTAGAGATTACACAAGCGACGGATGAAATGATTCAGAGCTGTAACCATTCCGGTAAGCCGTCATACTTCTTTGATGGTGGTGGGTGCTCAGAGATTCTACACAACAGGGATTTGCTTTGGATCTGCTTCAATACCTCAGTGACTGACCATATAGCCAAGGAATTTACCAGAACTTACCCCGAACGCACATTTCTCGGTGTTTAGACGAAGCTTGTATTGGAGTAGAACGTCGAAGACACGCCCCAGATTATCCAAATATTCCGAGCTTAACTTACTCTTGATGACCATGTCATCAGTATAAGCTTCAATCGTCTTGCCGATCTTATTACCGAACATCTTCTTTATCATCCTCTGGTAAGTAGCCCCGGTGTTCTTCAATCCGAATGGAATGACTTATAGTACGTCCCCCGAGGAGTGATGAAAGCCGTTTTCTCCTTATCATCCGGCTTCATAGCGATTTGGTGATAGCCGCGATATGCATCTAGGAAGCTCAAACGTTTGTAACCGGTGGTAGCGTCAACCATTTGTTTGATCCGAGGAAGGGGAAAATGATCCATGGGACATGCATCATTGAGGTTCGTGTAATCCACACAGACCCTCAACTTGCCGTTCTTCTTAGGAATGACAACAGTGTTGGCCAACCAAGTCGGAAAAAGAACCTCCCGAATAGCCCCTGTTTCTAGCAACTGATCAACCTCCTTCATTACCGCCTCCACATGCAACGGTGACGAGGATCGCACCTTCTAGATGATTGGTTTCCTCGTTGGATCAATATTGAGAGAGTGAGAGGCAAAAGAGGGATCGATGTCTGGCATCTCATTCGGACACCATGCAAACACTTCTATATGTTCCTTCAGAAAGCTGAACATTTCTTCATGTTAGGTAGAATCCAACGAACTGCCAACGAGGAAGTATCCACTCTCAACTTCGTTGAATGGCATTTTGATCAATTATTCGGTGGAACGTTCCTCAATTGGTACCCCCACATCCTCAAGAACGGGAGTGCTTGCTGTGTTAATACACTGAACCTTAAGGCAATCCTAGTTCTGAACAACCATGCTTACGTAACATGTCTTTGATTGGAGTTGGTCTACTCAGAGATTCTCCAAACGACCGTTCCATCCAATGAATTTCACAACTTGATGAAGGGTCAAAGCGACCGTCTTCATTCCGTGTAACCAAGCCTGGGCGAGGATGACATTATAGGGGCTTGGGGAGCTAACCACCATGAATTCAATGTCTATCACTCGAGAGCCAGCACGTACGAGAAGGGTTAACAACCCAAGGGGCCAGACCGGAGCCCCTGTAAAACTGACGAGCAGCTAGACGCAGTTGGTTCGGTTGAAGCCCTAAGCTTTTGTAGGTCGAGTAAAAATTACCTCGACCTAACCTCCCTGATCGATCAGCACGCGTTGAACGGTTGATTTATCAATTGCAACAGTAATGACCAATGCATCCATGTGAGGAGTTTGCACGCCTTGGAAGTCATCTTTAGTAAACGTGACACTCCAATCGTCCTTCAAATCCTCGTACTTTCGTTTGGCTGATGTGCCTACAGTGCAAACGGCCCATGCGCTAATGGCTAGGTCAATTTTAGTGCGAAGCTCGGTAGCTTTTGTCTCAGAAACAAGCCCATGAATGACACCCACGATCCTATCTCTATTCGGCGGGGGAGGAAGAAGCTGAGTATGACAGGTATCAATCCATTGATTAAGATACCCTGTCGCGGCAAGCTCCTCCAGGTATCGTTTGAACGGCCCACACCGCATCGTATAGTGCCCATGCTCGTTGTGGAAAGAGTAGTGTCCAGTTCTAGCGTCTGTCGTGCCCACGAGTTCTGTCGGCCAACGAAAGAACGAGAGCCAATTGATCGTGCTCAAGAATTGATAAATGGGCACAATGAAGATTGTATGTTCAGTAATGTACTCATCCGGCCTTGGCTCCCGATGCGATTGTGCCTGAAACTTCTGTTGTTGTTGTTGTTGTTGTTGTTGCTGCTGCTGCAGTGGAGTTGGCACGGGTTTGTTGCCAGTATTTCTTTGCCACCCGCTTTTGACATTTGCCATCTGTTTCTTGATTACCGAGGTACCGGCCAAGGGTTTGATGATTCAGAGAGCTTTAGGGTTACATGCTCGGCAACGGCCTCCTCGTGCATGCAATCCTTCTCAATTATTGTCATGAGCTCACTCATGGTCTTTTGTGGATTCCTGGAGAGATTCCGAAACATGGGAGACGAAGGATCCAGCCCGTTCATGAAAGATTCCACCGCCACGGCCTGATTACAATCGGGGATAGTTATAGACTATCCAGTATCGCTTGGTATACATTCGTAGGGTCTCCGCCAACATTCTGCGCATGTTGACGAGCATAGAAAGCTTTTTAGGCTGGATGACACTCATCACAAATCGCTTTGTAAACTCCAATTCCAATTCGTTGAAGCATGTGATGGATCGAGGCTTCAACTAGTTATACCACATCAGGATCAGTTGAGTAAGGGCAAAAGGAAAGATTTTGCACATGATGGCATCCGAGAATTGTGTAGAGACATTATCTGCCGAAAGCGAGTGACGAACAACACAGTGTCCTCCTTAGCTTCATATGGTTATTTTGGGCATAGTGAACCGTGTCAGCGGATGCTCAGCTAGGATTGCAATGGTAAAAGGAGATGCCTTTGCCTTTCCGAGCTTTGTGTCATCTATCGGCAAGTGTCGAGGAAGCACGTCCAATGGCGGAAACCCAACGTGTGGCTCGGGATCAACAAAGTGCATTCAGTGGTGACGAGATCGCTCGTGTTGCTCCCTATGCCGCGCACTACCACCTACCGAGGGATTTGGCACCTCGTCATGAGTCTGTCTTGGTCTCGCTTCACTATCAACAGGCTAATAAATGATAGGATCACCGATGATCTGACCAAGCAGAACAATGGTATTATCTCGCTCACCATGAGTTTCCTTGCTGGGTGTCCTCTCGACCTAGTTGAGCAAGGATCGGCATGGGGCCTGGAATGCCCTTCTCTGCGTGGTGGCTGACGGTTGATGTCAATATCCAACAGGGAATGTCCCTTCATGGGAGGTGTTCGTGGCAGAGCTAGGGTAAGTGTTAATCCGGACGCTCCTATCTTGGAAGTCCTTGCCATGGAACCTGAGGACCTGGTTGAGCTCTCCGCGCAAACTATGCTAGCCAACTTCCACTTTGGGTGATCCCCAATGCGTTCGAAGGCTCAGCGGCGCCTCATGCCAGTCTGTTCCTCAGAAGGGCATTCGGTGTGACTTTCCATGTCTTCGCGTTTCTGTTGGTTTGCTCATCCCTATAAGGTAAGGATCGGAAGGCAGCGTAACCAAGGTGCTTCGGTCCCGCTCTTCAAGTCGTTGTTGTAGAAGAGTGATGACGGCCGCCTGTCACTTTTGCTCAACCAATGCAATCTAGAGTTCGATGGGTTGGAAGTTGAGCTGCCGGTCCAGCGGTAAGGTGGTCCTGCCGATTTGGGCTAGTAGGTAGTTAAGGCTGCCAAAACCAAATAAGCCGAGGGTGAAGTCGTCCGGCCGAGGTGGTGGTGGGGTGTGTCCTGACATCGGTAAAAACCTTTAGAAGGAAGAGAAAAGGTAAGTAAGGTAGACGAGAAATCTCCCCAGCAGAGTGTCCAATTGTGGGGGGTGAATTCCACTATGAACCTTTTCCTTCCTTCGATCGACCTGAACGGAGAAGTTGAACGGTGGCGAACTGGATACTTGAAAACCGAAGTGGGGTGTACCTCTAGGAAGAAGCTCTGACGACCTAGTCAGTAGGTGAAAGAGAGAGAAGAGAGTTTTTAGGGAAAGAAGTATGAAGAAGAAGGATCCCAAACCTGTAAGGAGTAGTCATCTATTTATACGCAAGGCTTTGGAGTATCGGACATGCCTCCCTCCACGTGCATCATACTGCTCAGATGACGTAATGCGTCGAGTCATGTAATGAACGTCGCCCTTCGAGGGCAGAGCCGCATTAGTCAATATCAGAGATGTCACATCAGATAGAAACATCACTTCAGGGCAGGGTGATCACTTTGTACTAACATGGAAGACCGTTGAATGACCGTAGACGAGTGTCCTGTCTGTCGAGTCTGGCGGTTTCTGAACAACATATCTGCCGAACGAAACACTACCAAAAGAAAAACATCCAAACGACTATAGGTACCTTCGAGCATAAAACTGATGAAGGCACATGAGGTAAATGAACGCTCGGTAACGATGATAAGGGTATGCCATCTCTCGGTGACGACTATGCGAATACGTTAATGCTCGGCGGAACAGTACAAGTAAACCCAACAAATGTCACTACAGAAGAACTGAGACAACTGAACAGTGGATTACCTCACGCCACTATTTGAACCTCCTGAACCTTCTAAACCTTGGTTATTTTTGGCCCACTACAGAAAGCTCCCAAAAGGACCACAAAAAAATTAAATAATGATCTCCAGACCGACCCCGAACAGCCCAACCCCTCAAGACCAAAAACAAGAAGAAGCAAAAAACAGTACCCCAAAAGCCCTAGGTTCTACCCAAACCAAAAGCTGATCACCAGACCTACCCCCGAACAGCCCTAACCCCCAAAAACAAGATCAAAGATTGACTCTCCTAATCCCACTCAGATTACTTTTAAAATCCTCCACAGAATACACTTGAATGTTGTGCCTCGCTTTAACCCAAAAAGCTACTCTTGTTTTCACTAGGTCTGAAATATCTGCCACCTCCCAAAGTTTGTTATTAAATACAGTATCATTCTTGCACAACCAAATTGACCACACCACAGCGTAAAAAGTAGCTTGCCAGCAGATTTTTTCAATGTTTTTGAACCTAATACTATCCCAAGACAGGAACAAAGCCTTAAAAGTTGTTGGGCAATTCCAAGTCATCTACCACCATACAAAGATTTCATCCCACACCTTCCTAGCCACATTACACAAAAGGAAAAGACGATCAAGAGATTCTTCCTCAATATTGCATAATGGACATATATTATGGCTATTGTCCAAGATGCCTCTTCTCACTAGAACTGATTTAGCTGATATAATATTCTGAATGGCCATCCAAACAATGAGCTCTACTTTCGGAGGGCATATGTTTTTCCAAACAGTAAAGAGTTCTTTGTCCTCTACATGTCGATCTATATTCTTCCCATTTAGTATTGTAGACACCCCAATCCGAATCTCTCGATCGTTTTACGGTTTCTTGTTTCCCCGATGATGAACTAGATCAAAAAGCAGTCTTCAGGTTGGAAAGGTTTGAGCTCGGTGTGTGCGGAACCCCCTTTGAACCCTTTAAAACTATTTAAAAGAAAATAGAAAATAAGTTAACCCTGGGTGTGGAGTTGACCATCACGCGAGGAAGTCACTGCCTCGCGCGAGGGTATGCTTTGCCAGGTGTGGTCAAAGTCAAACATTTGACTGTTGACCCACGCGCGACAGGTGGAACACTCGCGCGCGAGTCTCACTGTCTCGCGCGATGGTCCTGAGCTGTCCTTTTCACCTTTTTTCAGCCAGTTGGTTGCTTGCCAGGGGAGCTACAAGGCTGCTAAACCCCGTTTTTCTCCATAGAGTACTGTACAGTGCAGACTTTGGGAACATACCCTCACACAACCATTCCCATCACCTTTCCACCAAGCTTAGCCACCAAGTTTGGTCCTAAGGGGGTGTTTGCCACCACCCTTGGCCCTTGGCTCCTCCTATAAATACCCCCCTTGTTCTTCCATTATAAGGGCCACAAAAATTCACCAACTTTAAAAGTTTAGGAGATTGAGAACTCTTGCAAGCACAAAGGCTCTCAACCCTAGCTTGCTTCCCATACATTTCCTTACTCCATTTTCCATCACAAGCTTCGCAACCTTGTTCAATCCTTTCCAAAACCTTTCAAGGAAAGGTATAAGCACCTTTAACTGCTTACTGTTTTGATCCCTGAGGGGGGCTGTCAGGGCCAGGATTGGTAATCAATACCAGTTTTAGTCCTAAAGTCAGCAAAGTTACAAGAAACTGGACGAAGCATACCCTCGCGCGAGTGATTCAGACTCACGCGCAACAGTTCGCTGTCTCGCGCGACAATCTTCGTGGGGTTTGAGGATGCTGCTTTTCCATGTTTTATCATGTTATTATTGGTTTTACAGTATGTTAGGTATTTTAGCTCACTGTTGTGCATGTTAAAACATATAGCTTAACTTTCTGTGTTTATTTATTTGGTTGGAATGCTTCTGGGTTGTTTCTGGACATGTGCAGAGCCCAGTGAGCATGCAAAGCAATTCTTGGAAGTCGATCGGGACTCGCGAGGACTCACTGTCTCGCGCGAGGGTCCTCCTGATTCCAGTAATTGCCCTTGCATGAGCAATTTGGCCCTCGGCCTTTGTTTTAACACCCCCACTGTTTAGGGATTGCATTTCAATTAATTTAGCTCCTGTTTGTAATAATTAGCAATATTCATTTACTTTCAGTCCATTTAAACTGCTTGGTTTGCCTCCTGGGTGTGCACTGGTCCTTCCAGAGCCCAGAAGAGGATTAAATTCAACCTGTGGTGAAATAGGACCCTCGCGCGAGTGAGTGAGTGTGTCGTGCGATGGTCTTCTTTGCATGCACGTTGATCCATGCATGCAAAGGTGGCCATGGTGTATGGCACACCCATTTTATGAGCAGTCTGGTTTATTTCTCATCAGAGGGTTGGATTTCATCCTATTTCCATTATTTCATCCATCCGTGCCTTGTTTATATCACATCTTGCAAATCGTGTTACAGTCTTAATCCCCGATTAACTGTTCCCCCGCCCTAACTGGCTTAAAATTGGTTAAAGAAGAAAATGAATCACAAATATTCTCACAAAATGCCTAAGTAGAGACCGATCTTCAGATAGGGCGAGAGGGGTGCCTTAAAACCCTTCCCCTCTTGTAACCTGGCTCCCGAACCCAGATATGGTTATGACGGACTGGTTCCTTCACTTTTTCAAATCAAATAGCGTGGCAGGTGCTTCGAAATACGGTTCCTTGGGTGACGGACCTTCAAACCCAGGTGGCGACTCTGTGTTTTGCGAGCGCCTGCTTCTTCGCTCACGCTCCTTCGATCTATCGGGCCGCTTTTGGTGCAAAGAGGAACGAAGTCCTCTTTCCCAAGGGCATGCTGCCCACAGTGGCGACTCTGCTGGGGATAAATCGAACCAATATTAATCCATACTTAGAGTTTAATGCGTTTGTGAACAATCCCTTAAAAGTCTGTCAAAACGGTGAGTTTCGCGCTGCCGAAGGTTAGAATGGTGATTTAACAGGACCTCGTGTCCGGCCAATCTAATTTGGGACTTTTTCAAATGTTCACTTGCGTAGTTTCCTCTAAAAATGGACTAAATAAAGTGAGCCGAGCTTGAAAAGGCATTTTATGGTTTTGTGATTCTTCTTCTCCTTAAATCAATTTCTAGCATCTCATTTGCATCGATGTGGGATAAGCCTCGTTGGATCGTTTTGGCAATCCGGCACGGTTTACCGGAGACCGGGGACCTCGAATGACCAACAACCTTCGACGATGATGGGTCATGCTACCGTTTGACTGTTGCTCAGCGATATCGCGGGCGACGGGAGGTATATCTGTGGCCCTAGTCCGAGGAACCTGTTACAAGCCAAAACCGGCCTTTGCATATACAAAGCATTAGAACTCTCCAAACTAGGACAGGTACCTACAGGGTAAGATTTATTTGCATCTAACCCCCACATACTGTCTACGTGTTACTGCTTTCCCTATCGCATGCACTGTACATCATACCGTCTTGCGTAGGAGCATGTTTTAGGGCGGCTTTTAGGATCTCGTTCTTACAAGTATGTCTTGAGCTGTGTTGGGTGTTGTTATGGCCCAATGAGGAGTCATGCATCCAGATGATGCATATTGTCAGTTTTTTTCAAAACCTTAGAACAGTAGGGACTTTAGGAAATCAAAAGTTTCCTACACCCTTGTCTATATACCTTATTAGGGTTTCAAACAGAAAACTAGGAACAACAAAGAACATGCCATGATGCTTACACCAGTCAGGTAATAAGTGCCTCGTCACTTACACCGCCCGGCTAGCAGCGCTGTGCCGCTCATGCCATTTCTGGTTATAGTATCATGACATGTCCACCGAGTTGTTCCAACTTCAAAGTTGAAACCCCAATCAGCGAAATGGCTGAAGGTTTAGGGTTCTTCCGACATCCTTTAGACTCATATTGGCTCGAACAAGGATACGTCCCCGAAAAATTCTGAGGATTCTGGCAATGCCTGAACAGCTCGAGACAGACTTGTTTTCTAGTCTTAGAGTCTAAGGGCGACACCGACGACGCCGGCTGCATTACTTTAGTCTTTTAATTAGATTAAAGTTGCTGCAGGATCCCTGAGCCTTCTATTTATTGTCAAGCAAAGTTCGAGCCATTGCACCGCCAAGGAAAGTATCGAGGAAAGTTGGCAAACCCACTGGGAACGTCTACAGCGAATCCGGTCGAGGCTTGTCGTTACAATCGATCCAGGCCATACAACGGAAGACTCTCCGCTCTCTTCGTTAGCTGCCTTACGATCAAGCTCGTCACCAATTTTGGAAGAAGTTGTGCAGCCAACATCCCCTGTTCTCTCTTCAGCATCTGAAACTTTCGACATGGCCGGAAACCCCGAGGTTCAGCCGCTTACTGTGGAACAGATGCTCGTGAACCTTCAGACTAGCATCACTGCCATGCAGTAGAGGGCCGCCCAAACCGATGCTAATGTCACTCGTTTGAATGAACTCTTCGACACTCGCATTCCACCACC
The DNA here is from genome assembly GCA_025413875.1 of Rhododendron molle. Taxonomy (NCBI): domain Eukaryota; kingdom Viridiplantae; phylum Streptophyta; class Magnoliopsida; order Ericales; family Ericaceae; genus Rhododendron; species Rhododendron molle. Next base: position 40,878,782 of record CM046389.1, on the reverse strand, counting down.
TCTTGAGGAGGAAAGCGAGGCCGAAGATGATCTGCATGTGCAGCGAATTATGGTAGAAGATCCCAACAATCTCGGGCGCGTCATTATTCAGCACAACCCCCGAATTGTTCATACACCTACTGGTAACCCTGCAGGTAACATCTTGGCTGAAAATCCAGACATTACTACTCTTGTGGCCAAGATGGCCCAGCTTGAGGAATCCATTGCCAAGGCGGAAAAAGTCAAAGCTGGAGGCATTGACTTAGATCGTCTCTGCCTATATCCCAATGCCAAGCTTCCTGAGAAGTTTAAAATGCCAGATTTGGCAAAGTTTGATGGAAGTGGTGACCCTCGGACCCATCTTTACAGTTACCATGCTGCAATGAAGCTGCTTTCAGTTGAGCCTGAGGCCATGTCACAGCTCTTTCCTCAAACCCTCTCGGGCCCTGCCTTTCAATGGTTTCGCTCGACATCGCAAAAAGGAGGACTTGGGAGGACATTGGGACTCGCGCTTATTTCGCGAAAGGCATACAGTTACAACTCTCAACTGAAGATGACCACACGAGAGCTGGAATCCACAAAGATGGAGGCTAAGGAGTCCTTTGCCGATTTTGTCAAGAGATGGAGAGCTAAGGTTGCTCTCATGATTGATCGCCCTAGCGAGAAAGACCAGCTCCGCATTATCTCTCGAAATCTCCAACCGGACTATGCCAAGCATTTGGTTCTTGCTCAGGCATCTGCAAACTTCGACACCTTCTATGATTCGGGTCTGGCCATTGAGGATGCACTCCAAAGCGGAATTCTGACAAAAGGAGAATCTTCTAATCCCCCGAAGGCAAAGCCCTGTGCTTACTCTGGGAACACCAATGCTCTGTTTGGGACGGGGACCTACTCCAATACAGCAACCAGTGGTACCAACGCCTCTGCTTCCAACACCACAAACCACATCGCCGATGTCAATCAGGTTCAGTCGCCACAGAACAACCGGCCCCGTGGACAGCAACGTAGCTTCTCTGCAATTGAGGCACCTCTGTCCTCAGTTTTGGAGAAGTTGGTAAAGTCAGGGCATCTCAAGCCCCTGGATCCAATGCCTTTACCCAAGAACCCTTCGCCTGGCTTCAAGGCCAATCTCTATTGTGCCTACCATCAGGGTGCCGGCCACCTCACAGACTCCTGCTTTCGTCTTCGGCATGCAATTCAGGATCTTATAGACGAAGGGACTCTCTCGGCACCACCTCCGCCAGCCCAAAAACCAAATATCCTTTCCAATTCCTTACCCCATCACAAGGCTGTTCCACATATCAGCCAAATCTCTCTCAGCTCCACACAAATCAACCCTACCTCCACTATATTTAACCCCACCGACCATATAATCCCTGTCGATCAATCAAAACCCATTGTGCTCATACCTGCAGAATCCGATGCCGAACTCATGTTTATAGGGCAAGCCTATAATCCGCCCACCCATTTGGTGCAAGCAGGCTTGAATTTCCTCAACGACAATATCGGTGATCTGCACGACGGTCCTTTTCCACAAATCCAACTTGATCCTACGTCAACTCGTAATCTTCCCATCTTTGGTGTAGATTCTCCTGGTTCTATGCGGGACTTTGCAAGTCAATTCAGAGCTATGATGCCAGCCTTACCTGAGCCGGAGCCGAAACTTGATATGCAGGCTGTAGGCTGGGCAAATAGCTGATAGTGAGGATTATCATGCCCCTCTTATCCAAGAATGGTTCCAACTCGGGTTGGAGGGTTTTCCTCTGCACCTCGAGCAGGCTCCACCCGACCCGGCATGGGAAGCAGAATGGATCGCTCAGCATGAACAAATAGGACTTGACCCTCTGGATGGCATCTCCTTATACATGCTCTTTCAGGAACCTCAGCCTCAGATTCCTGAGGAAGAGTACTTTTGGGATCCTGAGCCCGCTTGGCAGTTTCCGGTCACTTTTCCTGGGCCTCTCCAAGGTTATACTACTCCTGAGTACATGACGCACCTTGTTGAAGACAATCTGGTTCAAGAGGAGACCCGTGTCTTGGGAGAGTGTTTCTTCCCTTCTACCCTCAACAGGCTTGTTGACTCGGTAGCTGGCCCTGCGTACGACCCTGTGCTCAATATCATAGATGAAGATCAACCACGCCCTGTGGTTTCTCCTCCAGAAGACTTCAGCGTCATGGTTACAGGTCTGGTTCCGCCAGCTAATCTTTGGGATGTGGATGAGATAGTCGATGTCCAGGTTGGAGCCGAAGTTTGGGCCGTCAGCCGTTCTCTAGCTGATGGTGGCCTCTGGGATGTTCCTTTCACTGCAAATCCGGAGCCAGAACACGAGGTTGCAGCGGTCCAAGATCTGAATTTCTGGGACTCACTACTGATGAAGGATCTCGCTGAAGACCTGGGGATGAATACAGAAGCGCCGGTGGCTGCACTGGCTACTGACAAAGGAAAGCGTAAACTGGGGGAAGTTCCGTCTGATCTCTGGGATGTGAATAAAGACCCTCAAGCTGTGCCTTCCTTGGGAAACATTCTTGACGTTACGAGGAGTGGACGAGTCTTTCAGCCTGCTAATCTGCAAGCTGAGACTTCGTCCAACCCTTCTAATCAAAGGAATGAACCCATTGCCTTCCCAGGGTCGGCACCACTTGAGTTGCCAAGCACGGATCTTATTCAGAGGCAGCTTGAGCGGGTTCCTGCTGCAATATCTCTCTGGGGTCTAATTTGTTCTTCCCGTGAGCATCGTCAGAAGCTATGCCACACTCTTTCCCGTTTGGAAGTTCAATCTGATGTCACTCCGGAGGCTATGGTTTCCCTTATCCTTCCTCCTACTGCTAAGCACACCGTGATCTTCACTGACAAGGATCTTCCTGTTGAAGGAACTGATCATAACCGCCCTCTGCACATTACAGTCAAGTGTCGCGGACTGGGTCCCGATCGCCCTCATTGACAACGGTTCAGCCATTAACGTTTGCTCGATGAGGGTGGCCTATCGTCTGGGCGGCCAAGAAAGATTTTGCACCTTCCAACCTGGCCGTCAAGGCGTATGACGGCACTCGCCGTGTGGTTGAGGGCACTTTGATGCTCAAACTTGATACGAGGGGTTTGAAATGGACGTTGAGTTCCATGTCGTCGACATACCGCAACCTTGACTTTGTTCTTTGGGCGTGCCATGGCTCCACCTGCTCAGATATCATGGCGTGCTATCCACTCTTCACCGAAAGTCATCGCTTTGCCGCCGCCTGGTACGCTCACCATTTGCGAGGACTTCGTCCGCTCAAAGAGGATGGAACACCAGTGGGGATCATGCATGGTGAGGAGGACGTCGACCTTGGAGGTTTTTCTTTTGATACGCCAGGTTCGCTTTGGCTATCAACGTGGACGGGGACTTCCTCATCAGCTCTGCCGCTAGGACATCATGCGCCGGATGTCTTACTTTCTTGGTGCTGGCTTGGGAGTCCACCATCGTGAGTTCCGGAGTTCCCTGTCTTTCCTTCTTTCGAGGGCCGTTTCGGTTTGGGATACTCTGCCTGCCGGAAATGCCAAAAGAAGGAAACATACGGGAAAACCTCGAACTCTCTACGGTGATCCCGATAGCTACTTTGTGCGTGAAGTAGGGAATGCTGCTTACACTGGACAGCCTGAGCCCTTCATCAACCCGGAAACTGGGGAGCTGCTACCTGGTTTTGAGGTCTTCGCTGACAACACCTGGTCTGAGAGCGATGACGAGCCAGCAAGGATGGAATTCAAGAGGAAGCCTAGTCAGGTCAAGATCAAGACTGACTGGCTGGGAACTTTCAATCAGGGGAGCTTGGAGCTGTTCTTCCAAGAATTCTCTCAAGTGGGTTTGGCCAAGGAAGCTGAAGAAGCCGAAGTGCTCATGCTCGGGCCTGATGCTCTCGAGGACCCCACTGCTCTTATTTCAGAGGCCAAGGGTAGCGTTAAAAATTGCATTTTCAAGCCGCGCCTAACTTGCATTGATGACACTTCTGAGTCTGAGTCAGAGTCCAGTGAGTCTTCTAAGTCTAGCTCTGAGTCGGAGTTTGTGCCTCTTGGCCCTCCACGTCATAGCTTTTATTTCGAGTTTGACTCTCTTGTACTTGGCGACCCGTTGGGGTCTTGTGAAATGGATGAAGCGTCTTCTGAGTACTTGCATGATCTTTATATAAACTGTGTCGACCCCGATGATGAAGGGATAGATTTCGATGGGGATATTCCCAATTAAGGAAATCCGTGCCCTCATCGAGAGGGAAGATGAAAGGCATGCTCAGCCATTAAAAGAGGAAATAGTTTCTATAAACTTGAAAGATGAGAATGATCCCCGAATGGTTCAAGTGGGCTCCACGCTTTCACCAGAGGAGCATCGTGATTTGAAGGAGTTGCTCACCGAATACAGTGATGTCTTTGCTTGGTCTCATCAAGACATGCCGGGCATCGACCCTGAGATAGTGGAGCATCGAATCCCTTTGTTACCAGATGCTAAGCCTGTGAAACAGAAACTCAGACGAATGAGGCCAGATTGGGTTCAGAAGATCAAGGATGAGGTTACAAAACAGATTGACGCCGGATTCCTCATGGTTTCTCAGTATCCCACTTGGGTGGCCAACATCGTTCCCGTTCCCAAGAAGAATGGGCAGATACGAGTCTGTGTCGATTTCAGGGACTTGAACAAAGCAAGCCCCAAAGATGATTTTCCCTTGCCACACATTGACGTGCTTGTGGATAATACGGCAGGGCATGCTTTGCTTTCGTTCATGGATGGTTTTTCGGGCTTTAACCAAATTCTTAAGGCACCCGAGGACCGTGAGAAGACAACGTTCATCACTGAATGGGGAACTTACTGCTATCTGGTCATGCCTTTTGGGCTAAAGAACGCTGGACCTACCTATCAGCGGGCTGCTACAACCATCCTGCATGATATGATCCACAAAGAGGTCGAGGTCTATGTGGATGACATGATTGCCAAATCAAAAACTCGAGAGGGACACATTCCTGTACTAAGGAAATTCTTCGAGAGACTCCGTAAGTTTTCGTATGCGTCTCAATCCACAGAAATGCACCTTCGGAGTCACGGCTGGCAAGATGCTCGGTTTTATGATCACTTCCCGTGGGATAGAGGTTGACCCGTCAAAGATCAAGGCAGTGCTTGAGATGAAGCCACCAAAGTGTCACGAAAAGGGATGCGAGCTTTGGGAAAGGTTCATTCCATCGCCAGATTCTATCGCTAAGTTGACCTTTAACTTGCGAGCCGATATTTCGTTCTACTCAAGAAGGATATCCCGTTTGTGTGGTCAGATAAGTGTCAAGCGGCTTTTACTTCCATTCAGAACTATCTTCAGAATCCTCCGGTTTTGATGCCACCAGTACCGGGAAGCCCTTGATACTCTACATCTGTGAATCCGTCTTCTATGGGATGCTTGCTAGCTCAAGAAGGAGATAAAGGAGTCGAAAAGGCCATTTACTACTTAAGTAAGAAGATGGTTGGATGCGAAGAACGCTACACTGTGGAGAAGACGTGTTGGGCTCTTGTTTGGGCTTCCAAAAGTTGAGACACTACATGCTAGCTTACCCGGTTGAAGTTGATTTCTCGGATGGATCCTCTCAAGTATCTATTCGAGAAGCCAGCACTTACCGCAAGTTAGCACGCTGGTTGCTCATGCTAGCGGAGTTCGATCTCGAAGTATGTCACAGGAAATGCATTTAAAGGCCGTCTTTGGCTGGCAATTCTTGGTGATCACCCTGGGTCGATGGGCGGAGGACTCAGGACTTTACGCTTCCAGGCGAAGAGGTGCAGCAAGAGTTGATGACGTATGGACTCTCTACTTTGATGGGGCAGCCAACCAGAAAGGATATGGGATTGGGGTCTTGTTGATAACGCCCGACGGCTCTCATATTCCTCTGGCGTTCAAACTCAATTTTGACGTCATGAATAACCAAGCCGAATATGAGGCCTGTATCGTTGGCATGGAGGCCGCATTAACACTTGGTGTTGAAAAGCTCAAGGTCATTGGCGATTCTAATCTTGTTGTATCTCAGGCCAACGGGGACTGGAAAGTTCGGGAAGAAAGGTTGAAACCTTACCATCAAGACTTGGAAGACCTTATTCCTCGTTTCAACAAGGTGACCTTTACCCACATTCCCCGTTTGAAAAATCAATTCGCCGATGCCTTGGCAACTTTGGCCTCCATGGTTGAACTTCCGTTAAGTGTCAAGCTTCGTCCTATCCTAATTGAACAGCGGGACTGCCCTGCTTACCAATATGTTAGCACCATTGATGATGTCAATGATGGTTTACCTTGGTATCATGACATATGGAACTTCGTAGAAAGGGGTGAATATCCGGCTGAGGCCTCTAAGAAAGATCAACTCGCACTGCGGAGGATGGCTGCTCAATACATCATCTGTGGAGGAAAGCTTTACAGGAGATCCCATTGTGGGATGCACAAGCTCTGTGTTAACGGTGCTGAGGCCACCACGATAATGGAGGAGATTCATGAAGGAATCTGCGGTCCTCACATGAGCGGTATCATGCTTGCCAGGAAAATACTTCGTCAAGGTTACTTCTGGTCCACTATGGAATCGCAGTGCGTGGATTATGTCCGTCGCAGTCACAGGTGTCAGATTCACGCCAATCTTATGCATGTTCCTCCTTCTAAGTTATTCGGTATGGCCTCACCTTGGCCCTTCTCTGTCTGGGGCATTGACGTTATCGGCATGATCAGGCCGTCTGCTTCCAATGGTCATCGGTTCATTCTGGTGGCAATCGACTACTTTACCAAGTGGGTTGAGGCTGAATCCTACAAAACTCTGACTGCAGTTCAGGTTGCTCAGTTCATCAGGAAAAACATTATCTATCGATACGGTGTCCCACAAGCATTTGTGTCCGATAATGGGGTTCACTTCAAAGGCAGGGTTTTGGAACTCTTTGACGAGTTTAAAATCCAGATTCATCATTCAACGACGTATCGCCCTCAGACGAATGGGGCAATCGAAGCAGCCAATAAGAACATTGAAACAATTATCAAGAAGTCTGCAGAGTCCGCCAGGGACTGGCACGAGCAGCTACCTCTGGCTCTGTGGGGGTATCGCACGTCAATTCGAACATCAACCGGGGCAACACCTTACTCCTTGGTCTACGGGATGGAGGCAATGCTCCCTATTGAACTTGAAGTACCGTCATTGAGGATCATGACAGAGTGCGAACTCACGGAATCTGAGTGGCTCAGTGGGAGGTTCGTTGAACTTATGCTTTCTGGCGAGAGGAGGCTTCGTGCCTTGTACCATGTTCAGGGGTATCAGCGAAGGATTGCTCAGGCGTTCAACAAAAAAGTTAAGTCTCGTGACTTGCTTGAAGGCGACATGGTTACAAAGGAAATCCGTGCTCCCATCTTTGATCTCCGCGGAAAGTTCCAACTGAAGCGCGCGGGGCCTTACATCATCAAGACCATCCTCTCGGGTGGAGCAGCTCAGCTCATTGACCTGGACGGCAACGAGTTCAACACTCTGGTTAACCTGGATCAACTCAAGCGTTACTATCCCTGAGAGAAGCTCGCTGGACCGAAAACCACAAGGGTGGGCGGTTCCAGGCAAAAATTAGAGCAAGCCTGCTAGACTGAAAACCTGTAAAGGCAGTTTAGGCAAAAATAAATAGGCAAATATCAAAAGCTCGCTAGGCTGAAAACCTGAAAAAGGCAGTTCTAGGCAAAATTTAGAGCGCAAAAGGAGAGGTAAACACACGAGTGAACCCTAGCCTGAACTACGTTTTGACCTGATTCCTTGAAAAGGGATACGTAGGCAATCTTTCTATGAGATTCGGTCACAATCAATCAACTCGATCCGTGGTTTTTCGTTCCAATATATGCGCTGACATTCAAGACCGGCTTGGTGTTCAACACTTGGACCACCAGGGGAGAATTCTTGATCTTTCGATTTTATTCAAACTATTATCTCTATTACATAACTGAGCGAAGCCTTTAAAACAGAAGCATCAAAAACAGAACGAAATGCTAAAGGCCTTAACAGGCTCACGATTTATTTTAGATCATGTGAGCTTTCCCAGGAGTCAGTCTGCGTTTTGTCTTTCTGCAACTTCTTTCCGTAGCCATGTTTTGTAGCAGCGTTGCAGGTTGGTGCTGAAATCTGGATCCGCTCCTCCAAGTTGTCTCAAGCCCCAATTGCGTGCATAGCCAATCAAGTTCTGGGCAGTGAATACAGGAGTGTGGAAGGCTTCCACCCTAGCTCGGTGCAGCCCCTGGCTCATGCCTAATTGCCGAAGGATACGGCCTGGAATATAGAAAGTGAAGCTGGATAGCCCAGCAATCACCATTCTTTCATAACCCGCAGAGTGTAGGGCCATGTCGGGAATGTCTAGCGCCCGGTGCCTCCAAACAATTTCCTGTGGCAACAGGTTATTCATGAACATATACCATTCCTCTGTGGACATTTCTGGATATAGCATCCCACGTTGATGCATCCGCCCAGGCAGGTGTGGCCAATTCGCCTCCGGAGCTTCAATCAATCCCAGCTTGTCTGATAACCACAGCTACGAGAGTGAAAAAGACAAGTAAGATGCTATATAAAACTTGAGTGGAAAAACAAGTCAGAAACTCTGATATTGGCCTTAGCTGAGTGTTGAGTTAAAAACAGAATGTGTGAGAGCCAGAAAAAGGTGAGCTGAGTGAGTTTACCTGCAATAGGAGTAGACTGCCGCCAAATACTTCTGCCTGGCCGGTAGCTACCAAGTCCAACCCCATGAGTGTTTCTGCAAGAACCAGTGGCACGATGTTCTTTCGAACGCCCAGCTGGGTGGCAACATAAACCAATGAGGGATTGACGCGACCGTCTGGCGACACCAACAGATATGCAGCTAACACGCAGATCGTTAGAGCAAACCATCGCCTGGCCTACACGGCTGTGTCTGTAAGGTCACCTTCGGGCCCATACCACTCCATCAGGCGCATTATGTTTATCTTCCCTCCGCTTAGCAAACTCTCTGTTGCACCTTTTGAGATTTTCAACGCGGATTTCAGGAGTTTAGACATGCTTTCTCTATAAGGAGGCACGATGATCACGTTAGATGCAAAACCTTAGAGGTATGCCTAGAACTCCTCAACTGTTGGACATAACTCGTCGTCTCCTAATCGGAACACGTGAACGTCTGGATCCCAGAACCGCACTGCAGCCCATAGGATTTCAGGACGCAATCTCACGCTTCGGAGATAACGAAACGCGGCCAGCCCGTGGGTCCGGAATGACAGCCAATCACCCGCTACGAATGTTTCAAGCCATGGGCCAATTAGGGTGGGGAGATGATTTGCCATCTTTTAAATGTTATCTGTGTTTTCTTTCTGGAGATAAGTGCTTTGCATTTACAGAGGTATAGCATTTTATAGCCCAAGCATAGCAGGATTTTCATCTTTGTCAAAGAAAATATCTAAAGAGGTTGGTATGAGTCCTTTCAGGGGCAACACTTTTGAATTATCCCAGACCTTTGTTGGACGTCCTCACGTGGAGACAAAGCCTGCAAGCACAGCAACTTTCTGTAAAGAGGTCAAACTTGGCATCTATACTGGACAGGACTGTCGCGCAATACACCAGTACAGTCGCGCGAGTGAATCGTCTTGCGCGAGATTGTCATTTACTCGCGCGTGGGTTGTTTCTTTTCACGTTTTTGAGAACTGCCTACTGGATTATTTTAGGGAATCATGGATTTCCTTTTATTTTATCTGCTGAGCAAATACAACAGGTCTGATGATCAAACAAAGTAAAGAAAAACTGTTCGGATGCCTAACGGCTCTCGAACTTATTCTCAAATACAGACGGGATCCTTTTGAGTTCAGTAGTATCCTCCTGGTCTCGCTTGGATTTCTGCGCGAAGCCATGCCACGTAACGACTGTCCAGCCAGTCCACGAAGTTTGGACTAGGACCCTCAAGCACCCCATTCCTCCAAAGCCTTCGATACTCGCGCAGTGAGGGCACATTGAAGTTAGGCAATTGGAATTCCTCAATTCCGGCCTTGTGCAGCCCTTGACTTATGCCCAGCTGGCGTAGGATGCGGCCCGGGATATAAAAGGTGAAGCTCGTCAGGCCAGCAATTATCACTCTTTCAAGGTCTGTTGTATTGACGGCCATCTCAGGCATAATCAGCCATGGACATCTCCAGACAAAGTCGTCGGACTGCATGTCATGCAGGATCATGCACCATCCCATTACGTCCTGTTCAGGATACAGCAGGGGTCGTTCGAGCAACCGTCTCGGGAAATGTTCCCAACCTGCCTGGGGAGCTTCGAGTAATCCCACTTTGTCAGAAAGCCACATCTGTGAGTGAAAAGACAAGTAAGGAGCTAGATAAAGCCCGAGCGAAAAGATAAGTAAGGTTCAAGAGTGATCCTTAGCCGAGTGTCGAGGTAAAATGAGAAAGTGCGGAAGCCGAAAAAAGGAGAGTTGAGTGAGGGTTTACCTGGAGCAATCGTGGACTGCCACTGAAGACATTGCTCTGTCCGCTTTTGAACAGATCCAAGCCCATCAATGTTTCGGCCAGGACTGTCGAGATGATGTTTTTGCGAGCTCCCATTTGAGAAGCCATGCTCACCACGCTGGGACTAACCCTTCCGTTAGCAGGAACTAGTACGTAAGCCGCCAGTGCGCAAATCGAGAAGGCGAAACGTTTGTGTGCCTGCTCGACATGGTTTTCAAGAATGCCGCTGGACCGCATAAAGGCGATCAAGCGGCGTATGTCTAATTCGCCGCCATGAATAACACCGCCGCCGCTTCGAAATGTTCAGTTTCATCATCAATAAATGGCTCATGTTCTCGTGAACCGGAGGAACGGCAAGGATGTTGGGATTTGCAAAGCCGGGCAAGTAGGCTTGGAACTATTCCACCGTTGGGCACATTTCGTTGTCATAATTACGAAAGACGTGCATAACTGGATCCCAGTGAATCATAGCAGCTTCAAGGAGCTCAGGGCGTGGCCCCACATATCGAAGATCTCTAATTGAGGCCAGCCCTCGAGATCGGGGGCCTGCCCAATCAAAGGCTTCGGTTCTTGCCAACCAAGGATCGAGCATTGCAGCTAGTGGACTCTCCATTTCGTGACTGATAATGTGCTACATCACTACCCGTGGGTTCCATTTATAGGAATTTCGTTGGAATTGTCGGTCCTTGCTTGATTATGCTAAAGGAAGAAGTTGAAAAGTCTTGGGTACTTTACACTTGGCAAGAGAAGGGCTCTCCAATTATGGTGTTGCACTGTGTGCAGGTCGTGGGATAGTCTCCTGCACCCCATAAAGCTTTAAAAATTTTGATTTGGTCAATGAAAGACAGCCTGGCAGAGGATGACCCTCGCGCGAGAGTCTCACTATCTCGCGCGACAGTACGCCCTTGCGCGCGCATCTCACTCTCGCGCGTGACAGCAATCACTCGCGCGAGTGTCCCATTTACTCGCTCGATGGTCCAAACTGCATTTTTGATAGTGTGCAGCAGCTACTGGTTTAGCTTGGTCATTTTAAGTTCCAGGGGTATTTTGGCAGTTCTTTTGGTTTCTACAAGTCATGTTGGGCATATGTGACTGTACCCGAGCATCGGTTACGAAAATTCGCGCTTAACAAAGATTTTGGACCCTCGGCGGCCCGTTTCAAGCTAAAATCGAGGTTTTGGAGGTTCAAAATCCGTTCTGAAGGGTTTTGCCAAGTTCTCTCATGCCGCACAGGTCATATAGAGCGTATGTGACTGTACGGAGGTGTCGGTTTCAGTCCGGGACATAATTGAGTCTTGTTTCGCTGTTTCGTGTCCCTTTTGTGTCCTTTGGACACTTTTTCGCATATCTCTCGCCTCGGGATGTTTTTCTCGATTCCGTCAATTTGTGCAAGTCACGTTATGCGTACTTAACCTTTCGGAAGCGTCGGTTTGGATCAAAGTCAAGTATTTTGAGTTTTGGCCTTTTAATGCCCAAAATTTCATTAAATTTGCCGTATCCTCGTATCCTGGCCGTGTCCTAGGGTACATTTTCCGTTTTCTTTCGAGCTAGTCACCCCTATACACGTGTGTGCATCTGTGGTCGGTCTCGGTGTATTATCAATGCAAGTTTGGTATTAGTGGTCGGCGTTTTACCTCTTTTATACATATAAAGGGCGAAGAAACCATGAAAATGCAAATTTTATAACTAAACCATGCTGTATCAAACCAAACCAAAGGAAAGTACTATATCTGCGGCGCTCCGGCCAATCAAAACCATCAAAGTAACAGGGCACACTCGCCCACCATCAAAAAGGCACGCAGGCCTCCCAAAAACAAGTATCAGAGTATCTAAAGCACGTCGGCCTCCATATCTAAACTACTTGGGCACGCAGGCCCGAAATCAAAAGCAAATCATGGAAAGTAGAAAGGCTCCTCAGCGGTCCTCACCTCATCCCAGCCAATCGGTGTCTCCCAGGTCCTCCGCAACATCACCATTGTCGTCATCATCGTTGTCATCCTCGTCGTCGTCAGCGGCAAGCTCGTGCGGATTCTGCAGGTACCGGGGGTCGTCAGCAGTATCGTCGGAGTCGCTCCTGTGCTCCTCGTCCTCCTCGTCTCCTCTTTCCTCTTCCTCCCGAGGTTGGGCTAGGACGAGCTGCCTCTTGCGGGCCGGCTCGCCTTGGCCCGACCTATCTCGCCTCTCTATCCGGTACCTCTCCTCTGCACGCGCCGCTGCCTTCTTGGCTGTCTCCTTGCTCACCATGGAGGGCTGTGAGCTCCTGGTGTGTCGAGTAGTAACTGGAGGCGTAGTAGTCTGTGCTCGTGGCGGAGACCGCGCTCTTTTCCTAGAAGCCGCCCGTCCCTGTGCCTGCATGTTTACATGTTGCATTAGTGTATGTTTTGCAATATGTTTGTCTATCAAATGTTTAATTGGCAGGTATGTTCTTTCAATTGGGAAGCTATCTATCAGCTACATTTGGTAATCGGGGATTTTCAAGGTAGTCATGTGTATATCGAAAGCATATATGTATGGCACGTATTGGAAAGCAAAAGGAGCGTATCGTTGTATACCTGAGTCCTTTGAGGAGCGGCCGCCTGAGCTGGCTGAGCTGCGGGTGCTGGATAACGTAACTGCAACGGCACGCCCTGAGCTGCTCGCCTCACTAGATACTCCAATGCAAGCATGCGACGAACAACTTCGTTCACCCATTCAACAGGCACCTGTGCATGTTATTCAATCCGCAAATATTTCAGACACAGTTCAAAGATGTTGAAATTACAGAAATGGAAGTTGGTTTACCTGTACAGTCACTGCCGGGGGCTCTCTAAGTGCAGGCACAAGCTCCACCTCAGCTGTATTCCCCTGATGGTCCACCACGTCTACCTTCCAAACCAACTCCGGAGGCCCACCGACTACTGGCCTGCTCTCTCTACGTCTCACGCGGCGCTCTCCTCCCCTCGGTGCCTCAGCAGCGGCCCTCCTCTCTGCACCAGCCTCGCGTGCCTGCTCCTGGATCTCTCTGCGAGCCCTGACGCCAAGTGGCCTCGCCAAGCAATCTCTCTGGTAGGCTGCATAGTCCATCGTCGGACGCAGGTGGCGTGTCAGCTTGTGTCTGGCCTCGTGTACCTCTCCAACTCAGCCAGCGTGTAGTCTCCTGTGTGGGAAGCTCGTGGTGGGAGTGGCCCTGGCACCTGAAACTCAGGGTAACCGAGTGACTGGCGGACCACTCGATCCCCTAAATACCACTGCCAACCAAAGGCTGACTCCAATAGCACCCTGCTAGCTGTGACTACTCTACTCTGGGCCAAGTACTCCGGCTCCGGCCCGCTTGTTCTCCAGGGATTCCACTCGACCTGCATAAAGCGACAAGCAAGCAGTGTGCACAATTGATCAGCGACAGCATTATGGAAAGCATGCATAATAGTTCATTTGGGTTCTTATGTTATACCTGTGAAGCTCTCAGCTCATCCAGATACAGCCTGTAAGCATTGAGGCTGCCTCTTCCTTCTTTGGTGCCCCTGTACTCCTTACTCCATATCAGTGCTCGCGGGAGGGTGCTCAGGTCTGGATGCTTGCACTCCGGAGGGTACATCCTCAACACCTCGTAGGCCCAAAGCTGCAGTGTTATCAAAAAGGGAAGTGCATCAGTCACGAGTTATACAGTTATGCAGTTAAAGATAGTATGCAATCTATGCAATTGGTACAAAGGAAATCATACTACCATAATGGAAATTATACCTCCCAGACACGCCAATAGCCGGCCATGCTCTGCCCATTCCTCGAGGCGTCGCCAAAGAACTGGTAGGCAGTGCCGAGTGCTGCTCCGCCCCAATCAAAACGGGAGGCTGCCCTCAAATCCTTCAGAGCAGGTAGGTACGACAGGTGTACAGTGCTTCCCCGGCCTGGGAGTAGTGAGGCTCCGAACATGTACAGCAGGTATGCCCGGGCAATTTGCGCTTCCTCATGCTCATTGCTCGGCTTCTTCTTTGAATACCGTATGAACTGAGCATATCTCGCCGCTCCTCTCTCTACCTGGGGCACCTCCCCCAAGAACCACTCCAGAGCCGCTGGGTCGACGTGTATCCCTGAGTCAAACGGGATGGGCTCTCCCCCAACCCTCAAGCCTGTGATCGCCGCGAAGTCACTCAGCATCACCGTCATCTCTCCCGGAGGCAGGTGGAAGGTATTAGAGGTATCCCTCCATCTCTCGGCCAGTGCGACAAGGACGACATGGTCATTCCTAACCGGTACTGTCAGGGTTTGTATGAACTCCCTGAAACTTGCTGCATCCACCAGCTCCCTCACCTTCGGTGGCAGCCCTATGTATAGTGCCAGAGAACTGCATGGCCCGCCAAAGCCACGGATATCCCTCTGCTCCGCCTGTTTCAGACAGCAAAGACAAGCAACAGGATATAATGTTAGCATGCAATGCTTTCATTTTCAAGTTCTAGGTAATCAATGCAGCAGCTTAGCCATGCATGGTAAACGAGCAACAGGATACAATGTTAGCGTACAATGCTTTCATTTTCAGGTCCGGGTAATCAATGTATCGGTGTGACCACGGATGGGCGGTCTAAGTTATTTGCTCCAAATTCTCGTTCAAGTAACAGCATGTAGGGCTACAATCCTAGAGCTACATCATTTGAGGCTTGGAATTCGGTGTCATCCTCAACCATTGTTTGGATCAAGTCATTGCATGCATGTTATGTGTTACAAGGGTTGTCTTATTGTGTTTTAACATGTACACAGGACAGGCTACTATCGGATGATTGGTTCAGGCTATGCTTTCAGCACGATGCGTTTTTGGTGCAGCTTAACAGTTGAATTATTAGTGGAAGTTATCGTGTGCATGGCATGTTATACGAGATTTTTCTTGACCTAGCATGTCCTATGTTTAGCCTACGACAGATGGTTGGTTCAAGTTATTACATGCATGGCATTCAGGGCATGGATTATATCGTTATTGCATGGTTCAATTACGATGCATTTTGTGATTCTCAAAGCATGGAACTATCAAGTTGAAGTACAAAAGGGGGTTATCAAGAGTTATACCTCAGCCCAGGTGTTCGCGATGTGTACCCCGGGGTCTCTCAGCACTAGCTCCAGGTCGTAGTCGGTCTGCTGTGGCAGCTTGTACCCCGCAAAGCCTGACGGCACAAACAAGGGCGGCCTCGGGAGTGTGTAGATCTCCTCTGAAAACTCAGGGTGCTTCATAGCACCCGCCTCAGCCACTGCACTCACCCTCGGCCCCAGAGCCTCCTCAGCATCCCTCTCCTCGGCCTCTACATCAGCCGCCAATCCCTTTGGATCGACTCTATCCCTCTCAGCCCTTGCCGCAGCCTCGGCGGCTTCGATCGCCTTGGCTCGGTCTTCCTTGGCTTTCAGAACGTATTCCCCGATCTCGGGGTGCTTTTCCAAGACTCTTGCCAATATCTCGTCGGGCGCGTGCTCGGCAATATCATCGTAAGTGATGGGCACGTGGCGAGAGGAAGTAGCCGCACCCGTCGGTGGTCTGAAAGCGATGTCCTCCTCCCGAATCTCAACTGTCGTGGCCTCGGTGGTCTGCTCTCTTTCAATCTGCACCTCCTCCGCGTGTTCCTCTTCGATAACAACACCCTTACCCTTCGCCGAGTCTCTCGGCGGGGTTTGGCTCGGCTCGGGGTTCTCACCAATAGCTCCACTGCCCTCTGCTCCACCAGAACTTCTGTCAACTATGGGTGGGCCCTCAGCCACCATACCTGGGTCCTTTGGCTCACTACTGGACCCCACAGCTTCTCCCTGCTCTGTCGCGCGAGGCTCTTCCTCGGTCGCGCGACTAACCTCTTCTCCACTGGTCTCCTACTCACGGCCCCGTCCGCCATTGCCGCCGTCCGCAACCTCTGCACCTCGTCCCGCGATGGCTTCGACCGGCGTTTGTTCGCCTATTTCAGCCTCCATTGGTCCACCTTGGTCTTCGGGATGATCAACCACTTCACCTCCGCTGCCTCTATCACCGTGATCTACCATGGGAGTGATTTCTACGCGTGGGTTCTCGGATTTTCAGAAGAAATCTAGGGTTTGGTTGAGTTTGAGAGAGAGTTTGGGTTTGGAAGGGGTTGTGTTTTCTCGTAACCGACTGAAAGACACCCCTGAGGCGTCCCCGCGGTGTTTAAATGTCTGAAACGAGTTTGGGCCGGGTCTGGGTCGTTTCAGAGGCCAAGCCCTGAGAACACTCCATCGCGCGAGGGAGTCACTGCCTCGCGCGACACTCCTTTTGGGCTCCAGGCCCATTTCCCCAGCAGGCAGGCCCAATTCGATTATTCTTGGTGTTAAATAAAATCCCAGGTTTTAATTTTGGTCCTAAATAACTTTTGAGATCATATTGAAATAATGTTGCAATTCGGAGCACTTTTACATCCCCACCGTCAATCAGCGACGATCTATCCGTCCAACTCCGAATCAGCGACGTTCTATCCGTCCACATTCAAATCAACGACGATCTAACTGTCAATCAGCGACGATCTATCCGTCCAACTCCGAATCAGCGACGATCTATCCGTCCACATTCAAATCAACGATTTATCTAACTGGCCGCCAATCGATTTATCTATCCGTCCAACTCCGAATCAGCGACGATCTATCCGTCCAGATTCAAATCGATGACGATCTAACCGTCAATCAGCGACGATCTATCCGTCCAACTCCGAATCAGCGACGATCTATCCGTCCACATTCAAATCGACGACGATCTAACCGTCAATCAGCGACGATCTATCCGTCCAACTTCGATTCAGCGACGATCTATCCGTCCACATTCAAACCACCGTCAATCAGCGACGATCTATCCGTCCACTTATCAATCAAACGACGATCTATCCGTCCACTCGTTCTTCGGTGCACGGTATTCTTGTATACTTGCACATTTTTCCATTAAATCGGCTTTTGGGTGGATTTGGTGGGTGTCTAGAAACCTTTGACGTTACCCGTACCAGTCAATGGTGCTCCGCGTGCCGTCAAAGGGGGACTACTGTAGACACCCCAATCCGAATCTCTCGATCGTTTTACGGTTTCTTGTTTCCCCGATGATGAACTAGATCAAAAAGCAGTCTTCAGGTTGGAAAGGTTTGAGCTCGGTGTGTGCGGAACCCCCTTTGAACCCTTTAAAACTATTTAAAAGAAAATAGAAAATCAGTCAACCCTGGGTGTGGAGTTGACCATCGCGCGAGGAAGTCACTGCCTCGCGCGAGGGTCTGCTTTGCCAGGTGTGGTCAAAGTCAAACATTTGACTGTTGACCCACGCGCGACAGGTGGAACACTCGCGCGCGAGTCTCACTGTCTCGCGCGATGGTCCTGAGTTGTCCCTTTCACCCTTTTTCAGCCAGTTGGTTGCTTGCCAGGGGAGCTACAGGGCTGCTGAACCCCGTTTTTCTCCACAGAGTACTGTACAGTGTAGGCTTTGAGAACATACCCTCACACAACCCTTCCCATCACCTTTCCACCAAGCTTAGCCACCAAGTTTGGTCCTAAGGGGGTGTTTGCCACCACCCTTGGCCCTTGGCTCCTCCTATAAATACCCCCCTTGTTCTTCCATTACAAGGGCCACAAAAATTCACCAACTTTAAAAGTTTAGGAGATTGAGAACTCTTGCAAGCACAAAGGCTCTCAACCCTAGCTTGCTTCCCATACATTTCCTTACTCCATTTTCCATCACAAGCTTCGCAACCTTGTTCAATCCTTTCCAAAACTTTTCAAGCAAAGGTATAAGCACCTTTAACTGCTTACTGTTTTGATCCCTGAGGGGGGCTGTCAGGGCCAGGATTGGTAATCAATACCAGTTTTAGTCCTAAAGTCGAAAGTTACAAGCCCGAATGAAGCATACCCTCGCGAGTGATTGAGACTCACCAGCCTGTGATTCATTGTCTCATGCGACAATCTTCGTGGGGTTTGAGGATGCTGCTTTTCCATGTTTTATCATGTTATTATTGGTTTTACAGTATGTTAGGTATTTTAGCTCACTGTTGTGCATGTTAAAACATATAGCTTAACTTTCTGTGTTTATTTATTTGGTTGGAATGCTTCTGGGTTGTTTCTGGACATGTACCAGAGCCCAGAGCATGCAAAGCAATTCTTGGAAGTCCAGTCAGGACTCTCGCGCGAGAGACTCACTGTCTCGCGCGAGGGTCCTCCTGATTCCAGTAATTGCCCTTACATGAGCAATTTGGCCCTTGGCCTTTGTTTTAACACCCCCACTGTTTAGGGGTTGCATTTCAATTAATTTAGCTCCTGTTTGTAATAATTAGCAATATTCATTTACTTTCAGTCCGTTTAAACTGCTTGGTTTGCCTCCTGGGTGTGCACTGGTCCTTCCAGAGCCCAGAAGAGGATTGAATTCAACCTGTGGTGAAATAGAACCCTCGCGCGAGTGAGTGAGTGTGTCGCGCGATGGTCTTCTTTGCATGCACGTTGATCCATGCATGCAAAGGTGGCCATGGTGTATGGCACACCCATTTTATGAGCAGTCTGGTTTATTTCTCATCAGAGGGTTGGATTTCATCCTATTTCCATTATTTCATCCATCCTTGCCTTGTTTATATCACATCTTGCAAATCGTGTTACAGTCTTAATCCCCAATTAACTGTTCCCCCGC
Organism: Rhododendron molle; assembly: GCA_025413875.1. Lineage (NCBI taxonomy): Eukaryota > Viridiplantae > Streptophyta > Magnoliopsida > Ericales > Ericaceae > Rhododendron > Rhododendron molle. The sequence continues at coordinate 40,859,725 of CM046389.1, read as the reverse complement.
CCTAACTGGCTTAAAATTGGTTAAAGAAGAAAACGAATCACAAATATTCTCACAAAATGCCTAAGTAGAGACCGATCTTCGGATTGGGCGAGAGGGGTGCCTTAAAACCCTTCCCCTCTCGTAACCTGGCTCCCGAACCCAGATATGGTTATGACGGACTGGTTCCTTTACTTTTTCAAATCAAATAGCGCGGCAGGTGCTTCGAAATACGGTTCCTTGGGTGACGGACCTTCAAACCCAGGTGGCGACTCTGTGTTTTGCGAGCGCCTGCTTCTCCGCTCGCGCTCCTTCGATCTATCGGGCCGCTTTTGGCGCAAAGAGGAACGAAGTCCTCTTTCCCAACGGCATGCTGCCCACAAGTATAAGCAGACTTGACTGAAAAAATGAGATCTTTGCTCCACCTCTGCTGAAGGCGGTCCTCCTGAGATGCACTCATCAACTGCACTTGATTCTGAAGTTGATCTCTTTCCCAGTCACACAAAACTCTCCAGAATTGGAACTTCCAGTTATCTTGATTCTGAACATCCACCATGTCAGCTACCATTGCTTCTTTTTGGGTAGACAACCTAAAAAGACTTGGGAAAACAGCTTTTAGAGTCTCATCACCCAACCATTTATGCTTTCAATTTTATCTTTGTACCTGAGTTGATCTTGAACTTAAAGCCTTTCATGACAAAATTTTATCTTTCTTCCACTGCTTTGTTTGAATTTGAAGATGGAGATGAAAGGCAAAAAAAGGAAACAGTTTATTTTTTTCACCTTCACGAGAGACAAAATGTACAAGTATTATGGGACATTCAAAAACAAAAAAATGGAACAAAATTTTGGGACGGAAAGAGTACATTTTTATTTTGAACTGCTAAACCAAACCAAACCAAATTAACCAAACAAAACCAAACCTTAAACCAATATCCCAATAGGGAACACAACATCATAGCCAGCCAAAAACCAATATCCCAACTAGATTGGACCAATATCCCAACTAGATTGACACATTAGTCCCCCCGAACAAGAAGAGTTGGCGAGAAGCCTACCACACTGCACTAAAAGCTAATACAAGAAAAGTGACACAAATGTGCTAGACGGAGCGTCTAGCTAGGAACTAACTAGCAGACTGATACACAACAACAACAACAACAAAAATGGCACATCAGAAACTGCAAAATAACATCCCTATTCCAGCAATTGCAGTGTTTCCAACTTAATTGTAGCATTCCAATTCCTTGAACCATCAAATAAAAGTAGCTTCGCTCATTTCGCATGGTGCTTGAGCTTGAATATAATACTCTTCCCGCAAAGCATCCACAAACTACCAACAGCTACGACAGCTGCCAAGAGACCAAAAGCACACATGCAGCAGCATAAATTTCTGGTAAGCCATTTTTTTTTTATCTTTTCCACAATCTTGGTGTTGTTATCATCAAATACTCGTATCACACCAGTTCGTCCGAACTTGTGAAGCTCGCCTTCTCTCCACAATTCTTTGTATGTATTCTGTAAAAACTTGGTTTCTATGTACTCTTGTCCTATCTTGAAGAACGCAACCAAGTTGAGACCGCCGGGTAACAGTGAAAGGAACAAAGGGAACCAGAAGTCGTGGCACACCAGAGAGGTGTTCGTGGAGAGTGCCGTGAAGACGACTGCCTGCGAGATGAAATAAAAATTTGCGAGGGTGAATGCCGACTTTTGGAGACTACTGATTCGGCCGCTCAGATTCTGAACCAATGTTTCGTATTCCAACAACTCCTTCCAGCTGAGTTCATCCCCTGCTTTTCGGGTTGCAGTTTCACCCAGTACATTTGGGGTTATTGGAGGGGCTGCGGCTGAATCAATTTCAGTAATTTCGCCTGTGGTTACCATTATTTTTAGAACAATTGCGAAACAACAAATTGAGAAATATCTGGCAAAATGCATGCCATGGTCTTCTTTGACAATACTTAAAAAGGTGTGAGCCATGAGATAAGATAGAAACTCCCTCTATATTGAGTATTTTTCTAGAGAAAATCTTATTTACGGCTATTCCGTAAAGAAGAAGTTACGGAGCTCAATCATGACCATCCAAAGTGTTTTTGGACGATCCGAATTAAAAACTAATTATGACCAGTAATAATTGATTGTGATTAACTTTTTCTCGGAAAAGTTTCATTAAAATCTGGACCGTCTAAAACCGAAACAGACGCGCGAGATTGAATAGCTCCGTGAACAGGATTAGCCCCGTGTTCACGGAAGCTCCGTGAAAAAGACACTCATTTTTCTGTTGACTTGTGAACTTATTTCATGCATGGCAACAGAGGTTGGACCCGCAGTATGCATGGCAACAATGGTTGGACCCACAGTAAGTCAGTAATCCCAGCTGTCTCCATCTTACGAGTAAGACTGTGTTCTTGTAAATTTGTAAGTCTGAAACTTATGTTGGTATTTTTTTTTTTGCAAAATTATTTAGTTTTTTGTTGTATTTTTTGGTGTTCATTGTTCGTCTTGACAAGACGAATCGAAAAAATATAAAAATATGGACGAATGTTGAAAAAATTTATATAAGACGGCGCTTATATGCCAGTTTGATATTATTTTCGCCTTTAGTGAACTTTTTTTGGCTTTTGGTTATAATTTTTTAATTTTTAGACTGCTCTCGTTGAGACGGATGATTAATCAAAAAATATCACGCAAATCTAACAAAAATTTAGAATTTTCCAACTTGGTCGAGGTATACGGGGGTTGACATTTCCCCGAATGTACAATCTTTTGTTCTTTCTCTTTCAATACTGTTGTTCTCCATGCTATGAGGGCATAGCGTATTTCAAGTTGGGGAGGGATATATATATATATATATATATGTGTATGTATATATGTATGTATGTATGTATGTATACCTTATATATTGTTATTTGTGTTTGATAAAAATTTTAAATTTTTCGTTTTAAGTAAAATAATCCTTACGCAGTACATAGCTTTTGGTATAATTAACACAACTTGGCTCATACTCACTAAGTTCTTAATTGGTAAGAGTTCGATGTAATTAATCCTAAGTGTTTCTTTGCACCTCAACTCATTTGCATGATTAAAGGATGGATGATCTAGGTGTTGAGTTTGTTTTTAAGTAAGTTTTACCCATATCCCGTCATTTTTATCTAAAACTCTTAGTTTAGGTACATAATCTCATGTTCATACCTAATTGTGTTTGATATCTTTGTTGAATCGTTGTGGAATCTATGGCGTAAGTAGGGAGTGATACAAGGCATTCTTTGTGTGTTTAAACCACAAATGTGTCCCCTCGTCCTATTTTGTATCCTAGTCCGTGTCCTACCGCTTTTCTCATTAACCTAGGGATAGGATGTTCGGAGGGTGTGTGGGAAGGTGTGTTATAATGTTGCAAGGTGGTTTGGAGGTGTTTCGGGTGAGTTACAAGTGGTCGGGACAGCCATTGGCCAAGGAAGCAATTTCTGCAGAAAATAGCAGAAGGTATCGGTACCTCAAAAAAAAGGTACCAATACCTTTTTGATCTAGAGAAAGACAGTTGGATTGGTACCGGTACCTTAAAACTTAGGTATTGGTACCAAGGCCAACTGTAACAACTCTGATTTTTACTAAATAAAAATTTTGTTGTTAATATTTGAAAATTCTTTTATTACCCTTGGTTGGTTTATAATCGACTCCTAATTGCTTATTATCCGTCATGGTTAGATTAAAGCCTTATAATTACGATTCTTGGCTGGAAATCCTACTAACTAGTATAGTTAGTTTTTAACCAACTAGTTAAAATAACCTAACCACCTTTTTATCTAGTCAGTGCCTCCTAACCCTTGGTAAACTTCTTGAACCCTTTGAACCTTATGAACCTTTAACCCTAGGTGAACATTTTGAACCTTCCAATGTGAACCTTTTGGACCTTTAGCTTTACCCATTGGACGATAAATGTTACGGTAATCTTTACCCATTGGACAATAGGAAAACCTAGATTATTCTACCAATAGTACCTTACTAAATTTTGTTAGTACATAGATATAGTTATATATAGCTATATATACACATGTTTAAAGTACTTAAGTATTAATTAAGTATAGAAAGTACCCCATTCTTTACCCATTGGTCAATAACCGTTAGGAGAATTTTTACCCAATGGATAATAGCTCAACCTAGCCAACAAGTGTAAGGGTTTATTAATTTAGTTATTTCCTAGATTGCCCATATGTTTGAAAGATTAAAATAGGTTTAAATACATAGTGTTATTTAATATATGTACTTAGTACCTTGGTTTATTAAAATATGTACAAGTATTATTATATTGTAATAAACCATGTGTGCATTAGAATAGTTTATTAGGATTGAAATCTACTAGATTATGTAGTACCCAAGGTATATATATATATATATATATATATATAATATTACAAGTACCATGTGATTGATTTCTTTATTTTATTAAGAAAATCTTATTAACTTGAAAGTTTATTAGATTTCTATTGTACTTATATATATTTGTATATATATATATATATATATATATATATATATACACTTCCATAGTACATAGGAGAGAGAGAGAGAGAGAGAGAATGCCGAGATGAAAGAGAGAGAGATTGGCCGAGAGAGAGAGAGAGAGGAAGGAAGAAAGAAGAAGAGATTGAGTAGTACCTTGGGTGATTTTTCTTTGGTACTTTGATATGCTTTCAATCTATGAAGGCATACTCTTCAAGCAAAATCTTGTAAAAATGTCCTTATTTGTACATTTTTCATTTTTAAACTTGTACACATCCTCCTTTCTTCACCAAAATCTTCCATAATCAAATCCAAAAGACTAAATCTAGCCATGCAAGCCTAAGAGCTAGGTGGTTGATGTGCAAGTAACCTATGACCTAATCCATCAAGCTTTCAATCAAGCTTGAAAGTAGAAAAAAATCAAAGATACGAAAGAGAGAGAGAGAATCGGCTAGAGAGGGAGAGGGGAGAGCTTTGGCCTATAAATAGCAAGCCATTCCAAGCATTCAACTCACACCTTTCCATACTTCAACTTCTCTCTCTAGAAAGTCTAGTGTTCTTGCTTGTTCTTGCTTATCCTTGAAGTTCTTCCCAAGTTCTTCAAGAAACTCATCCTAAGCCGCCACTAAACCGCCACTCCACCACCCTCTCGATCCAAAAGTTCTAGTAGTGTTAGTCAAGACTTAGTTTCGAGAGAAATCTTTCTCTTTCGAAGCTACCGGAAGCTACCGTAGGAAGTTACTCCGCCCGACGTACCATCTTTCCTCCGTAGCCGCCCTACCGCCAAGAAGAACGGTAGACTATTCCTAACCATTTTCTCTAAGTATAGATTTTAATGTTATGTGGATTTTTCCTATCTACTTCTCCTAAGTATATGTAGAATGCTCGTACTCTCTATCTCGACATATAGTATTAGAATATCTCTAATCCCTATCTCCAAGTATACAAAGATTGTTATTTGGCTAAATGTATGAAATGCTTGATTATTAGTAAACTTAAGTTGCTTATGGTGGTATTAACATGATTAAATAGATGACTTTTAATCCTATAACCATATGTTGTCTTTTTGAACTTCCCACAAAGAAGGTAGGAACAGTTTTCGATAAGTACTAACTTAATTAGAAGCATTCGTATTTTGATCTTTGAATTGGTTATGAGCTTGTTGCTTGCATTACTTGTGGTTATGTAATAAAGCATAAGTGATATACCACTCCAAAGGTGTCCGTCCATGTGGCACTATGCTTTACTTTGTATGTCAAATGTCGAATATAATGATGTGATAATATGAGCATAAAATTTAAGATAGAGTTGGATGATCTTGCTAGATTACAATGAATGATTTATGATTTTGTCATAAGAAGTCCTGTCGCGGAGTCTATGCATGTGAAAGAGACACGAAAATCGAGAAAATTAGAAACATGACACCTAGGGTGTGTTTAAAGGCGTTGACTGGGTAAAATATTTTTGAAACTACATAATGACAAGACGTGATAGTCATTATGTGAGTTGAGCGTATGTGTGTGCCAATGGGAAATCGGTGCGGCGGAACCATTGTGAGGATACTAGGGAGACCGGAACGGCGGAGCTGAGGTTGGGTGTGTGGCTTGGTTATCCGTGGAGAGGAGCCAATGCTAATGTGTGCCAATGGGAACCCAGTGCGGCAGAACCATTATGAGGATACTTGGGAACCCGGAATGGCGGAACCGAGGTTGGGTGTGTTAAAAGTGGATTTTTGAAATGATATTCGAAAATGTTGTTTTATAAAGTGGAAAATGGAGACACGGTCTACGACGAGTCGCGTAGGAGAAACCCGAAAAACATGGACACCAACGATAGATAGAGAATGTGGATGTGTAATTGTTATCTGTTCATTAAGAAGCATGTTAAGTTTGAAAAATCGTTAACTATATTATCTCTTGCTTGTAAGTTAAAGGTTAGTGGGTATGGTTTATTCTATTGAGCTCCTGTAGCTCATGGTGTTACCTTTTGGTGACCCTAGCATATTATACTGGGGGCGACGCTGGTATAATGTGTCAGAATTTATAGATGTACAGGATGAATAGTACACTTTGGAGGCTTTCAGAGCCGAGTAGCTTGCTAGGATGGAGGTGGAGGAGGAGGCGAAGCAGTAGAATACCTTAGATTTCCCCTTCTTTTGTGTAATATAAGCACTCTCTTAGGAGTTATTTTGTAATAATGAGCCAGACTCTACTTTGTTGAAGAAATAAAATGTTTAATTAACGTACCCAAAATTGGGGGCGTTACACCAATACGTCAGTTTCCAGGTTTTTAAAGGCATGATTTCCCTCTTCTCTTTTTCATAACCCACGGCCTCCCTCTCTCTAAACCTCTATCTGCTCTCAAACCTCTCAACCCCTAACCACTAAAATCACCCCGAAATCCCTCTCAATCTCCCACAAACCTCACAAATTGTCATCTTCATCTATTAATTACAAGGCTGTTTCCCAAGGGTTTGCAAGTTTTCAAGCCGTAATCTATCAAGTGCAAGGTAAACTCTCCCTCTCCTAAATTTTGAAATTCCTCTTTTCTTTCCGTTAATCTCCATATTCTCCACATCCCCCACATAATTCCACTTACAATCCCCTTCTACAAGCTAAAAATCACCTCCACCGCTCAAAATTTAAAATTTTTACAAACCCTAGCCAAAAATCTGATTTTTCTCTCTCCTCCATACTCTGACCATGGTGCGAAATTAGGGCCAGGGTAAAACAGGGGCAAGTTCTAGTGCCCCGCTTAGGACTTTGAGAAGGAATTCGCTTGTTCAGGCTCCGAGGAGCTATTGGCAGTAAATCTGGGTTGAAGACCAGCGAAGCGACTCCGTAGGACGGAGACACAAGTTAAGGCTGATAAACAGAAGGGGTGGAAGGAGGGAATCATGAAGCGTAACTTCAAGAATGAGAGGCAGGTTAAGGCAAAGTCGCTTGGAACCGATCGATTGGTTATTCAGTGCATTTAGAGCAAAGGTATGAACTTTTGGACCTGTAAATTGGAAGGGTATAATACTAATTGTGTTTCCAAGTTTCACCAAAACATGAAAACCCCTCTAGCCGGCTTTGAAACTAGCAGCACCGCTAGGATTACCTCGAAGGTTAGGAATAAGGATATCATGATTGATCCTAATGTGATTGCTGAGTATTTGGGGTATGAGCGGCCTCTTCCGGAGATGGTGAATTACGCTCAGAGTGAGCAAATTGATAGTCGATTGATTAACAATGTGTTGTACACGGACCCAAAGTTGGCAACGGTTCCACATGTTCCGGGGGTGTTTAGGGATGATATCAGAGTTCTAAACAAGGCTTTTCATCATAATCTTTATCCTAGGGGGTTGGAGAACAAGCCAAGTCGAAAGAGGGCGAGTTGATGTAGGCCTTCATGAATACAAAGTTAGTGGTGGATCGAGCGAAGTTCATTTTCAATTAATTGGTGGATTTCAAGAACAATACGATTTCATTGGCCCGAATGCCATTTCCTTGTATGATCACTGTATTGTGCAAGAAGCAGGGTGTGAAAGGCTCTGCTTATAATAGGAAGGAAAGGCTCTGCTTATAATAGGAAGGAACGATTTGACCCTGGAGCTATCATTAGTGCCTTCTTAAAGAAGAGCAAGCCTCGTTCTAGCGCCCCCAGAGAGAGCTCAAGAGCTTATTTGACTACCAAGCCCGGCCCGAAGGAGAAGAAAGATAGTGTTTGGAAAAAACTCTTTTGCCAAAATATGGCCATTCTGAAGTGTCTGTACGTGGAAGGCTGGGAGAAAAAGAAGAAGGATAAGAAGGAGAGGAGGCTAGCTAGAGAGGTTGCGAAGCTCAGGAGCGAGCTACACTGGCATACGCAAAACATTGAGGATGAGGGTGAGGTGAGATAGAAGGCACCTTCAGAAAAGGAGATGGTCGATAATAGTGTTGAGGAGGAGGAAAAAGAAGATGATGAGGAGGATAGTGAGGGGGATGATGAGGAGGAGTAGAGTTGGTGGTTGTAGTTTTAGAAAATCCCTTTACTTGGTCGGGGTGTACGGTGGTTGACATCCCACCTCTTGTAGTATCTTTTTATTGTCTTTAGTTTAGTTGAACTTTAAACTAGTAAATTATGCAAGTTTTTGTAAGGCCGGCATGTGGCCTTTGACTTGGTAACTTTTGTGTTGGTGGCGGTCAAGGGTAGTTTACCAAGCAAGTATATGGCCGCCACCCATTTTGCTAACCATTTTTTGTAAACCAAGGTCATTATAAGCTATGAAGCCCTTAGTTGATCTTTAGTATGCCTTGATTCCATGTTGATTCAATATTTGATGTTTAGCATAGTTATTTTGTGGCATGTTTTCCTTTTGGAAATTTAGTTGTTTAATTGTGTTTATTAGTGCTCTCCACATATGAGGCGTGGTATTTTTGTTCACTATCGCCTATTTTTCGAGCACTTTTTGTAGGATATGGTTTCTATCGGGTGCGTGTGTTTGTGATAATGGCGTACCCTCTCTTTGTATGTAAATACAAGTCTTTTGTTACTTGCTTATGTAAATACAAGTCTTTTGTTACTTGCTTAGAACGTGCTTTGTACAAAGTCTTCCATTTTGTATCAAGCTGCGAGTTGTGATATGGATGAACCATGGTTTTTGAACTCTTGCTATTGTGGTTCGGCGTGAGCATGTTCATTAGTTGTGTTATCGGAAGGATTGTCAAGTTTCTAAATTCCTAAGTTTTTATGTTTGTTTTATTTTATGTTATGTTTGCTAGGGGCTAGCAAAGCTCAAGTTGGGGGGGGGGTTGTGATAAGCACCCAAGATTGTATAACCTTGGTGCTTAAGTCCTCTAGTTTGTATCTTTTATGCATTTAAGTTGTCGTTTTTATTCGATATTGCACGTAAGGTATTTTTGTAAGTGTTTTAGGTAAAACGTGCTAATAAGGGGGTTTTGAACGCCAAGGGATGCTCCGGCTTGCAGCCAAGTGTCCAAGTACCCAACGGCACACATTTCATTGTCATCAGAACCTAACGGCACTACAAGTATCCTCGGAGGACGCCCGGTGGTCAAGAACGCCGAGGAGCAAGCCAAAGCGTAGGTAGTAAGGCAAAAGCATCAAGGATAGCCCTCGACGGCACTCGAGAGACCAAGGGCCACATGGCACTCCTCCGTTAAGTCCCATTGATCAAGGAATGAAGCATCGCAAGGCCGTCGGGACACCACAAGGGCGTTTGAACCAAGCTGTGCCAGTTCTGCAGTTTGCAAAGCAAGGTACCGGTACCATAAAAATGAGGTATCGGTACCCTTGTCTTCCAGTGCTTCACAGTTGGATTGGTACCGATACCTCTACTCTGCGACCAAAATTTTGTGCTGATTTATTCAACCTTCCATTTATGGAAAGTTTCCATTTATGGCTAGTTTTTGGGATATTTTGGGGGTCTTTTAGTCCATTGTAAGGGTGATTTGTAAGCCATATATATAGGTTTGCAAGCCAAAATTGGCCATTATGTACTCTTGTAACATTAAGTCTAAAAAATTTCTGGAACTCCATAGTTGCTCTCCTTAAGCTTTTTAAGTGTATTCCTTCAAGAATTCAAGTAAGTTTAAGTATTTTTATGTTTTCTCAGGTATTAATGTTGTAGCTACTTATTGGATCGATCTTCGTTAATATCAAATTTATTTTTGTTTCTATCGGTTAAATCTTATGTCTTCAATTACCACCATGCTTAGTTCTTATGCCATGGTTGAGTAGTCGGTTAGGCTTGGCAATAGGGTGAATAATGCCTCGTGACTTAGGCTAAATTTGCTCTTTTCAACTTAAGACTTAAGGTTCGGTTTGTAAATGTGTGTGGCTCGCCTTTTATGTAACAAAACTTGTCAATGTTAATCTCCGGTGATCATGTACTCGCACACATGGTTTCGGAGCGATTTCTCGGCTCTTGTTTGCCAAAAGAACTTTAGAACTTGCTCGCTTTTCAAACTACACTTCTAGTCTTTCATGGGTTTCACAGCTAAATCCTCCGATTGATAGCCTATGCCGTGCGATTCAACGTTGCTTTTATTGAGAAAAGTTGATTGGTTTAAGTTACGGGTGTTAAGAACTTCTATGCCTTGCCGCTTGTTAAATCTAGTAAAAACTTATTTCTAGTGTTTTTCAGAAGAGTATTTTCCACCTTTCAAATCAAAACCAAAAGTTGGCCGTCTAAACGCCACAAACCCTTACACCTACAATCCGAATTAGCTATAGAGAATTTCTCTGTGGGTACGATCCCGAACTTTCCGGTTATTATGCTGACAACGACCTAGCCCTACGCTTGGGGTAATTCAACCTATTTCAACGGTTAGGTTGTCGCGAAGCATCTTTTTATCTCAATTTTTTCGAAATGAGATATGTTCTTTCATATATAATCTCAGTTTTTCAAAAACGATATTTATTTTTCAAGTTACAATCTCACTTTTATATTACTGAGATTAAAAAATCTTTACATATCAGTTTTTTCCGAAACGAGATATATTCTTTCCTATATAATCTCAATTTTTCGAAATTGAGATCTATTCTTCAAGTTACAATCTCACTTTTTAGATTACTGTGATTAAAAAATCTTTCCATCTCAATTTTTTCGTATAACTGAGATTAAAACTATAGTCCATATTTACAAAAAGTGAGATCTTCTTAGTTTTTGAACCGTGATCTTTATACCATTTTGTAGTAGTGAAACTTTTCTAGTTCCCTGTAGGGGCGAAAGTTAATGTGGTGTAGAAACTAGGACACAAAAGTTTAACAAAAAGTATTCCCTCTATTCCAAATTAAGAGTCCCTTTTGGGGATTCCAACTATTTAAAGGAACATGCAATGATTATACCTACATTGTCTATCATTTCCACCATCACCCCTATATTCTACCTACTTTATAACACTTATATTCACTTGTGAGAGACACTTTTGAAAAATCACTAAAATTTTCCTTCCATTTTTGGAAAAGGATCATTATTTTGGAACAACTCAAAATGGAATAATGGACCCTCAATTTGGAACGGAGGAAGTAACTAAAAGCTAAAAAATACCTTACTCGCTTTAACAAAAGTTAATGGGTAAATTTCGCTGACATCAGCTTGAGGTTTGCTTTAATGAATATACCCTCTCATGTATGAGAACTAACTATAAACCTCTTCTATTTTAATATTTATTTCATTGACACTCAACCAAAACTTGTTCGACCAAACACCTGATACAAATAGCCAAATGTGTCTTGCATGCACTAACAAATTCACCGTCTCTAATTTAGAATAAATAATATAGGGCTTTCTAAAAAACGGAGGCGTGAAGAGAGAGATTATAAAGAAAAAACATATTGCGGAGTTTGGTGTTAAAATGGATGACCAAATCCTTAAAAAAAAAAAAAAAAAAAAGGGCCCTTCTTTTCTTCTGATCAAGGAGGCTCGGAAAACATTGGATTTTGGTCATAGGTTAGGCATTGAGCCTAGAAGGGGGAGGAATTTCTTGTCAAGGAAACTTGTTGAAATACAGGAGAACGAGCAGAAAGGATCAACATTTTCGATGAGTTGGAGGAGGATGATAACTTGGAGGATCTTAATGATATCGAGGAAGGAACTTATCTCTCCTTGGAGTTTTAATCCCGAGGTTTGGCCTTTGGCCGGGTTGCCCCTCGATTTGCTCGTTTGTGCATTGGTTTTTCTCTTTTCGTTGGGTTGCTCTTCCAAATATGGTTGGGTTGGTGTTGATGGTGCTTTGATTTTCGTTTATGCTTGCTAGGTCCTGGTGTTTTCAAGTTGGCCTTCTTTGATTTTTGTTTTTCAGTTGGCGTCTTGCTTTCCTTTAGGTCTTGGGTGGCTTTTTGCCGATGTGCCCTTGATCCTTTTAATCTTTATAATCCTTTATAATGATTAATAAATCATTTTGCTTAGAAAAAAAAAAAAGTTCTATCAATTAAATAGTAAAACATAAATGTTAGTATTAATCTATTTAATCCATTTTAATCATAACAGCTCCTCTAGTGACAAAAAAAAGAAGAAGAAGCTTACTTTTATTATTCAAAATAAGTGGCAATGATAGTTATAGTATTACTTTTATTATGAAAAGGTTGATTTTGTAAATATAAGTCACTTTGGGCTTATTCAATCACGTGTTGATAGACAATTGTTTATAGAGGATGTCAGAGAAACACACATAGAAATTACATTGTTATTTATCATATGTGAGGGGGTATCCGTCGTTTAAATCAAATCTCACAGATCAATGAGAATAGAGGAGAGAGAAGGTCGGGGGTGGAACTTTGCTTGAGTCCAGAATTGATGACGTGGCAGCATTTCGTTGGTGTCTGCGAAACAAGTCTTCTAGGATCCTCCATAAAAAATTTAATCTCTCCTAGGAGTAGTATCATTTTCATCTCGTGTAGCCTGTTCAGGGTAATATTGAACGTCAGGTAAGATTGATTATTTTCAAGTCAAATGGATGTACGTTCTCAAATTCCAAAGCCAATTTCGTTTACGTTCAGAACAGAACCAACCATCTATTGAGAAGAACCCCAAACACGAGGAGGTCTCGCATTATATATAAGGTACTGAGTACTATGCACAGTTAATTATAGTTGTAACAGAACCATCTATTGAGAAGAACCCAAACACGAGGTCTGGCACTAATTAACTATATATAAGGTGAGTGCTATGTTCAGTTAATTATAGTTGTTTTACGCATAATCCTACTCTGGTAATAATATTTTTAGTGTAAATTTGTACCTCCCCACATAAATATTATTTTGAGTTGTTCATGCATTCTCCGGGTTTACTTTTTGGTAGTATATTATTGTTTGATAAGACCGATGCCCCATTGATACCGCAGCACATGGCAAGAAAATTGTAGGTGTAAAAGCGATTTAACAAATCCACTTGCTTTAGTTTCGCCTTTATTTTCTGATGATTTAGTACTTTTTATATGATTTACGTGCTGGAATTCTTTCAGAATCCTGTGACTGAAATCGGCCCATTCGGAGGGCCTACCGAGTCAACCGAAAGGCCTCCTTTGGGTTTCATCAAATTTGGACTATGCGATCCATGGTGCAACAGGATACAAAGAAATATGTATTTTGTAAATGGAATTTGATGTAGCGCAGTCTCCTTTTATGAAACTAAGTGGAAGAAAAAAACACGAACAATGTTTGAGTCAGAGGTACTCCCTCTTTGAACAAACGAATTTGAGATAAATTTTGATTTTTATTAATTTAATATCAAAAAGCTCTCGTGCCCCAAGGCTGACAATAAATATAAATAGGGTGATAGAAGCCCTAAACAACTTAGGAAACAATTAGGGCCGAGAATTAGTCCTTAATCGCAGAAAATACAAAAATTAATAAAAATGAAAAATTCTACGTTGACTGAAAAATCAAATAATGGGAAGAAATATAAGATTGCCAAAACAAGTGGCAACTGAAACGGAATTTCCTATCAAAAGTTATTAGTGATCTAAATATTATTATAATCGGCAAAATAGACCTTTTGGAAGGCTAAACATTATTGAATGGCCGAAAAGCATCGTTGGTAATTTTTCGAAGGAAATGATCAGTATTGATCAACGGGTCATTTCGCTTCAACCCTACGGTCCACGGGTGGTTCTGCCATTGCACCCCGCCTTCAGTTTGGTTTGGACTGTGCTCGGTCCAGTCACTTAAAGAACGTGGACGCGACCCGAGCGATAAGAGAAAACATAATTCAATTCTATATCACTCATACGGGAAATTAATCCTTGATTGCATGCATTTATATACATAGGAATAACAGAATGTAACTCATTCACTACTTTAATTCTCTTTTTTTCACCAGTTCGTAATAAACTCACCTATATCCCACTAACAAATTTGATCAAAGTGTAAACCCCACAATATTTAATAAGAACAAGTTTGTTTAATTTTTATATTTAATTTTACTTGCCCTAGCCTACAAGATCGAAACAAGTTTATTTAATTGTTGGCCATGGCCGAACCCAAATAACCCTTATCCCCATTGTAAGCACCAAAAAGTTGAGCTCTTTTTTATTTGGAAACTTCATTGACGCAGCACATAATTTTATGTATCCGGTTCATCGAATTGTACTCCACTTTTTATTATTCATTCAGAGTTTATGTGGAATGGAATCGATGTGTCATGAATTAAGTTTTCCCAAAAAAATGGCTCCAGCTCCTATCAGGCTTAATTTCCAAACGACCCTAATTGAATCCAAAGTGCTCGAGTGAAACGTAAGCTCATTGTATGCAACGTAGTTTTGAAAATGAGCTTTTTGTTTTATAAAAAGGGATTTTGCACAAAATTTGTAGAAAATATGTTTGAAAAGGTTTAAAAGTAATTATCGAAGAAAATGAGAAAGAGTCGAAAAGTATTCTAACCGAGCCCTCAGTGAGTTATGTACATGCTTTATTAAAGAAACACAATTGTAAATCATATATGTACATGCTTTATTATTACTTTTATTATAAAAAAAGGTTGAATTTGTATATATAAGTCACCTTGGGCTTGTTCCATCAAGTGTATAGAGGGAGAATTGTCGATGGGTGTCGGTGACATGCACATAAAAATCACAGAGGGTTCATTATTATTTATCATACGTGAAGGGTATCCGTTATCCGTCACTAAGGCAAACCTCAGGAGGTGTTTGTAAAAATTTTAGTTCAAATAAACTCAACCATAATCTTGGCGAAAGAACAAATTCAAAATTTTTTTTGAAAGACTTCTCCATGCATGTATCCCATTTATATTACTAATAATAGTAGTATCATTTTCATCCCGATCGTTTAGCCCGTTCAGGGTAATGAACGTGTCAGGTAAGATTGTTGGTTTTGACAAAGTGATTTTTTTCAGGTCAAATAGATGTTCTCAAAACCCAAAGCCAATGTCGTTAATTTACGTTCAGAATTAATTATCTAATGCGAAGATCCCAAACACAAGGTGGTCTGGCACTATTTAACTATATATATGGTGAGTGGTATGCACAGTTCATTATAGTTGTTTTACTTGCAGGTCCCGTTTGATCACAGTGATAGATGGATGAAATTCGTAACACTACTAGAAAATTTCCGATAGGTGACGAAAAAAGTGGTGACGAAATTTACTGTTTTACTATAGCTGACGAAACAACAAAATTTTTGTCATCAAAAGTTACTATAGGTGACGAAAAATTTGTTTTTCGTCACCAAAAGTGACTTTCGGAGACAACTTATAGGTGACGATTGAAATAGTAAATTTCGTCACCTATAGTTTGTCTCCGAAAGTCACTATTGGTGACAAAAAATAAATTTTTCATCACCTATAGTAACTTTTGGTAATGAAAATTTTGTTGTTTCGTCATCTATTGTAAAACAGTAAATTTCGTCACCACTTTTTTCGTTACCTATCTGAAATTTTCTAGGGAGATGGAATTAGGATTGGGATTGGTAATGAAAATGGATTGTTAATGAGAAGGGATTGATAATGAGTATGTTTGTTTGGAATGAGATTAGCTGATGGGATTATTAATATCATGTTTGTTTGAGATGGGATTAGATGATGGGATTGGATTGATAGAAGAAATTAGTAATGAGAAAGGATTGGTAATGAGAATGGGTTGGGATTGGATTATGAATACCAAGTCCCAAGGGGTATTGCTAATACCCTCTAAAATCCGGTTTACTCATCCCATGGGACTACCAATCCGGAGACATTTGTGTTACCAAATAAAAAATTAATAGTCTGAATCAAGTTATCAAACGGGGCATGTTATCCTACTCGTTATCCTACTCGGGTAATAATATTTTTAGTGTAAATTTGTACCTCCCCAAATAAATATTATTTTGAGTTGTCCATGCATTCTTCGGGTTTACTTTTTGGTAGTAGTACTGCATATTATTTTGTTTGATAAGACCGATGCCCTATTGTATATTGATACGGCAGCACATGAGAAGGAAATTGCAAGTGTAAAAGCGGTTTAACAAATTTTCCAAATTGAAGGATCCGAAAATCCACTTGCTGACCTTTATTTTCTGATGATTTAGTACTTTTTATATGATTTACGTGTTGGAATTCTTTCAGAATCTGTAACTGAAATATGAGCACTGGGAGGGTCTCTCGAGGCAATCAAAAGACCTTC
Organism: Rhododendron molle; assembly: GCA_025413875.1. NCBI lineage: Eukaryota > Viridiplantae > Streptophyta > Magnoliopsida > Ericales > Ericaceae > Rhododendron > Rhododendron molle. Next base: position 40,843,145 of record CM046389.1, on the reverse strand, counting down.
TTTCGGTTTCATCAAATCCGAACTATATATGCGAGTGATGGTGCAGTTGGTTGATGACTCATCAGGGCAAGTCGTGTGGTAAAACGTCCAGAAATACAGTGGCTTTAGGCCTTCAAAATTAAACCAATAATCAGGGCCCCGTTTTCCATATAAGACATTTACATATTTTGGATTATATATTATTGATAGTGCCTTCTATAACTTGTTGAGTGCTAGCATCAGTTGTTGGCGTCTTTTGCTTGAATCAAGGGGTTCTTTGTTCGACCCGTAGGAGGGGTTTTTTGCAAAGAGTTAATTACCTCTAAGTACAGAAAAGTGACACTTAATTCCCATTGAGGAGAGATGAAGTACTTAATTACCACTAAGTCCACTTTTACAAAAATACATTTATCATTAATAGAAGTGTCACCCTAGGGTTTTAGGGTATGCTAAGGTTTTAGGGTACCCTAATGGGTACCCTAGTACCCTTGGGTACCCTAAAATCTTAGGGTACCCTAGGATTTTAGGGTTTTAGGGGTACCCTAGGATTTTAGGGTTTTAGGGTACCCTAGGGTTTTAGGGTACTTTAAGATTTTAGATTTTAGGATACCCTAGGGTTTAAGGTACCCTAAAGTTTAGGTTTAGGTGCTTTCATAGAGCCCTAGGGCTTAGGTTTAGGCACTTTCATAGGAGTTTTAGGGTGCACTTTCCTATTATAGGGTTTTAGCGATTTAGGCACTTTTATTAGGTACCCTAGAGTTTTAGGCACTTTTATAGGGTACTCTGAGGTTTAGGCACTTTCATAGGGTGCCCTAGGGGTTAGGCACTTTCAATATTTGGGGTTTTAGGCACTTTCATAGGGTTTTAGTGTTTCGTTAATTAGAGGAGACTTGGTGGGAATTACTTTCTATTTTCTGAACCTAGAGGTAAATTGCCCTTTTGCAAATTAACTTGTACACTTTTTGTTGGATTTATGTGTAGACAATACATAAGTGGACTGCCAGAGCCCGAGAGGCCTCTTTTCGGAGGGCTCCTCACGCGCTGCCCGTTTTTGTTTAAAAATTTTGAAGAGTCGCCACCTGGATTTTTCTAAAATGGTTTGCGACCCGAGAAACTTGGAACTTGAAAATGATATTTGAGTTTGAAAATAAACAAGAGATTTTGGACTCGGAAGCCAAATTATGAGAAGGGAAGGCTTTTATTCGGCACCCTTCTCACCCGATATGAGGACCGGTCTCTACTAAATATTTGTGGGATTTCGAGAAAAATACTTATACTCTAACCTTTAAAACCCTTAGCAAATTGAATGTGTAGTGTGGGCATGTGTTGAAGTATACAGTATATATAGGAATAAAACAGAACAAGAAATGGTGTGTTATGAGTGAAATAGGTGCAAACTGTAGAAAATTGCAGAATATGGAGATAACTAGCTCCTTTGCGCCGGGCACTGCCCGGCGCAAAGCACCTTCTGTGATAGCTCCTTTGTGCCGGGGTTTCAGTGCCTAGCGCAAAGTAGTTGTTCATATCAGTTTCTAAAAATATTTTATTTTATTTACCCAAGCAGTAGATTAATTGGTACAAACATGAATAATGGCCTTTTTGACAATGCTTTGAAGTATTTCTAGATGAAGCTGTAAGAAAAACATTGTTAATGAGTATTAAAAATGAATAACGAATGTTAGAAATAGACGTAAAAGCCCCTGGACTCCACTGATATGGGGATAATCAGCAACCACAGGGCGGAGAGCTTTGTGCTGGAATACATAGGAAAAGACCATACCTCCAGGATCCGATGGCGCTGCCTTCGTACCAAAGCCTCCGCACTTTGATAAGCGTGCAGCCATTCCTGTACTATCTCAGTAGGCACCTGTGGAAACAAACCAAGCATTTCAAATACAGGAACGCAAGATACAATGATAAAGCAGGGAAACGAAATCAGAAATGAGGTGTTACCTGTGAAACGCCGGTTCGCAATGTGTAAAGCTGGGTCGTATAAGGGGTAAGCACCAAGCGCTCCTCCTCTCCATCATCAGAATGGAAGGAGACGAAGGAAAGAGCCCGTGGCCAAACAGTAGCAACTGGAGGAACAGCAGGTAGAGCCAAGAAAAGACGGCAGTACTCCACATAGTCACCCGCTTGGAGAAGCAAGCCAGCCCAATCTCTTGTCCGAGCATTCTTCAAATCTTCCTTGGACATCGAGGAAGTAGATCTCATTGACGTCAAAAGTGGAGGAGGAACAAACTGAAGAGCCTCAGCGTGTGGACGCCACTGACTAGCCACCCGATCGCCTAAGTACCAGGCTCGACAAAAGGGACCCTCAAGCAAGGTGCGAGTGCAGTCCAAAACTCTAGAGCTCGCAGGAAGGGCATCCTTTGGTACGCCACTCCAAGGGTCGAAACGTACCTACAAACAGGGACAAATAAGCTACAATACAGAGCAATAGAAGTCTAAAGACAAGAAATACAAAGGAGAAGAAGAAAGGTACCTGATCGACCGTCAATCGGTCCAAGACTCGCCGCCACTCAGGAAGGCTCAAAATTGGCTACCGTGGCTTCCGTTGGCCCGCCAACCATCGCTCGTAGCGAGGAACACAATGCACATCCTCATGCTTGGTGTCAGGAGGAAACTGGTGAAGATGCTCGAAAGCCCAGTGCTGAAAAATGAATTAGCAAGCAAGTTCAATACTAGGAGAAGTCAAAATAGGAAAGGAGTAAAAGAGAAGGATGTACACCTCAAGCACCCGGTAGTGACCGCCAAGAATGAGACTCTTGTCCCGTGAACAGGCTCCAAGGTTGCCGTACAGAGGGACCAAAGCAGATGCTCCCCGATTAAACTCCCAAACGGCCTCCAAATGCTGCAATGGAGCCAGAAACTGCGTATGCACCGAACTGTCCTTGTTGGCAAACAATGTTTGCTCTAGGAGGTAGAGAAGGAAGGCTCATGTTAGTTGTTCGATGCTCACTTGGGTCAGAATATCGGTTTTCATGAAAGTCTTGCTCAGCCAAGCGACGTCAACGTGACCTCGGGAGTGAAGAAGAGGCACCTTGCCCAAGAACCACTCCAAAGCCCCTACCCGCTCCCAAAGCCTGGGATCAACCCGAAGAGGAGCTCCGCTTACTCGCAGGCCAGTCATAAGAGAGAAATCGCCCGGCGTGATCGTCATCTCACCAGCAGATGGGAAGTGGAATGTGTTGGTGGTGTCCCACCATCTCCACCAACGAAGTCATCAACAACCAATCAATCTTCAGAAGGTTTAGACCTAGAATGAACGTCTCAAACCCTGCAACACGCACCAACTCTCAAACTGACTCTGGCAATGCCAGGAACCACTTGTGCACCTTTTTGCCTCCCCCACGAGCCTCCAATCTCCTATTTCTCTGCAAAATTCCACCAGGACAAAAGGGAGTTAATCTCATGATTGCATAAACAAATAAGAAAAAGCTAGGGGCATCGAATTAACGTTTAAAAGCATGCATTGCCTAAACAGGGGGCACGATTATTTTAGTCTTTTTTAAACAAAATAATTTCGACCCAACCACGGGTCTTTCTCATTCACGCTCCTGGTTAAAAGGGATTTCATCCCGAGAATAAAATTCATCTTTGATCATACAAAATTAAACTCCGAACTAAAGTAAACCTTTTGCTTTTCAAAAAAACTTACCAGAATATTAAGAACGCTCAAGTGCTGCTCAGGTTCCCTACGAACTATCTCGGCCTTTTGGCCACCAACAGGACGACAGTATTGCAGGAAACCACCATAAACCAACCTACGCGAAGGAAGAACGTAGGTAGTAAGGTCAAACAAATCCGGCTCTTCAATTGCCTCTTCGTTGGATGAAGGGTACTCACTGATGTAAAATTTTAATGTACTCGCAAGCGCATGAATCGTACCGAAGTGTAGTAATGTAAGAGCGAGGTCGAACCCACAGGGACTTGGTGATTTTTTGTAAGAAAACTAAATAAATTTAAATTGATCAACCCTAACCTAGTTGACAAAATTGTGATTGATTTAATGGAACTAAAATTGAAAAGTAAAAACAATGAACTAAATTATCGAAGACGAGAAAATTAAAGTTTCTTTTTAATCAAAGGAGAAAATACTAGGGTTTCGGAATCCACACCCATTAACTCGTATCATTATATATTCATGATCATTGACTTTACCCAAAATTTCTTCATGATAATCTGAAAGCTAATTCTGTTACCATGGAAAATATCATCGTGAAAGTTTGTCAAAAAGTCTAATGTTTATTCCTCTCCGCTCGCATGTATAAAACCGAATCATTAATTGTATCTGTTTTTAACAAATCACAATAAATATCCAATTTTATAGTTAACGGTGAAAAACCAGCATTCAACGCTAAAGACAATTCCAAATCATGAGAAAAACATGATTGAACTCATATCCAGAATTTATCCCTAACAATTGATTTGGAGTAAGAACAATTTAATCAAAATCAAACCAAATACTCGGGTAAAACCAAATCTCATGAATATATAGATAATAACCGTTAATGGGGCTTCATCCTCAACCCTAGTCGAAAAGTTTAGCCGCTCATGGAGTTAAAACACATACTCAAATAAAGACAAAACTCCATTGAACAAAGCTTACGAAAAGAGAACAAATAATTCTTTCTCCGTCTTTTTCTTCTCTGCGCCAAGATGATGCTGCTGCTGCTACGTGCAGTGTGCCGAGATGGTGCGTGGAAAAGTGATCCGTCCGTAGTGTAAACCGTGATGCTCTTTTTATCCCCACTGCCGAGATTTTTTTCCTTTTTGAGGAGAATCCTTGTTTCACCCCAAAACCTTGTTACTTGGTCCTTACCCATTGAAGTTTCCTTTTTCTAAAATATTGCCTAACCTAATTACACCTAATTTCCTTAACCTTCACGAGCAGAAAATTCTCAAATATGGGTGACTATAGACTTCTTTCCAAACCCACATTCTTCCACCAACAATCCCTCAACTTCTGGCCACGCATCTCACGCATGCACCTCCTTAGGAATTGATTGGCAGATTCCCATAATTCTAAATCTAACTTCGGCCTTATTATTCCAACAGCTAAAATAAATAATGTTATCACCTTTTCCTACAAAAATTAATAATTCATTGTTAAAGACAAATATAAGACCATAATATAGTAAATTATGCCCAATTAAGGGCTAACAACATGTGATATTGGAGCCTCTAAGTGTCAATATTTTGTGCTTATCACTCACACCTGCACGGAGGATGCGAAGAAGAACCCGCGATGTCCATAGAAGAGGATGCCGGCAAGTTGATGGTATCAGAGGGTGGCGCGGCCATCACATTCGAAGCAAGAGAGAAAGCAAGCAACAACAACGGCAGCCAACGGTTATGGCAGTCGGGAACGACGGCGACCGGATGACGGTGGTCAAAGGAACGGGGAGATAGAGAAGTTTCGGATGAGAGAAAAGAGAAGGAGGGGAAAGGAAAAAATGAGCCGTGAAATCGATTAAACCCAACTTAAATCGACTTTTCGACTTTTGGCTTTCTCACGGCCGAGACATCGATCTATCGGCCGGGACATCAATTATTCAGCCGAGAAATTGATATCCCAGCCCCCTAATCAATCTCCCACAACAGCATCGGATTTTGCTCAACACACCAATTCAAGCAATTATGAAGCTTTGGGTCCATGACCAACAGAGACAATGATTGAACCAATTAAGCCTTGGGGGCACACCCAAGTATAAGGAAACTCCATCTCCGCCAGTCAGTGGCCTTGCGCCCGTACTCATCATTTGTGGCTCTATGCCTACTTACTCAGCAACTCTTAACCACCAAATTCGTAGCAGCACTAAACTCCTTGCGCCATCAGCCGCTCTACGCTCGCTCAAATGGCTCTATGCCCATCTAGCAGCCTCGCGCTCACTATCTCACTCACCCAGCGGCTCCATACCCATGCTCATCGTCTCAACAGCTCAGTGCCTTATGTTCACTGTCATAATCACCTAGCAATCGCTCCATCCAATAGCCCTGTGCCTAAGCTCACTCCACAACTCCGTCAAACTACTCAACGACTCTACACTCACTGCTTCAAAGTTCCTCCGCTTTAGCAACTCCATCAGCAGCTCTATGCCTGCTCATCGGCTCTATGCCCGTACTCACCATCAGTAGCTCTACGCTCGCTCAGCGGCTCTATGCCTGTATTCAACCATCTCAGCAGCTCTACGCCCGTATTCACCACCTCAGCAGCTCTACGCTCGCTACTTCAGCGACTCTACGCCTGACCACTCAGTGGCTCTACGCCCATTATCTCAACTGGCTCTACGCCACCCCAATCAATAGGTTATCATCTGCTCTCAAGCTCTACGCTTGAATGCTCAAAATCCAATATTTTGAATGCTCAAAGCTCTTCGAATGCCCAACCACTGTGTACTAGATGTTTAAGTTCTACACTTGAATGCTCAAACTTTATGCTTGGATGCCCAACCACTGCGTACTTGATGCTCAAAGCCTGTACTTTGAATGCTCGGATTCTGCCGTTCGAATGCTCGAGCTCTATGCTCTGAATGCTCAACTCCAAAACTTGAAAGAAGCTCTACACTTAAATCAAACACACACGCACGGCCCAGTGCACATAAGCATCAATTCACATCGAGTCTGCATCACATCATATCTGCTTATATCTAATAATCATCATCATATACATATATTCCGCATCTCTATCTCTCATGAAACAGGTCAACTCTACAATCAACCGGCTCTATGCCTCGATTTTATTGACCGATCCAGCGACTCGATCCTTTAGCTCTATGCAAAAATTTATGATGGGAAAGCTCCGTGCATAGACCTTTATAATGCAACCGGCTCTACACCTCAGTTCAATCACGTCAAGCTCTAAGCTCCGAGTCATTGTGGGCAGCATGCCCTTGGAAAAAGGATTCCATTCCTTTTGCCAAAATGGCCCGAAAATCAAGGGAGCGCGAGCGGAGAAGCAAGCGCTCGGAATACAGAGTCGCCACTCGGGTTTGAAGGTCCGACACCCAAGGAACCATATTTCGAAGCACCTGTCACGCTATTTGATTTGAAAAAGTGAATGAAACCAGTCCGTCATAACCATATCTGGGTTCAGGAGCCAGGTTACGAGAGAGGAAGGGTTTTAAGGCAGCCCTCTCGCCCAATCCAGAGATCGGTCTCTACTTAGGCATTTTGTGAAAATATTTATGATTCTTCTTTTATTAACCAATTTTTAGCCAATTAGGGCGGGGTAACAGTTAATCGGGGATTAAACCGTAACACTTTGCAAGATGTGATTTGAATTGAAACATGGATGGATGGTATACTATGAAAATCGGATAAATTTAACCCTCTGATGAGAAACAAACAAAGTTGCTCACAAAATGAGTGTGCCATGCACAATGCCCGACTTTGCATGCATGGTACGTACATGCAAAGGACCATCGCGCAACACATCCACTCCATCGCGCGAGTGTTCATGTCTCACCACAGGTCGAATCTTATCTCCTTTTGGGCTCTGGAAGGACCAGTGCTCACCCAGGGAGCAAACCAAACAGTTTTATATGTACTAGAATGAAAAACAATATTACAAACAGAGTGAATTAACTTAAAACACAACCCCTAAATAGTGGGGTGAATAAACAAGGGCATGAGCCCTAGTTGCCATGTAAGGGCAGCCACTGGAAATTAGGGAACCATCGCACGACAGAGTGACACACTCGCGCGAGGGTCCTGACTGGACTTCCAAGAATTGCTTTGCATGCCTGGGCTCTGATACATACTCAGAAACAACCCAAGTGCATTCCAAACCAAATGACATAACAAACTAAGCTAGTCTATGGCTTTTAGCATGCAACACAATGAGTTTACACCTAAACATGCTTCAAAATAGTTACAAACAATACATGAAACTCAAAGACCAGCACCCCCTTCCCCACGTGGTCCATTCTCATGCTGACAGAACTGTCGCGCAAGATAGTGGGACCATCGTGCGAGGGTTTGCTTAATCACAGCTCTTGTAACCTTGCTGACTTTAGGGCCAGGACTGGTATTGATTACCAGCCTCGGCCCTTCCAGCCCCCCTTAGGGATCAAAACAGAAAGCAGGTAAATGTTTATACCTTTCGTTTGAGTGGTTTTGAAATGGATTGAAGAAGATTATAGTGCTTGAGAAATGAGTGTATGGAAGTGGCAAGTATTGTGGAATATCAAGTGTATTGAGGTTTATGTGCCCTTTCTTGCTTGATTTTTGGTAACCCTTAGACTTTGGAAGTATGGGGGGGTATATATAGGACAATGGGAGGCCAAGGGGTAGTGGCACACTAGGCCTAAACACCAGACAACAAGGCTGGCCAGCCTAGCTTGGTGGAGAAAGTGGCCAACAAGGTGGGGGGAGTGGTTACATTGGGAGGTGCCAACCATGCAGTCTACAACAGCTGTTCTGGTGGAAAATGGGGTTCCACAGGCTCAGAGACCCCTTGATGATCACAAAATCCAGCTGGAAAAAGGTGATGGGGACAGGCTAGAACCATCGCGCGACAAAGTGGGACAGCCGCGCAAGAGTTCAAACCATCGCGCGAGGGTCAACAGTCAACACTTTGACTTTGACCAACACCTGGCAATATGTCCATCGCGCGAGGGTTCCACTGTACTACGCGCTGGTCAAACCTTGGCTAGGGTTTTGACTCAAGGATTTTGGGGTTCAAAAGGTTCAAGAGGGGGTTCCAAACACTCCAAGCGCAATCCATTCCAATCTCAAGTCTGTTTTTAATCCGATTCATCCTCGGGGAAATAAGAAACCGTAAAACGATCAGGAGATTCAGATTGGGGTGTCTGCAGTAGTCCCTCTTTGACGGCATGCGGAGCACCATTGACTGGTACGGGTAACGTCAAAGATTTCTAGACACCCATCAAATCCACCCGAAAGCCGATAAAAATAGAAGATGCAGACAAGTAAAATACTGTGCACCAAAGGAGTGTAAAGTTGATCAAAGCAAACTCTCCTGGGCAATGCTGACCGGACGGATAGATCGTCATAGATTAGAAGTTTGGACGGATGGATCGTTGCTGATGATGGATAGATCGTCGCTGATGATGGATAGACCGTCGCTGATGATTGATCGAACGGATAGATCGTCGGTGAATTGAAATTGAACGGATGGATCGTCGCGGATTGAAATTAGACGGATGGATCGCCGCGGAGTTGAAATTGGATGGATAGATCGTCGCTGATTGAAGTTGGACGGATGGATCGTCGCGGATTGAAATTGGACAAATGGATCGTCGTTGTTTGAAGATCGGACAGATAGATTGTCGCTGATTGAAGATTCGCCGGATAGATCGCTGCTGATGATTGATCGGACGGATAGATTGTCGCTGAATTGAAATTGGACGGATGGATCATTGTGGATTGAAATTGGACGGATAGATCGTCGCTGATTGAAGATTGGACGGATGGATCGTCGCGGATTGAAATTGGACGGATAGATCGTCGCGGTTTGAAGATCGGACGGATAGATCGTCGCTGATTGAAGATTGGACGGATAGATCGTCGCGGATTGAAATTGGACGGATAGATCGTTGCTGTTTGAAGATCGGACGGATAGATCGCTCCTGATTGAAGATTGGACGGATAGATCGTCGCTGATTTGAAATTTCCTCAGGCGTGTACGGGCGGACCACTGCTGGGGATGCAAAAAGGTTCCAAATTGAAAGTATTAACTCAAAATGAACCCCCAAAAATGTCTTGAGGCCATAGTAAGACACCATGGGCTAAGATAATAGGAATATTCACAACTAGGCCTGGCCTGCTGGGGAATTGGGCCTGAGGCCCAAAAGGACCATCGCGCGATGGAACGATTCTGTCGCGCGAGGGAGGCTTTGCCAAGGATCTGATCTGGAAAAGCCCAGACCCGGCCCATCCCTATTTTCGTTGTTATATCGACGTGAATGCTTCAGAAACCGCTCGTGGCAGTTTCAAACATCCTACAACTCTCCTGTCTCTCAAACTTCCTCAAACCCTTAAACACCAACCCTTGATTTCTTCAAAAAACCACACAAAAACCAAAACCCATGGCGGATCATGGCAATCGTGGCGGTGAAGGAGAGGTAGTTGATCGATCGGAGGATGTGGGAGGGCCAATGGAAGTCGAAATAGGAGATCAAGGGCTAGAGGGGATTGCCGAGGGTGCCAGTGCAGTGGTAGCAGAGGGCTACGATGGCAACGAAGGCTAGCAGCAGGAGGCAGATGGTGACGCCGAGCATTCCGCGACATAGGCCGAGCATCGCGCGCCAGAAGAGGCGAAGGCAGTGGAGCCCAATGCTGGGCCAGTGGGCTCGGGTATAGTAGCAGAGGACTCGCCACTAGTTGGTGGGAGTTCGGCCGGTGTTGAAGGCAGTGGAGCCATGGGTGCTGATCTTAGGCCTACCGGGTCTCCGCCGAGGGATCCGGTGAGAGGCAAGGGGGCTATTGTTAAGGGGGAGGAGACCACGGAGATTCCAACTTCATATCGGGAGGAGGACGTGCTGTTCCGACCAGCGGCGACATCATCGAGCCATATACCGATTACAAAATACGATGTCGCCGAGCACTTGCCCGACGAGGCATTGGGAAGCTTCTTGAGGACAATCCCATGATTGGTGAGATAGTCCTGAAAGCCAAAGAAGACCGGGCACGAGCTATTGCTGTAGCAGAGGCAGAAGAGAGGGCCGAGAGGGAAAGAGCCGAGCGAGAGGACCTGGCGAGAGATATGGAGGCCAAGGAGAGGGCCGGAGCAGAGGCTCAACGGCCTAGAGTGACAGCAATAGATGAGGCGGGGAAAATAGCACGCCTTGACATTTCAGCAGAGGCATATGGGCCTCCTACACCACACTTATTCGCGCCGTTAGGCTTTGCGGCCCACGTGTCACAGCGGACAGAGTACGACGATGAGGTGGTGCTGAGAGACCCCGAGGCTCACATTGCGAACACTTGGTCCGAGGTAATATTTGGAAAACCCCCTTTGTAATTAAATTTCTTTTTACTTGCATGTCCAGTAGGTTGTATAGAAGAGCATGAAACAAAACCTTGAACGAAACCAAGTCAAAATAACAGAACCCTTGAATCGCATGCCACACAGATAATAACTTGAACCAACCATCTTAGTATTAACTATGCTGAAGCAACATCACGATGACATAACCCTGGCAGGCCATGCATGCAATAGTACGAACCAAAGAATCGTTGTTACACCGCTGCATTGATTACCTAGAACTTGAAAATGAAGGTCATGAATGCTGACATTTGCCTTATTGCTTGTCTGTGTTCTTGAAACAGGAGAGAGCAGGACAGAGGGGTATCTGCGGCTTTGGAGGCGCGTGTAGGTCCCTGGCACTGTATGAGGCCTTACCGCCGAGGGTGAGAGAATTAGTAGATGCAGCAGGTTTTGAGGAGTTCATTTGGACCCTGACCCTGAGCAGAAACGACCATGCCGTGCTCGTGGCGCTCGCAGAGAGATGGAGGGATACTACCAACACCTTCCATCTGCCACTTGGGGAGATGACGGTGACGCCCACAGACTTCGCGGCGATCATAGGGCTGAGGGTTGGAGGAAAGCCCATCCCTTTGACTCAGGCATTCAAAACGACCGAGCTGCACTGGAGTGGTTTTTGGGTGAAGCACCCAAAATTGAGGAGGGGATGGCGAGGTACAAGCAATTCACAAGGTACCTGAAGAAGAAGGTGACCATAGAGCAAGAGGAGGAGCAAATGGCCAGAGCATACCTTCTATACCTCTTTGGTGTTACCTTGTATCTAGGCAGGTGTAGCAAGGTGCACTTGTCCTACCTACCGGCCCTGAGAGACTTGAGGACAGCTTCACGCTTCGACTTGCGTGGAGCAGCACTTGGTGCGGCTTACGGCTTCCTGGGTGACTCATCGAGGACAGAGCAGAGCACTGCTGGCTACTGGAGAGTCTGGGATGTATGATAACACAATACAACTTCTGTTATACCTGTATTATTTGTTTGCAATAGCCTGTTTGAATTCACATCTGCATAATCGTATACCTTGTGACTAATGCATATATACACTTGAACTTTGAACAGCTTTGGGCTTATGAAGTCCTGTGGATGTATCCGCCAAAGTGCAAGCATCCCGACTTGAGCACTCTCCCCCGTGCACTGATATGGAGTAAGAAGAACATGGGGACAAAGGAAGGAAGAGGCGATCTCAATGCCTTCAGACTGTATTTGGATGACCTCAAAGCCTCGCAGGTATATCGTAAACCCTCATAGTTAAACGTGCACCTCTTTACTTGCTTTAATGCCGTCGCTGATCAATTGTATTCATTTCCTATTTGACCTGTGTGCAGATCAATTGGGACCCTTGGAGAGTTGCAGGGCCTGAGCCTGAGTACCTGGCCAAGAGCAAGGCCATCACTGCCAGCAGGGTACTACTTGAGTTGGCTTTTGGTTGGCAGTGGTACCTCGGAGATCGGGTGACGCGCCAATCACTTGGCTACGCAGAGTTCCAGGTGCCAGGGCCACTCCCACCTCGAGCTTCACATACAAGCACGTACACCAGGGCTGAGCTGGAGAGGTTCACTCGACCTGATACTGAGTTGATACGCCACCTGCGACCTGAGATGGAGTATGCTGCTTACAAGAGAGACCGCTTGGCATTCAGGCCTTCAGAGATGTACGGAGCCAGGCCCGTGGAGTTGCTGAGGAGAGAAGAGCTGCTGGAGAGAGGTCGAGAGGCGGCGAAGGCCGTGTCAGGCGGAGTTTGAGCGGACCTATGGTAGGTGGGCCACCAGAGATGTCATGGAAGATCCCAGTGGTGGACAGACAGGGCAATCCGGCGGAGATACACTTGGTGCCTGCCAGAGTCGAGCCACCGTCCGTGACCGTTTCGGTATGAATCTGGCTTCTATTATATTTCGATAGACATGCACTATTGTTGAATAGCTTAATGATACCGAATTGCCTTTGGAGGTGCCCAATGAGTGGGTAAATGAAGCCATTCGTTGTATGCTGGCCATGGAGAATGTGATCAAGAGGGCAGCAAGTGGCCTGCCATTAGAGCTGCGTTATCCAGCACCGTCCCCACCACGAGCCCAGAACGCTGCTGCTCAGAGACCTCAAGTATATACAACGATACATTCCTGCTTTCGATACTTTAACGATATGCTTCTACCTTTAATACACATGATCTATATACTTTGATAGCCTTTGATAGAAAGTACCTGTGTTCAAACATTTGATATATACAATATGCAACATGTATATTAATGCTTTAAACAACTTGACAACGCAGGCACATGGACAGGCGGCTTCTAGGAGCAAGAGGACACGGTCGCCTCCTCAAAAGAAGAAGGCAGCGAGGACACCCACACCACCGGTCACTGCACGGTGATAGACCAGGAGCTCACAGCCAGCTCCTGCAGGCGAGGAGGCAGCTAGACAGGTCGTGGCACGTGCTGAGCTACAATACCAAATCAAGGTGCGCGAGACGCCATCACAGGAGGAGGGGCGAGCTCAAAAGAGACCAAGACTGATCCTGCCCGAGATCTCTGAGGAGGAAGAAGAAAAGGGAGAAGATGAGGAGGAGGAAGAGCACTCATCCGCCCGTAGCGACTCCGACGACTCTGTTGATGATCCTCCATACAAGATATCCCAAGGAAAGAGACGACGACGATGATGATGATGATGACGGTGGTGACAGTGGCCAGGGGGACTGGCTCGGAGAAGAGAGTTGAGGGCTATAGTGGAGCCTCTTTATTTTTATGCACATTGATTTTGCTTTGGGGGCCTACTTGCCCAAGTAGAGATGGAGGGCAGATGTGCCCTAGTTGATACTGATATAGGTTTTGAGGGCCTGCGTGCCTTTTGATTGATGGGCGGATGTGCCCGAACTGATTTTGATGGTTTTCGCTTGGCCGAAGTGCCATAGATACAGTAGTTCCCTTTGATATGGTATGGATAGATCATGGTTTTAGCTATAAAATTTGCATTTTCATGGTTTGTTGTTTCTCTTCATGGATAAAGAAAGTAAAACCATCCACCAATACCACACTTGCATTGACAACAATATACTGAGACTATACACAGACACATATGCATGTACAGGTGTGACTAGCTCGAAAGAACACGGAAAATATACCCAGGACACGGCCAGGATACGAGGATACGGGAAATATAATGAAATTTTGGGCGTTAATGGGCCAAAATTCAAAATGCTTCAACTTTGACAAAACTGACACTTCTGTAAGATCCGGCATGCATAAGATGACATGCACGAACCGACAAAATTGAGAAAAATAATTTAGTAAAAGTCTTAGGCCGAAAAATGCTCAAAACATCATAAAAACGGACACAAGACTCAAAACATGACCCAATTATGTCCCGGACTGAAACCGACACTTCCGCACAGCCACATTAGGTGCATATGACCTATACAGCATGATAAAACTTGGCAAAAACCCGTGGAACGAATTTTGACCTCCCAAAACCCCGGTTTTAACTTGAAATGGGCCACCGAGGATCCAAAATCTTCGTTGAGCGCGACATTTCGAATCCGATGCTTGGACATAGTCACATATACCCATTATGACTTGCTGGAACCAACAAAAGTGCCAAAATCCCTTTAGAACGAAATTTGACAAAACTTGGTAAGTAGCTGCTGGAAATTGTCAAAATTGCAGACAAACCCTCGCACGAGGGTTTGGTCCTATCGTGCGATTGAAACTCTCTCGCGCGATGGTGTGGCATGCTCGCGCGACGGTTTGATCCTGCTAAGCTGCCCCTTTTTGACCAGATCACCCATTGAAGGCACCAGAGGCCTTTTCATCCCCCCAAACATCTTGCAGGCCATTCTGAAGTTTTGCAGAGGAGGGTGTCCTTGCATGGCAAGGTGTCCTAACACCTTGCTTGGTGTTTATCACTTGGCACGAAAACCGAGGATGATATTCAAAAATCTTGCCTATAAATAGAATGCATTCGCAGCAATGTAGAATACATCCTTCCGTTGTAAGCATAAAAACTCTCGCATCACTCAAGATGGAAAGTCTGCTAGCTGCCATAATCGATCCGTGGCTAATGCAGCCTAAAACCATTGATTGGGAAAATCCCCGTTCCCAATGCTTAGCTTCCATTCGCGATCTTCGATTCATGGAGCCACGCCCTGAGCTACTTCAAGCTGCGATGGTGTATTGGGATCCTGTCATGCATGTTTTCCGTTTCCACAATGACGAGATGTGACCGACAGTGGAGGAGTTTCAAGCCTACCTCTGAGGCTTCACCGATTGTGAAACTCTTGCCATTCCTTCGTTCCAAGAGAACATGAGTCAACTCTTACAGACGAAACTCAACATACCCGAAGAGCTATCAACAAGTATAATCCAAAACGGCGAACTCACCATTGTCCATCTCATTGAACTGTACGGTCCAAGAGGGAGCCCTGGGAGATTATGTCGGGCAGGCCCACAGACGCTTTGTGCTGTCAATCTGTGCATTGGCTGCTTACATGCTGATTCCCGCTGAAGACGAAGTTAGCCCTAGCATAGTGAGCATTGCCTTGCAAATGGATGCTCGAAAGAATATCATGCCTGTCGTTTTGGCAGAAACCCCCGTGGGCTTAGACTTGGTCAAAAGCGGCCAAGCGAGTTGGTTCAGCGGATGCCCTCTCCTGCTTCAGGTAAGTTCTCACTCAGCTCACCTTTTCCTTATTTGCACACTTTCTCGTTTTACCTCGACACTCAGGCTAGGATCACTCGACAAACCTTACTTGTCTTCTCACTCCGGCTATATCTGACTTCTTACTTGTTTTTACGCTCAGCTTTGGCTTTCAGACAAAGAGGGTGTGCTCTAAGCACCGCAGGCTGGCTTTGAACACTTCCCAAGGCAGCTGGTCGAGAGACCGATGGTGTACCTTGAGCTGTTGATAGAGGAATGGTATGCCTTCCCGAATGACATGCAGTCGGAAGACATTGTCTGGAGATGCCCATGGCTGAATCTGCCAGAGATGACTGTAAGTTCTGCAGGGTTCAAAAGAGTGGTACTCGCTGAACTGACTAGCTTCACATTCTACATTCCAAGGCAGACGCTTCGTCAATTGGGCACCAATCAAGGGAATAGACGCTTTGGAAGAGAACACTTCAAACTCCCCACGTTCCATGACCATAACCTACATGTCTATGCGTACAGCTGGAACAACAAGGAATTGGAGGGGCCTCTACTTGATTCCATCGCATGGTTGGAGAGCCGTTACGTGTAGTGGCTTCACAAGGAGGTCAAAGCAAGATCAGGGGGATATTTCTGAAGTCCTGGGGACAACCTTGTTTGTTTGAAACATAAGCCCGAGAGCCGATGGGTTTGCTCGAGCATTTTTCCTTGCTTTAGTAGTTTGCTTTGAAACTTGCTGTATGGCCTTTAAGCCTGGCATGACTAATAAAAGATCGTTTCGCTTGGCACAAACATCCATACAATGCTGATTTGTTCCAATGAAACCCGACCTCTTCTGAAAATAGACGCCCGTCGATAAAGAAAAAATGAACCCCAAAAGTCAGTAGGCTGCCCTTGTGGCTGGTAAAGAGCTCAACCATAGCGCGATGGATTGACTCCAGCGCACTGGACTTTTTCTGTCGCGCTACATATCCACACCATCGCGCGATGGTGCTGCCCTGTCACAGTTGCCACTTTTGACCCATTCGGAAAGTGAAAAATTGCAGGCCTTGTCATCACCCTTGTCTGTCAAAGGGGTCCCTGGGATGTTCCTTAAAGGTACCCTTGAATTGAAGGGAGTAGGACACCTCACTTAGATATTTGTCATGGTGGCAAAGATTTTTTCATCCCCTTTACCATAAAAGGGCAAGTCCTTGTGAATGAAATGCACTCCTTCAGTGGAAACTCCCCGTATACCATACAGAATGGCAAACCACCTACCAACCATAATTGGTCCATGGCTAGAAGCATTCATCGCAAGCGATTGGCTATCCTTCCAAACCCACGGGCTTGCCGCATTTCGCTTCCTTCGAAGGATAGGGCTTCACCCTGAAATCTTGTGGTCAGCCTTGCGGTTCTGGGACCCGGACGTCCACGTGTTCAGATTTGGAGACAACGAGTTGTGCCCGACTGTGGAGGAATTTCAAGCATATCTTCAAGGCTTCGCCTCCAGTGTAATCGTCGTGCCTCCATGTCGGAAAAGCATGTCAAAACTTCTGAAAACCAGCCTGAACATTACCACTGGTGCACCAGAAAGTCTGCTAAATGGCGGGCAGATAAACATCATGCGCCTGATGGAATGGTACGGGCCCGAAGGCGATACCGAAGATATGGCTCTGCAAGCTCGTCGTCGCTTTGCTTTGGTAATCAGCGTGCTTGCTGCATATTTGTTGGTGTCCCCAAACGGAGAGGTTGCTCCCTCTCTGGTGAGCGTTGCCACACAGCTGGGTGCCCGAAGGAATGTGGTGCCCATGGTTCTCACCGAGATGCTCATAGGGTTGGATTTGGCCTCCACCGGCCAAACGATGACATTCGGCGATAGTCCACTTCTACTGCAGGTAAACTCTCACTCAGCTCACCTTTTTTCGATTTTCGCACATTCTGCTTTTACCTCCACACTCGGCTAAGGCTATGTCAGAGCTTCTTACTTGTTTTTCTGCTCAAGTCTTATATAGCTCCTTACTTGTCTTTTCGGTCATGCAGTTATGGCTGTCCAACAAACTCGGGCTGATTGCGGCCTCAGAGGCAAACTGGCCCCGTTTGCCTGGGTGGATGCATCAAAGGGGGATGCTGTAGCCAGAGATGACCACGAAGGAATGGTGTAGGCTCATGAATGTGATGTCACCATAAGAAATCGTCTGGAGGCATGAAGCGCTGGACATTCCGGATATGGCCATAAATTCCGCAGGTTTTGAAAGAATGGTGACTGCTGGGCTGTCCAGTTTCACATTCTACATCCCAAGTCGTATCCTTCGGCAGCTGGGGATAAGTCAAGGGTCACACCGAGCCGGAGTAGAGACCTTTCATATTCCTGCATTTACTGCCCAAAACTTGACGGGGTATGAGCACAACTGGGGATTGAGGGAGCTTGGCGGAGCAGATCCGAACTTCAGCACAGAGCTGACAAATCGCTACAAGCATGGCTAAGAAGGGATGTTAACAGAAGACATAATGCAGACTGACTCTTGACACAACTCTAATGATCTAGAATAAACTGTGAGCCTGTGAAGGCCTCTAGCATTTTATTCTATTTTTATGCTTTAACTGTTTTAAAGACTCTGCTCAGCTTGTGTAATAGAAGTAGTAGTTTGAATAAAATCGAAAGATTTAAGAACTTTCCCCTTTTGGTCCAAATGTTGAACACCGCGCCGCTCCAAACGCTGAAAACACACCTCGGAGTAAGCAACCCTGGACCAAGTTGATTGATTGTGACCGAATCTCATTGAGAGATTGCCTACGTATCCTTTTCAAAGAATCAGGTCAAAACGTAGTTCAGGCTAAGGTTTGCTCGTGTGTTTTGGCTCTCCTTTTGCGCTCTAATTTTTGCTTAGTGCCGCCCATTCGGGTTTTTGGCCTAGCGAGCTTTTGATTTTGCCTATTTATTTTTGCCTAGATCGCCTCCTTAGGTTTTCGGTCTAGCAGGCTTGCTCTAATTTTTGCCTGGAACCGCCCACCCTTATGGTTTTCGGCCTAGCGAGCTTCTCTCAGGGATAGTATTGTTTGAGTTGATCCAGGTTGACCAGAGTGTTGAACTCCTTGCCGTCCAAATCAATAAGTTGGGTTGCCCCACCCGAGAGAATGGTCTTGATGATGTAAGGTCCCGAGCGCTTCGGACAGAATTTACCGCGAGGATCAAAGATAGGAGCCCGAATTTCTTTCGTAACCATATCCCCTTCAACTAAATCACGAGACTTCACCTTCTTATTAAAAGCCCGAGCAATCCTTCGCTGATACCCCTAAACATGATACAAGGCACGGAGCCTCCTCTCATTAAAGAGCATGAGTTCAACGGACCTCCCACTGAGCCACTCAGATTCCGTGAGTTCACATTCTGCCATGACCCTCAACGACGGTACCTCGAGCTCGATAGGGAGTATTGCCTCCATCCCATAAACTAGAGAGTAGGGAGTTGCCCCCGTTGATGTTCGAATTGACGTTCGGTACCTCCAAATAGCTAGAGGTAGTTGCTCGTGCCTGTCCCTGGCGGACTCCGCAGACTTCTTGATGATCGTCTCAATGTTCTTGTTGGCCGCTTCAACTGCCCCATTTGTTTGAGGGCGATAGGCCGTTGAGTGGTGTATTTGGATTTTGAATTCTTCGAAAAGCTCCAAAACCCTGCCTTTGAAATTAGACCCATTATCTGACACGAATGCCTGCGGCACTCCGTATCGATAGATAACGTTCTTCTTGATGAAATGAGCCACCTGAACCGCTGTTAGGATTTTGTAAGACTCGGCCTCCACCCACTTGGTGAAATAGTCTATCGCCATAAGAATAAAGCGATGACCGTTCGAGGCAGACGGCCTGATCATGCCGATGACATCAATGCCCCACACAGCAAAGGGCTAAGGTGAAGTCATGCCAAACAGATTGGAAGGAGGAACATGCATAAGATTGGCATGAATCTGGCACTTATGACAGCGGCGGACGTAATCCACGCACTGTGATTCCATAGTGGACCAAAAGTATCCTTGCAATAAAATCTTCCTAGCGAGCATGACACCGCTCATGTGGGGACCACTGACTCCCTCATGAATCTCCTCCATTATTCTGGTGGCCTCAGCATCGCTGACACAGAGTTTATGCATCCCGCAATGGGATCTCCTATAAAGCTTCCCTCCATAGATGATGTATTGGGCAGCTAACCTTCGCAATGCAAGTTGATCCTTTTAGAGGCCTCAGCCGGATATTCACCCCTTTCTACGAAATTCTATATCACATGGTACCAAGGCAGGCCATCATTGACATCGTCAATAGTGCTAACGTACTGATAAGCAGGGCAGTCGCGGTGTTCAATCAAGATAGGACGGAGCTTGACACCCAAAGGAAGTTCAACCATGGAAGCCAAAGTTGCCAAGGCATCAGCAAATTGATTTTTCAAGCTGGGGATGTGAGTAAAAGTCACCTTATTGAAGTGTGGAATAAGCTCTTCCAGATCTTGGTTGTAAGGCTTTAATTTTTCTTCGCGAACCTTCCAGTCCCCGTTGCCTTGAGATACAACAAGATTAGAATCGCCGATGACCTCAAGCTTTTCAACGCCAAGTGTTAAAGCAGCTTCCATGCCAACAATGCTGGCTTCATATTCTGCTAGGTTATTAGTGACATCAAAATTGAGCTTGAATGCCAGCGGAATGTGAGAACCATCGGGTGTTATTAGCAAAACCCCGATTCCATATCCTTTCTGATTGGCTGCCCCATCAAAATAGAGAGTCCACACATTTTCTACAACTGTTAGCACTGTCTCATCTAGGAAGACAAAGTTTGAGTTCTCCGGCCCATCCACAGGATGGTCGGCCAAGAATTCTGCCACTGCACGCCCCTTGACAGACTTCCTCGTGACATATTCAAGGTCAAATTCTGCCAGTAAGAGCAACGAACGTGCTAATTTACCAGTAAGTGCTGGTTTCTCAAATAGATACTTGAGAGGATCCATTCGAGAAATCAGCTTCACTGGGTAAGCCAGCATGTAGTGTCTCAATTTCTTAGAAGCCCAAACAAGGGCCCAACATGTCTTTTTCAAGAGCAGTGTAGCGCTCCTCACATACCACCATGTTCTTACTCAAGTAATAAATGGCCTTCTCAACTCATTTATTTTCTTCTTGGGCTAGTAAGCATCCCATAGAGGATGGGTTTACAGACAAGTAAAGTATCAAGGGCTTCCCAGGCACTGGCGGCATTAAAACTGGAGGATTTTGCAAGTAATTCTGGATTGTCATAAAAGCCGCTTGACACTTGTCCGACCATACAAACGGGGTATCCTTCTTGAGTAGACGAAACATCGGCTCGCAAGTTAAAGTCAACTTGGCGATGAATCTGCTGATGAATTGAACCTTCCCCAAAAAGCTCCTCACTCCCTTTTTAGACTCTGGTGGCTTCATCTCAAGAATTGCCTTGATCTTTGATGGGTCGACCTCTATTCCACGAGAAGTGATCATGAAACCAAGCATCTTGCCAGCTGTGACGCCTCTCGAAGAACTTCCTAAGCACAGGAATGTGTCCCTCTCGAGTTTTAGACTTGGCAATCATATCATCCACATAGACCTCAACCTCTTTATGCATCATGTCATGCAGGATGGTCGTAGCAACCCGTTGATAGGTAGGACCAGCGTTCTTCAACCCAAACAGCATGACCAAGTAGCAGTAAGTTCCCCACTCAATGATGAACGTGGTTTTCTCACAGTCTTCCGGTGCCATACGAATCTGATTATAGCCTGAAAAGCCGTCCACGAACGAAAGCAAAGCGTGTCCCGCAGTATTATCCACAAGCACATCAATGTGTGGCAAGGGAAAATCGTCCTTGGGGCTTGCTTTGTTTAAGTCCCTGAAATCGACACAGACTCGGATCTGTCCATTCTTTTTAGGAACAGGAACAATGTTGGCCACCCAAGTAGGATACTGAGAAACCATGAGAAAACCGGCGTCAATCTGCTTAGTGACCTCGTCTTTGATCTTCTGTACCCAATCTGGCCTCATCCGCCTGAGCTTCTGTTTGACATGTTTAGCATCTGGTAGTAGGGGAATCCGATGCCCCACTATCTCAGGATCGATGCCAGGCATGTCTTAATGAGACCATGCAAAGACATCACTGTACTCGGTAAGCAATTCCTTGAAGTCACGATGCTCTTCTGGTGAAAGCGTGGAGCCCACTTGAACCATTCGGGGATCGTTCTCATCTTTCAAGGTTATAGAAACTACTTCTTCTTTTAATGGCTGAGCATGCCTTTCGTCTTCCCTCTCGATGAGGGCACGGATTTCCTTGGGAATATCCCCATCGAAATCTATCCCTTCATCGTCGGGGTCAACACAATTTATTTAAAGATCATTCAAGTAGTCAGAAGATGAGTCATTCATTTCACAAAACCCCTCAGGGTTGCCAAGTACAAGAGAATCAAACTCAAAATAGAAGCTATGAAGTGGAGGGCCCAGAGACACAAACTCTGACTCAGAGCTAGACTCAGACGACTCACTGGACTCTAACTCTGACTCGGGCACAGACTCAGACTCAAATGTGTCATCAATGCAAGTTAAGCGTGGCTTGAAAATGCAATTTTTGAGGCTACCCTTGGCTTCCATGATGAGAAAGGTAGGATCTTTGAGGGTATCGGGTCTGAGCCTGAGCACTTCGGCTTCTTCAGCTTCCTCGGCCAAACCTACTTGGGAGAATTCATGAAACAACAGCTTCAGGCTCCCCTGATTAAAAGTTCCCAGCCAGTCAGTCTTTGCCTTTGGCTGATTAAGCTTCCTCTTGAATTCTGCCTTTGCCGGCTCCTCATCACTAGATGACCAGGTGTCATCAGCAAAAACTTCAAAACCAGGTAGCAGTTCTCCAGTCTCGGCATCGATAAACGGCTCAGCCTGTCTGGTGTAAGCAGCGTTCCCAATTTCACGCACAAAATAACTGTTAGGATCACCGTAGAGAGTGCAGGATTTTCCAGTACATTTCCTTCTTTTGGCATCTTTGGCAGAGGCAACATACCCCAAACCAAAGCGGCCCTCACAGGAAAGAAAGGTAGGGAACTCCGGGACTCCTTATTGGCGAATCCCTAAGCCCAGGCCAGGAAAGAAAGACATCCTCCTCATAATGTCCATCGCGACAAAGCTTATGATGAAGTCCCTGCCCACATTGATAGCAAAAACAGAACCAGAGGTGTCGAACGAGAAGCCCCCAAAGTCGACGTCTTCTTCACCATGTATGATCCCCAAAACAGGTTTCCCATCTTCTTTGAGCGGACGAATGCCTGAATCTCCACAGATGGTAAGGGTGCCAGTGGGGAGTCCTAGAATGACTTTTTGGTGGAGGGTTGATGGCACGGCCATGATGTCCGACCGATTGAGCCAGGGCCTGCCCAGCAGCAGGTTGAAGGTGGCGGGAATGTCAACAACATGGAACTCAACATCCATTTCAAAACCCTCTACGTCGAGTTTGAGCGTTAGCGTGCCCTTGACGATACGACGTGTCCCATCATATGCTTTGACAGCCAAGCTGGAAGGCGCAAAAATCCTTTTTAGCCAATCCCAGACGATAAGCCACCCTCATAGGGCAAACATTGATAGCTGAGCCATTATCAATGAGGATGGCAGGAACCCAGAGTCCTCGGCATTTGCCGGTAATGTGCAAGGGGCGATTGTGATCGACCCCTTCAACTGGCAGGTCCTTGTCAGTAAAGACCACGGTGTGTTTCGAAGTGGGAGGGAGGATAAGAGATACCATCGCCTCAGGAGTAATATCAGCCGGAATTTCTAGGCAGGAAAGAGCGTGGCACAATTTCTGACGGTGCTCACGAGAAGAACAGATTAGCCCCCAAATTGATATAGCAGCGGGAATCCGCTCAAGCTGTCACTGAACCAGATCAGCTGCTGATGAGCCAGTAGATAACTCAAGAGGTGCAGACCTTGGGAAAGCGATGGGTTCGTTCCTTTGGTTAGATGGGTTGGACGAACTTCCAGCTTGCAGATTATCAGGTTGAAAATTTTGTCCATTCCTCGTACGTTGTGAACATTTCCCAAGGAGGGCACAACTTGGGGGTTTTCATTCACTTCCCAAAGATCGGTAGGGACCTCACCCAACTTGCGCTTCCCTTTGTCAGTGGCTGTTGTAGATTTAGGTACTTCCATGTCCAACCCCAAATCCTCAGCCAAGTCTTTCATCAGGAGTGAGTCCCAGAAACTCAGACCTGTGACCGTCGCAACTTCAGTAATAGGCTCCAGATTGGCCATAAAGGGAACATCCCACAGTCCACCTTCTGCCAGGGAGCGGTTAACTGCCCAGACTTTGGTCCCTACCAGAATGTCAACTACCTCATCAACATCCCACAGATTGGCTGGCAGAACGAGATCTGTGACCATAATGCTACAGTCCCTGTTACTGGATAAGGAATCTCAGGGCGTGGGAATTCCTCATTTACAATGTAAGAACAAGGATCATGATTAGCATCACAGACTGAATCGAAGATTGAGCTGAAAGTGGAAACATGGTCTCCCAGAACCCGAGGGTCTTCCTGAACCAGGTCATCCTCCATGTAATGTTGCATATAATCCGGTATAGCATAGCCTTGAAGAGGTCTAGGATCTAATCCATGGGATCTTGCCAGATCGGCTCAGGGTCCCAGTTGTACTCTTCTTCGGGGACCAAGGATTGAGGCTGCTGAAAAAGCATGTATAAGGAGAAGCCATCCAATGGATCGAGCATGGCCGCTTCTCGGCCAGCCATCCAGGCATCATACCAGGCTTGATCGAATGGGAGATATTCAGGCTGTTGTGGAATCCATCTAACTCGAGACCTGACCACTCGTTGATTATTACAGTGGCAAAATCCATGTTGTCAACCATGGCCCAACCTACAGCTTGCATGTCAATTGCTGGAGGGGACACATTGGATTGGAATCGGTCTGTCAGACTGGGAGATGGGTTAGGATCCGTCACGTTAAAGTATGGACTGTCAAGAGAAGAGGCAGAATTAAGCTGCACAGCGGGGATTGACTGATGACAGAGGTCACTGATAGATGTACCAAGGACAAACGCCCCATTCTGGAATCGTCCCAGAGGTACATCAGTGTCAGAAATCTGGCCTTACTCTATGCGTATATACGAAACTTTGGCACAAGGTTCAGGTGGAGAAGATATAACCGGCCTGGGTTGATCTGTTGAGATTATTTGGCTAGCGGGGTCAAATGTGGTAGAGTTGGGGTTGATTTCAGTGGAGCTGAGGGATATTTGGCTGATATGTGGGACAGCTTTATGGTTAGGCATGGAATTAGAGAGGATGTTTGGCTTTTGGGATGGTGGAGGTGGTGCCTGGAGAGTCCCTTCATCTATGAGATCCTGAATCGCATGCCGGAGGAGGAAACAAGAGTCTATAAGATGACCGGCTCCCTGATGGTAAGCACAGTACAGGTTGGCTTTGAAGTTTGTCGGAGGATTTTTGGGTAGAAGAGTTGGATCAAGGGGCTTCAGATGCCCTGACTTGACTAGCTTCTCCATAACCGAGGACAGAGGTGCCTTGAATGCAGAGAAGCTACGGGGTTGACCGCGAGGTAGGTTGTTCTGCAGTGTTTGCACCTGGTTGACATCAGTGATGTGGTTAGTGGTGTTGGAAGAAGTGGCGTTAGTGCCGCTGGTTGCCGTATTGGAGTAAGTTCCGCCTCCAAACAGTGCATTGGTATTCCCAGAGTATGCCTGAGGCTTCGGTTTTGAAGGGTTAGAAGACTCCCCTTTTGAAAGTATTCCGCTCTGTAGTGCATCCTCGATGGCCAGGCTAGAGTCGAAGAAGGTTTCAAAATTAGCGGACGCTTGAGCAAGAACCAAGTGCCTAGCGTAGTCCGGCTAAAGATTATGAGAGATGATGCGGAGTTGATCTTTCTCACTAGGGCGCTCAGTCATTAGTGCAGCCTTGGCCTTCCACCTCTTGACGAAGTCAGCGAAGGACTCATTTGCTTGCATTTTGGTGGATTCCAACTCCCGAGTTATCATTTTTAGCTGAGAGTTGTAACTGTACTGCGAAATAAATGCAGTCCCAATGTCTTCCCAAGTCCTCCTTTTGGCGATGTCGAGTGACAAAAACCAATGAAAAGCAGGGCCTGAGAGGGTCTGAGGGAAGAGCTGTGACATGGCCTCAGGCTCGACTGACAAAAAAGCTTCATGGCAGCATGGTAACTGTAAAGGTGAGTCCTGGGGTCACCACTTCCATCGAATTTCGCCAAGTCTGGCATCTTGAACTTTTCAGGAAGTTTAGCATTGGGATATAGGTAGAGACGATCCAAGTCAATCCCACCAGCGTTGACCTTTTCCGCTTCGGCAATGGATTCCTCAAGTTTGGCCATCTTGGCCGTAAGAGCAATAATGTCTGGATTTGCAACTGGCATGTAGCCTACTGGATTCGGATTTGTAGCAAGTGCGCGAAACACCCTTAGGTTAGGCTGGACAATGAGACACCCCGTATTGTTCGGATCCTCGACCATGACAGGCTGCTCCTGGTCGAACTCATTGTCTTCGTCCTCAGCCTCGAGCAGAGGCAGAAGGCGAGTGTTGATAAGATTATTTAGATGAGTGATGTTGGCATCGGTCTGAGCCGATCTCTGTTGCATTGCAGTGATGCTGTTTTGAAGATTCATGAGCATGTCTTCGACGGTAAGCGGCTGAATAGGTGGTGGTCCTGACATGATAGGAGCTTTGGAAGTACTTGAAGCAGAAGATGGGGAAGCTGGCTATCCGTCCCGTTGGATTGATGGTGAGCCGGACTGTTGTGCGGCCAATGGAGAAAGCGGAGAGCCTTCCGTGGTGACTGACTGGAATTCAAGCCTAATGAGTCGTTGAACCGGATTCAGTTGCAGACGTTCCCAAGCGGGTTTCCCCTTTTGCTTCGATACTTTCCTTGGCGGTACAATGGCTTAGAACCCTTGCTTGCAAAGTAAAAGAAGGCCATATATAAGGGTCCTGCAGCAACTTTAATCTAAATAAAAGACTAAAGCATTGATGCAGCCAGCGCTGCCCGTGTCCCCTAGACTCTAGAACTAAAAGATGAGTCTGTCTCAAACCATCCGGACACTGCCAGAATCCTCAGAATTCTTCTTCGAATGTGTATCCTCAC
Organism: Rhododendron molle; assembly: GCA_025413875.1. Classification (NCBI taxonomy): domain Eukaryota; kingdom Viridiplantae; phylum Streptophyta; class Magnoliopsida; order Ericales; family Ericaceae; genus Rhododendron; species Rhododendron molle. The sequence continues at coordinate 40,816,398 of CM046389.1, read as the reverse complement.
TAGAGACAAATGAAGCCAAAGGATGCCAAAAGAATCCTAAACCTTTGACTATTCCGCTGATTAGGGTTTCAACTTTTGAAGTCAGAACAACTCGGTATGAATGTCATGATACTATAACCATAATGGCGTGAGCGGCACAACGCTGTTAGCCGGGCGGTGTAAGTGACGAGGCACTTGTTACCTTTTGGTGTAAGCATCATGGCATTCTCTCTATCGTTCCTTGTTTTATGTTTGAAACTTTAAGCAGGTATATAGACAAGGGTGTAGAAATTTTTGATTTCCTAAAGTCCCTTTGTTCTAAGGATTTTTGAAAACGTGCACCCACGAGATGCACGACTCCTCATCGGGTTAAAGCAATGTCCTAATAAGTTTTAAGATAGACTCGTCTTTAAACGAGAACCTAGAAGCCGCCCTAAACATGCTCCTACGCAAAATAGCGTGTATGTATGTATGTGCAGTACATGTGATAGGGAAAGCAGCAACACGTAAACAGTATATGGTGGTTAGATGCAATTAGATCTTACCCTATAGGTACCTGTCTTAATTTGGAGAGTTCGATTGCTTTGTATATGCAAAGACTGGTTTTGGTTTGTAACAGGTTCCTCGGACTAGGGCCAAAGATATACCTCTCGTTGCCTGCGTAACCGCATTGCAACAGTCGAACGGTAGAATGACCCATCATCGTCGAAGGTTGTTGGTCATTCAGGGTCCCCGGGCTCTGGTAAACCGTGCCGGATTGCCAAAACGATCAAACGAGGCTATCCCACGTCGATGCAAATGAGATGCTAGAAATTGATTAAGAAGAGGAAGAATCATAAAATCACAAAATGCCTTTTCAAATTTGGCTCACTTTATTTAGTCCATCTTTAGAGGAAACTACGCAAGTGAACAATCGAAAAAATCCCAGATTAGATTGGCCGGACACGGGGTCCTGTTAAATCACCATTCCAACCTTCGGCAGCGCGAAGCTCACCGTTTTGACAAACTTTTAAGGAATTGTTCATAAACGTATTAAATTCTAAGTATGAATTAATATTGGTACGATTATCCGCAGCAGAGTCGCCACTGTGGGCACCATGCCCTTGGAAAAAGGATTTCGCTCCTTTTGCTAAAGCGGCTCAGAAATCGACGGAGCGCGAGCGGAGAAGCAAGCACCCAGAATACAGAGTCGCCACTCGGGTTTGAAGGTCCGACACCCAAGGAACCGTATTTCGAAGCACCTGCCGAGCTATTTGATTTGAAAAAGTGAAGGAAACTAGTCCGTCATAACCATATCTGGGTTCGGGAGTCAGGTTATGAGAGGGGAAGGGTTTTAAGGCACCCTTCTCGCCCAATCCGGAGATCGGTCTCTACTTAGGCATTTTGTGAAAATATTTATGATTCTTCTTTTATTAACTAATTTTTAGCCAATTAGGGCGGGGTAACAGTTAATCGGGGATTAAACCGTAACACTTTGCAAGATGTGATTTGAATTGAAACATGGATGGATGGTATACTATGAAAATGGGATAAAATTTAACCCTCTGATTAGAAACAAACAGAGTTGCTCACAAAATGAGTGTGCCATGCACAATGGCCGACTTTGCATGCACGGATCTACGTACATGCAAAGGACCATCGCACGAAACATCCACTCCATCGCGCGAGTGTTCATGTCTCACCACAGGTCGAATCTTATCCATTTCTGGGCTCTGAAAGGACCATTGCTCACCCAGAGAGTAAACTAAGCAGTTTTATACGTACTGGAACGAAAAACAATATTACAAACGGAGTGAATTAACTTGAAACACAACCCCCAAACAATGGAGGTGAATAAACAAGGGCATGAGCCCTAGTTGCCATGCAAGGGCAGCCACTGGAAATTAGGGAACCGTCGCGCGACAGAGTGACACACTCGCGCGAGGGTCCTGACTGGACTTTCAGGAATTGCTTTGCATGCCTGGGCCCTGATACATACTCAGAAACAACCCAAGTGCATTCCAAACCAAATGAAATAACAAACTAAGCTAGTCTATGGCTTTTAGCATGCAACACAGGGAGTTTACACCTAAACATGCTTCAAAATAGTTACAAACAATACATGAAACTTAAACACCAGCACCCCCTTCCCCACGTGGTCCATTCTCATGCTGACAGAACTGTCGCGCAAGATAGTGGGACCATCGCGCGAGGGTTTGCTTGATCACAACTCTTGTAACCTTGCTGACTTTAGGGCCAGGATTGGTATTGATTACCAACCTTGGCTCTTCCAGCCCCCCTCAGGGATCAAAACAGAAAGCAGGTAAATGTTTATACCTTTTGTTTGAGTGGTTTTGAAATGGATTGAAGAAGATTGTAGTGCTTGGGAAATGAGTGTATGGAAGTGGCAAGTATTGTGGAATATCAAGTGTATTGAGGTTTATGTGCCCTTTCTTACTTGATTTTTGGTAACCCTTAGACTTTGGAAGTATGGGGGGGTATATATAGGACAATGGGAGGCCAAGGGGTAGTGGCACACTAGGCCTAAACACCAGCCAACAAGGCTGGCCAGCCTAGCTTGGTGGAGAAGGTGGCCAACACGGTGGGGGGAGTGGTTACATTGGGAGGTGCCAACCATGCAGTCTACAACAGCTGTTCTGGTGGAAAACGGGGTTCCACAGGCTCAGAGACCCCCTGATGATCACAAAATCCAGCTGGAAAAAGGTGATGGGGACAGGCTAGAACCATCGCGCGACAGAGTGGGACAGCCGCGAGAGAGTTCAATTCATCGCGCGAGGGTCAACAGTCAACACTTTGACTTTGACCAACACTTGGCAATCTGTCCATCGCGCGAGGGTTCCCTTGTACCGCGCGCTGGTCAAACCTTGGCTAGGGTTTTGACTCAAGGGTTTTGGGGTTCAAAAGGTTCAAGAGGGGTTCCAAACACTCCAAGCTCAATCCATTCCAATCTCAAGTCTGTTTTTAATCCTATTCATCATCGGGGAAACAAGAAACCGTAAAACGATCAAGAGATTCAGATTGGGGTGTCTACAGTCATCAGGCTCTCGCCTTATGACTGCAACCGGCTTCGTGCCTCAGTTCCATCACTTCAGGCTCTCGCCTCATGACTGCAACTGACTCTGTGCCTTGGTTCCCTCATCTCAACGCTTCGTGCTCCAGTTACTGGCCTTGTGCCCCCCATATCTCAAAATCGGCGTTCGATTCGTCTCCAGAAGATGGTTTGGATTCCACCCAATTACATCAATTCCTTCCAGCTCATTCGCAAGGATAGGCTACTCTACCGAGCTCCCTTCAGTCAAAGTAAGGATGATCAAGAAAAGCAAATAACTCACCCGCCGTGTATTGATCTACCCTAAAATACTAAGGACGCTCTCCGCAAAAATTTCCCCGGCAGCCCCGCGCTCCTTCAACTATCCTCCACCAAAATCCTGGCTTAGCCTAGGTACGTCGCAATTTGGCTTTTAAGGCCCAAAGGTACGTCTTCAGTTTCTAACCCTCTGAACTTTTTAATTTTCTTTATTTCCCTTCTGAACTACAGTTGGTCTGAATTTCACTTGTGGAATATGTAGGCAGCTTTCCAACCCGACCATAACTAAAACCTTTTTCAAAAACCCTTTGGAATAGTGGTTGGACCAAATTGAGCTGCTTTTACAGCTTTGACTCTTACTTAAACATGTCTCGCGATCCGTCTAAGTTCAGTCAAAGAGGGGCATCTATAGGCACCCCAATTTGGCCTAACGATTATTCCAAGTCCCACCTTGGGGACCATCCCGATGATGATATGGATATAGTGATTGCTAATTGACTTATCGTGAACCTTAGGACTTTCGGTGAGAACTTTTAGTCACTTAGAGGACCCAATCCAGAACCAAATAGCCTTTCAGACAGAAATACAGTATCCCAAGAAAATCCATCTGCCGGCCGTGGCATTGATCACACGGCCTCAACTTCATTCTTTCACCCGTGAAACGTGTTGCTTGAAAATCTCCCTGAGAGATTAATCCTTCAGCCGCCAGGTCCATCCTTCGGCCGCTTAATCATTTCCTCGGCCGCCAGATCCTTTAACCGGCTGCCAGATCGCCTATTTTTCAGATTCTAAAATGTTCTGTCAATAGTTTGATCCGTTCACCAAAACCCTAGTAACCTTTTTCTGATGCATTCGGGCTTCGCAGCAGATCGCGTCTAAAGATCTTTGAACCCTAGAATTACTTATTGATTCATGCCATTTGATTGGCCGAAGTGAGTCATCAATTGCCTATATAAAGGATGCTTTTGGGTTCCGAAATTAATAGATCAATACACCCTCTCTAGCCACGAAACTCTACAAAAATACTCTCTCACATCCCCTCTACAGAAGCCCTAACCCCTCGACGACAGCCGCAATCCGATGATCAAACCCTAACCCTAGGGTTTCCGAGAAGCAAATCAGCCAATCACCCTCAATCCGAAGCAGTCAAGCTACTGAAGGATCAAGCTGGTGAGGCCGAGGGGCCTTTGGTTAGGTTTATTTTCAGTATTTACTTATTAAGCGTAGTATTCTGATATACTGTTAATCGTATAGTCTGGTGTGAAGAAGAACATCGACTGGATCTTCGATCCATCAGCCGGTACATCATCGATCCATCAGCCGGTACATCATACTAGGAGGATCTCTCGGCCGTGACATCCATTCACCGGCCGCAAGATCCATCTCCCTGGGACAATTTGTTTTGTTCTCTGCTTTTCTGATGCATGCTTTCAATTATTGTCTCAGCTCACCATTAACTGTTTAAAGGCTAATTAAACAGACTATTTGTTTAGAGTTAAATAAAGCATGTGCTTATCATATGTCGAACAACTATGGGCCAATCTCACGACTGGGCCAAAAGGGGTGCCTAACACCTTCCCCTTATTGTACTTTTGGCTCCCGTACCCAGAATCTCTATCTGTTTTTCCTAGTCTTTATAAACTAGGTGGCGACTCTGTTTTGATGATAACCGCTATCGTGTGGTGATGTTCCTAGCCATGGGAATGTCCACGATTTTGGTTTATGAAGTAAACAACCAACAAACAGCAACGATCAATCTGTATGGCAATGCCCCGCTCCGGGAGGTGTCTACACAATGGATGATTTGCGCTAGGCACATGGTGCCTTGTGTTGCACAGTTGATAGGTTCAGGTTCTAGGACGCTCAAGAGTCATTGATCAAGCCCTCGAATTTATGGTCATGTCTCGTATCATCATAGGAGATCTAAGGTAGTTCAAGGAGTCTCAATTTAGGGTGTCTATAATTGCCCCTCTTTGGCGAATACTCGGGTGCCATGGCGGGATACGAGTATGTGTCTAAGATCAGGACACCCCGACAGAGCATCCTAGAATCCCTTAGACCGAGTAGCAAACAAGTAAACATGAGGTCGCGCTCGAGGTGCAGCCTACATACCCCGTTGTAGGGATCAGACCTGTGTAGTTCATCGTGGCAAATGCAAGCGAATAAACAAAATCGTGCACATGATAATGTTTACGATGCAAGCAAGTAAATGGGACAGACCCTTGAATTTTTAGAATTGGGACGAACCCTCGCGGTAGAAATTGAGTTTAAAAAATTCATAGTGATGATTGAAAGTGGGACGGACCCTCGCGGAAGAATTCTCTATGCTAAGGAATCCTTGAAATTAAAGACGAGACGAGTCCTTTGCCTAGAAATGGGATAGACCCTTGAATTTTGTGGAAAACGGGATGGACCCTTGCAGTAACATTGAATTTTGAAGCTGATTAAAATTTTCTCTGCCGAAGAAAGGGTGGACCCTTGAATTTCTGGAAATGGGATATACCCTGGAATTTTTTTTTTGGAAATGGGATAGACCCTTGAATATTTTTTTTTGGAAATGGCATAGACACTTGAATTTTTGGAAATGGGATAGACCCTTGAATTTTGAATTTTCTTTTTACTGGGACGGCCCTCTCAATAGAAATTGGGTTTTGATATTGGCCCAAAATTCGATCGGACCCTTGAGGATGTTTTTCAGCACGTGGTGGCCCAAAAGGGAACAAAACAAGCCCAGGCCCAACAGAGGCCCATTATTTTCTGGAGGATGTTTTCAGCGCTGGGGACATGGTCTTTAGTGCTAGGGAGTCATTTCAGTTTCCAGATTTTTCAACTCCCAACTGCCCACTTTTCAAGCGTGCCTTTTCATTTTTTGTGCACAGTTATGGCGCCTGGGACGTCCCAATACTCCTTGAATACACATCAATATTTCTCTTTTCAATACGCATCAATATTTTCCATAAGAGAAGACTCTTTGAATTCTTTTGCTTCAAATGACGGATCTTAGAGCTTGCATGGCAATCTTGGAGACGAAGGTACGAATCCTCCGAGAGGAGATTGCTCAAATTGCTTCGGTTCTCACCTCTTTCTAGGCCCTTCGGAGGGCTGTTTCCAACTTTCAGGACATAGCTTTTGATGCGGCGGTGGATGGCCTCGACCCGGAGTTTGGGGATGCCGCTACGGCTGAGCGAAATTATAAAGAGGTATTCCGAACAAGCTTGAATGGAGCCCGAATAGGTGGTACGCGGGACCACGGAATAAGTAAGATGAGATAAGTTGCCGAGGAAGGCGATGCTCGGCGAAATAGATCAGTGACATGTGAAGTCATTGGTCCAGGTAGTCTTTACGGAAAAAAGGACCAGAGTCATTGGTCCAAGTAATTAATAAGGATCAGAGACATGTGAAGTCACTAGTCCAAGCAGTCTGTTCAGCAATGTGGTTGCCGAACAGACAACGAACTCTTAAGGAAGGAGCCTCAAGTGCCTGTTCGGAGGGACACTCTAAAAGGTTCTAGAACAGTAGTATTCTGTAAGGAATAAGATCCCAAGAAAATAGGATCTAGGGAAGATGCCCAACGGGAATGGGATGTTTGGCCAGCCATGGAAAGGAGTCCTAGAAGGACTAAGGAAATAAATGGATAAGGGAACGAGAATCCAGAGGATCCTGGGTTTCCTATACATGATAGGAAACATAGGGCAACAAGCATACATGAGCCTATATAAACGAGGTGAACTTAGACGTAAAAGGTACGCAATACATTGCATTCTTACGATTCTCCTACTGATAATTATGGTTTTTACTAGTACGTGATACTAACTTAGGCATCGGAGGGCCTTTGCCACGAGAGGCAAAGGTGTGCTCACCCTTTGTCGGTTTTTCGCAGATAAGGATTCTGACAACGAACTAGGGTTCCGATGACGAGGCACGAGTAGTCGTTATAATCTTGTGTTGTTCAAAGCCCCCTTCGTTTTTATCCACCTACAATTGGCACTGTCTGTGGGAAACGGAAGAGTTCCCTTTGAAAAATGACCATGGTGGAAGAAGATCCAGTAACACCGCATAATCCGAAGGACCAGTTGGGCAGAGGAGGAGATAAGTCCCCACCAGATACTCCGAGAAAGCGTGATGGCAGACATGGCAGGAGGACGACAAGCAAAGGCGACCCCCTGACCATCCCTCATGACTCTAAGAATAAAGAGGGCAGGACGGCCACAGGGTCCACACAGAGGAGTAAATCCCACGATGGAAGGGAGTCAGTTGCACACTCGAAAAGCGTGCACAAGAAAGAAGATCTCCTCGATAAAAAGAGGCAGGAAATTGAAGAGTTTGCTCGTTTAATATGGAATTAGAACAGATTCGAAAGCACCCTGGGGACTCTGGGCTTTCAAAAAGAAATTCCAGGGGAGGTAGAAGGTCTTTGGTAGAGTATAAGAAGGCTCCTTCACGAAGAAGCAAAAGCAGGAACACGAGTCCTATTCCTAGTCAGAACAAAGCTTCTCCACGAAAAAGGAGGAGTTGAAGTAAAGACCGAACACCGGAGCGACGAAGGGCTTCTTCAAGAAAACAGAGGAGCAGAAGTCGAAGTCCTACCCCCGAGGAGGAAGGGACCCGGAAGCACCATAGGGACAGGTACGAGAGACCTGATTTCGATTGGGACAAAAATGATCCCAACAAGACAAAGGAATGAGCGGATGGAACCATGACTGCATGAAAAGCAGCACGGAAGGCACTTTGCAATATTGCATCCTCCCCCTTTGCAAGGAAGTTATAGGAGGCAAGGGTGCCGAGTAGGGCGAAACATGGTACATTCATCCCTTACGAGACAAGTGCAGATCCCGTGGCACACATACAGCACTACCAGCAAGCAATGTTCATGCATGATGGGGACGATGCAATTATGTTCAAAATGTTCCCATTGAGTTTGGGAAAGGTTTCCTTGTCTTGGTTCCATAAGCCAGCTCCGCACTCCATACGAGGATGGAGGCAACTAGCCGAAGAATTCACTGCTCGATTTTTGACAAGCAGAAGGGCACCGAAGACTTTTGGAAGCCTCTTCGCTATGAAACAGGGAGAGAATGAGCCGATCAGGGACTGCTCGAAGAAGTACTGGGAAACTTTCAACGAGATTGAAAGTTGCAGTGAGGAATATGCAATAGCCACGTTCAAAACCGGACTGCCTATTCAGGGAGAGTTGCGCTGATCATTGAACATGAATCTAGTAAGTACACTGGCAAAATTAATGGAGCGAATTGAGCATCATGCCAGAAACAAGGATGACATACTCCTGGAGAACAGCAAAGTAGTTGTCGAGCAGGTCAAAGGGCCTGTAAAGAAAGCAGACAAATGAGAGCCCAAGACTTACAGGGAGAGAAAGGATTATGGGCAGGCTAGGAAAGAGCCGTACAAGGCAAGGCAGGCTCTAGACCCAAAGTCATTCTTTCCAATAACCACAGTCTGGAAAGAACCAGTCTACAGAATTCTTTATCGAATAAAGAATCGCCCCTATTTCAAGTGGTCCCCAATATTGGAGGGGGATAAAGATGCAAAGCGATCTATGGGTCAGCATTACAGTTATCACAAGGATTGGGGTCACATGACTGAAGATTGTGAGATGTTCAAGAAGCACCTTGATGATTTAGTCTCTCGAGGTTACCTAAAGGAGTTTATTCAAGAAGAACCCAAGGACACTTGGAAAACAATGGACTTGGATTATGAACAAAATCCAAGGGGTGTGATCCATATGATACCTGGGTTGGCCACACCTTATACGACAAATGAGGTGAAGCCGCTCCAAAGGCCAATCAAGCATGACCAACATGTCATGCAACTGGGAAAGAAAAGAGGACGTGAAGGCGAGGTATGCGATGAGAGCATAGCCTTCACGGGGCGAGGACCTAGGAGGAGTACAAGTGCTGCATAATGACACCTTGGTTCTGATGGATTCAGAGAGTTGCACAGAAGTGCTACATTATGACGCATTTAAAAAACTGGGCTAACCAAAGTAGACTTGGTACAATTGATAACCCCTCTGGTTGGATTAAGTGTAGGAGCAGTTTGGCCATTGGGCAAAGTAACGCTGCCTGTTCGGGAAGGGACAATAGTGCTACAAACTGACTTCTCAGTAGTAGATGTTCTGTCTTCCTATAACACGATTATAGGACGAATGTGGTTACACAAGATGAGGGCGGTTTCCTCTACTTACCACCAGATGGTAAAGTTCCCTGGGTCTAATAGGGTTAAAAAGATCAGAGGAAACCAAAAGGTAGCTCAACAATGCCTGATTTCTATAATCAAGAAAGCACCAAAGGCAAAGTTGATCCAAGCTTGGAGATTTCGGACCAGCTGACCATTGAGGATGTCGGAGAAGATCCCGCCGAGAAGGTGATCGAAGGTTTGAAGAAGATATAGATCAATGAGACTGATCCTGAAAGGTATTTCTTGATTGGGGAAAACTTAAACGAAATGGAAGAAGAAGAGTTGGTAGGGTTCCTAAAGAAGCACATTAATGTATTTGCTTGGGTCCCCGAGGAGATGCCTGGGGTGGACGGAAACGTGATTTGTCACCACTTGAATGTAGATCTGTAGGGAGGTATTCCCAAGCAAGCTCAAATAGAGCCTGAACACATGGTATGAGGAACCATGGTATAAGTAAGATAAAGATAAAAGCCTTGCAAGACAGTGATTGGCGGTTTGGACTAGTGACATGTGAAGTCATTAGTCTAGGCAGTCTGTACGGGGAAAAGGACCAGTGAACATGTGAAGTCATTGGTCCAAGTAGTTTGTTCGGCAATGAGAAGGCCGAACAAAGCGAGAGCCCTTGAGAAAGCAGTCTCATGTGCAAGGAACACTCTAGAAGGTTCCAAAACAGCAGTATTCTGTTAGGGAATAAGATTCCGAGAATATAGGATCTAGAAAAGATACCCAACGGGAATGGGATGTTCGACCTGCTATGGAAAAGAGTCCTAAAAGGACTAAGGTCATGAATTGATAAGGGAATGAGAATCCATGATATCTTGGTTTTCCATACGAGATAGGAAACCTAGGGCAACAGGGATGCTTGGGCAACAAGCATACATATGCCTATATAAACGAGGATAACTAACAGGTAAAAGGCACCCAATAACATTGCACTCATTCCATACTTCCTACTGATACTTAGGGTTTTTCTACTAGTATGTGATACTAACTTAGACATCGGAGGGCCTTTGCCACGAGAGGCAAAGGTGCACTCACTCTTTATCTACTTTGCAAATTAGGGTTCTGACAATGTGCTAGGGTTCCGGTGAAGAGGCACGAGTAGCCGTTACATTCTAGTGTTGTTCAAAGCACTATTTGTTTTTGTCCACTTACAACTGGCATTGTCTGTGGGAAACAAAAGAGTTCCCTTTCAAAAATGACCATGGTGGAAGGAAATCCAAAGACACCTCTCGACCTAAAGGACCTGCTAGGTGGGGGAGGAGATAAATCCCCACCGAATGCTCTAAGAAAGCCTGATGGCGGACATGGAAAGAAGACGACAAGCAAGGGCAATCCCCTAACTATCCGCGATGGCTCCAAGAATAGGGAGGGCAGGACAGCCATAGAATCGACGCGAAGGAGTAAGTCCCATCGTGAAGGAGAGTCAGTTGCACACTCGAGGAGTGTGCACAACAATGAAGATATTATAGACAAAAAGAGACAGGAAATTGAGAAGTATGCTCAATTAATCAAGAAACGAGAGCATGAGATCCAAGAGTTAGAACGATTCGAGAGTACCCGGAAGACTCTGGACTTTCACAAAGGAACTCCAAGGGAGATAGGCAGGCTCTGGTGGAGTACAAAAAGGCTCCTTCACAGAGGAGCAGGAGCAGGAGCCCCACTCCAAGACGAAAGAGGGCTTCTTCAAGAAAAAGAAGGAGCAAAGCCCGAAGTCCCACCCCCGAGGAGGGAGGGACCAGGAAACACGATAGGGATAGGTACGAGAGACCTGATTGTGATTGGGAAAAGAATGCTCCCTATAAGATGAAGGAACGTGAGGACGGAACCATGATTGCACAAGAAGCAGCACAGAAGGCCCTCAGCAACATAGCATCCTCCCCCTTTGAAGGAGGTTGCAGGAGGCAAGGTTGCCGAGCAGAGTGAAGCACGACACGTTTTGTCCTTTATGAAATGAGTGTGGAACCCTTGGCACACATACAGCACTACCAACAGACAATGTTCATGCATGATGGAGGATTGTTACATGTTCAAACAGCACCTCGACGATCTAGTCTCTCGTAGTTACCTGAAAGAATTTATTTAGGAGGAACCCAAGGATGCTGGGAAAACGAATGGAATTAGATTACGAACAAAATCCAAGGGGTGTAATCTATAGGATACATGGATTGGCCGCACCTTATACAAGAAAAGATGTGAGGTTGCTCTAGAGGCAAGTAAAGCATGACCAACATGTTATGCAGTTGGAAAGAAGAGAGGACATGAAGAAGAAGTATGCAACGACGGCATAGTCTTCATGGATGAGGACCTGGGAGGAGTCCAGGTGCCACATAACGATGCCTCGGTCATAACCTGGAGTGGATGCAAACGTGATCTATCACCACTTGAATGTGGATCCATAGCATAAGCCCATGATGCAGAAAAAGAGAAGATCAGCAATACAGCACATGGATGTTGTCATCGAGGAGGTTGACCGCTTGCTGGAAGCCAAAGCCATATGAGAAGTTTACTACCCAGAGTGGTTGTCGAACACTGTGGTAATGAAAAAGAAGAATGGGAAGTGACGAGTCTGTGTTGACTTCACTGATTTAAACAAGGCATGTCCAAAGGATAGTTTCCCTCTCCCAAGGATAGATCAATTAGTTGATGCAACTGCTGGGTATGGACGAATGAGTTTCCTCGATGCATGTCGAGGGTATCATCAAATTGCCATGTATGGGCCCGATCAAGAGAAGACTTCCTTTATTACGCCAAGATGGCTATATTGTTACAGTGTCATGCCCTTTGGTTTGATGAATGCCGGAGCAACTTACCAAAGGTTGGCAACGATCATGCTAAAAAAGTTGCTTGGTAAGACTATGGAGGTGTACATAGACGACATGTGGTCAAAAGCAAGGAGAAGCAGGACCACATAATTGATTTAAAAGAACCCTTTGAGATTCTGAGGGAGTATAAACTAAAACTCAACGCCTCGAAGTGCATGTTCGGAGTAAGCTTAGGGAAGTTTTTAGGCCACCTTGTCACTATAAGAGGAATAGAGGCAAATCCCTATCAGATAATAGCTTTACAGAAGCTCCAAAGTCCCAGGACCACAAAGGAGGTCCAAAGGCTAACTGGAATGGCCACGGCCCTTAATAGATTCATCAGCCGGTCCAGTGACAAGTGTAAACTCTTCTTTCAACTGCTGAAAAGGAGAGAAGGATACGAATGGGGAGCATAATACGAACAGGTGTTCCAAGACCAGAAGAAGTACTTGGCAGCAGCCCCACTCTTGTCCACTCCTGATCCGGGTGAGTCTTTGATTTTATATTTAGCAGTATCAGAGCATGCTGTGAGTGCCGTTTTATAAGGGACAAGGGATCCGAGTAAATCCCCGTTTACTATGTGAGCAAAACATTGTTAGACGCAAAAACGAGATATCTGCCCCTCAAAAAATTGGTCCTGGCACAAAGGATAGTGGCAAAGAAGTTGCCACACTATTTTTAGAGCCATAGAATTGTGGTTTACACCGAGTTTTCGTTGAAATCGTTGCTACCAAGGGCAGACTTCTCGGGAAGAATTTTGACTTGGTCAGTGGAGCTTAGTCAATAGGATATTGACTACCAGCCGTGCACCGTGATCAAAGGACAAGTGTTGGTAGACTTTGTAGCAGAATTCTCACCTGCAGTGGCTCCCTAGCCTCCTACGAGAGAGGAGCAAGTAGCCGAGCCACTAGTCAGAAAGGGTAAGGCACCAGCCAAACAAGATCCCCTGGAATGGAAATTGTTCGTTGATGATTAAGCGTGTAATGCTAGTTCAGGAGTTGCAATTATGCTTTTCCCTCATGAGGGAGTAATGATGGAATTGTCTCTCCGGTTGGGCTTTAGTGCTTCAAATAATGTAGTGGATTACGAGGCACTCTTGGCAAGTTTGAGAAGTGCAAAGTCCCTAAAAGTAAAAAAGGATAAGGGTGTACTGTGACTCACAACTCGTGGTGAACCAGTTATCCGAGGAGTATGAAGCCCGAAATGAGAAGATGACAGCCTACGTGGAGGCCGCCAAGGACCTGCTTGACACCTTTGAGAAGGTGCACATTGAGTAGATAGGTTTTGGGCAGAATGCCCATGTAGATTCACTGGCTTGGTTGGCCACAACTGTGCCAATAGAGTTTAAAAGAAAGGTGGCAGTAGATTATTTTGCTGAGCCAAGTATTGGAAGAAGCGTGGAATTGGTCTTGGATGTGAACCAAGGACCAAGTTGGATGGATCCAATTGTGGAGTTCTTACGGGACGAGACACTCCCCACTGATAAAAAGGAGGCTCACAAGATAAAAACAAAGTCTGCACAGTTTTGGCTACTCCTGAAGGAAAGTTGTATAGAAAGTCCTTCACAGGTCCATACTTACTTTGTGTACATCCCGAGATGGTGCAAAAGTTCCTCCACGAGATTCACGAGGGAACATGTGGAAGTCATGCTGGGGGCAGGTCCATTGCCTACCGAGCAATCACCCAAGGTTATTGGTGGCCGCACATACAAGAAGATGCAAAGATGTATGTGAAAATATGTGAGAGAAGTCAGAAATTCTCACTGATGATCTGAACACCAGCTGAAGATCTAGTGCCATTGACAAGCCCCTGGCCGTTTGCAGAATGGGGGACGGACATCGTGGGTCCACTCCATAAAGCAACTGGAAATAAAAAATTCCTACTCGTAGCAATGGATTATTTCACGAAGTGGATTGAGGCTGAACCTTTGGCCAAGATCACGAAGCCCATGATAGAAAGGTTCATCAGGTAGAGTATTATTACTCGGTTTGGTGTCCTATATTCATTGATCACAGATAATGGGTCACAATTCCAGAAGAAATTCAAAGCTTTCTGTTCTCAGTATGGGATAAGAAACTATTACTCCACACCGGCTTACCCTAAGAGTAATGGGCAGACTAAGGCATCCAACAAAACCATTCTCGATGGGATCAAGAAGAGGTTGGATAAAGCAAAGAGGAAATGGCCCGACGAGCTGCCAATGATCCTATGGGCGCACCGAACAACGCCTAGGAGGTCTACAAGAGAGACCCACTATTCGTTGGCATATGGGACAGAGCCTGTCATACCATTGGAGGTTGGCTTGCAGCCAACAGGACCGCTTTGGTTGAAAGTGGAGGCAATGACAGAGCCCTGGAGATCGAGTTGGATCTTGCCAAGGAACAGGGAGAGAGGGCTCTGGTGCATTTCGCTTCATATCATGAGCAGCTGATGAAGAGCTACAACAAGAATGTCCACCCTCGAGAATTCGGTATTGGAGACTTTGTGCTTCAAAAGGTGCTCGACAATACCAAGGTGGCCAACGAGGGCAAGCTAGGTGCCAATTGGGAAGGCCCACTGCTTATCGCTTCATATCATGAGCAGTTGATAAGCAGTTATAATATACAGTTTAAAGGCTGAAAAGCCCAACAAATAAACAAAACACCCCATAAATAGTGTGGGGACAAAATAATGGCCTAAAACCAAGTTACTCGTGCAAGGCCAGCCACTGGTCGGGAACAAACAGTCGCGCGAGACAGTCACTCTGTCGCGCGAGTGTGCGCCCTGGCGCGCGAGGGTGCGCCTCAGGCGTGCGACGGTGCGCCCTGGCGCATAATCGCGCGATGAAGTTAGTCTGTCGCGCGAGGGACTGGGCCAGACCAGTGCTTGGTTTACATGTTTCTGGGTTCTGAGACATGTTCAGAAAGCTCCCAGGGGTACTCTAACAAAATAGAACGAAGTATTGAAGTGCAAACTAGCAGTTTTAACAAAGGAAAGCAGTAAATTGGTTATTTTCATGCTTGCAAGTGATCTATACATAATGAAGACATAAAACAGCAAGACACCAATCCCCACGCGGACCATCTCGCGCAACAGCAGAGTGTCGCGCGAGTGTATGGGTCCGTCGCGCGTTGGTTCTTGCCATGACGGTTTTTGAAACCTTGCCAGCTTTAGGACCAGGACTGGTATTGATTACCAGCCTTGGCCCTGCCAGCCCCCCTCAGAGATTAGAACAGAGAGTAGAGCAAAGGTAAGCTATACCTTTGGCTTTGAGGTTTGAAAAGTGTTTGAACTTTGAAATGAGTTGAGGTTGTTTGAGTGGTGAAAATGGTGAGTAAAATGTTGTGTCCTTTCTTTCCTAACCCAAAGTGAATGAAAATCTTGAACCCTTTGAAAGATGAACAAAGGGGGGTATTTATAGGAGGCTTGGAAGGTGTAGGAGGGTGGCAAACAAGGCCTAAGGCCAAAACTTAGTGGAGAAGGCTTGCAAAAAGGTGAAAGTGAGAGGTTGTGAGGATGTACTGCCCAAAGCCTGCACTGCCACTGGCCTGTGGAGAAAAATGGGGTTCAGTAGCCCTGCAGACCCCCCTGACAAGCAACCAACTGGCTGGAAAAGGTGAAAGGGACTGGAGTGGACCATCGCGCGAGGGAATGGGACCATCGCGCGAGTGTTCCAACTGTCGCGCGTGGGTCAACAGTCAAATCTTTGACTTTGACTCAGGCTGACTCTCGCGCGAGGGAGTTGGTCTATCGCGCGATGGAGTGAGTCTGGTGCGCGATGATCAACCATCGCGCGATGGAGTCAGACCGTCGCGCGACGGTGCGCCCTTGCGCGAGACGATTGCGCCTTGGTGCGGGTCAGTAGGGTTTTTGGCTTTTGGAAGTCGCTTAGGTTAGGTTAGGTTCAAGGGTTTCAAACACTCAATGCTCAAACACTTGACATTCCCTGGGTGTTCTTGATCCGTTTCATCATCGGGGAATCAAATACCGTAAGGCGTAAGTAAAGTAATCCGGAAGCCCAGATTGGAGTGTCTACAGTAGCCCCTCTTTGACGGCACTTGAAGTAACATTGATTTGGTACAAGTAACATCAAAGAATTCTAGACACCCCTCAAGGTAATCCAGAACAGAACATAGTAAAGTAGACAAACATACTTACAGAACCTGATTGGTGGAATGGACGTGTGATCCATTGCCAGGGATGGAAGTAGAAGTGGACGATTGCATCGCCACTTGTTGATCGAATTTGGACAGGACAGGCTGTCGCTATAGATGTGGACAGGACAGGTCGTCGTCGGTGGGGATCAAGCTATCCTCGGCACAAAGTATTCCAACAAACACGGGTAGGTCGTGTCAGGCAGGTTAAATTCCATCTGTTGGGAATCAGAGCCAATCTCCTTATCAAAGACCATCCGAGACAGAGTAATAAGCCTGTTGGAAGATGCACTTGCGGCTAGACTGAGGGTGATTGTCGTTCGGGACAAGCCAAGACGGACTCTCCTGGGGAACAATCAGTTGCGGATGAACGGACCATTGGACGATATCTGATCGTCGTTGTGGACTGGATGATGTGTTGATCGTCGTTTGATGAATTTGACAGGACTGGCTGCCGTGAAGGCGGACGGAAAGATCAAGGTGCTGATTGATCAAACCGCTAGGGAACTCTGACAGGACCGGCTGTCATGAATGCGGACGGGAAGATCAATGTGCTGATTGATCAAACCACTGGGGAACTTTGACAGGACCGGCTGTCGTTGAAACGGCTCCGCAGGATAGCAACCTTTGGTTTACAAACCGAGAATTGGACAGGAGATATTTCCATCGCATCATTCGGCAAACAAATCGAGAGTTACGGAGATTTCCATCGCATCCCTTAACCAACGAGAACAAGACCGCAGGAGATTGCATCGCATCCTTTGGCAAACCAAATCGAGAGTTAGGGAGGTTTCCATCGCACCCACTAACCAACGATAACAAAACCGTAGGAGATCGCATCGCATCCTTCGGCAAACAAATCGAGAGTTAGGGAGATTTCCATCGCATCCGCTAACAACTTGAACCAAAACCACAGGAGATTGCATCGCATCCTTCGGCATACTAGATTGAGAGTTAGGGAGATTTTCATTGCATCCGCTAACAACTTGAACCAAAACTGCAGGAGATTGCATCGCATCCTTCAGCAAACTAGATTGAGAGTTAGGGAGATTTCCATTGCATCCGCTAACAACTTGAACCAAAACCGCAGGAGATTGCATCGCATCCTTCGGCAAACAAACTTGTATGACGGCAACCATGCTGGGCCATCTTCCTGCTTCAACATTTAATATACACAATATGCAATGAAGTATACGAAATTGAAAATGCAGATGCAAACTAAGGGCGGCTCCTAGGAGGACAACGATGCCTAAGGACTACCACTGAGCCTCATTATTGTACTGTCTGTTACTTCTGAGATGCGCACCCAGATAGAGAGGCATTGAACGGGCTGACATGCCCCAGTTGACGGATTTGGGCTTGTGTGCCCACTCTTTGATGCTTGGGTAGACGTGACCCAGAGATGCTCTGCTTGGCCTTACACTGACGTGCCCTTGCTGCTTATGAGATTCCATAGCTTGTGGATTACAGGAGCTGGGGTAACAATGTAAAAGTTGCATTTTTGCAGTTTATTGACTCTCTTTTGCGAGTGTTGAAGAGAAAGTCAAAACTAACCACTAATATCTAATTTGCATTGACAAGTAACCTGAATTGACACACAGATACGCGCACATGTACAGACTCGCCAAGCTTGAATGGAAAAGGGAGAAAGAGCCCCAGGATACAATGCAAACCCTTAGGCACACAGAATACAATGAAATTTTGGGCATTAACGTGCCAAAACTCACAACATTCCTTAGACAGGTGAAACTGACACTTACGAAAGTGCAAAAGGTACAAAGACCTGTACAAACAGAATCGAGAAAAGCATCTCGACATGACAATTGATTGAAAAACTGGAAAAATGCCACAAAGACGAACATAAGACACATATGATGACTCGTATAGGCCCGAACTGAAACCGACACCCCCATGCAGTCACATTAAGTCCATATGACTTGCATGGCATGACAAGACTTGGCAAAAGCCCCTGGAACAACGTTTGAGAGCAGTAGGAGACCACCGCTGGAATTGAAAGAGCGCGCGCAGGTTTGAGATCAACGCACATCACTTTGAACAAACGCGCATGGCTATAAGCTAGCACGCGAGGCTGCAGCTGCTCATACCAGACCTCACTGAACTTAGAATAAACTGTGAGCCATTAGGCTTCTAGCATTTCGTTCTGTTTTTGATGCTTCAAATATTTTTAAGACTTTATGCTCAACCTGTAAATAGAAATAGCAGTTTCGCAATAAAATTGAAAGACAAAGGCCTTGTTCGTTTCCCATCTTTACTTTGTTTTAACTTTGTTTTCCAATCATTACCCTATCTCTCCAATTATTAATTTCATTTCTCTCTCTCTCTCTCCACTCATTACCTCTCTCTCCAATCATTATCCTATTTCTCTCTCTACCCACTACCAAAACTAAAATACCCAAAACTCTTAAACGAACAAAGCCAAAGGTTTTCCCCCTTCTGGTTCCTCCAATGCAGCTTGATCTTTGATCCTCTCCGACTTTTGATGTGTACCAAGACGTCAACCATGGATCCAATTTGATAGCTTGTGACCGAGTCTCAAAGAGAGACTGCCTACGTATCCCAAGCTAGGGAATCAGGTCAGAACGTAGTTCAGGCTAAGGGTTAACTCTCGAGTATTTACCTCACCTTTTGCGCTCTAACTTTTGCCTAGTACCGCCCATTCGGGTTTTCGGTCTAGCGAGCTTTCAAATATTGCCTATTTACTTTTGCCTAGACCGCCTTCATAGGTTTTCGGTCTAGCAGGCTGCTCTAACTTTTGCTTGGAACTGCCCACCCTTGGGGTTTTCAGCCCAATGAGCTTCTCTCAGGGAAAAGTAACTTTTGACTTGATCCAGGTTGACCCAGGTATTGAACTTGTTGCCGTCGAAGTCGAGGAGCTTTGGCTGCAGCCCCAGATAAAACGGCTTTGATAATGAAGGATCCAGAGTACTTTGGCTGGAAACGCCTTGCTCCGGGCCGTTGTGTACAATTTCATTTGTACTTGGTGAAACGCAACTATTGTTGCTTTTGAACATGGTATGAGGCCCGGAGCTCTCTTGAGCTTCTGTTTTCTGGATTGGCACCCGGTAGCAGGGGGTTTGATGCTTTTGTATCTCAAGACCAACGCAAGGCGTGACTTGATTAAACCACGCCAAGATGTCGATGAACTCTTCGAGCCTGTCTGACCGGGCGCAATGCTCCTTTAAGAACAGCTTTGAACCAACTGAACCATTTGGGGATTATCCTTGTCTTTCAAGTTTATTGAAATTACTTCTTCTTTTGACAGGCTGAGCACGCCTTTTGTTTTCCCTTTTGGCGAGGGAACACATTTCCTTGGGATGTTCCCATCGAAATCTATCACTTCGTCGTCAGGGTCGACACAGTTTATATAAAAGTCAGCGAAGTATTTAGAAGCAAGACAAAGCATATCATAAAAACCCACGGGGTTTGCTTGAAACAAAAGCTACGACGTGGAGGGCCAAGAGGCACAACCTCCGACTCAGAGCTAGATTTTAGACAAACGCAAAAGACTATGTGTCAAACTCAGTCAAAATGCCAATGCAAACTAGACATGGTTTTGAAAACAAAACTGTTAAAAAGCTACCCATAGCTTCCACAAAAAGAGGTAGGATGCAGCAGGTGTCAGGCCCAAGCAACAGCACTTCGGCTTCCTTAGCTTCTTCGACCAAACCTACTCGGTGCTCCTTTGATCAATGGACCTCAGCCAGTCGGTCCTCTCATTTGTAAGCCCCTCATCATTGTCAAACTAGATGTTGGCAGTGGAAACCTCAATTGCCCAACCTACAGCCATCATGTTAACCTCCGGTTCGGACGGGATGGATACGATGGGTTTGGGTTGATGTGCTGGGACGATATAGTGGCTAGGATTGAATATGGTGGAGCTCAGGTTGATTTGAGTAGAGGTGATAGATATCTGACCAACCAAAGGGTCAGACCTGTGCTGAGGTAAGGAGTTGGAAATGATGTTGGGCTTTGGTGGAACTTGAACCGTGCCATCATCAATAAGATCTTGAATCTCATGTCGAAGACGATAGCACTTGTCAATAGGATGACCAGGCATTTGGTGGAAGGCACAGAAGAGATTAGGGTTGTAACCGGCAGGTAAGACTTTGGGAGGGGAAGTAGGGGTCAAAGGCTTGAGATGCCCAGACTTGACAAGTTTCTCCATCACAGCGGACAGAGATGCCTCGAAGACAGAGAAACTCCGAGGTTGGGTTCGGGCCCGGTAGCTTTAGGTGTTTTGAACCTGATTGATGTCGGCTGTATGATTAGGGGAAGCAGCAGCGTTATCCCCACTTGTAGCCATGCTGGCGTAATTGCTACCGCCAAACAGTGCACTACTGTTTCCAGAGTAAGCCTTCGACTTTGATTTTTGAGGATTGGAAGAAGAGGACTCCCCTCTTGACAGAATTTCACTTTGCAGCGCTTCCTCGATGGCCAGGCCAGCGTCGAAGAAGGTTTCAAAGTTGGCGGACGCTTGAGCAAGCACCAGGTGCCTGGCATAGTCCGGCTGGAGATTGCGGGAAATGATGCGGAGTTGGTCTCTCTCGCTGGGGCGCTCAGTCATTAGAGCGGCTTTGGCTCTCTACCGTTTAACAAAATCCGCAACGGACTCCTTAGCTTCCATCTTGGTAGATTCCAACTCTCGAATAGTCATCTGGAGCTGGGAGTTGTAACTGTACTGAGCGATGAAAGCAGCCCCTATATCTTCCCAAGTTCTTCGTTTGGAGATGTCGAGCGACAGAAACCAGTGGAAGGCAGGCCCTGAGAGAGTTTGAGGGAAAAGTTGAGACATGGCCTCACTTTCTACTTTGAGTAACTTCATGGCAGCATGATAGCCATAGAGATGAGTCTTGGGATCACCGCTCCCATCGAACTTGACCAAGTCAGGCATTTTGAACTTGTCTGGAAGCTTAGCATTAGGATACAGGCAGAGACGATCCAAGTCAATTCCCCCTGCGTTGATCTTCTCAGACTTTGAGACAGCCTCTTCTAGCTTTTCCATCTTAGCCATAAGAGCTGCCATATCTGGGTTTTGAACAAGTTCCCCACCCACAAGTTTTGGGTTTGTAGCAAGCGCATGAGCCTTCCTAGGGTTGGGCTGAACAATGAGACGCCCCTCATGATTCGGATATGGGACCATGACATGTTGCTCCTGATCGTCCTCACCTTCCTCTTCGAGTGGAGGTGGAAGACGAGTGTTGATAAGGTCATTGAGACGGGTGATGTTAGCATCGGTCTGGATGGCCTTCTGCTGCATCGCAGTAATGCTAGTCTGAAGGTTCATGAGTATCTTTTCCAGAGAAAGTGGTTGAACCTCTGGCTGACCTGACATGGTAGGTGGTTCAGAAGTGCTCGATGTAGAAGATGGGGATGCTGGCTGTCCGTCTTGTCGAGTTGATGGTGAGCCTGATTGTAGAGCGGCCAGTAAAGTGCGCGGAGAGTCTTCCGTTGTGACTGACTGGGTTTCTAGCCTGATAAGTCTCTGAACCGGATTCTGAAGACGTTCCCAAGTAGGTTTGGCTCTTCCTTTCAGTTCTCTCTTGCTCGGTGCAATGGCTTTGAACTAGACAGCAAAGTAATTGAAAGCTCAGTGGCACTCCTACAGCAATTAGAATGCAATGCATACGTTGTCGTCGGTGTCAACCCTAGACTCTAGAACTAGAGACGAGTCTGTCTCATGATGTTCAGACGCTGCCAAAATCCTCAGATTTCTTTTCGAGGGTGTATCCTTTGAATAGATCAAGTTGATCCTAAGAGATGTCAAAACAGACTAAGTCTTCGACTAGTCCCTTTTGAAGATTCGACTTTGAACTTGGAACAACTTGGTATTGATGGCGTGACATCTTTACCGGGGTGGCTTCAGCGACAACGCGCGTTAGCCGGGTCGGTGTACGTGCTGCGCACGATAACCAAAAGGACATCAATATCACGACATCAATACTTTGTGGTTCCTTATTTTCGGTTTGAATCCCCAATCGGGCATGAGCCAAGGATTTAATAAGGTTTGATTTCCCAGAGTCTCGCTGATCTAAGGACTTTAGAAATTAACAACGTGCACCATCGAGATGCACGACTCTCCATCGGGTCTAGCAGCGTCCAAATTAGCATAAAACAGACTCGAAAGCGAGAGACAACCTAGAAGCCGCCCTAAACATGCTCCTACACGAAACAACATGTATGTATGTATAGTTCTAGAGACGAGTTTGACTCATGAATTTCAGATGTTGTCAGAATCCTCAGAATTCTTTTCGACGATGTGTCCCCGTATAGATCGACAGATCCTAAAAGATGTCAAAATAGACTAAATCTTCGACCAGTCCCATTTGAAGATTCAACTTTGAACTTGGAACAATTTGGTATTGATGACATGGCACCTTAACCTTAAACAACGTGGTGTATAGTGACAATGCACTTCAACCTGGGTGGCGCCAGTGACACGGCATCAATACTTTGTTGTTCCTTATTGTCGGTTGAATTCTCAATTAGGCATGAGCCAAGGATTTAGCAAATTTTGATTTCTCAAAGTCTCATTGAACTAAGGACTTTGCGATTGATAACGAACATTCAACAGAATGAACGACTCCTCATCGGGTCCAACAACGTCTTAGATAGCGTAAGACAAACTCGAAAGAAAGAACCGTCTTAAGTATGCTCCTATGCAAAAAACAGTGTATGTACAGTGCATGCGATAGGGAAAGCAGTAACATGTAGACAGTATATGGGGTTAGATGCAAGTAGATCCTACCCTGCAGGTACCTGTCCTAGTTTGGAGAGTTCTAATGCTTTGTATATGCAAAGGCCGGTTTTGGCTTGTAACAGGTTCCTCGGACTAAGGCCACAGATATACCTCCCGTTGCCCGCGATATCGCTGAGCAATAGTCGAACAGTAGCATGACCTATCATCGTCGAAGGTTGTTGTTCATTCGGGGTCCCCGGGCTCCGGTAAACCGTGCCGGATTGCCAAAACGATCCAACGAGGCTTATCCCACATCGATGCAAATGATATGCTAGAAATTGATTAAGAAGAAGAAGAATCACAAAATCGCAAAATGCTTTTTCAAGCTCGGCTCACTTTATTTAGTCCATCTTTAGAGAAAACTACACAAGTGAACAATTGAAAAAGTCTCCAGGTAGGATTGGCCGGACACGAGGTCCTGTTAAATCACCATTCTAACCTTCGGCAGCACAAAGCTCACCGTTTTGACAGACTTTTAAGGAATTGTTCACAAACGTATTAAATCCTAAGTATGAATTAATATTGGTTCGATTATCCCCAGCAGAGTCGCCACTGTGGGCCGCATGCCCTGGAATTTCCGGATTCCAAAGCGCAAGGGCCCGTAATCGAGGGAGCGCGAGCGGAAAAGCAGCAAGCGCTCGGAATACAGAGTCGCCACTCGGGTTTGAAGGTCCGACACCCAAGGAACCGTATTTCGAAGCACCTGCCGTGCTATTTGATTTGAAAAAGTGAAGGAACCAGTCTGTCATAACCATATTTGGGTTCGGGAGCCAGGTTACGAGAGGGGAAGGGTTTTAAGGCACCCCTCTCGCCCAATCCGAAGATCGGTCTCTACTTAGGCATTTTGAAAACATTGTGATTCTTCTTTTATTAATCAATTTTAGCCAGTTAGGGTGGGAGAACAGTTAATCGGGGATTAAACTGTAACACTTTGCAAGATGTGATAGATGGCATGTTTGCTGTATTGAAACAGTTAGTATAGGATGACAACAGACTGTTGTGGGAATTAGACAGACGGGAAAGCCCCTGTCTTGGAGTATCGTGCACAGGAAGAAACCAGTATGCACTGATCAAGTCAATGCATGCTAGACACACCTGCGCGCGCTACAACAAGACCCGCGTGCACCAGTAAGCCTAAGCCCACAGCTCTTATTCTCAAACCCTCTGGGCTCTGGAAGGACCAGTGCACACCCAGGACAAACCAAGCAGTTGATAAGCAGTTATAATATACAGTTTAATGGCTGAAAAGCCCAACAAATAAACAAAACACCCCAAAAACAGTGTGGGGACAAAAAATGGCCTAAAACCAAGTTACCCGTGCAAGGCCAGCCACTGGTCGGGAACAAACAGTCGCGCGAGACAGTCACTCTGTCGCGCGACGGTGCGCCCTGGCGCATAATCGCGAGATGAAGTCAGTCTGTCGCGCAAGGGACTGGACCAGACCAGTGCTTGGTTTACATGTTTCTGGGTTCTGAGACATGTTCAGAAAGCTCCCAGGGGTACTCTAACAAAATAGAATGAAGTATTGAAGTGCAAACTAGTAGTTTTAACAAAGGAAAACAGTAAATTGGTTATTTTCATGCTTGCAAGTGATCTATATGTAGGGAGGTAATCCCGAACAGGTACAAGGTGTGGCCGAACACGTGGTACGTGGGGCCCAGAATCAATATAGCCGGAGTATCCGCCGTGCAATACGGTGACCGGCAGTAGGGACCGGAGACACGTGAGGTCTCAGGTCCAAGACGCCCGAGCAGGGGTATGGTCCAAAGAGCAAGGGAAGTTGCTGGACCAGTCGCATGGAAGAGGGACCGATGATATGAGAGATCACTAGTTCAGATACTGTCGGCAACGGTGAGGCCGAACAGAGCAAGATTTTGGAGGAGATGCTCGAAGGGTCGAGAAATGGCATGTGCCCGATAAGTAGCAGGATCTGGAAAAGATACCCAACGGGAATGGGGTGAACGGCCAATTAAGGAGAGAGTTCCTAAATGGTCTAAAAGGAAATATGCAGTTATGGGAATGAGAATCCCTGATGTTCTGGGTTCCCTTTACGAGAAAGGAAACTGAGGGCAACGAGATGGCTTAGACAGCAAGCATATGTGGATCTATAAATATGAGGTAAACCTAGAGGTAAAGGTACGCAATTCTTGGTTATTTGCTCATTACCTACTGAGAATTAGGGTTTTACTAGTACGAGATACTAACTTAGGCATCGGAGGGCCTTTGCCACGAGACGGCAAAGGTGCGCTCACCCGTTGTTTGTTTTACAGGTTTAACTCCGGCGGTGTGAGAAGTAGCCGTTACAGTTCTGTACTGTTCGAAGGCCTTTTTCATTTTCTGCACTTACAATTGGCGCCGTCTGTGGGAAACGAAAGAGGTCCCTTCGAAAAAGCGACCATGGTGGAGGAAGATCCAAAGACCCCAGTTGACCCGAATAATCTGCTGGGTGGGGGAGGTGACAAGTCCCCGCCGGATCCTCCAAGAAAGCCCGATGGCGGGCGAGCGGGGAGGACCACGAGTAAGGACCGTCCCCCTGGCGATCCATGGCGATTCCAGAAAGGACGGACGGACGGCAACGGGATCCACGAGAAGGAGTAAGTCCCGCCAGGATGGGGGAGTCGGGTGGCACGCTCAAAAGCGTGCATAGCGGGAGGATATCACGGACAAAAGAGACAGAGATAGAAAATGCGCCGCTTGATTAAAAGCGAAAGTACACGAGATTCAACGATTGCGAGAGGATACGAGAACATCGGAGGATTACGGGCTTTCACGAAGGAAGTCCGAAAAAGAAAGGTTGGACATAGTGGAGTACAAGAGAGCTTCTTCACGAAGAAGAAGAAGCGGGAGCCTCACTCCGAGACGACTGAGGGCTTCTTCACGAAAAAAGGAGAGGAGGAGGAGCTCCTCCCGAGGAAGGAGGTGGGAGGAAGCACCACAGGGACAGGTATGAAGACCTGATTCCGACAGGGAAAGAAATAATGCCAGGGCTGTGAAGGTATCGGAGGAGGGACCATGTCTGCACGAGAGGGCACGGAGAGCCATAGCAACATAGCAACTTCCCCTTTTGCAAAGAGATTGCGGGAGGCAAGGTTGCAGCCGAGGGAGTTAAGCCGCAGGGCGTTTATCTGTCTGAGACCAATGCAGACCGGTGGCGCACATACAACATTACCAGCAGGCGATGTTTATGACGACGGTGATGGCGCAATCATGTGCAAGATGTTCCCATCTAGTTTGGGAAAAGTGGCCTATCATGGTTCCATAAGTTGGGGCGAACACCATACGAGGGTGGAGGCATGGTCGAGGAGTTCACCGCTCGGTTCTTGATTTGTGCAGTGAAAACCACCCAAAAACTTTGAGAGTCTCTCGGCTATGAAGCAAGGAGAGAATGAGCCAATCGAGGATTACGCCAAGAAGTATTGGGAGACTTTCAACTAGAGATTGAAAGTTGCGGTGAAGAGTATGCAATAGCAACGTTCAAAACTGGGCTACCTGTTCGGGGAGAGCTGCGAAAGTCCCTAAACATGAGTCCGGTGAGCAGACTGGCAAAGCCGATGAGCGGATTGAGCAGCACGCCAAGAACGAGGATGACATACTACGGGAAGGCGGCAAGCTAAGTGCCGAGCAAGTCAAGGAACCCGCAAAGAAGGCGGATAAACCCGAACCCAAGACTTACAAAGAAAGAAAGGAGCACGGGCAGACTAAGAGAGAGTCGTACCGAGAAAAGCACGTCCCCGATCCGAAGTCGTTCTTCTCGGTGACAACGGTTTGGAAAGAACCTATTTATCGGGTTCTTTATCGAATAAAGAACCGCCCATACTTTAAATGGCCCCCACGGCTGGAGGGTGACAAAGATGCAAGAAGGGCTACGAGTCAGCACTGCAGTTACCACAAAGACTGGGGTCACATGACGGAAGGATTGCGAGATGTTTAAACAACATCTTGATGACCTGGTCTCCCGTGGGTACCTGAAAGAATTTATCCAAGAGGAGCACAAGGGCGCCGAGAAAGCGATGGAACTGGACTACGAGCAAAATCCAAGGGGCGTAATCCATATGATACATGGGTTGGCCACACCTTATACGAGAAATGAGGTGAGATTACTCCAGAGGCGGGTGAAACACGACCAGCACGTGATGCGGTTGGGAAAGAAACGGGGACGTGAAGCGGAAGGGTGCAACGAAGGCATAGTCTTCATGGATGAGGACCTGGGAGGAGTCCAGGTGCCGCACAACGACGCTCTTGTCATAACCCTACGAGTTGGGGAATATGACATGGAGAGGATCTGGTGGATTCAGGAAGTTGCACCGAGGTGCTTTACTACGCATTCAAAAAGCTGGGATTGACACAGGCGGACTTGATACGGTCAGTAACCCCGTTGGTCGGGTTTAGTGCGGGAGCAGTTTGGCCATTAGGTAAGGTAACCCTTCCTGTTCGGGCAGGACAGTGGTGCTCAAAACCGATTTTTGGTGGTGGATGTGCCGCTCTTCCTATAACGCGATTATAGGAAGGACATGGCTGCATAAGATGAGGCGGTTTCCTCCACCTACCATCGGATGGTGAAGTTTCCAGGATCCAATGGGATCGAGAGAATAAGGGGGAACCGGAAGACAGCCAACAGTGCTTGGTTTCCATAATCAAGAAAGGGCCAAAGGCGCAGCTAGTGCAAACCGTCGAAGTTAACAACCACGACCATCGAGGATGTCGGAGGGAATCCGCCGAGAAGGTGGTGGAAGGATTGAAGAAAATCCAGATCAACGAGAATGATCCGGAAAGGTATTTCCGATCGGGGAGAACCTGTGCACAAAAGAGGAGGAAGAATTGGTGAAGTTCCTTAAAGAATACGTTGATGTGTTTGCTTGGGTGCCAGAAGAGATGCCTGGGGTAGATGCAAACGTGATTTGCCACCACTTGAATGTGGATCCACAACACAAACCGGTGATGCAGAAGAAAAGGAGATCAGCCGTACAGCATGTGGACGCTGTCATCGAAGAGGTGGACCGCTTGCTTCGAGGCAAAGGCGATCCGAGAAGTGTATTACCCGGAGTGGTTGTCTAACACGGTGGTGGTGAAAAAGAAGAATGGGAAGTGGCGAGTTTGCGTCGACTTCACAGATCTAAACAAGGCCTGTCCAAAAGACAGTTTTCCCCTGCCCAGGATAGATCAACTGGTGGATGCAACAGCTGGGTATGGGCGTATGAGTTTTCTCGACGCTTATCGAGGATATCACCAGATAGCTATGTATGGCCCCGATCAGGAGAAGACGTCCTTTATCACACCACGGGGGCTATACTGTTACAGTGTCATGCCCTTTGGTCTAGGAACGCTGGAGCAACTTATCAGAGATTAGCAACGATTATGCTAAAGAATCTGCTCGGCAAGACCATGGAGGTATACATAGACGACATGGTGGTTAAAAGCAAGAAGAAACGGGACCACATAGCTGATCTGAAAGAAGCCTTTGAGATACTAAGAGAGTATAAGCTGAAGCTCAACGCCTCGAAATGTGCCTTTGGAGTAAGTTCTGGGAAGTTCCTGGGCCACTTAGTGACCATTAGAGGGATAGAGGCGAATCCTGACCAAATCACAGCTCTGCAGAAGCTGCAGAGTCCAAGAACCACGAAGGAGGTCCAGCGGTTAACGGGGATGGCGGCAGCTCTTAACAGGTTCATCAGTCGTTCGAGTGACAAATGCAGGCCTTTCTTTCAGTTGTTAAGAAAAAGAGAAGGTTACGAATGGGGAGCAGAATGTGAGCAAGCATTCCAAGACCTGAAGAAGTACTTGGCAGCCGCCCCACTTCTGTCCACTCCCGAGCCTGGTGAGATCTTGACCTTGTACTTAGCAGTGTCAGAACATGCTGTAAGTGCGGTCTTACTAAGGAACAAGGGATCCGAGCAAATCCCTGTTTATTACGTGAGCAAGACGCTACTGGACGCAGAAACGAGGTATCTGCCACTTGAAAGTTGGTCCTGGCGCTGAGGACAGCGGCTAGGAAGTTGCCCCATTACTTCCAAAGTCACAAAGTGGTGGTTTACACAGAGTTCCGTTGAAGTCGTTGCTCGAAAGGCCGATTTCTCGACGCGAATATCGACTGGTCGTGAGAATTAAGCCAAGATGATATTGACTATCGCGCGCACGGCAGATTAAAGGCGGGCAAGTTTTGGCGATTCGTGGCGTAGTTTTCTCCCATTAGCTTGCTCCACTGCCTCCTACGAGAAAGGAGCAGTTGGTTGAGCAATCAGCCGAGAAGAAAAAGGCATCCGCCGAGCAGGACCCTTTGGAATGGAAGCTTTTTGTTGATGGGTCCGCATGCAATACTGGATCTGGAATTGGAGTGGTACTCTTCCCTCCTGAAGGAGTTATGATCGAGTTGTCATTACGCCTAGGTTTCAGCTCGTCAAACAACGTG
Source organism: Rhododendron molle (assembly GCA_025413875.1). Classification (NCBI taxonomy): domain Eukaryota; kingdom Viridiplantae; phylum Streptophyta; class Magnoliopsida; order Ericales; family Ericaceae; genus Rhododendron; species Rhododendron molle. Next base: position 40,786,820 of record CM046389.1, on the reverse strand, counting down.
GCGGAGTACGAGGCACTCCTAGCCGGGTTATGGAGCGCAAAAGCCTTGAAGGTAGAAAGAATTCGAGTATTCTGTGATTCACAACTCGTGGTGAATCAGCTGTCCGGGGAGTACGAGGCCCGGAATGAGAAGATGGCAGCCTACGTGAAGGCAGCCAAGGATTTGCTTGATACCTTCGAGAAGGTACACATCGAGCAGATAAGCTCGGGCGGAACGCCCACGCCGACCATCAGGCTTGGTTGGCAGCGGCTGTGCCAACAGAGTTCAAGAGGAAGGTGGCAGTGGACTATCTTACTGAGCCTAGTATTGGGAGAAGTGTGGAATTGGTCCTGGGCCTGAACCAAGGACCAAGTTGGATGGATCCAATAGTGGAGTTCCTACGAGATGGGATACTCCCACAGACAAAAAAGAGGCCCACAAGATAAAGACGAAATCTGCAAGATTTTGGCTATCACCAGAAGGGAAGTTATGCAGAAAATCCTTTACTGGGCCAGTACACCGCTTTGTGTGCATCCCGAGATGGTGCAGAAATTTCTCCACGAGATACATGAGGAAACGGGGAGTCATGCAGGTGGGAGATCCATCGCTCACCGTGCAATCACACAGGTTATTGGTGGCCACACATGCAAGAAGATGCGAAGGTGTATGTGAAAATGTGAGAAGTGTCGGAAGTTCTCACCAATGATCCGAACACCGGCCGAAGATCCGGTGCCCTTGACAAGTCCTTGGCCGGTTGGCGCAATGGGGAATGGACATCGTGGGTCCACTCCACAAGGTGACGGGCAACAGGAAGTTTCTGTTGGTAGCAGCGGACTATTTTACCAAGTGGATTGAAGCGGAACCATTGGCAAAAATCACAGAACCCATGATAGAGAAGTTCGTGTGGAAGAACATCATCACTTGATTTGGAGTTCCTTATTCCCTGATCACTGATAATGGGTCACGGTTCCAGAAAAAGTTCAAGGCTTTTTGTGCCCAATATGGAATAAGGAACTACTATTCCACGCCAGCCTACCCTCAGAGCAATGGGCAGGCAGAGGCGTCCAATAGAACCATACTTGACGGGATCAAGAAACGGTTGGACAAAGCAAAAGGCAAGTTGGCCGACGAATTGCCACCGGGTCACGTGGCACACCGAACAACTCCTAGGAGGTCTACTGAGAGACCCCTATTCGCTAGCGTATGGAACAGAGGTCGTTATTCCATTGGAGGTTGGTTTGCCGACCAACAGGACCACATTGGTGGAAAGTGGGGCAATGACAGAGCCCTGGAAATCGAATTGGACCTGGCCGAGGAAAGGAGAGAACGAGCTCTGGTACACCTGGCTTCGATAAGAGCAGCTGATGAAAAGCTACAACAAGCATGTCCACCCACGAGAATTTGGTGTTGGAGACCTTGTGTTAAGAAAGGTGCTCGGCAACACCAAGGTGGCCAACGAGGGAAAGTTGGGGGCCAATTGGGAGGGCCTGTATCGAATTACAGAGGTTGTTGGCATTGGGGCATATCGATTGGCAGACCTGGACGGGAACCCGATACCAAGGCCCTGGAATGTTCACAACCTGAGGAAGTTCTACGTGTAAAGAACTTCGATTTCGTTTCTATTCTGTTTTAAAATGCACATCGTGATTGTGTGGGAATTACGAATAAAATTCCCTTGTGTTTTGTTTTACTAGTTGCAAGGGGTACGCGTAACGCCTTGAGTTCTTTGAATTATGAATAAAATTTCCGGATTTTGGTAAAACAAACACCGTTTCTTACGAGTTTTTCTTTCGTTATGCTTTAAATACGAAGTCAAGCTATGTCCTTAGTCCTCATTTCGTATTGGGGAGCAAAGGGATAGGGTAACTAAATGGAATTTCGAATATTTCAAAATCAAAATTGAGCCAAGTACGAATATACTTGTTTATTTGCTCGGGTACGAATACACCCTGAATTGAGCCAAGTACGAATATACTTGTTTATTTGCTCGGGTACGAATACACCCTGAATTGAGCCAAGTACGAATATACTTGTTTATTTGCTCGGGTACGAATACACCCAGAATTTTGCCAAGTACGAATACACTTGACAGTTGCTCGGGTACGAATACACCCAGAATTTTGCCAAGTACGAATATACTTGACAGTTGCTCGGGTACGAATACGCCCGGAAGGCATACGAGATTATGCACACTGTTTTCAGAACACGAATATGTTTGGAGTAAATTCCAAGTACGAATAGACTTGTTAGCTTGTACGGTTGCATGCCCTCACGAATTTACACACAATCTGGGGAGCATACGTAAGGCTAAGACACTTAGCACATAGAAATTTGGCCACCTGCGTTGGTAAAGGCCACGAAGGGCCATGCAAAACTGGAGTTTAGGCCACGAAGGGCCGAAGCATAAAAAGCCACGAAGGGCAAAAACACGGGAAGTAAAGTATTTGAAAGTGTATCAGGTGCCACGCAGGGCAATACCAATGGCCACGCAGGGCCGGTCAAAAACTGATTCAAAGAAAATTTCAAATGTTTTTACTACGAAGAGTCCCACTCACTCTTCGATCGTCAGATCCTCAATGACAGGGGTATAGGCTGGAGCATTTGCAGAGGTTGGAGCAGTGTAGAGATTGTTGCATCATCCCCACGGCCGGTGCAGTGCAGACGGACCGCCATCGCTTCCTTTCACGCCGGTTGTTGGTCGCTTCTCCGCTTGATCGCCTTCGCACCTGGCCGCCGGGATGTTGTTGAGCTCCTGTCCAGTGTGTCCTCCTCCTCCACAACCTCTTCCAGCTCCTCGGTGGCCGCTTGGGTGCTCGGGAGGTCGATCTCACCACAGGTAGAAGACTGGGGCACCAGATTTTCGAGGCAAGCCGGCCCACTTCAAATACCGGTCCTCGATCCAGGGCATCCGTCCGTAGCTCTCGGTGGCCACACGGATTCCCTCGTTGTAGCCCGTTGGTAGGCTGCCTTGGCCTCGTTCTTGCTCGCCTCCAGCTCTGTAAGAGTCTGGTTCAAGCTGTCTTCAGCACCCTCGAGCTTACCTCTCAGCTCGTCCGCCGTCCCCCGAGCTTGATTTCTCTCCCTTTCTAGCCTGACAATTGTGTTCTGCAGCTTTGCGTTCTCACTAGCAAGCTTGGCACGCTGGGGCTCGGAATGTCCTAGTTTCTGGGCCATGGCCACCATTTTTTGTATCGCCTGGAACAAATACATGATTAGACAAATGGCAGGAATAAGCAATTTGAAGCCATTAGCATGAAGAAATGGGTATGATGGCTTTACCTTGGCTTGGAGGCTCATAAAAGAGCCGAGAAGGTTGTCCGAGGAGCGGGCAATCTCCTTTTGCATATCCCCAGGAAGCATGAATGCTTGGGACAATGCAAGGGCTGTACCCTCAGACTCCACGCTGTCACGGACCGTGACTGGCCGGCCGCCGTGAGCTGTGGAGTCCAGAGAGGTGTTGGAGGTGCTGCAGGCTGGGAGTTGGGCTGTCCAACAGAGGAGGCTTCCAACCGTGGACGCTTGTCCCTGTGGCTGGCCTCAATTTCCTCGGGGGAGAAGCCTGGAGGGGCGTCGGTTTGAGCTGGGCCACGGCGACCATGAGAAGGCGCCGGGCTCTGAGAGCGTCCGCGGCCACGAGATGTGCCGCGGCCCCGTCCACGACCAGCCCCTGGGATATTAAGGAGGCTGCTGAGGTCGATCGGTTGCTGCATCTCGTGAGGAGGGGGAGACGGAGAGTAACCGCTAGAGGAGGTTGAGGCTTCTTCGGCGAGTTGGATTGGTTCGTTGGGCAGAGGAGGGGTCCGAGAACGCCTCTCTTCTCGCTGCTCGGGCTGTTGGGCTGGAGGATCAGGGATAATGGGATTGTCTGCTGCTCGGATTCGCCGGTCGATGAATCCGCCGTATGATGCCCGGTAGCTGAGAAGAATCTGTGCCGCCCTTGCTCGGCCAGCCAAACACGTGCCCTGACCGTTGAAGGCAAGTGCACTGTTGATGTCGGTGACGTGGACTTGGGGGGTGATGATGGCGTGCCCTTGGTTGACGTTTGTGGCTGCAAATACGAGGAAAATTGGCAGTCAGGAAAACAAGTGAATGAAAGGAGCAGTACGAGAAATTGCTCGGCAAAAGAGTTCTACGAGAAAAGAAACTAACGTGGTGTGCCAAATCTGTGGGGTGCGTGAAAGCCGATGACTCTGCCGTCCTCGTCCCTGGGCTCGAAGTTCCCTGTGACGATGAGGAAGTCGTCGTCGTCCCCTCTGGCAGAGTCAGGCAGTTCGAGCACCAACCTTTTTCTGGAATCCCTACTCTTGAGGTAGTAGGTTAAGGCGTCCTTAGTTCTGGAAATGCTGTATAGGTGGTGTATATCATGAAGGCCTAGGGACGTACCTAGCATTTGATTCAGGGCATTGATGCCCATGACAACCCTAAAGAAATTAGCAGACACCTGCATGGGGGATAATCTATAATGGGCCAGAACCTGGCGGAGTAGCGGTGCCAGGGGAAACCTAACGCCACCCTCGACGACGGCGACTACTGGAATGTGCAGAGTGTCATTGTCGAAACACTCACGAATGGCGTTTTCCGCGACCAACGAAGTGGCCACGTTATCTGGAATCTCATAACGAGATCTAAACTCAGTCATCCGTTGGGGGGTGTCGCAGTGCCTACGGAATCGACCCATAACGAGACTGTGGGTACGAGTTTTCTGAGGAACGAGTAAGGTACGAAAAAGCCCTAAAAAGAAACTGTAGCAATCCTAAATCGACGACGAAGACAGAATAGAGAAGGGGGGAATAAAAACTTACGAACAAGTAGAACCCTAGAAACGGAGAAAAATGAGACCCCGAGGTGTGAACGGTGCTTCAATGGCGGGAACGCTTGGGCGTGTCTGCAGAAGGAACTTAGAGAAGAAGTGGGTTTGAAATTGGGGACGAAAATCCAAGTATACCCCAGCAAAAGGGGGTGACGTATGAGAAACGTCACCCCAGACGCCGTTTGGGCGCTCCGTTCCTCGAAACGTCTGCTCGCATTTAATACGGGCGGCACAGAGCATGCCACGTGTAAAGGTATTAGCTGGAAAAGCCTGTCCAGGCCAAACGACGAGACGTTTGGGTTGGGCTAATGATGAGTTTGCACCAAGTACGAGAAACATAGGTGCAGGAGCAAAGGACGAGAACCTTGCTCGGTGTTTAGAAGCTTTGCTCGTCATATTAAGAGAAAATAACGAGTAAAGCTGCGGAGCCATTGTAGGGAGGTAATCCCGAACAGGCAGAAAAAAGGCCCGAACACGTGGTACGTGGGGCCCGGAATAAATGTAGTCAGAGCAGCCGCCGAGAAATACGGTGAATGGCGATAAGGACCAGAGACATTAAAAGTCCCAAGTCCAAGATACCCGAGCAGGAGTATGGTCTAAAGAGCAAGAGAAGCTGTTGGACCAGACGCCTGGTAAAGGGTCCGATATGAGAGATCACTAGTCCAGACAGTCTGTTCGGCAACGAGGAGGCCGAACAGGAGCAGCATTTTGGAGGAGATGCTCCAGAAGGGTCCAGAAATGGCATGTGCCCAGTAAGGAAGCAGGATCTGGAAAAGATACCCAACGGGAATGGGGTGAACGGCCAATTAAGGAGAGAGTTCCTAAATGGTCTAAAAGGAAATATGCAGTTATGGGAATGAGAATCCCTGATGTTCTGGGTTCCCTTTACGAGAAAGGAAACTGAGGGCAACGAGATGGCTTAGACAGCAAGCATATGTGGATCTATAAATATGAGGTAAACCTAGAGGTAAAGGTACGCAATTCTTGGTTATTTGCTCATTACCTACTGAGAATTAGGGTTTTACTAGTACGAGATACTAACTTAGGCATCGGAGGGCCTTTGCCACGAGACGGCAAAGGTGCGCTCACCCGTTGTTTGTTTTACAGGTTTAACTCCGGCGGTGTGAGAAGTAGCCGTTACAGTTCTGTACTGTTCGAAGGCCTTTTTCGTTTTCTGCACTTACACTATACATAATGAAGACATAAAACAGCAAGACACCAATGCCCACGCGGACCATCGCGAGCAACAGCAGAGTGTCGCGCGAGTGTATGGGTCCGTCGCGCGTTGGTTCTTTCCATGGCGGTTTTTGAAACCTTGCCAGCTTTAGGACCAGGACTGGAATTGATTACCAGCCTTGGCCCTGCCAGCCCCCCTCAGAGATCAGAACAGAGAGCAGAGCAAAGGTAAGCTATACCTTTGGCTTTGAGGTTTGAAAAGTGTTTGAACTTTGAAATGAGTTGAGGTTGTTTGAGTGGTGAAAATGGTGAGTAAAATGTTGTGCCCTCTCTTTCCTAACCCAAAGTGAATGAAAATCTTGAACCCTTCGAAAGATGAACAAAGGGGGGTATTTATAGGAGGCTTGGAAGGTGTAGGAGGGTGGCAAACAAGGCCTAAGGCCAAAACTTAGTGGAGAAGGCTTGCAAAAAGGTGAAAGTGAGAGGTTGTGAGGGTGTAGTGCCCAAAGCCTGCACTGCCACTGGCCTGTGGAGAAAAATGGGGTTCAGTAGCCCTGCAGACCCCCCTGGCAAGCAACCAACTGGCTGGAAAAGGTGAAAGGGACTGGAGTGGACCATCGCGCGAGGGAGTGGGACCATCGCGTTAGTGTTCCAGCTGTCGCGCGTGGGTCAACAGTTAAATCTTTGACTTTGACTCAGGCTGACTCTCGCGCGAGGGAGTCAGTCCATCGCGCGATGGTGCGCCCTGGCGCGCGATGGAGTGAGTCTGGCGCGCGATGATCAACCATCGCGCGATGGAGTTAGACCGTCGCACGATGGAGTCAGACCGTCGCGCGACGGTGCGCCCTGGCGTGAGACGATTGCACCTTGGCGCGGGTCAGTAGGGTTTTTTGGCTTTTTGGAAGTTGCTTAGGTTAGGTTAGGTTCAAGGGTTTCAAAGACTCAAAGCTCAAACACTTGACATTCCCAGGGTGTTCTTGATCCGTTTCGTCATCGGGGAATGAAATACCGTAAGTAAAGTAATCCGGAAGCCCAGATTGGGGTGTCTACAATGGGTCTGTCTTCGCTTGCAAGGCCTCCTCGGGTGGCTTGGTTCGGCCTGGTGGCCACGGACAGGAGTCTTGCCGGTGCCACCAACTCGTGCTTCGAGGCATTGCTGGAGGAGGGCTATGACAGCCGCTTGACGCTTTTGCTCCGCCAAGGCGATGTCGAGTTCGGTTTATGGATAGTTAAGCTGGCGAGCAACTGGTAACGTGGTCCGAGCGGCGTGGCTAGGTTCAACGTTCAAAGAGTCGTACCCAGCCAAACCGAGGGTGAAGTTCTCTGGGCCTGGGGGGGGAGTCGTTGTGCCATGTCTGAGGGTGTCGAAGGAGGAGGAAAAGGAGAGGTCTATGGCTACAAACATGTCTACTCTTTGCTAGGACGTTGTCCCCAGCAGAGTCGCCAATTGTGGGGGGCTGTTTCAACCTAAGACCTCTTGAACCCTTCCGCCTCTGTTGATGATCCGTGGAAGGATGACGTGGCCCGTCGTGTACCTGCAAACCGGAGGGGAGTGTTCTTCCGGGAAGAAGCTCCGACGATCTAATTAGTATATGATAGAGGAGAAGAAGAAGTATGTTAGGCAAGAGGGTTACTTTTCTGTAGAGGATGGGGATGTGTATCCGTCACCTTGTAGTAAGGGGAACTTCCCTATTTATAGGCGTGAGCCTGTCGTGCTGAGCAAGCCGAACGTTCAACACACGCGCGTCCCTACGCTCGGATGACGTCATGTGTCAGAAGTATTTAATGAAGGCCGCCTTCCCAGACCTGCAGAGCCTCCTGAATTTGTATCAGACATGTCACATCGTGCAGAGATGTCACATCAATGATAAGAGAAGACAACTCGCATATCATCGGAAGGTTCTAGAATGTTTTGCAGCGACGGTTTCCGAACAAACTGGTCCCGAAGGAAAGATTAGTGGCCGAGCAAGCGGCGACCAGGAATGGAGAAAGCGCTGTGCCGAACAAATGACTTCACCGCCAAACAAGCCATAGCCAGAGCGCTAATGCTCGGACAACAAGGTACGCTCGGCGAGCTGCTCCAGACCCTCCCAACATTCGGTGAAGGGCAGATGACGTGTCAACATGTCAACTCAGCCATAAGCAAACTGAGACAACTGAACGATGAACCCTCAAGTGTAATGTTTTGGACCTTCTGAACCCCTTCGGATATTTCGGCCTACTACAGCAGGTATTTTTCCCTTGCTGACTGTTGGCTCAACTGGTTGCTCCTTTCTCATAGGAGGCTGAGGTGCCACAGCAGGGGAGAATTTTGCTACAAAATCTGCCAGCACTTGCCCCTTTATTGCAGTGCGCGGCTGGTAGTCGATGTCGTATTGGCTCAACTCAACCGACCAGGTCGAGATACGTCCCGAGAAATCTGCCTTTCGTAGCAAAGATTTCAACGGAAACTCGGTGTAATCCACAATTTTGTAACTCTGGAAATAATGGGGCAACTTCCTTGCCGCTGTCCTCAACGCCAGGACCAACTTCTCAAGGCGCATATATCTCGTCTCTACGTCTAACAACGTTTCACTTACGTAGTGTAGACACCTCCAAAACGGGGCATCTCCATACAGTTAATCATCGTTTGTTTGCTCGATTGGTTGCTCGCTTCATAAACCAAGATCATGGATACTTCCATGGCTAGAGGTATCACCACACAATAGCGGTTATCATCAAAACAGAGTTGCCACCCAGTTTATTAAAGTTAGGAAAATAGATAGAGATTCTGGATACGGAAGCCAAAGGTACAAAAAGGGGAAGGTGTTAGGCACCCCTTTCTGCCTAGCCGTGAGGCTAGCCCATAATTATTCAACATAAGACATATAGATGCTTCATTTAATCCTAAACAAGTAGTCTGTTTTTATGCCTTTAAACAGTAAATAAGGTGAGCCGAGACGATAAGTAAACATGCATTAGAAAGCAGAAAACAAAACGTGTGCCAGTAGATCGATTACTCGGCCGGTGAATGGATGTCACGGCCGAGTAATCATGCTGATTTGATGTACTGGCCGAGGCATCGAAGCCCCGGCTGGTGTTCTTCCTCACACCAGACAGAACAATCAACAGACAATCAAAACGCTAAGATTAGTAAAATAAGAAGTAAATAAACCAAACCAGAGGCCGTTTGGCCTCACCACTTTGATCCCTCAGTTGCTTGATTGCTTCAGATTGATTGGGATTTACTGATTGATTGCTTCTTGAATGAAGCCCTAGGGTTAGAGTTTGAACTCCGGGGTTTGATCGTCGGATTGATGGCCACCTTTGGGAGGTTAGGGTTTCTTTAGAGAGGGTTTGTGTGAGTATTTTTGCAGAGTATCGTGGCTGATGAGGGTGTGAATTTATGTCAATTTCGTGGTGCAAAGGCCTCTTTATATAGGCAAAGGGATGACTCACTCGGTCCAATCAAATCACGCGATTGCAATAGCAATTGCAATGCAATTCAAACTCTTCATTGTGATCTCTGAACGTAGCCCCAACGCATCGGAAAGGTATCGTGATCGTATCAAACAACCTACAGAACATTCGAGAGTCTGGAAAAAGGTCGATCTGGCGGCCGAGCAAAGGATCTCGCGACCGAGGAATAGATTGAGCGGCCGAAGAATGGATCTTGTGGCCGAGGTTTTGATCTCTAAGGGAGATTTTGCTAGCAACAGGTTGCTCGGATGAAGAATGGATGTTAAGGCCGTGAGATCGATGTTACGGCCGGCTGATGGATTTTCCTAGCATACTGTGTTTCTGTCTGAAAGGTTATTTGGCTCTGGATTAGGTCCTCTAAGTGGCTCAAAGTTCTTACCATAAGTCCATGGGTTTCACAAGAAGGCAATCAGCAATCATCGAATCCGTATCATCATCGGGATGGTCCCAAGGTGGGACTTGGAATAATCGTTAGGCCAAATTGGGGTGTCTACAGATGCCCCTCTTTAACTGAGTTCAGACGGATCGCGAGACATGTTTGAGTAATAGTTAAAGCTGTGAAAGCAACTCAATTTGGTCCAACCACTACTCCAAGGGTTTTTGAAAAAAGGTTTTGTTATGGTCGGGCAGGGAGGCTGCCTACGTATTCCACAGGGGAAATTCCGACCAACCGTAGTTCGGAGGCAATAAAGAAAAGTAAAATGTTTGGAGGGTTAGAGACAGAAGACGTACCTTCGGGGTTTAAAAGCCGTAGTGTGACGTACCTAGGCGGAGCCAAGATTTTGGTGGAGAGTAGTTGAAGGAGCGCGGGGCTGCCGGGGAAGTTCTTGCGGAGAGTGTCCTTAGTATTTTGGGGTAGATCAGTACACGGCAGGTGTGTTTGCTTTTCTTGATCATCCTTACTTTGACTGAGGGGAGCTCGGTAGAGTAGCCTATCCTTGCGAATGAGCTAGAAGGAATTGATGTAATTGGGGTGGAATTCAAGCCATCTGCGGGGATGAATCGGATGCCAATTTTGAGATAGGGGTGGAACCCAAGTCATCTTCAGGTGACGAGTTGGATGCCATTTCTTGAGATACGGGAGGTGCAGGGCCAGTAACTAATGCACGGAGCATTTGGATGAAGGAACCGAGGCACGGAGCTGGTTTATAAAGCGTAGAGCTTGAGGTGTTGGAGCTTTAAGCTTTGATCGGACTGAAGCGCGGAGCTGGCTTTGAACATAAGGCGAGAGCCTAAGCTGTTGAAACCGAAGCGTGGAGCTGGTGTTAATCATAAGGTGAGAGCGTTGAGAGATGTAGGGAGGTAATCCCGAACAGGTACAAAAGAGGCCCGAACACGTGGTACGTGGGATCCAGGATAAATATAATCAAAGCGTCCGCCGTGTAGTACGGTGAACGGCAATAAGGACCAGAGACACGAGAGGTCCCAGGCCCGAGCAGGGACACGGTCCAAAGAGCAAGGGAAGTTGGACCAGTTGCATAATAGAGGGACCAGTGATATGAGAAATCATTGGTCCAGATAGGCTGTTTAGCAACGAGAAGGCCGAACAGGAGCAGCCTTTTGGAGGCGGCATAAGACGCTCCAGAGGGATCCAGTAAGGAAACGAGATCTGGAGAAGATACCCAACGTGAAAAGGATGAACGGCCAGTTATGGGAAGAATTCCTAAATTGTCTATAAGGTAACATGCAGTTAAGGGAACGAGAATCCATGATATTCTGGGTTCCCTATACGAGAAAGGGAACTTAGGGCAACAAGATGGCTTGGACAGCAAGCATATGAGAATCTATAAATATGAGGTAAACCTAGAGGTAAATGTACGCAATTACCGGCTATTGACTCATTACCTACTGATAATTAGGGTTTTCATTAGTGTAGGTGCAGAAAAACAAAGAGTACCTGGAGCACTGTTATTTCGTAACAGTTCCACGTGATTCTCGGTTGATACCCCTGTGCCTTCGCCGGAACCCTAATCTGCAAGACAAACAAGGGGTGAGCGCACCCCCACCTCTCGTGGTGAAGGCCCTTCGATGCCTAAGTTAGTATCTCGTACTGGTCTCAAACCCTAATTATCAGTAGGAAAGTGTATAATGAATACAACATAATGCGTACCTTTTGCCTCTAGGTTTACCTCTATACTTATAGACATACGTCTGCTTATCCTCCAAGCATCCTCATCAACCCAGGACTCCTATCCCGCACAGGAAACCTGGTCTTCTAGGGACTCTCGTGTCCAATCAAACGAGATCCTCTTTTCGTAAGGATTTTCCCTATTATGGAATTTGTTCCATAATAGGACTGCTTTTAAGCTTATCTTTACCTAAATACGGGGTCTCCTTCTCTGGAACATTCCCACCGTCTTATCACTTAAGACTTAGTACCTTATTGATAACCCCATTTGTTCGGTACTTCATATTAGGAGTCTTGTCTATTAATGACTCTATCTGTCCGGCATGCTCTTTGCCGAACACACTGCCTCTTAAGTGCTGCTGTTTGGATACAAGTCTATCCAGCCGAATAGCTCGTATTTGTACTAGGATATCTCATATCCCTGCTCGGGAACAGTCCCCCCTGTTCGGTGTACACTTCAGGTCACCGGACCTTATCATCATGGTGCCTTTCATCACTTTTCTCATTGCACACTGACATCACGTGTTCGGCTCGTATTTGTACCTGTTCGGGAATACCTCCCTACAATTGCTCCCCAGCTTTGCCCAATGTAACTGCTCGGTCCAATGGGTAAAGCTCCTGAGGAACAAATCCTAGTCCGAGCCTCGTGATGTCCCGTGCAGATTCAGCATTGATGACCATTTGATTTTTGGCGGCTTACCCATCATATTATCTCGAAATATGGAGTCTACGTGGCGTATCCCGTACGCTCCTCATTAAACTCAATCTAACGTCCTCTGTCAAACAGCGTTTTGAATATCAATCCATTCTGGAGCTTTCTTCCGTTACTTTTCGTGTAACGGCGTGAGAGGAGATGGATCGCTTCCGTCTCTTTTCCTTTATACCCCAAAAAAGGGTTCTTTTTTGGGTTTGACACCCAGAGCTGAAATCCCAGCTTCTTCTCTCTCTAAAACTAGGCGACTTACAGCCTCCTCACGACCGCCATCACCGCCGCCTGTAAAACCAGTTGTTCTTCATGAAATCCCTGCCAAACCTTTGTAAGATTCTCGTTCTTATCTCTTTTTTAAGCTCTAATCTGAGAATCTCGTTCTCAGATCTTCATTTCAATTTCAAAGATTGATTCGAACCCATTTTTCTGATTCTTCTCCGTTTGTAACCTTTTTTGAACACATCCATGGCGGATGAAGGTAACAGTGAACTTAAACCTGGTAAGTTTAGAAAACTCTGCGAAACCCCCGCTGCCATGGCCGCCTTTAGGACCGAATATCGAGTTCCTGACAATGTAGGGCTCGAACTCGCCCCTTTAGGTGCAAATAGGGATGGTGGTTCATGGGATAGAGCATGCATCCCAATCGTAGCAATAGTCGAGGGCGGAGTTCGTTTCCCCCTTCATCCCCTATTACGTCAAGTCCTTAACTGGTATAGGCTTACTCCCATGCAAGTTTCATCCAATGTTTTTAGGCTTATAATGAGAATGGTAGCCTTAAACGAAATTCTGGGGACACAGCTGGGGATCTGGGAATTACAATGGTGGTATAGCATTGTGCTCAATCGTGAGTACAATACATATTATTTTAAAGTTAGGAAGGTAGACAAGCGTTTCGTGTTGAACCTTCCAGACTCTGCTCGGGATCACGAGATCGATTTCCTGTATGTCACTGGAGCCTTTGAGCCTCAAGGGGAAGACGGCCAGGTGGTGGGCTTTCACTGCCCCCACGCGTGGGGCCACCCACGTATGCTCCCAAATTTTTCCTTTTACTTTCAGTAATTCTGGACTCTAGACGTATTTCTTTTGTGTAACTCTCTCCTTTGTTCTGTCTTACAGCAACAAATGCAAACAAGAGACCAAGCAGGGAGCCAGGTTATATCCACACAGAGGATATAAACAAGGTTTTAAAATACAAGGGGGTGCCGGGCACGCGAACCGCAGGGCGAGGTCGTGACGCCAACGTACTGCTAGGATACGACCCAGCCTACAAGGGATTCATAGACAGAAGATTATCCACCCCAAGCACAGACGGTGCTTCCACTTCTGCGGCTCCCCAGACAAGGAGTCAGAGACGCAGCTCGGGGGTTACCGTAGCCGGGTAACCAGGAGAAGTGCCCATCTCAGAAGGGATCCCCTTGCCTCGCTTGGTACTCCAAAGATCCTCACAACCTCGTACCGAGCAATCAGTTCCTGATAGAGACACCAGTCAATCATCTTCACAAGGGTATTCTCCTTCCCCCCCATACTCCGAAATGACTACACGTCAAACGGTAAATCTGAGCACTCTCCTCACCATTTCCTCACATGGCCGTGGTGCCACTGGCCGGGCAGCATCCACTGGCCAAGCTCCACCCCCTCCAAGACGCACCAGAGGGGGTTCAATCTGTGCATCCTCTTCCCCACGGGAAAGAGATGCTTCTTTGGAAGCCGGGGATGCTCATAGGGACAAACGCTCCTGAGATCAATCTACTGGAGATGCAACAGACCAAGCTGATGCAGCACTCGCGCAGCCCCAGCCTGCCAGTACTCAGCCTCCCCCTCAAATCTGGGCGCCTATTCTCACCCGGGGTGACAGGGCCGTGCATATCGGGGACAGTGCCAGCTCTTCAGAGACGGCAATGGCCCTTGCACAAGCTCTGCTTTTACCCGTTGATATGCAAAAGGAGTCCACATCTCCATCAGACCGGGTGCTGTCCAATGGTCTCGTCAGTGGCATAAAGGTATGTTCAGACATCTCGTGACTTGCAATCTTGCTTCAAACATATACTTGACCTTGGATTTTCATTCTGCACTTTGTTTGCTACAGTTTATTCAAAAAATGGTCACTCTTGGTCAAAAACTGCAAGAAGTGGAGGCTGAACGGAACGATCTGCTGAACAACAACACCAGATTACTCCGTACAGTGACTAGGTTGGAGAGTGAGAGAGATAACGCCAAGATTGACTATAATGATGCAAAACAGAGGATGGAGACTGCTGAAGACAATCTCAGACAAGCTTTGGCTGAGATTGATACTACTAAGAAGGAAGCCTTTGAAGCTGGATATGAGAAGGGGTTCGATGCTGCTACTGCGGACTATGCGGGTCAGATGCCAGCCATCCAAGACCAAATCTGGGCAGCCGGCTGGGAGGGTTGCCTGATCAAAATTGGAGCTGCAGATGACTGCCCCTTGTGGGTAGACAATGACCTGCCCAGCCGCCGTGCAGCTGCATCCCAAGTCCCAAATGAAACTCTGGCAGACGATGTGGACCAGCAGATTGATGATTTTGCCGATGCTGACGAGAATATTGAGACGGAGGCTTTGGAGGTTCAGGCGGAGCAGCAAGCTGCCAACCTTGGGGCTGTCAGTGTGCAAGAAACAACTCAAGAGCCAGGTAACATGGAGGGGCAGGCCACTGAAGGCAATACTGAAGCTGGAACAAGCACAAAGGTTCCACTCAACACCCAACTTGAAGTCCAAAATCTGGACTAGATTTGGTAAGTTTGTTTTGAATTGATCTCCTCAAATACTTTGGCATTATTTTTGAAAGGTCCTGCGTGACCGTGGTATTTGGCCCTGCGTGGCACCCGTACAATTGAACTTTGGTAACACAGGTATTCGGCCCTATCGTGGCATAATATTTTGGATTTCTGGTGGCCATTTCGAGGCCTCTATCATTTTGCTCGGCCCTTCTTGGTCATAAACTTATCTGTTTTGAATGCACGTGATCAGGTGCATATGCCTGTTTAGATTTTGTTTAGGCTGTTACTAAGCTTTTCGTGCTTAGTCTGTCTAAATCATTCGTATTTAGATTCGTACAAATATAATTTCATTATGGTTCTTTTCAAGTATTTCGTACTTGGCATGTTTAAGTATCCTCGTACTTAAGTATTGTTAAGTGCCACGTACTTCAACAATTGCTAAGTATCTCGTACTTACATAATATTTAAGTTTCTCATACTTAAATAAGTTTTTATATACTAAGTGTATTCGTACTTGTATATTTTCGAGTATCACGTACCTTTATACCCAAGTGTTTCAGACTTGGTAATTCTACGATTTGCATTTTCTCGTATGCAAACCCAAGTGTTTCAGACTTGGTAAATTAGTACAAGTATTTCGTGCTTGTACCTTTCAATACAAGTGTTTCAGACTCACAAGTACGAATACCTGCGGTCAAGTATTTCATACTTGTGAATTTCTATACAAGTGTTTCGTACTTGTGAGTTGTATATTCGTAAATTTTGAGTAACTCGTACTCTCGTATGTTAAAGCTTTTTCATGCATAGATAATTGAAACGTGTATTCGTACCCATTCCCTGCTCCCCAATACGAAGAAAGGGTTTGGAAGGCCATTATTCGTATTTATAGATCAAAACAATCCATAAGTAAAACAGAATTTCTGAAAAAGTCAATATATTGCAAAAGACATGATTTTATTCTTAATCCTAAAAACTCAAGGGGTCGTTATGCGTACCCCATGCAACTAAAACAGGAAACACAAGAGAATTGTATTCATAATTCCTACACAATCACAATTCTAAAACAGAATAAAAAGTAAACTGAAGTCTTTCAAACAAAGAACTTCCTCAAGTTGTGGACATTCCAGGGCCGTGGCACTGGGTTCCCGTCCAAGTCTGCCAAACGATAGGCCCCAATGCCCACAACCTCAGTAACTCGATATGGGCCTTCCCAATTAGCTCCTAACTTGCCCTCATTGGCAACCTTGGTGTTCCCGAGCACCTAGCGGAGCACAAGGTCTCCAACACCAAACTCTCGTGGGTGGACATGCTTGTTGTAGTTTTTCATCAACTGTTCCTGATAAGATGCTAAATGCACCAGGGCTCTTTCTCTCCTTTCCTCGGCAGGGTCGAGCTCAATTTCAAGAGCCCTGTCATTCCCTCCACTTTCGACCAATGCAGTCCTGTTAGTAGGAAGACCGACTTCCAATGGGATGACTGCCTCTGTTCAATAAGCCAAAGAATAGGGGGTCTCTCCCGTAGACCTCCTAGGCGTTGTTCGGTGCGCCCATAGCATCAATGGTAACTCATCAGGCCACTTGCCCTTTGCTTTATCCAACCTCTTCTTGATTCCATCCAGAATGGTCTTATTGGATGCCTCTGCTTGCCCATTACTCTGGGGGTAAGCAGAGGTTGAATAATAATTTCTTATTCCATATTGGGTATAAAAAGCTTTAAACTTCTTCTGGAACTGGGAACCATTATCTGTAATCAAGGAATATGGGACCCCAAAACGAGTAATAATACTTTTCCAGACAAACCTTTCTATCATAGGTTCAGTAATTTTAGCCAAAGGTTCAGCTTCAATCCACTTCGTGAAGTAATCTGTTGCTACCAAAAGGAATTTTCGGTTCCCAGTAGCCTTATGGAGTGGACCCACGATGTCCATCCCCCACTGAGCAAAGGGCCAGGGGCTAGTCAAGGGAACCAGATCTTCGGGCGGTGTCCGAATCATTGGTGAGAACTTCTGACACTTTTCACAGATTTTTACGTAGACCTTCGCATCCTCTTGCATATGCGGCCACTAGTATCCTGGGTGATTGCTCGATGAGCTATGGACCTACCTCCTGCATGGCTTCCACATGTTCCTTCATGAATCTCGTGGAGAAATTTCTGCACCATCTCGGGGTGCACACAAAGCAGGTACGGCCCAGTAAAGGACTTTCTGTATAGCTTCCCCTCAGGAGACAACCAAAACCTTGCTGATTTGGTTTTAATCTTGTGTGCTTCCTTTTTATCAGAAGGAAGGGTCTCATCTCGTAAAAACCCAATAATTGGATCCATCCAACTTGGCCCCTGGTTCACGTCCAGGACCAACTCTACATTTTTCCCAATGCTCGGTTCATCCAAGTAATCGACTGCTACTTTCCTTTTTAACTCAGTAGGAACAGCAGCAGCCAGCCAAGCCAAAGAGTTCGCATGGGCATTTTGTCCCGAGCTGATTTGTTCAATACATACCTTCTCGAAGGTATCAAGCAAATCTTTGGCTGCCTGCACATAAGCCGCCATTTTTTCACTCCAGGCCTCGTATTCCCCGGACAGTTGGCACACAACCAACTGTGAATCGCAATACACCCTTAATCTCTTCGCTTTTAAGGTGCTTGCACTCCTGAGGCCGATCAGCAGAGCCTCATACTCCGCCACATTATTCGACGCACTGAAACCCAGCTGAACAGATAACTCGATCATCACCCCATTTGGAGGAAACAGAACAATGCCGGCCCCAGAACCAGTATTGCAAGCCGAACCGTCGACGAATAAAGTCCATTCCAAAGGGTCCAGTTCGGCGGTCACCTTTCTTTTTTTTCCTGGTTCTTGAACAGGTTGCTCCTTTCTCGAAGGAGGGCCTGGTGCTACCATTGGGGTAAACTCTGCCACAAAATCAGCCAACACCTGGCCTTTTATTGCCGTGCGCGGCTGGAAGTCTATATCATATTGGCTCAACTCAACAGATCACGTCGAGATCCGTCCTGAAAAATCTGCCCTTCGTAGTAGTGACTTTAAAGGATATTCAGTGTAAACCACAACCTTGTGGCTTTGGAAGTAATGAGGTAACTTCCTGGTTGTTGTTCTTAATGCAAGGACCAGTTTTTCAAGGGGCAGATACCTCGTTTCTGCGTCTAACAATGTCTTACTCACATAATAAACCGGGATTTGCTCTGATCCCTTATTTCTCAATAAAACAGCACTAACAGCATGCTCAGAAACAGCCAAGTATAAAACCAAACACTCACCTGGCTCTGGAGTTGACAGAAGTGGAGATTCAGCCAGATACTTCTTCAGGTCCTGGAAAGCCTGCTCACACTCTACTCCCCATTCATATCCTTCTCTTTTCTTAAGGAGCTGAAAGAAGGGTCTGCATTTATCACTTGACCGACTAATGAACTTGTTGAGGGCTGCTGCCATCCCCGTCAATCTTTGAACTTCCTTCATCGTTCTGGGACTTTGCAGCCCTTGCAAGGCTGTTATTTGATCAGGATTTGCCTCAATCCCCCTTATAGTTACAAGGTGACCCAAGAATTTTCCGGACCCAACTCCAAATGCACACTTCGAGGCATTGAGTTTTAACTTGTATTCTCTCAAAATTCCAAAGGCCTTCTTCAGATCTGCTATGTGCCCTTGTCTAATCTTGCTTTTCACCACCATGTCGTCTATGTAAACCTCCATAGTTTTGCCAAGCAATTTCTTAAACATGTTGGTTGCTAGTCTCTGGTAGGTCGCTCCAGGATTCCTTAGACCGAAAGGCATAGCACTATAACAGTACAACCCTTGTGGTGTAATGAAAGAGGTCTTTTCTTGATCAGGCCCAAACATAGCAATCTGATGATATCCTCGATATGCGTCGAGGAAACTCATCCGTTCATACCCAGCAGTTGCATCAACTAATTGATCAATCTTGGGAAGGGGGAAACTGTCCTTTGGGCACGCTTTGTTCAAATCAGTGAAATCCACACAGACACGCCACTTTCCATTCTTCTTTTTCACCACCACAGTGTTGGATAGCCATTCTGGATAGTAAACTTCGCGTATTGCTTTTGCTTCCAACAACCGTTCCACCTCCTCAATCACAGCATCAACGTGCCGTACAGCTGCCCTTCTCTTTTTCTGAATCACTGGCTTGTGTTGAGGATCTACATTTAAGTGGTGACAGATCACGTTTGCAGCAACTCCGGGCATCTCTTCTGGTACCCAAGCAAACACATCAACGTATTCTTTTAAGAATCCAACTAGCTCGTTCTCTTCCTCAACTGGTAGCGACTCCCCAACTAGAAAATACCTCTCAGGATCAGTTTCGTTGATCTGTATTTTCTTGAGGCCTTCCACCACCTTCTCTGTTGGATTTCTGCCGACATCCTCGATAGTCGGTTGATTTGATACCTCTACTACTTGAACCTGGTGGGCCTTTGGAATTTTCTTAACAATAGAAATCAGACACTGCTGTGCCGCCTTTTGATTTCCTCTGATCTTCTCGATACCGTTGGAACCAGGGAACTTCACCATCTGATGATACGTAGAGGAGACCGCCCTCATCTTATGCAACCACATCCTTCCAATAATCGCGTTATAGGAAGACGGGACATCTACTACCAGGAAATCTGTTCTTAAGACCACTGTTCCTGCTCGAACAGGCAAGGTTACCTTACCATGGGGCCAAACTGCCCCTGCTCCAAATCCAACCAGAGGTGTCATTGACTGCTCCAAGTCTGACTAAGTTAACCCCAACTTCTTGAAAGCATTGTAATACATGACCTCTGTACAACTCCCAGAGTCCACCAAGATCCTCTCGATGTCGTACTCCCCTATTCGTAGGGTAATGACCAAAGCATCGTTATGAGGTACCTGGATATCTCCAAGATCTTCATCTGTAAAGACTATACCTTCATTGCCTCCACCGGATTCTCGTCCCCTCTTCTTTCCTAATCGCATAACATGCTAGTCATGTTTAGTCTGCCTTTGAAGCAGCCTAACCTCATTCCTCGTATAAGGTGCGGCCAATCCATGTATCATATGGATTACTCCCCTTGGATTCTGCTCATAATCCATCTCCATGGCTTTCCCTTTATCTTTAGGGCCCTCTTGAATATACTCCTTCAGATAGCCTCGAGAAACCAAATCGTCAAGATGCCTTTTGAACATTTCAAAATCTTCTGTCATGTGGCCCCAGTCCTTATGATAACTGCAGTGCTACTTCGTAGCACGTTTCGCATATTTGTCTCCACCTAGACTTGGGGGCCACTTGAAGTAGGAATGATTCTTTTTTCGATAAAGAATCCTATAAATAGGCTCTTTCCAAACTGTCGTTATTGAAAAGAATGACTGAGGGTCTGATGCTGGCTTCTCTTTGTATGGCTCTCTCTTAGCCTGCCCATACTCCTTTCTCTCCTTATAAGTCCTGGGCTCTGGTTTGTCCACCTTTTTTGCTGGTGTCTTTGGCAGTTCGGCAGTCATTTTGCCGTCTTCCCGGAGGATATCGTCCTCCATTCTGGCATGCTGCTCGATTCGTTCCATCAGGTGGGCCAGAGTTGACACAGGGTGCTTATTCAGAGAACGGCGCAGCTCCTCCCGAACAGGCAAACCTGTTTTGAAGGTAGCAATGGCGTATTCTTCACTGCAACTGTCAATCTCGTTGAAAGTCTCCCAGTATCTTTTAGCATAGTCTCTGATCGGCTCGTTATCCCCCTGCTTCATCGTGGAGAGATTTTCAAACGTCTTAGGAGCCTTTCTACTTGTCAAGAACCGTGCAGTGAATTCCTCGGCCAACTGCGTCCACCCTCGTATGGATCGTGACTCCAATTTGTGGAACCAAGACAGAGCCACCTTCCCCAAACTCAATGGGAACATCTTGCACATTATAGCATCATCACCTTCGTGCATGAACATGGCCTGCTGGTAATGCTGTATGTGAGCAACGGGGTCCGTATTTGTCTCGTAAAGTATGAACGTCCCGTGCTTAACCCTGCTCGGCAACCGCGCCTTCTGTAACTTTCTTGAGAAGGGAGATGTTGCAATATTACTCGGGGCTTTTCTTGCTGCTTCTCGTGCAGTCATTGTTCTAGCCTCTTGTTCCTTGTTTCTATACGCCCGAACCTTGTCCCAATCGAACTCAGGTCTTTCGTACCTGTCCCTATGGTGTTTTCGGGTACCTTCTTCAACAGAGGAACTTTGGCTCCTGCTCCTCCTTTTTCGTGGAGAAAGCCCTTGCTGCTTCGGGCTCCTGCTCCTTCTTCTTCGTGAAGAAGGCTTCTTCTTTCTCGGAGAAGGACTCCTGCTCCTACTCCTTCGGTGTGAAGGAGCGGCCTTGTATGTTACCATAGCCCTTTCTTCTTTCCTGGAATGTCTCCGTGACAATCCAGAATCCTCTGGGTGATCTCTGATCCTTTCCATCTCACGGATCTCATATTCTCGTTTCTTGATTAGTCGAGCAGCCTCCTCAATTTCCTGCCTCTTTCTATTGAGGATGTCACTATGATCATGCACACTTTTCGAATGCGCAACTGATTCTTCTCTATGGCGGGACTTGCTCCTTCTCGTGGAGTCTGTAGCAGTCCTGCCTTCCTTATTCTTGGGATCAACTTGGATGGTGAGGGGATGATCCTTGCTCGTCGTCCTCCTACCGTGGCCACCAGCATGCTTTCTCGGAGCACCTGGAGGGGATTTATCTCCTTCCCCACCAGCTTGGTCCTTCTCAGTGAGCGGTGTGACTGGATCTATTTCCACCATGGTCGTTTTTTAAATGGAACTAGTTCGTTTCCCACAGACGGCGCCAATTGTAGGTGCAGAAAAACAAAGAGTACCTGGAGCACTGTTATTTCGTAACAGTTCCATGTGATTCTCGGTTGATACCCTGTGCCTTCGCCGGAACCCTAATCTGCAAGACAAACAAGGGGTGAGCGCACCCCCACCTCTCATGGCGAAGGCTCTCCGATGCCTAAATTAGTATTTCGTACTGGTCTCAAACCCTAATTATCAGTAGGAAAGTGTATAATGCATACAACGTAATGCGTACCTTTTGCCTCTAGGTTTACCTCTATACTTATAGACATACGTCTGCTTATCCTCCAAGCATCCTCATCAACCCAGGACTCCTATCCCGTACAGGAAACCTGGTTTTCTAGGGACTCTCGTGCCCAATCAAACGAGATCCTCTTTTCGTAAGGATTTTCCCTATTATGGAATTTGTTCCATAATAGGACTGCTTTTAAGCTTATCTTTACCTAAATACAGGGTCTCCTTCTCTGGAACATTCCCACCGTCTTATCACTTAAGACTTAGTACCTTATTTATAACCCCATCTGTTCGGTACTTCTTATTAGGAGTCTTGTCTATTAATGACTCTATCTGTCCGGCATGCTCTTTGCCGAACACACTGCCTCTTAAGTGCTGCTGTTTGGATACAAGTCTATCCAGCCGAACAGCTCGTATTTGTACTAGGATATCTCATATCCCTGCTCGGGAACAGTCCCCCCTGTTCGGTGTACACTTCAGGTCACTGGACCTTATCATCATGGTGCCTTTCATCACTTTTCTCATTGCACACTCACATCACGTGTTCGGCTCGTATTTGTACTTGTTCGGGAATACCTCCCTACAATTAGTACGAGATACTAACTTTGGCATCGGAAGGCCTTTGCCACGAGAAGGCAAAGGTGCGCTCACCCTTTGTCTGTTTTACAGGTTCACCTCCGGCGGTGTGCTAGGGTTCCGGCGTGGGGTTCAAAGTAGCCGTTACGATTTGGTGTGATCAAAGGCTCTTTTGCTTTCCTGCACTTACAATTGGCGCCGTCTGTGGGAAACGAAAGAGATCCCTTTGAAAAAGCGACCATGGTGGAAGAAGATCCAAAAACCCCACTTGACCCAAACAATCAACTGGGTGCGGAGGGCGACAAGTCCCCACCCGACCCTCCGAGAAAGCCCGACGGTGGGCATGCAAGGAGGACTACAAGCAAGGACCGCCCCCTGACTGTCCGTGGCGATTCCAGAAACAAGGATGGAAGGACGGCCACAAGATCCATGAGAAGGAGTAAGTCCCGCCGTGGGAGAAAATCTGTTGCACGCTCGAAGCAATGAGGATATCCTGGACAAGAAGAGACAGGAAATAGAGGAATACGCTCGTCTGATTAAGAGGCGAGAATATGAGATTCAACAACGGCAGCGGATACGAGAACATCCGGAGGATTCTGGACTTTCACGAAGAAAGTCCAGAAAAGAAAAGCTGGATATGGCGGAATACAAAAGAGCTTCTTCACGAAAAAGAAGGAGCAGGAGTCTTACTCCAAAACGACCCAGGGGTTCTTCACGAAAAAGGAGAAGCAGGAGCAAGAGTTCCACCCTCGGGGAAGGAGGGAGCAGGAAGCACCACAAGGATAGGTATGAGAGACCTGATTCCAATTGGGAGAGAAATAATGCCAGGGCTGCAAAGGGGCCAGAGGAGGGGACCATGTCTGCACGAGCAGCAGCACGGAGAGCCCTTAGCAACATAGCAACTTCTCCTTTTGCAAAGAGATTGCAGGAGGCAAGGTTGCCGAGCAGGGTTAAGCATGGGACGTTTATCCTCTACGAAACCAATGCAGACCCAGTGGCACACATACAACATTACCAGCAGGCGATGTTTATGCACGATGGTGATGACGCAATCATGTGCAAGATGTTCCCATCTAGTTTGGGAAAGGTGGCCCTATCTTGGTTCCACAAGTTGGGGCCGAACACCATACGAGGGTGGAGACAGCTGGCCAAGGAATTCACTGCTCGGTTCCTGACGAGCAGGAAACCACCCAAGACTTTTGAGAGTCTCTCCGTTATGAAACAAGGAGAGAACGAGTCGATCAGGGACTACGCCAAGAAGTATTGGGAGACTTTCAACGAGATTGAAAGCTGCAGTGAGGAATATGCTATAGCAACATTCAAGACTGGGTTGCCTGTCCGGAGGGAGCTACGAAAGTCCCTGAACATGAGTCCTGTAAGCACACTGGCGAAGCTGATGGAACGAATTGAGCAGCATGCCAGGAACGAAGATGACATACTGCGGGAAGATGGCATTTTGCTCAAAATCCAACTCCATTGCTTTTTCTGCACCCTTGTGCTCTTCCTGAATGAATCTTTCAAATAACCTCGAGAGACCAAGTCGTCGAGGTGCTTTTTGAACATCTCGCAGTCTTCTGTCATGTGACCCCAATCCTTGTGATAACTGCAATGCTGACTCGTAGCCCTCTTTGCATCCTTATCACCTTCCAGCCTTGGGGGCCACTTAAAATACTGGTGGATCTTTATTCGATAAAGAATCCGATAGATTGGTTCTTTCCAAATCGTCGTTACTGAGAAGAAAGACTTAGGATCCGAGGCGTGCTTCTCCCTGTACGGCTTTTTCTTGGCTTGCCCATATTCCTTTCTCTCTCTGTAAGTTTTAGGCTCTGGCTTATCCGCTTTCTTTGCAGGACCCTTGGCCTACTCGGCAACCGCCTTGTTGTCTTCCCGCAGTATGTCATCCTCGTTTCTGGCATGTTGTTCTATTCGCTCCATCAGCTTCGCCAGCGTGCTTACTAGAGTCATGTTCAGGGACTTACGTAGCTCCCTCCGAATAGGCAACCCTATCTTGAACATCGCTATTGCGTACTCCTCACTGCAACTCTCTATCTCATTGAAAGTCTCCCAGTATTTCTTAGCATAGTCCCTGATTGGTTCGTTCTCTCCCTGTTTCATAACGGAGAGGCTCTCAAAAGTCTTTGGTGGCTTTCTACTTGTCAGAAACTGAGCAGTGAATTCCTCGGCTACTTGCCTCCTTCCTCGTATGGTGTTCGGCTCTAGCTTATGGAACCAAGACAAGGCCACCTTTCCCAAACTGGATGGGAACATCTTGCACATGATTGGATCATCACCGTCATGCATGAACATTGCCAGCTGGTAATGCTGTATGTGTGCCTCTGGATCAGCATTCGTCTCGTACAAGATGAATGTCCCATGTTTCATCCTGCTCGGCAACCTTGCCCTCTGCAATCTCCTTGCAAAGGGAGAGGATGCTATGTTGCTAAGGGCCTTCTGCGCTGCCTCACGTGCAGACATGGTCCCCTCTTCTTGTTCCTTTGTATTTTTGGGAGCATTCCTTTCCCAATCGGAATCAGGTCTCTCGTACCTGTCCCTGTGGTGCTTCCTGCTTCCGTCTTCCTCGGGGGTGGGACTTCTGCTCTTTCTCCTTCTCCTTCTTTTTCGTGAAGAAGCCCTCCTTCCTCTTAGAGTGGAACTCCTACTCCTGCTCCTGCTCCTGCTCCTTCCTTTTCGTGAAGAAGCTTTCTTATGCTCCACCATAGCCAGCCTGTCTCCTCTTGAATTTCTACGTGAAAGTCCAGAATCTTCCGGATGTTCTCGTATCCGTTGCAATTGTTGAATCTCGTATTCTCGTCTCTTAATCAGATGAGCATATTCCTCAATTTCCTGTCTCTTCTTATCCAGGACATCCTCATTGCTGTGCACACTTTTCGAATATGCAACTGACTCTCTCCCACGGTGGGACTTGCTCCTTCTCATGGATTTTGTGGCCGTCCTCCCGTCTCTGTTCCTGGAGTCACCATGGACAGCCAGGGGGTGGTCTTTGCTCGTGGTCCTTCTTGCATGCCCACCATCGGGCTTTCTTGGAGGACTCGGTGGGGACTTATCACCTCCCCCACCCAGCTAATTGTTTGGATCAAGCGGCGTTTTTGGATTTTCTTCCACCATGGTCGCTTTTTCAAAGGGATCTCTTTCGTTTCCCACAGACGGCGCCAATTGTAAGTGCAGAAAAACGAAAGACGCTTTGAATCAGCACAAAAGAATAACTGCTACTCGTGACTTCCAACTGGAACCCTAACATGTCATCGGAACCCTAATCTGCAAAACAGACAAAGGGTGAGTGCACCTTTGCCTCTCGTGGCAAAGGCCCTCCGATGCTTAAGTTAGTATCATGTACCAGCAAGAAACCCTAATTATCAGTAGGAAAATCGTAGTGCAATGTATTGCGTACCTTTACCTCTAGGTTTACCTCATATTTATAGATTCACGAATGCTTGCTATTCAAGTATCCTCATAGCCCTAGGTTTCCTACTTCGTATAGGAAACCAAGAATATCTTGGATTCTTTATCCCTTATTTATCCATTACCATTGTCTTTTTAAGACTTATTTCCTTAATTGGATGAACATTCCATTCCCGTTGGGTATCTTCTCCAGATCCTGTTCTATCAAGATCCTGTTTCCATACGGGATGTCACTATTCCTTGCACGTGAGGCTACTTTCCCTAGAACACTTCTCTTGTTCGGCCCCCTCATTGCTGAATAGACTACTTGGACCAGTGACTTCACATGCCACTGTCTCTCACCAAATTCCTGGTCCAATAACTCCTCGAGCTTATTGGATCATGCCCCTGTTCGGATAGCTTGGACCAATGACCTCTCATGCCATCGCTCTATATCGCCGTTCACCGTCTTGCTCGGTAACTATCCTTATTACCATTATACAGTGGTTCCACATACCACGTGTTCGGGCCCTCTATTTGCTTGTTCGGGAATACCTCACTACATAGGGATTTCCAACTTTCTCTATATGTTTATGAGTTGATTCGGTGTCTAAAACTTGCTTTGAATCGTTGTTGGAAGCCTTGTGTTTGCCCTTGAAAGCTGTCAAATCGTGCTGAAAAACCCAAGTGCTACATGTACCAATGTTTACCCCAACACATGTAGCAAACCCAGATTTCTTTGATTTCATTTATTGGGTACATGTAGCGTCCTCAACTGCTACATGTACCAAAACCCAGATTTTACATTCTGTTCACTGGGTACATGTAGCGCCCTTAACTGCTACATGTACCAAACTGGAAATTTTTGAAAAGTTTCTCCTTTCATGGTTTGGACCCCGATCACTTCTAATACCTTTAAAACGTTTCCAAATCACCTCTAAGCTTGGTTGCTCGTATTCCGATGATTCGTTGATCATACCCACTCCTTTGGCTCTTGTTGTAATAAAGGAAAGTATAGAATCAAAAGAATATGGTACTCGTACATTCTATTTGCATTTGGTTGATTGTAGTAGATGTTATGTCATGTCTCAATAAACGATATAGACTTGTTAAGTGCTATGACGTGACATGGTGATTGGTGAAATGGAAAACGTATCGTAGAATTGTTGTGTATTGAACATCGTAGGCTATGAAAGGTATATCGTGGGGTGTATAGTTGGTTGACGTGGGCCTGTCTAATAGTCCGAATGATAATAGGGTAACTTGTGTCATCATGATTCATCTTGTTGATTTTCTTAAATTACTTTGGCACTCATTCTATAGGATTCTCGTATAGGATCTAATGGGTGATGTGTTGTAAAGTTATTTGTGGTTTCGGTACGTTGCGTCGGGCATAGTGTTATACTTGGGAAGATGTGTGAACTTGTGTATTTGTTGATTTTTGACATTGTTGATTGTTTGTAATAAAATGGGATATGAATGACTATTTGCGGTTATTGACACAACGAAAATTTGACACTACGGGTATCACCACTCGGTGGTGAGACGACCGGAATTGACACTACGGGTATCACCATGGACATTCGGTGAGACGACCGGACCACGCAAATGAACGGGTATCACCATGGACATTCGGTGAGATGACCGGACCATGAGTGATACATGCGAAATCTCTGAATGTTGATTTATGATATGAAAAAGATATAGATGGTTGACTTGCCGAGTTTTTCAAAAGAAAGGATTTTGGCTTTGGTTAAAGGATTTTGATAAAAATCCTCCAGTATTCTTGAGCGAATCAATGGTTTTCGATATTTGGCACAAATCAATAGACTCTGGTATTCAAGCTCGAATCAACGGCGCTCATTTTAGTTTCGTAATACTTTACATTTTATTTGAAATCAGCAGGGAAAGTTTTATGGAAAAAGGGTTTGATGATGAAAGAAGTGGAAACGAGAAAGGTTGAGGTGTTGTACGAGAAACGATGAGATGATTGAGAATTGGGAATTGGTTAAAGTAGGCTGTTGCGAGTTTATTAATGTTGCTAGTTTCATATGTGAATAGCTAGGAATACTTATAAGACATCTAGAACGTTGTAGTCGTATCTGCTGGTTCGTTGTGGTAGACCTTTGTCTCTCGTGTTCGCTTATTGAAATTCACTCACTCTTGGCGCATGTTTCTTCGCATTTACATATAGTTTGAGTTTAGAATTCTCTACTGGGCGCGTGTTTGCTCAACCCTATCATTCTTTCAGGTACAACTCGAGGACATTAGCATGGAGTGCTTGACGGCATGCAACTTCTTTTGAAAGCTAACATTGGAGAATCAATTAGACTATTTTGTTTTGTAAACTCTCATTTGGGAAGTTGTAATTGTAACTTTCGTTCAAATCCTTGATTTGGGAGTATTGTAATCACTTAACTTATCTTTTGACTAATCTTTATCAATTTGGGGGCCGGAGTGCCGTTGTTGCAATATTTGAAAACCTGTTTGTACGTGGCAAATGGATAAGAGGAAGCCTTCTGGGTATTTATGAGTGTATTGCGGAGGATTTTCCTTTTAAAGTTGATAGTATTATTATGTTAAAAATTGAGGGCGTGACAACAATAATTGAGCAATCTAATAAAGCCGAATGGATTAATCCAATTCAGGGTTTGGCATGCGGAAAACCGATCGGTTCTTTTATCAAACTAGGTACTTTGCCACGTGCAAGGCACGTGTGCCCTGCCCGTTGAATTGATCGGTTTTAAATTTTCCTGTGATATAGCTGCATATAAGTAGGTTCTATTTATGCCTGCAAAAGGGTTATCCAGAGTAGGCTACATAAGTTGAGAAATAGCAGACTATATGTTATATGTTATATTTACTTATAGCAGACTATAAGTTGAGAAATAGTAGGTTATAAGTTGGATCGGAGACTTGAAATTGAGAAATAGCAGTGATTGGAAAGCTAACAAACCATCTACAGCTGTGAGAGTACTTGTTAACTCCGATTCAGTAGTTTAAGCTTGGAAAGACGATGCAGTGATGAATAACAAAGTAAAGCAACAGCCAGAACAATCTGAGGTATATCGATGTTTATATATATAAGACCACGGCCTTCCTGCCGCACACACAGATATTTAAAGACTAATACCTTTTCACATCTGAGAAAGAAGAGTCGATTCTCCTTTGAGAGAATTGTGTATGGACAATTGCAATCATTGCAGATGACATATTCGTCTGCACAAAACGTGAAAAATATAACCAACACAGGAATTGAAGGATCCAAAGAACTCAACAGGAATGTGCTTAATTGGAAATAATTAAATCCAATCAATGTCAAATCAGTTTTTAACCAGTCATCTTAGTTACAAGCAAGGAAGGAGTTCACTTCTCAATACTATTGTGATCTTTAGGCAGTCATCTTAGTTACTCCTCCTGTCAGGTAACATAGAGATGGATCTTACTAACATATCTCCGCAAGATTCCCTCTAAAACGTACTTCAAGTTTTTCGATGCTGATATTTTTTTGCCAATGAATCATGTAGACATGACAAATAAGTACCTTTCAATAGCAAACCCTACAACTCCACGTACATGGTTTGTGGTATCAACCACCCCTTATTGCAAAAGGAAGACGAGAAAACATATTTTCGAGAATCTTGCTGTTTTCATAATTTGGAACATTTAGTAATATTTCAAAACTCCTAAATCTTAGACCCCATTCTAATCCTAAAACTACTTTGTTCTGTATGGTAACAGTAACAGAGTGCTCAATCAACCATAGTAAGAAGCAACAATCCCTATACTCTCCATAGTCCGTACTGAACCTTAGAAAATCAAAACTGTAGCGCAGTAAGAAGTAAACAAAAGGATATACCAAAGTGGTTTAATTTAAGCATGGAAAGTATATCACCAAATCAAACACTGGAATGAATTCTTTGGAAAAACATTTGAGCACTTACCACTGGTTGCATCCTCTTTTGTCCAATTGGATAGTGATACTGGTTTGGGGTTTTCATGGCATGAGAAGTTAATCACAGAATAATCGAGGGTCGAAGCTGCCAATGATCTGCTCTCAACGGAAGCATATACTTTTGCCATGAAAAGCACCAAATTAGCAATGTTTGACACATGTATCGCCACTCTCTCACTCTTGGCAAGCTGCTTCTTTTCATCCCGAAAAAGAAGTTTTTTTTTTTTGATAAGTTCATCCTGACAAAGAAGTTAATGACTTAACTCTCTAAAAAAACACTCCCATTCAGTATATTATGTTTAGTTTATATTGTATTTTTAGGAAGTGATGTCCTGCGTACCAAAGAGTTCTAGAGTCTTTCAACACTGATATCAAACATGATATTAATCAACAAGAACATGTGCCAGATATTAGTATTATCTTTTCCCTTACAACAGAATCACATTCATCGAAATTACCTATTTCACAGAAGGACTTAAAGCATGTAGGGATTTTAAAAAAAAAAACCTATCAAGTCAAATGACAAATCAGAAAGAGCAAACTTCAACATGGAGATGTACCGATAACAAACTGCAATAGTTGTACGCGTGAACATATTTTAAACAAAGGTTATTCTATCTCATTAAATCCGGACTTTTCATTAAATCCGGACTTTTATGTCAGTCATAGGCACTTTAAAACATGAGGGAGCCCAGGGAACAAAACCATATAATTTAGATCTTTGAAAGAACAGAAGAATATTGAGCAACCTAATATGCAATAATGAACCTCTGTTAGACTTCCCAGCAAAGAACTTGATTCGTTCATTGTTTCCATCTCAGTGAAACCAATTGCTTTTCATAATATTCAGCAATCTTCCCTTGTTTCCCTGAAGAACAAATAAAGAAAGGTCTTTCCCAACAATCATAAGAATATGGAGGAATCCTTAGAGAACCCTAATAATACATACCCCTTTTCCAATCACCTTAGTCAAAAGCAAAGATTAAATCTTCCCAATACAAGACTTGTCATAGAAAACTATACACCCCTAAAACAAAATCAATCTATAAAAACACCAAATTAAACTAATTTCTATCCCAACCGGCTTCATCATAAAAAATAGAAACCAAGTCTCTAAGCCATGTTTTCCAAGCACTATTTAAACTGTCTTCCAATCTTTCCCAAACATGTTAAAAGTATGACAACAACTTGTGCTCTATTAGAGTGCAGTCCTTGACCTACGAAATCAACAAATAATTCCATGGATGATAGACGCACACAAATAGACTTTTACCACACAGAGAATCTTTCAAAGGAAGCATTGAGAACCTCGTTGTAAAACTGATATGTACTTGGATAAGTAATCCCTCTGCCATTTGCCGTAGCAAAAAATACTAAAAATGCATTCTCATATACTTTGTAATACAATGTTACTCGAATCTAGAAATCAAACATGGCAAAATATAAAAGTCACTAAGTAGCAATTTTCTTTGTCACTTTTTCACGAAAACCCTGTCTGCCAATACACAGGCAGTAAATGATCTTGCAAAAGTGGTGTTTCTATGCACAAGTTTAGGGTATTGATTCATCAAAGATGTCGCCCCTACCCTAAAGAAAACACAACAGGAATTAGAAAGGAATGAAGTATTACGTGATTTCGAAACAAAACATACTCCCATGATGCTTTAAACCAAGCCAGAGAAAGATACCCACCTGCCAAATCAAATATTAATGACCAGTATCATACCCACTATCGCTGGGGACGATGACCTTGAGTAAGCATGCTATATGTCTCCTCAAGAAACTCTTCAAACCACACAAAATACCCACTACCTATTACTCCGCCCACTATCCCAAATAATGGAGAGTACAAAACCTCGATCCAATCCATAACTAATCCTGTTCTTGATCTTTAGAAAGTGTATCCAGAAACCCTAACCAGACAATAAGCCTACTCAAGAAACTCTCCAAAACAAAAAAAAAATATATCTATAATTGAATCCAACAAAACCCATATGTGCATGAAAAATATGAGTAACCAAATAGGGAAAAAACACACTGAAAACACACTGGTTTTTGGTGTCGGTAACAAACACCAACAGGTATCTCTTTCAATAAGCGCACTGGAGAAGGCCCCCCAAAAAAGGGGGAAACCCAAATCCCGAACCAAAACCCTAAACCAGATCCGAATAGTTACCTTATCTAACAAAGAAACGCACGGAAGAAGCCTTAAACCAGATCCCTTGCCTTCTTCATCGCCGTCCTCTTCGCCGCCGTAGTTATCGTCACCATTGCCGTTGTGGCCGCCTAACAAAAAATGCACAGAAGAAGCCTTAAACCAGATCCCTTGCCTTCTTCATCGCCGTCCTCTTCGCCGCCGTAGTTATCGTCATCATTGCCGTTGTGGCCGCCTAACAAAAAACGCACAGAAGAAGCCTTAAACCAGGTCCCTTGCCTTCTTCATCGCCGTCCTCTTCGCCGCTTATCGTCATCATCGCCGTTTTGGCCGCCTTACGTGAGGTCCGGGAGGATCACCTCGTCGAGTCCGCCTCAAATCTCGCTTCTCTTCTTCTCCCTCTTTCTCTCTCTCTCTCTAACGTGTTCATCTTCTGCTTGTGTATCTGTGCTTGTGTTGTATGGAGCAGAGGAAGAAAAGGAGAGGAGGCCACGTAGCCACTAAGCACAATATGTAAAATGACCATTATAGCCAACCGACCAAGAACAACCTCCAACGAATTCAGGGGTACAATTGTCCAAATTGGACAAATGTGGCAAGCGAAAATCAGCCCAAACAGGCTCTTCTTAAAGAGAGGTAGGATATGCAATGTTCTTTATTTTCCTTCATTTTCTTGGAAACCAAACAGACGAGTAACATGCAGATGAAAACCCGTAAACGAAAACCAAAGAAAAGCATAAAAGAGTTATACTACTGGTAGAAGATTGAATTTAAGATGGAAAAACAGGGAGTCGTATACGAAGCAGGGTATCTCAAGAAAGGCTAACCTTGGTTACTATATATGATGATGAATGGACTTCGATCAAATTGTCGAAAACCGACTGATCACTCTTTGATCAACTGCAAGAAACAGTCGTATGTAGCATGTATTTATGGAGAGAGAGAGTGAGATTTAGAGAGAGATAGAGAGAGAGAGTCACGAACCAGATAAGTTTACCAAAAAAATTCCCCAAACACATTAATTACCAGATGATTTTAACTTCTTCTCGAGCCATGGGTTCTAATCGGATTTTTGCTAACCAATTAAGAGCTGCAAACGAAATGACCACTTAAGGCTTGGCTCAGCTCGATGCTCGTTTAGTAATTGAGTCGAGTTCAAACTCAAGTTTCAGGCTCATACAGTAAATGAGTCGAGCTCAACACTCTAAATCCTCGGCTCGTTTTGTATAAGCTCGGCTCGAACTGGACTCGGCTCGTTTACAAACAAACGAAGTTTGAGTTCGATTTTTTGGTTCATTTAGTGTACGAGTTCACTACAAAACTCAGCTCGACTCAGCTTGTATTGTAACTGGAATTCGTAACATGAAACCGTTCAAACCAAGTTACCAGTTCCCGATTTGACCAAGAAAAAGGTTTGCTTCACTTAACATGTGTACTTTTGTTTTTTTCATTTATGTGGTAGTTCCATTTTTTTGTTGAGTAATGTTCATAACTCATTGGGCATTTAAATTGACCCAATTGAAACCCAATTAAGACCCAATAATAAATCGGTTAGATGGGTTTGGACCCATTATAACCCAACTAATAAATGGGTTGATTGGGTCTATTTTTTAATAGGTGGGTTTGGGTTTTTTAATGGGTCTGGATTCAATTTGCCACCCCTACACCTCACTACACTAGCACAAATCCTAGCTGTAGACGAAAAAAAACCTATGAAAAGGAAAACAGAACAGAGGGAATAAAACTAGACTGTACAAAGGAGGTCAACATTTAAACCCCACTCACTACGCCAAAAATTGGCTTTGCCGGCGGTTTTTTTACTGGTGGTAATAAAGCCATCGGTAAAGGGTACTATCACCGGCGGTAATGACAAACCGCCGGTAAAAGTAACTATTACCGGCGGTAATGTAAACCGCCGGTAAAACAAACTATTAACGGCGGTAAGCAAAAACCGCCGGTAATAATGCATTATAATATAAATATTATCATTTTCCTAATAAAACACATAATTTTATGTAGCTCAGTGGTTAAGTGCTCAGGTATTAATCAATGGGCCGAGGGTTCAAATCTCGCCAATGTCATTTTTTTCCCGAAATTTTTAGCGGCGGTAGTAAAACCGCTGTTAATAGTCCGAAACCTTTATCGGCGACCTTTATCGGCTGTAGTTTACCTCCGTTTTTGTATTCCCGACAATTGTTTTACCAACGGAACTTTTACCGGCGGTTTTGAGACTATTACTGGCGGTTTTTTAATGCCCCTAAGGAAAAAATTTGGCATAGTGACTCTAGAATCAAACAAATGTTAGTAACAGACCTACTAACATGCCTCCAGTAAGTCATACTAGCCTTAACCTCCTCTAGAATCAAACGCTCTTTCCAAATAAAGTACACTAAAGCAGCAAGGTAGAGCTTGAATAGTCTAAATTGGATAGAGCAGTCCTTACAATGAGTTAAACCCCAGTGAATCTCATCCATAAGAGCACAAGAAGGAAGAACAAAATCACACTTAGCTTTCACAACCTCCTAGATAACAGAAGTAAAGGAGCATTCAAAAAATAAATGTGAATGGGACTCAAAACCACCCTGACAAAGGACACAAAAAGTGTCATTGACCAGACCCCAAGCTCTTAGTCTGTCCTTAGTAGCCAACGTACCAAGAAGGGCCAACCATTGAATGAATTAAAGACCATCTTGGAATGTGCCATCTATGCCAAACCATATTAAACCAAAACACCTCAGGCCCATTAGTGCGAAGTGTCTGCCACGCTGACCTAACAGAGAAAGAACCATTTGCAGACAAAGTCCAAGTAACAGTGTCCTCCCTATCAGCATGTGGGATGAGGTTAAGATCAGTGGTGGCCACAATTTCTCGGACAATAGGAAGCCTCATTCTAGGTCATCTCCAGGTCCCATTATGAATAATAGAACTAACTGTTGCATGAAGAGACCTACCAAGGTTGAAGACCACTTGATTCCCATATCTCTGAAATAAAGGGCCAAGGGTATGCGAATTATCCAACCAAAGGAAGGTGCTTAAGCCATTACCAATCTTGTGTAGAATAAACTTTTGACCTACACTTCTCAAACCAAAAATCTTTTGAAGGGTCCAAAGAGGAGTCATTGGGAAGATTCATTGACCAGACAATGATTTTTTTTCACATAAGAATAAATCCATTTGACCCATAAGATATCTTCCTTTTTACAAAGAGCCCACAAGTGCCTTAGCACAGCAGCCCGATTCCATTCTTTAACTCTTTTGAAACCCAATCCTCCTTCACATTTAGGAAGACACACAGAAGGCCAAGCCACCTTAACCCTAAAAGATTTTAGCTCCACCCCTTTCCAAAGGAAAGCACTTAGCATACTTTTAATTTCTTTCATAATCTTCTGAGGCAGGATGAAGATAGAGGACCAATATACCTGTATACTAAACAAGACAGAGCTAATCAACTGAGCACAGCCTCCAAAAGAAAGCAATTTATTTGACCATGATTGAATCCTTCTAAGCATTCTATCCTTGAGAATCACACAATCTAAATGTGTTAACTTAGTAGAAATTAAGGGCACCCCTAGATACTTGACAGGTAAGAAAGCTTTAGGAATATTAAGAATAGCCCTAAGATCCAACTTCATATCAAAACCCACCCCAGCTAAAAAACAAGCACTCTTGTTCAAATTTGGTTGCAAACCTGAAAAAAGATGGAAATCCTCCAACACTCCAGCAATAGTAGCGAAGGCTAGTGGAACCGTATATTGTAGAGAGAGAGAGAGAGAGAGAGGAGAGAAATGAAAGGAGTTTCACACTCTTTGTGGACAATCTTCCTATTGAGATCCGAAAAGCTTCCTTCTATAACCTATTTTCAAAATTTGGGAGGATTAGGGATTCTTTCATCCCTAACAAGAGAAGCAAGATTACAGGTATGAGATTTGGTTTTGTTAGACTTCTACACAGTGGAGATGCAGACCGAGCTATTGAAAACATAAATGGATCCTGGGTATGGGGTCAAGTGTTAATGGTGAAGTGGGCTAGATTTCTGAGAAAGCATGATAGTATTCAAGACAGCCGACAAATCAAACCTAGGAATGTTAGAGTTGAAGCCGGTAACAACAGAGATCAATGGAACAAGGGATATGAGTTGTGGAATAGGGATCGAGTGGCTTGAAGCAAAGATAATCAACCACATGTAGGCCGAGAATCTCAACCACAGGGACAAAGATCACATGCAGGCCCGAATAACCAAATTGGGAAAGGAAGGAACACAGCTTCAAACAAAAATAAGTAGATGGTACAGATAAACAATCCGAATTTGAAGATTTCAGTAAAAAGAGGCGAGGAGGTATGGAGAAGAAAAGGGCAAACAGAAACGAGCTAACATGGAGAAGATAAGGGAAAGTCAAACAGTGGGGAAAAGAAGACTTTGAAGAGTATTCAAATTCCAGCAGTATGTAATGGTTGGCTGTTTAGAAGTGCAATTGGTAAAATGAAGCGTATTACTAGTACTGC
This sequence comes from Rhododendron molle, assembly GCA_025413875.1. Lineage (NCBI taxonomy): Eukaryota > Viridiplantae > Streptophyta > Magnoliopsida > Ericales > Ericaceae > Rhododendron > Rhododendron molle. Next base: position 40,750,185 of record CM046389.1, on the reverse strand, counting down.
AGCGCAAGACTTGGAGAAAATCTTTATTAAAGAATGTAAAAGGAATGTTAAAGTAAAATCTATGGGAGGAAGGTTCATGATAGTAACTTTTCCGGATGAAGAGATGAGAAATAAAGCCTTGGTAGAGAAATGGTTTGAACTCTGGTTTGAAGAACTAAGACCATGGAATGGTGACCAAGCGAAAGATGAGAGATTAGTCTGGATTGCATGCCATGGAATGCCACTTAATGCCTGGAATATGCCTGTCTTTCAGATCAATAGGAAGCATTTGGGGCCATTTTCTCGAAGTTGATGAGGAAACCCTCAAGGAAGTTTCTTTTGATAAAGGTAGAGTCCTCATTGCCACTGAAAATACTGGTAAAATATGTGATAAAATTCAGGTCATAGTTGATGGACAGGCATACACAATTAGAGTGGAAGAAGAGGATAATTTCAGGAAGATCCATGGCCAGAAGGAATCTGGGGAAGATGATGAGGTGGATAGATTAGAGAATGAATTGGAGGACAATAGGATGGTGAATGAGAGACATGTGGATGGAGTGGATGACGTGGTAAAGCAGAAAGTGGATGAATCGGCATATTTGGAAGTGGAAAAGAAAGTCACCAATGCAATAAATGGATGTTCCAAAGATTTGGTGTTGGTAAACGTAGTAGAGCATGGACGAGTACAAACACAATGCAAGATGGATACAGCAGTAAATGTGCCAATTCAAAACAACCAACAAGCACCATTACCAAAGTCGGCTGAATTCATTACCTCTGCTGTAGGTGAGAATACTGCTGAAATTGAAAATGCCGATGACAGTTATGATGAAAGTTCAAATTTTGCACTTGGTTTGGACTCTATTGTCTAAGACTCTGTAAGCCCAGAAACTGTTAAGAACCATGCCCAAATTAGTATAGCCCACCATAGTGATAGAATTTCTTTAGTGAGAGAACAAGAGGAATTTGGGGAGAATGCAAAGGGTATAAAGAGTCCACTATTGATTTCAAATAATGGAGTTCGTGCTTCTCAATTGGAAGGCATCAACTTTCAAGAGTGGTCTTAAATCCAAGTGTAGCCAGGAGAATAACCAGAAGCCAACAATATGAAGCATGTTATAGCAATGAAGGAATGGAAGATGAAGCTGATAACTATATCTTTGGTACTCAAGAGCAGCAACAGGACAGAATAGCAGAGGAACTTCAGAACAACATCAGAGAAGGTATTACCTTGGGCATTAAATTTGATGACATGGGTGTAAAAAGAATGAAAAAGATGATTGAAAAGGAAGCTATTGAAATGAATCTATTGCTGAAAAACAACACCTTTGCCCTTCTCCAAAGGAATTAGCACCAACTCCCTAAAAGACAATAGTGTTAGGTAGCTGATGCAACAAAGATTTTAAGACAATCTTGGATGGATTTAGGAGCTTAAAGTGTAATACAGGTTTTGTTGGCATGGTTCTGGGTTTGTTTGGTATTCAGTGGTCTGGGCAGGGGCGGGGTGTTTATTGTGGCTAAGGTCATGCTTTGGTTGGGACTCAGTTGGGGTGGTGTGTCTTGTGGCTAGGTTATGTTTGGTTTTCTTCTGTTGGTTAGTGGAGGGTTTGGTCTTCTTGTATCTGGATGTGGTTGCCTATTTTCAAGATGATGCTAATGGATGCCTAATGCCTTTAATCTGCTGCTCAACGGGGTCTTCTTCTGGTGTAAAGGACTCATGTATTGTGCTATCAATGGGTTGCTGAATGGGGTTGATTCTGTATGGCGACTCTCAAGGCCAACATTTCTGATATCGGACAGTGGTTGAATGGCCTTTAATTAGGGGCTTATTCAAGTTTCATTGAATGTAATCTATTTCGTATTTCTTTTTTCCTTTTGGTCTTTTATGGATTTCAATCTTTGAAGTCTGTAATTGGCTCTCTCTCGATATACCATTTGTCGAGCTTTTAATAAATTTTGTTGCCTATCAAAAAATAAAAATAGTAGCAAAGGTCTGAGAATTAGCCCCACAAACAATAAACTTATCATCGATCTGCAAAGACTAGATGAGAAAGGTTTATAGCCTCACATTTAGGGTGAAAAGAGAAAACCGCCGTACTGATTCTGGATTTCAACAGAGCAGAAAAAGCTTCCATAATAAGCAAGAAAAGATAAGGGGAGATAGGATCCCCTTGTCGAAGACCCCTTTTACCAGAAAAATAACCTTTCAGCTCTCCATTTATAAGCACAGAAACTTTGGGTTAGTCACACAATCTTGTACCCAACTAATATAGAGGCTAGGAAACTCCATACTTCTCATAATCCCAAAATGGAAATCCCAATCAACACTATCATACGCCTTCATCAAGTCAAGCTTCAGTGCACATCTAGGAGGACCTTGATCTCTATGGTACCCCTAACCAATTCTTGCATCAAGAGAATATTGTCCGTTATAGACCTACCTTTGAGGAAGGCAGATTGAGAAGGGCCAATCAGCAACTCTTACTACATGTTACATGAACGTTCCAGAATAGAAATAAATGAATTTTTTGTTGTCTCTTCATCATTCAGATTAAAAGTACGATGTGATTAATTTCAATGCAGTCGTCATTTTCCTCGTCTCGTATGAGAAAAAGGAGATAAAGTTGTATATAGTAATTAACTACTCATCAGTCAAGGAAACTCAACTTACAAATCCATTCATGAGCTATTTAGACTGTTAAGATTAAAATTTGGCTGAATATAAGATAAATCAGTGCTTCACCTGCAAATTAAGGTTACTGTAAAAAAAAAGTAGTAAACTTATCATTGGTGACCAAATTGGCAGCAATTCTAGATTTTCCAAATCTGTCAATCCTTCATGCCAACAGATGTGCACCTTACTACGCCAAATTTTGGCTTTACCGGCGGTAGTATTATCGGCATTAATTTAATGCCGTTAAAAGATACTTTTAGCGGCATTAATAAGACCACCGGGAATAATTACCCTAAGACGGCGGTTTTCCTAAGACTGCCGTTTTTAGTGACTTTTACTGGCAGTTTTTTAAATTACCGTCGGGAAAAGTAAAATGTACCGTTGTTTTTAATACCGGCGGTTTATTACCGCCGTTTATAATAAAACCGACCCGTATAATATAAATAATATTATTTATTCTAGTTGAACAAAAATGCGGGTTAGCCTAGTTGGTCGCTCGCGCGCGAGCAAAGATCCGAAGGTTCCGGGTTCGAGTCACGGGGAAAGCAAAAAAATTAACCGCCCATTTCATACCCGGCGGTTTTGTAATGCCGTTTTTAGTATTACCGGCGGTTTGTTACAGCTGTTTTTGTTTTCCCGACAATTACTTTACCGGCGGTTTTTTGACTATTACCGATGGTTGTTAGTATTACTGGCAGTTTTTGGACTATTTCCGGCAGTTTTCTAATGCCGCTAAAGGTAAAATTTGGCATAGTATATATTAAAAATGATGCACTAGTTTAATTTTATGGTCTAGTTTGCGATTGTGCCAAAGCATCAATATTGCTTCTTCTTTTTTTATTTTGTACTTTTTATTAAGACTGTATTAAATCATAAAATAGTTTTGACAATTGAAATTATTTTCATCCAACGAATGCACTCAATGAAACTCAGGTAGAATGAGACGCGATTTTATCGTAGGTGACCCTTAGCACTAAGGCGGTTGCCTAGGCTAGGTCCACCCACCTTGTTTGTTTTGGGGTCTCAAAGCTCCTAGGCACAGTATCTAATAAATTTTCTCGATCCACTCATTACTCTCAAAACCTCCCTCAAAATTCAAACCGAACAAACATGTCCCATATCATTGATTGGATGTCTTTAATTGAACTAGAATATAGAGTTTGATTAGCAATATAGTGTCCCATATGACCATATCATGTTTATTCCTAATCGTGGATTTTAACCAAGACCGAATAGATAATTCGGCTGTATATAGTACTTTAACCCAATGCTCATGCCTGATAAAACAAAAGGGACGTTAATGTACTTTGAAAAGGTACAGTGATCACTAATTGAAAATGGAGTATCACAACTCAGGTAATTATATAGCCAGGTGGTCTTGGAGCTACCTCACCGCCACGTGTAATAGGGTGAAGAGGCTTTGGGAGGAACTTTGAAAATTAGCTTAAGATATGTGCAAGCTGATCCGAGACACTTTGCATTATAAAAAAAATAATGGAGTATCACACGTACTGGAGAGAGAAAATCCTCGTCTCTATGGGCTTCAGCCACTCCCTATTCTCCATTCCCCTCCCTAGTGTGGTCCTGTCCCCCCACTCCTCTTGATGGTTGTGAGGTACTAGCTCGCAATTCTCTTCCTAAGGAGAGACCTATTTCAGTCTTTACCGATTTACAGTATTGGCAACAACGACTACTGATGAAAATGAGCTTCAGCTTGATACAGATTTGATTTTCAAGTCCCTATCAGAAGAGAGAATGATGGTTTCCAACACCGGGTGCTACTTCACTTTTGACGACTTTTATCTTGTAGCTCGGGTTGATCAATCTAGACTTTTGGTTCTTTGTTGATGTCCTTTTTTCCTTCTTAGTATGCGATGATTGTTTTCTACAAAGGTAAATGTTGTTTATGATTCTGGGAAAAAAGAAAGAAAGAAAGAAAGAACTTGAGGTGTATCACTTATAAGAGACTCCCATAATGTGTGCACTTTACGGGGTGGTACATTCACATAATGAAAAAGATCTACAAACGCAGAAGGAATGAGTCTTAATATATATAGTATGTATATATAATGCACCAACTACTATGTTGTTTGAATAGAATCGTTGTAGCCAGCAATGTTAGAAACCGATTTAGGATCGAATACAGCCAACGATCATACTCAAACAAATGACGCTCACAAAGTAACAACCAACGATCACATGCTCTTTGTGCGAAGCACGTGGGTGTTCACCTAGTCTATGGTAAAGAATGGGTCCATGGCTATCCCCTGGGCCCAACTCCACCTTCAATCAAGAGTCTTAATCAAGACAACCTTCTGTGGAATTCATTTCTCTTTCCTTAAGCGAAAATCTTCTTTACTGGGCCTCCATAAATAAAATTTACGGAGCTCAATCTTGATTATCCAAAAGTGTTTGCTTTTTAGATTTCTCTTGTCATGACGAAATAATAATTCACAAAAAAAAAATTGACGAAAATTTAACAAATGCAAAAGAAATTCAAATAAGGACAAAATAATCCACAATGGCTTTTTTAACCGAACAAGATATAAGTCAAACCCAATCACCAAAAGATTGTCAAAGTTAATTGTGCAGGCATTCACTGCATTACAAACCACAACTAAGTAAATTGAATAGACAAAAACTACATACTCCTTAAAACAAAAGAGCAGAAGTTTAACAAAATAGCTCACAAACAGTCATCATAAGAACAAATATCCAGTTCCCTAAGAGAACCGATCATGACTTTCAGCGGCTCCTTCCAGGCTAGGGATTTGACTGCTGTAGCAGCTGTGCGATGGTAGTTGCAAACTTTTTCAGCTTCTCCTGATCAACTTCAGCCATCGTCTCCGCCACTGGCGGAAATTCTTTCTCCATCCCCGGGAATAAAGGGCGATACCATTCCACCTTGGCGGCGCACAATTCGTTAAGGACATTAACGTTCTCCTTTACCTTGGCAACTTCACCTTTCGTTCGATCAACATTATATTTCTTCGCTTGGACCATTAGATCATTCACAAAACGAACGGTTTTCACCAAATCATCTTTGCAGATCAAATCTGCAAATGTTCTGGGCCAGAACTTCAGAACCATACACAATAATGGAATCTCCGGACAATCGACAATATTTCTAGCAAATAACTTTGAAGGATCTAGGGTCATCGTCACACCCTCCTTACGAGTCAGTTTCACACTCCCATTGATAAATTGCACAGACCAACCATTATCATGGTCCAAAACTGGATCTCTAGAAAACTACAAACAAGAGATCAACGTCAAAATAATTTAGAAAAACAAGCAAGTACAAAATAGCAATAAAGGACCACCTAAAGGATGCCAGCACGAGGAGTTTCAGTCCTAGAACCGCCAACCATGGCCTGACTGACTTCAATTGGGACTTGTCCATCAAAGGAATGAATGACTTACTATTAGTTTTGCTAAATTTCTTGGATGGTTCCAACCTAAAACTAATTGGCAATAGGTGGAGTAGCCACTAGATTATATTAACCAAGCTTAGGTAGCTTAGAGGAGCCATGTGGGTTATGTCTATCACTCCCTCTCACGTGCAGCCCGGATGCACGTGGAGGTACGAATTGAGGAGACCAGGAGGAGATTTGCTCGGGCACCAGAGACTCGACCACGTGAGAAAAGGCCACCCAAAACCTAGCTCTAATACCATATTAAATTTCTTGGAGGGTTCTAACTTAAAATCAATTGACAATAGGTGAGATAGCCTCTAGATTTTATTAACCAAGCTTGAGTGGCTTAAATGAACCTTGTGGATAATGTCTAACAGAGCAAATCTCCAGATCTCCTCAATTCGTACCTCTACTTGCATCTGGGCTACACGTGAGGGGGAATCTTAGACTTTGTTCACATGACTCATCTAAGCCACTCAAACTTGGTTAATGAACTCTAGATGCTACTCCACCTATAGCGAATTGATTTTAAGTTGGAAACCTCCAAGAAATTTAACATGTTCATGTTAGAATGATATCAGAATATTATGTTACCAAGTTTCTAGGTTTTATTATTATGTTTTCTGTTTAGGCAGTTTGTTATTTATGTTTTCTAATTAGTCTGGTTTCTGCAAGTGGAGTGCAATTGGTGCCTCCCTTATACTTCCATGCACATGAGTAGGGTTTGATCCCCGTAACCAGGGTTTGATCCCCGTAAGCATCCATTTCTCTACCCAAGTCCCCTAGGATATATAGAGTAGATTAGGTTTAACGAATGACAAAAAAAAAAAGTCTGGTTTCCTTGTTATGCGTATTTCCTTTATTGGTTAGTTTCTTAATCACCAAATCTTGTAGCCTATATAAAAGCATATTAGGGTTATGATTTGTACACAATCAATAATACATCATTTTGCTTTTCTTCACAAGTTCCTTGGTTTGGATGGGTCATGGATGCTAGCTAGCAATTTATTCGCATGTTATTAGCCTTTGCGTGTCACACAAAACAAAGACGGAGAGAAAAATTGCAGAATCAAAGAAAGAGTTAGTAAAATTTCTTCCCTAACAGGAAAAAAATTTCTACCACGCTCAAAAGGCTAGAACAACCTCAGACGAACAAACCCAACTATAGAGACGTCAAATTTATATTGTTTGACTTAGTGGCTCACATTGCCCGCCTACATCTCCCAACTGCCACCACTGTTTTTTAGTTTTTTAAGGAGAGTAAACAGAATTAAATTCTCTTTAAGAGGAGTGCTACATACAAAGAAGATTGACAAAGAAATGACCCTTAAAGTGAACGTGGACGGCTCAGATTCACTGCAGGACGGCTCAGATTCACAATGCAGTGTGCCATTTACTTACTCAAAATGGGCTAGAGTCGTCTAGAAATGTCACCGTTGTAGAGAAGGTTGCGATATTTTTGTGGATCCTCGCGCACCATACGAAGAATAGGCGTGCCATTTCACAATTTTGGAGATCGGGGGAAACAATTAGTAGGCATTTCAACGCAATTTTGATCGCGGTATTGCGCCTTCAGAATGTCTTGTGGCATCATCCTCAGCCTATTCTTGCCAATGAACCAGATGCTAGGTGGAAGTGGTTTGAGTTACATAAATGTTATATGTTAAGCTATAGTAATGCACTTATTGATTAAAAATGAACTATGATAATAAAAATTCTCTTGTCTCTCGTAGAATTGTCTAGGGGTTTTAGACGGTACTTTCATACCTGTCCTCCCCCCAACCGAAGACAAGGCACGCTATAGGTCAAGGAAGGGTGACTACGCAACAAATGTGTTAGGCGCTTGTAGTCGTAACCTACAATTTAATTACGCGTTGTCTGGTTGGGAAGGCTCCGCCACAGACTCAAGAGTGCTTGAGAACGCGTTGTTAAAGCCTCACGGGTTGAAAATTCCACACGGTATGTGACTTGAAAAACCTTTCCATTAGTGAACATCCCTCCACATATCTGTAAACATACTCATGTAACGCAACTAATCATCTGAATTAAATTCAAACATTTAGTTAAGGTACATTACAAAGGGTACAAATTTATTGTACAACATCTTTCTTAAGCTTCCGGCTTCTCCACATCAGTACTGACGCCCAAAGCAATGGCACCATCAATTATAATTTGGAAATTGCATTTCCTTCATTTGCCTAGCTCGTCGATTGACCTACACAAATAGTAGCAAAATTGTTTAACATTTACTGTAAACAAGAGTTTATATAAATTGCAAGAATATTAATTACTCACTTGGACATATTCATTCCAAGCTGCATCTTCTCCCAACAGTCTATTTTCAGTTGCATTCCAACCAAACTCGGGTATTTGAAGCATGTGTTGTAATTGGAAACAAGTTTGTTTCCAATTCTTAATCTTTGCCTCAATATGATTTTTGCCAATACCTCCTTGGGGGAAAGAAGATCTCATTTGATTTTCCAAGACTCCCAAGTACGCGGGATGAAACCCGTGCTCAACTTGCCAAACACCTTGATCTAGAAGAGTCGTAAGTTTTTCTAGTAACGACTCTTCCTCCTCATCGCTCCAAGCTCGGCGTGCGGCGCGTGCCATTGTGAGGCAAAATATGAAATTAGTTGCAAATTACTATTAATGGTCAAGAGATATGGAATGAGATTCTAATATGGAATGTGTGCCTTTTATAGAAAAAATTACCAAAAAAATTTGGTGAACATGTGTTCTCAATTATCACACACCCAACAAATTTGTTGACCATGTGCTTTCAACTACCCAACTAATTTTAACAATGAAACAATTTTTTTGGGAAAATTCGGTTTTTAAAATTTTTCCGAAACTTGTTTATTCTATTAAAAAAACATTTTTAACATTTAACAGATTTATATTCTTCATTATTTCAAAAAAAAACAAAATCTGTTTTTCTATATAATTTCATAATAATTGAAATATTTTACAAATATTATACTATCATTTAATCCGTTTTTCTTTAAAAAAAATTATGTCGTTAAATTCAATTCGAATATAACTTTGTTTAATTTTCTCCAGTTTTTTAAAAAAAAAATTAATGTATTAATTTTTTTTAATTAAATTAACCTACATTACCCATTAAAATAAAAATATGGGGGCAATAAAGTCATTTGATATCCTATCCCATCATATCCACCTTCTAAATCCCCCTTCTCAAAAAACCATTCAAACACCTCATTACAAATCCACCCTTCTTAAAAGGTGGAACCACCCTTCTTAACATATCCCCCCTCATTACAAATCCACCCAAAACAAATCCTCCATCCAAACGGGCCGCTAGTGTGGCCGCATCCCCCCACTCCTCTTGATGGTTGTGAGGTACTAGCTAGCGATTCTCTTCCTAAGGAGAGACCTATTTCACTCTTTACCGATTTACAGTATTGGCAACAACGACTAGTGATGAAAATGAGCTTCAGCTTGATACAGATTTGATTTTCAAGTCCCTTTCATAAGAGAGAATGATGGTTTCCAACACCGGGTGCGACTTCACTTTTGACGACTTTTTTCTTCTAGCTCGGGTTGATCGATCTAGACTTTTGGTTCTTTGTTGCTGTCCTTTTTTCCCTCTTAGTTTGCCATGATTGTTTTCTACAAAGGAAAATGTTGTTTATGATTCTGGGAAAAAAGAAAGAACATGAGTTGTATCACTTATAAGAGACTCCCATAATGTGTGCACTTTATGAGTCTGCAAACGCAGAAGGAATGAGTCTTAATAGTATGTACATAATGCACCAACTACTATGTTCTTTGAATAGAATCGTTGTAGACAGTAATGTTAAAAACCTATTTAGGATCGAATACAACGTATACCAACGATCATACTCAAACAAATGACGCTCACAAAGTAACAACCAACGATCATGTTATTTGCGCGAAGCACGTGTGACCGCGTCGTTTCATGTCAAAAATAAATTTATAAAAACTTGGAGTTAACTACTACTCTGTAGAATAGTGGTCAAGACCGAGTGTCTATCCGCAGAGACAGATTGGCTAAGTTATTTAAAATTCGATTAACTTTCAGATTAATTCGGAAGGGAAAATATTGAATTGTTTGATTTCAGAAAACTAATTAATTAAGAAAGCAGCTAATTAATTGATTTGAAAACTGATGGGTAAAAGATCTACGGTTTCGAATTCACCCTGACCGCGTAACAATGATATGCATAGGCTAGATTTAACATTCGAATCATTAAAGACTATCGCCAAAGCTTGCAATCTCTTTCAATAATCGTCAAGAAGATAATTGAGTTGTTAAAAGGCATAGACTGTCCCATAGCAGGGATCGTCTCACTAGCCCGGTCTGGCCGCCTAACAGCCACGATGCGTCTTACGAGCATAATCTATCTCAGAACTCCAACTACAATCAAAGAATACCATTGTTTAACTCTGTATTTGAAAACCGCGAATATAAATACGGAACAGATTGAAAGTATTAAAATCATTCCATAAAACTGAAATGAGTTCTAGTTAAACAATCGATCCGAATATCAAAACCTAAACCTATACATATACAAGTTACTTGACACGGTGCTTCATCTTCTCCCTAGGTGAGGGTTTAGCCGGCCATGAAAGCCGAAGTCCTTTGTTCGCAACCCTATTCCGTCCTCCGTTCTCTGTCATGTGTCAAGCCCCCCTTTCAAGCCAACCCTACTGCCCCTTATCTATTGTAACATGTGCCGACATTACGGAAGGCTGGCCCAACTTTCCCCCCACGGATGCACCAGAGAGAGATGCTGTACCCGGAAATGTCCACGGACACTACAACAAAAAACACATTCGGTGACATGCAAAAATGTTACCAAAAGTCCAAATTTTGTCACCTATTATCTTCGGTGACACAAGAGGAGGTGTCATTGTATCCATGACACTGAAAGTCAATGGTGACAAAATTTTGTAGTTGTCACGGAATGTTGTCAACAGTGACAAAAATTTTGTGTCACGGAAGACAGATTTTCCGTGACACAATTGTCACCGAAAGTAACAGTGACAACGATATGGTGTCACGAAAGAGCGGTTTTCTGCGACAAAGGTGATTATGTCATGGAAAGTAACGATGACAGCACCATTTTGTCACAGAAGAGAGATTATTCTGTAACACAGGTTGTCACTAAAAGTACCAACCTTGACAACTGATCGTATGTCACCAATAACCTTTTGTAGTAATAGACATCTAACAGTGACAATATCTTTTGTCACCAAAAATAAGACTAGCAGCAATACAATTTATTCCATATATTTTCGCCCTGCTTACAAATTAAATTTCTGATATTTTTGTATCTTATAATTCAACTTAGCAAAACTTAAATTGCAAAGAAGTAAAATATCATTCAAATCAGATATCCATTAAGTCAACATTCATCATCCAACTTCAAAACCTTTCAAAACATTCTTCCTCCAACAATAACCACTTCAAACTTAACATTACCGAAACTACAAAACATCCATATCCAAAAAGAACTCAAAACAAGTGTTCCATTTAACTACTAAAAAGTGTTCAACTCCATCTTGGTTAGCTTACAAAAATAACTACCAAAAAGTCTTCAACTCCATCTTGGTTAGCTTCCAAAAATAACTACCAAAAAGTCTTCATCTTGGTTAGCTTCCAAAAAGCAACTCCATCTCCTTACTTACCTGTACAAAATTGCAAAAAAAAAAAAGAAGTAATTATATATGTAACAATGTCTGACACATGGACACACTCCGGGGACACTTCAGACACGTGTCCGACACATGAACAACATTAATTTAAGCTTTATTACCAGCTGCCTAGGAGGCTTTCTATTTCACAAGCCTGGACAAATTCAATGGTCTTAAATCCAAGTGCAGCTAGGAGAATAACCAGAAGCCAACAATATGAAGCATGCTATAGCAATGAGGAAATGGAAGATGGAGGTGATAACTATATTTTTGGTACTCAAGAGCAGCAACAGGACATAATAGCAGAGGAACTTCAGAACGCCATCAGAGAGGGTATTACCTTGGGCATTAAATTTGATGACATGGGTGTACGTAAAAAGAATGAAAAAGATGGTTGAAAAGGAAGCTATTGAAATGAATCTAATGAGATGCCAAAAATGGACTAGGAAGCTAATATACGTACTATGACCAGAGACGTGATGAAAGAATTGAATATTTGAATATACGGCTATATCAACAAGTAAATATCACTGCAATGACGAACAAAATGATCCCAGAAACTATATTAATTCTTTCTTGTGAACAGGACTATGAGCTATGTGCACCATTCCTTGATAAAGGTACATATTATTCCTCCAATCGAACCATGACTTCTTAAATCATGCTAGCCACGAATTTGGACTCGTGTATGTAGGAGCAGTTGTTTACAGTTCAGAGCGTCTTCTTAATGGGATAACTACACAGAAACTAGATATTTGGGTCATATGGTTCATAAAATGCTGAATGTAAGTATATTTGGGTCATTGAGGTGCCAAAGTGGAACCATGTATCATAAGTTGAGTTTAATGCTTCACTTAGGCTTTGGCATTTGGTTGTATTATTTCCTAGGACTATTACAGAATCCAGATCTCTTGCAACTTGCAAGCTAGTGTTGCTTATGCATGCTTTGTTTTCCAATAAAAACCCCCGACTTTTCAAAAACCATTCAAAGTGTAACTGCTCTGAAGAAAAGTAGCGAACGGTCTCTTCCTGTAGTTGTGTGTTCAAGACACAGCGTTAACACTTAAACATAGCGATGGGTTTGGTGATTGTGGTGGCTAGTGGCTAATTTTTTTTTGTATATAAACACTATCCAGTCATTGAAGATGTTGACCATAGATCATGGATTACCACTAGGCCGCTTCAATGATGATGACTTCAAACTAACACCATATTCCTTCACATAAAACTTCTTACCAAGAACTTCTATTGGCATCTCCTCTTGTGGCATGGTGATTGGTAACCCAGGCACGTCAGCCTCTTGGGAACGTGCCTCATCCTCTTTCTGGCGTGCCTCAAGTAGTAGCTAATAGCAAAGGAAATATGGATTGAATAAATTTCATGAAATAAAAAAAATAAAGTGTGGGATGCAACTTCTATTACAATGCTTACATGTAGTTGTTCACATATTGGAGCTACCCATTTCTTCTTCTTTCGATTATAATGGGTTGAACTGTAAAAATCTGCAATGTAGGGACATTGACCCCCACGCTTATGTATCTGAGCTGCCATAGCTGATGCGAAGGATTGTGACCCCATAGTATGGTTGAAAGGTACCTTTGATCGAGCTTTCTTCCTCTTTATTACCAATACCTAAACAGCAGAGCAAAGACAGCAGCAAAACAGAACAGCAGCAACTGAACAGTTCAGTTGCCATAGTTACAGAACAGTTCAGTTCAACAGCAAAACAGAACAGATCAACAGCTAACTGCTGCCATTACAGCCATGGCATAACAGCAGCAACAGAACAGAACAAAGCCATTATAAGGCACACAACAGAACAGCAGAAGAGAACAAAAAAGAGACGGACCAAAACAGCAGAACAGAACAGAGCAGAGCTGTCAGATAGCAGAACAAAACAGCAAAACAGAGCTGTTATATGGCACACAATAGAACAGCAGCAGCAGCCGTAGGATTCAGCAGCTTGCAGCCTTAGCATACACCATCCTAGTGAGCCAGACCAATAGCCATAACAAAGAACAATAATAGAACAGCAGCAACTACATGAACCAACTACAGCCATGGGATAACACCAGCAACAGCGAAGTATAGCAAGAAATAGGATTAATAAGCAAGACATTTGATTAAAGTTCTTGCACTTCACACAACCGGCTCAAGACAAATTTAAAGGAAGTTTGTTCATGAAGACTGGAATTCTTACGGTAACTGATAGATACAATATTGTCAATACTTAATTTTCAGTATTCCGATAGAAAAAAGAACACACTAATGCCACCATAGTTTGTGTTCATGCATTGTGCAATTTGAGTGTATAGAATTTTAAAAACTAGCAAGTCCAATGTGGAGTGACAATATGACTACCTTAGACAGGTAGAATACTCTGAGTTATACAGGATATGTTAAGAGGCACTGTAACTGTTAGCTAACAAATTCAATTGCAAAATGTGATTTTTCGAGAGAGAGGATTCATTTAACTATATGTGCATAAAAATATGTGAATCATTTCTTGATGAACTATAAATTTCACTAGCAAGGAATGTAACTTTGTTTCCTGAACAAAATGCAGTTTCATAGGTTATACTTTTAGGTGTTTTTTAGGAACCTTCATAGGCAGTACCCATGCCGAGAATAAAAATCCATTAGGAGGGAAGCTAACAGGATCATTCAAATGCAGAGAAACCAAGTGACCCAATCTATACAATTTGGCAAATAGCTTATCCATGAAATTTACTTTAATTGAGGGAATCATAAAAAAGCCACGGATACAAAAGAAGTGAAAGAATATCCACCTTCTACATTTTGCTGGCATTAATTTGCTTTAGCCTTCATGTGGTCTGGTCCTTGGCCTCTACAATGTCCTATAAAAAAAAGCCATGGATAAAAAAATGACGTCTTCACTGATAGTCTGAATCAGATTATTGTCAGGTATTCTACAATCACAATAAGTGTCACATATCATCCCAAATGATGAGCAAGCCTTTTACGAAAATGAAAATGATAGCAAGCAGTTAGCATGGCATCATTACTGTAATCGTAACAGACCAACTAGCCACTGCTCACTGTAAAGCTTGTAATGAGATCCAGGAACTTCAAACAGCATAAACTGAATTTGCAAACCAATCAAATGACTCAGAATTACTCTAACGACAAACTTATCCATTGCTGTATCATTTAAGCCAAACACTTTCAACGCCACATAAGGAAATACAAATTTCATTTATGATTTCGAGACTTTTGGACTACAACCATGATAATCAATTGCAGAACATATAAAATAACCAATTACCAGCTGCTAAATTCGATGGGAAAGATAACAAAAGACTTGATTGTTTATTTCAATTAGACCTCCATCACAAAGCCCAATTAACTAACATTCATGCTAATGAACCAACCTAGCACCTCTTAGAAAATCTTATTCCTTTCTTTTCTACATAACTCTTCTTCCTTCTGATCCAATTAGAGCAATCATTGTGTTATGAGCATCATCAACCATAAACAATCATCATTAGCCAGTATTGATGAGCTCTTATTGTGCATGTATATAGCACTAGAGGCTGGGGCACACGCGATGCCTATATGATGATAAACAACCATGTGAGCACACTTAAGATCAAATAATTATATAAACAGCAACAAAGAGGGGAAAAGACTCCAACTTATCACCATGGGCAAAAGTACCTTGCATGATTGCATCTCACTGCAATGTTAATGGCGTCCGAAGGCCGAAGGTCAAAGCTGATACTCTAGGCTTCACTATCCAATTGGGATTAAAAAAAAACACTTGCTACTTATGTTTTATCACTGTTTTGATCAGCTAGTTAAATATTACCATCAAACCAAGATTGATGGTTGAAACATTCATTCAATAAACTACCAGTGTTTAATGGGAATATACCTTTGTGAATCATTATGGCAATGCAAAATATGCTTCATGTACTCTCTTTGTGACTCGAACAAATTTCACCTGCACAAGGTGTAAACGGATACAAAAAATTGCAGTCTTTTGAAAGAGACATCAAAGTACTCAATAGTTATGAGAACTAATATAACCAAATACAAACTTACTGCATAGACCATCTTGCCAATCATCTCCTTCACAATTTGATACATAGTGGGCCTAGCCTAAAAAGGGAAAAGAGAAAATTGATGTCTTGTAGCATAATCATGTAGAAGAGAAAAAAGAGTTTCCCAATTGACACTTGCAATGTGGACATTGCGTAGGGAGTTCACATAGCTCGCTATTTTTCACTTGCATAGGGAGTTCTATTCAAAATTCACACAATTCTACAAAAACCAAAGTTGTATCTCTAAATAACTGAAGCACACAACTCAGAGCAAAGAAACGAATGTGATACAATAACATCAAAAAAAATTCATAAGGACATTTCATTAGATAGTGACCTAAAGACAATGGAAAATACCTCATCGTTGTACGGGGAATCGAATCCATTGGCCACGGGAGAATGCAAAGCAGGACTTGAATGCGCAAAATAGTAAGGGAATCGGCGGTCAATGTGGAGATGACCTTTTCAAACTGGCGAATTAAAGATCTTGAGCCCTTCATCGCCATCATCGTCACGCTCAACAAACTAGCCAAAATACCTAAAATATCGAAAATCGAAAAGATCAAAAAACTATATTATTGGAAAGTAGTACGCCATAGTGAAAATCTTAGGATTACATATCGCTCATCGGCTCAAAGCTCCCGACTACGAAGCTCTTTTCTCGAGCGAGTCAACAATTTGTTGATTCATGGTTTGGATGAAGCTATGCACCCGGGTAGAGATGATTTGTCTCAAAGATATTCTATTAGAATGCCATGCTAGCCTATCCAAATCTTTAGTCAGGGTTCCCTCGCGCCCAAACCCTTATAAATAAGTCCTCGTGATTTGACTGCCTCAAGAAGGTCATCTACTGGGATTGAGATTGACGAGCTAGTTCTATTGCTATGAGGACTGAGGATAGCAAGGCTGGGCCAATGAATGCCAAGGATTGAAGATTGACCACAGCTGCTATTTCAAGCATCTCTGGCCTATGTGATAACTGGAATAGTTGTCTCTTTTTTTTCTTCTTTTTTTTCTATTCTTGAATGAGGAGATCCAGGTTGTGGTCTCAGAATAATGCTCTTGTTCTTGTTTTAGTTTTGTCTGCAATGAGTATAGTAAGATTCCTATTAGTTTTGGGAAAGCAGAATCAATACCTATTTTAATCAATTCCGAATCAACTTCAATCGAGGGAGCCAATAGGCAATATCATAATCATTTGCTAAATAGATTGAATCTTCTTCTTGACCGAGTGATGGAAGTAAATTAGATTGCTAGAAAATATCTTCTTCCAGATGTTCTTCCAGAAAGTTAGCAAGGAAAACTAGTCCTATCCAAGCTACTCTATCTGAAGGTTTTCTTTCAAATTCGCGGTTGAACTCCACATCACCAAATCCCCCAACAAAGCCCTCTCTCTACCCAAATCGAAAGATATAATACCAAAAAAATAAGGGAGCTGATTTTGCCACACCCTAAATTGTTAACGCCACACCCCCTGCAGTGTATTTTTGCACCAAAAAATACACTGCAGGGTGTGGCATTAACAATTTAGGGTGTGGCAATATCATTTCCCAAAAACAATCAGAATCATAAAACCCCTATCTGGCAAAAAAATGCCCAAAACCCCTTACGTGTTTGTTGTTGTTTTTTCATGGTCCATTTTTCGTAAGAAATAAAAAAAACATGTCTCTTCTCCCTTTCTCCCAACTTAAATGGCCTGAAAACCCTAAAACAAAAAACAAAAACGGAGAACTGTACCTCATCCTGGTCGTCAGACTCTTCGGCGCACTTGATCTCCGACTCGATGACTTTGAGGAGCGACTCGTCAAAACTCGGCCGCGAAGAGTAGTGGTTCACCGACTGGAACAAACTCCTAGAGAGCTGTCGAGAGACGCTACCGCTGTCACCAACGTGAGAGGAGGGGGCTATGCCACCAACGGGAGAGGAGATGGAAACAAGGGGAGGCCAAATTGCATACAACCATACACTATATCACTGTTGAAACAGCCACCGTTCGACTGAGAGAGAGACGTACCACTATTAGATTTAGGGATTGAATGATAGAGAAAGGGGATTGAGTCAGTGAGCTGTGAACCGAATCGATTTTTCTTGTAAATGCGGGAAAAAATCCATGAAATCGGAAGATTAGAGAGTGGAGGAATACCAGAAATCGCAGAGAGCGTGCCTTTCAGTCGTCCACGGTGGTTGTGGTGCTGCTGAGTTCAGCGAGGAAGGGGGCCGAGTTTGAGTCTTCAGCGTGAATGGAGGGTGCAACGTGAGTGGAGAGAGGCAGCGGGTAAGTATAGCAAAATTAGGGCTTATTTTTGGTGACAAGCAAAAGAGACATGAAACTACGTCGTTTTATATGGCATAACTTTTCCTTTAACGCGCCAAAATGAATACCAACCGGGAGTGTGAAAATTCAGATCCTTTCGGTGACAAGCACAAAGTTGTCACCGAAACATGTCTTCAGCGACAAATTTTTTGTCACCGAATCTCCTTTTTATTTGGCGCCTCAGCTGCTAGTTACCTAGAGGTTTTCAGTGACAAGCACTAAAATTTTTTGTCACCATTGAATATATTTCGTGTCAACATCAATTTTTTGTCACTAAAAGTCACCAAAGGTGTTTTTTGTTGTAGTGGGAGGACTGGTATTCTTTCATAATGGGATGGCGCCACACGAGATCGTCTGGAGGCACGAGGCCCTGGATATCGCGGACATGGCCACGAACTTTGCAGGTTTCGAGAGAATGGTGATTGCTGGGCTGTCCAGTTTCACTTTCTATATTCCAGGTCATATCCTTCGTCAGCTAGGCATGAGCCAGGGACTGAATCGAGCTCGGGTGGAAACCTTCCACGTTTTTGCATTCACTGCCCAGAATCTGATCGGGTATGAACACAACTGGGGCCTGAGGCAACTTAGAGGAGTGGATCCCGATTTCAGCACAGACCTAAGGCATCGCTACAAAATATGGCTAAGAAAAGAAGTAGCAATGAGACAAAATGCAGACTGACTCCTGACACGACTCCAATGATCTAGAATAAACCGTGAGCCTATTAAGGCCTGTAGCATATATTCTGTTTTTATGCTTAACTGTGTTCAAAGGCTTTGCTCAGCTTGTGTAATAGAAGTAATAGTTCGAATAAAATCGAAAGATTAAGAACTTTCTCCTTCTAGTCCAAGTGTTGAACGCCAAGCAGGACTTGAAAGTTGGAATGTATGTTGGGATGGAAAACCACGGATCAAGTTGATTGATTGTGACCGAATCTCACAGAGAGATTGCCTAAGTATCCCTTTTCAAGGAATCAGGTCAAAACGTAGTTCAGGGTAAGGTTCTCTCGTGTATTTTGGCTGTCCTTTTGCGCTCTAACTTTTGCCTAGAGCCGCCTAAGACCTTTGATAAGCGCGTAAATGTTCATATACGCGCCCCCTAATTTATCATTGTTAAGTCTATTTTTATATAATATTACTTGGAGATTAATGCTTGATTTTTGTGTTGTAGGTATTCGGAGGTTTTAATATTTTAATGTGCATTGTTTAAGTTGCTGATCGAAGTAAAAGAAGCAAGGATTGTGTCTTATAATTTTTCTCCTCCTACTATGCTGCTGTGGACGTGGTAATGGAAGTAAAATGGGTTAGCAGAATAATACAAGTCATAAAATTGGTGGGCCCCAGAACTATACTAATTGGACTTGCAATTGGTCTTCCAAGTGGGTCTAATGTTTAATAGTTATTTTGACCAAGACTGGGCCCAAGTGACAGATTTCTCAACAAGGGCAAAGGATATTGGATGACTGATGAGTCGGCAGCAGCAGCTTTAAAAGGGGAACCGACTTCGGGGCATTATACAATAAAAAGAAAGCTGCGCACAAAGGGCATCACTTTTATATAGCAGCTTTTGGACGATTTGTTATTCACGCGGACGAAACACAACAGAGATCAACGGGGGCTGCCTTCTGTCCGGCTTTCCACACAACAGTGAATGAAGGACGAGATTGCCGTTCCTTTCATGTTTTAAAGTTTTGTTCAGATCTTCGCACTTCGGTAACTCGTGTTAATTTCTGTTCTTTATAAAAGTTGTTCGTTGATATTCAATTAGTTGTTATTTTTATTTTAATTGTTTGAAGCATGTTTAGATCTAGGGTTAAAATTATTGCTGCGTTTAATAAAATCATGAGTGAGTAATTTTGTAGAGTGCGGCTGCGGGGCGAAGCGTCTCGTGTCTAGTTTAATTAATGCTTTTATCTCGGGATCGAATTAATTTAATCTTTAAGCAATTTTAGAAGACGAAAACTCTTCTAACGAACAAAACCCAGGCATCGCCGGAATTCGAATCCGCACGAAAACTGGTGACAGGTGGTGCGCATTTGTTAGGGATCCTTTTTCCTATTCTAAAATCTACAAAGTGATTAATTGTGACCCGAGTAAATATTGGTTAGGCTAGTTGCGGACGTTGAGTCCCCACGGCTGTACTCTCCTTTTTAAATTCATTTTTAATTAATTTAGTGTGGTAATTTAGTAGTTAGTAAACCAACCTAATTGAACAAGGGGTGGCTCCCTAAGAGCCAAGTTAAACTAGAATTCAACACTTTTGAGTCAAACACCGTCCGTCTGTCTCTGTGGTTCGACTCCGGTACTTCCGGATATTGCGCTACACTGGTCGAGAGTCCTACGCTTGGGACGCGTCTTATTTTTAGTTACCGTCGCATGCCCTTTGGGTTGTGCAATGCGCCTGGTACTTTTTCCCGGTGCATGATGGGAATCTTTAGCGACATGGTGGAGAGAATCGTAGAGGTATTTATGGATGATTTTTCGGTCTTCGGGGACTCATTTGATGGGTGCCTCGAGAATTTAGGCAAAGTATTGCAGAGATGTGAGGAGAAGCACTTAGTGCTGAATTGGGAAAAATGTCACTTCATGGTGACCCAAGGGATTGTGTTGGGACACATTGTGTCCTCCAAGGGTATCGAGGTGGACAAGGCTAAGATAGATTTGATTCGGAATGCGAGTAGTTGAACAAAGCTTCTAGCAATAGGGGTACCCATCATTGACTTGGGTTATAGCTTCGCACGCCGCTATTCAAATAAGGATCGTGTGCCCAGCTCTGATTCGAAGGGCAAAATTTGTAAATATTGTACATATTTGTTTTTTTGTTTTTTGCTTTACCATGTTTTACTTAGTTCTGCATTTTAGTTGCACTTTAGCATGTTCGTTTGTTCGCATGTTTAGTTTTGTTTGGTGTTGCATGTTTTGAATAAAGTCTTAGAGATATTTCACATGAAAAGATTTCACCTATGTTAGTGGAAAAAGGGCTTTCATTAGTTTTTCTTGGTAATAGTTTATCGGTAACGATCCATGCTCTCTGAATAGGCCCCTATCAGTGGCAACTTAGGTCTGTGGGTGAGGTTTGATATTGCCTGGATTACACGCTAGGTTATATCTTGTCTTACTTTGTTTAGATCGTAGGGGACGCTGGACTTGATTGTTTGGCGAGGTCGAGCGATAAGTTTTATTACGGGCGCTAGCATAACACATTTTCAACGGTCTTGTATAGCCACCCGTATCTTGCTCATCCGCTTGACACGGGGAGAAAAAGTATGACACGTGAGACTGTGTGAATGTCTGGTGGTGTTCTTTTCTGTTCTTTATTTATTATTATTGTTATTATTTTGTTTGTTTGCGGCCCGAATAACACGTGCCGGGCAGGACTAATGCCATTTGCATATTTTCGGTAGTTGTGGTTTCAGTCTTTTGGCAGGGTACGCGTGCTACCACACCAGCCTTGGTAGATTAGGCCTCACCGCTGGGGTGATGGAGGCATTCAGGAGCTCTAAGTCATGAGTGCCATTATGTGTGGCGGTTGTAAGCCCGAAGCCCCCAGTGCGGCCTTGTGTGACTAGCTGTGGTCCTATTCTTTGGGCCGAAGGAGCAAGCTCTGGAGCAGCTGCAATGACGAGGAATGCATAAGCGACAAAATCCTCAAACATCGGCCGAGGTCATGGTGGTTGGCTGCCACCCCAGGTTCACTCTTTCCTTCTTTTTGTTTTTATTTTTCTTTGTCATCATGCTCTAGGGACATAGCATGCTCTAAGTTGGGGGGAGGGTGTACTTCGTACTTGTTTTGTTTCATTTTGCATAGTTAAAATCAAAATAAAAAAAATGGTGGATTTTTTTTACATGAGACTTGAAGGCTGTTGAGATTGGCTCGTGATTGATAGAGTTTGAGATGTGATAGTCATTTTTTTAATTAGTGATGGCATTGTAGTTCTTTTTGCTAGCTTGTCACGAAAAATTTGTCATGGCATTTATTTTTAGCACATCTGTACTTCACGTCTATTTGGGCTTTGGTTACTAGTGAGTTATGGCTTAAATGTTTTCGATGGCTTGTTTAGTGGAGACTTATGCCCATGTGAGTTTAGAGCCTATCTTTTCTTGGAGTGGTGTCAAATAAACTCTTGTTTGTCACGAAAGAGCAAATTTGTTGTAGGTCTCATTATTTTTGTTGTCAAGTGTTGAGAATGTTTTAAATTTTCTGCTTATCTCTTAGGTGTGGAAAGTTGCATGGTTGGGTTGCCTCTTGGAGAGGATTATAGGCCATCTTTGTTATTTTGAGCCGGTTCGTTTCTTTCTTGCATACATTTATCTCTTGTGAGCCCATTTGAGCCTCTCGCATGATACCCTTTTCTTGTTGAGCTCCACCATCTATATTGTGTCTTGAGAAGGCTTAGTAATTATGTGGAGGTATATTTTTCTGAAGAGAAAGAGAGAGTAAATGTAGTGAGAATTGAGTTTTATTGATTGGTGATTGTTCCCATAGAAAAAAAAAACAAAAACAAAAAAAGATAAAAAAAAAAAAAAGCAAAAAGGGAAGACACCGAATTATTGTGGAAAGGAGAAACACTTGTTCTTAATGTAGAGATTGTGTTAAAAGTAGGGAAGAGAGATGTGGTGGAGTTGAAAAGAAGGAAAATTAAAAAAAAAAAAGGAGGGTACACATCATTTTATTTGCCCTATGTGAATTGTTGTTAGTCTATTCTCGGACACTTGAATGTTTACCCTAACCTTGAAATACATTCCCTTACCTGATGTTATCACCGGAATTGAAGTCCTATTTAATCTTAGGGGCAATGGGTTGTGAATTGATGGATAGATAGAGTTTCCAACACTTGGTATTCCTTTCATGAGATCGTGTGTCCACTTTATAGAGCTTTCTTTTCGTGTCGTTATGTGCGGAAGTATTTTGCTTTCATTTATATAACTTCTGCCCGCACATATTGAGAGTAATATGCACCTTGTTTCGAGTGATTTCATTTGTTGAGTGCATGACACAGAGAGACTTGAAGTCGAGACTCGGTCCGGAGAGAACTTTTGGTTATTTTTCACTTGTGACCAAAGCCCTTGTTCACACACGCTGAGTTTAGGTGCCATGACTCATTTTTATGACTTCATAGTATCTAGAACTGCTTATTGCAATGGCTTCATATTCTTTGCTTGAGATATCATTGAGCTGTCTTATAGATTTTTGGGTTTCATGTGGAAAGGATTCATGGTGTTTTGTGGGTGATCACTGCTGAAAACCCTCACGAGACTTCATTCGTCCTACCGGGGCCGACTGGGGGTTTAAAAGAACTATCGGTTTTGATTTGTTTTCTTAAGTTGCATTTTATTTTCTTTGCTCGGGACTAGCAAAATGTAAGTTTTCTGATAGGTGCGTAAATGTTCATATACGCGCCCCCTAATTTATCATTGTTAAGTCTATTTATATAATATTACTTGGAGATTAATGCTTGATTTTTGTGTTGTAGGTATTCGGAGGTTTTAATATTTTAATGTGCATTGTTTAAGTTGCTGATCGAAGTAAAAGAAGCAAGGATTGTGTCTTATAATTTTTCTCCTCCTACTATGCTGCTGTGGACGTGGTAATGGAAGTAAAATGGGTTAGCAGAATAATACAAGTCATAAAATTGGTGGGCCCCAGAACTATACTAATTGGACTTGCAATTGGTCTTCCAAGTGGGTCTAATGTTTAATAGTTATTTTGACCAAGACTGGGCCCAAGTGACAGATTTCTCAACAAGGGCAAAGGATTTTGGATGACTGATGAGTCGGCAGCAGCAGCTTTAAAAGGGGAACCGACTTCGGGGCATTATAAAATAAAAAGAAAGCTGCGCACAAAGGGCATCACTTTTATATAGCAGCTTTTGGATGATTTGTTATTCACGCGGACGAAACACAACAGAGATCAACGGGGGCTGCCTTCTGTCCGGCTTTCCACACAACAGTGAATGAAGGACGAGATTGCCGTTCCTTTCATGTTTTAAAGTTTTGTTCAGATCTTCGCACTTCGGTAACTCGTGTTAATTTCTGTTCTTTATAAAAGTTGTTCGTTGATATTCAATTAGTTGTTATTTTTATTTTAATTGTTTGAAGCATGTTTAGATCTAGGGTTAAAATTATTGCTGCGTTTAATAAAATCATGAGTGAGTAATTTTGTAGAGTGCGGCCGCGGGGCGAAGCGTCTCGTGTCTAGTTTAATTAATGCTTTTACCTCGGGATCGAATTAATTTAATCTTTAAGCAATTTTAGAAGACGAAAACTCTTCTAACGAACAAAACCCAGGCATCGCCGGAATTCGAATGCGCACGAAAACTGGTGACAGGTGGTGCGCATTTGTTAGGGATCCTTTTTCCTATTCTAAAATCAACAAAGTGATTAATTGTGACCCGAGTAAACATTGGTTAGGCTAGTTGCGGACGTTGAGTCCCCACGGCTGTACTCTCCTTTTTAAATTCATTTTTAATTAATTTAGTGTGGTAATTTAGTAGTTAGTAAATCAACCTAATTGAACAAGGGGTGGCTACCTAAGAGCCAAGTTAAACTAGAATTCAACACTTTTGAGTCAAACACCGTCCGTCTGTCTCTGTGGTTCGACTCCGGTACTTCCGGATATTGTGCTACACTGGTCGAGAGTCCTACGCTTGGGACGCGTCTTATTTTTAGTTACCCGGTCGGTCAAGCAACCTTTCAATTTGCACATTTTCCCACCCATCGATCTCCAAGGCCTTCAAACACAATAAAACGCTAAAATATATAAAGTAACAATATAAACGGACCGACAAAGCATAGATTAGGCGGATTAAATAAGTGCTTTTTGGCACCTATCACACCCCCCAACTTTCACTTTTCTAGTCCTCGAGCAAAGCAAAGAATAAAAGCAACTAATGAAATAGAATTAAAATGGATAGTTCTTTTAAACTCTCGAGCGGCCCCAGTAGGATGAGTGAAGTCTTGTGAGGATTTTCAGCAGTGATCACCCACAAAACACCGTGAATCTTCTTACACCGCATTACAAACCACAACTAAGTAAATTGAATAGACAAAAACTACATACTCCTTAAAACAAAAGAGCAGAAGTTTAACAAAATAGCTCACAAACAGTCATCATAAGAACAAATATCCAGTTCCCTAAGAGAACCGATCATGACTTTCAGCGGCTCCTTCCAGGCTAGGGATTTGACTGCTGTAGCAGCTGTGCGATGGTAGTTGCAAACTTTTTCAGCTTCTCCTGATCAACTTCAGCCATCGTCTCCGCCACTGGCGGAAATTCTTTCTCCATCCCCGGGAATAAAGGGCGATACCATTCCACCTTGGCGGCGCACAATTCGTTAAGGACATTAACGTTCTCCTTTACCTTGGCAACTTCACCTTTCGTTCGATCAACATTATATTTCTTCGCTTGGACCATTAGATCATTCACAAAACGAACGGTTTTCACCAAATCATCTTTGCAGATCAAATCTGCAAATGTTCTGGGCCAGAACTTCAGAACCATACACAATAATGGAGTCTCCGGACAATCGACAATATTTCTAGCAAATAACTTTGAAGGATCTAGGGTCATCGTCACACCCTCCTTACGAGTCAGTTTCACACTCCCATTGATAAATTGCACAGACCAACCATTATCAAGGTCCAAAACTGAATCTCTAGAAAACTACAAACAAGAGATCAACGTCAAAATAATTTAGAAAAACAAGCAAGTACAAAATAGCAATAAAGGACCACCTAAAGGATGCCAGCACGAGGAGTTTCAGTCCTAGAACCGCCAACCATGGCCTGACTGACTTCAATTGGGACTTGTCCATCAAAGGAATGAATGACTTACTATTAGTTTTGCTAAATTTCTGGGATGGTTCCAACCTAAAACTAATTGGCAATAGGTGGAGTAGCCACTAGATTATATTAACCAAGCTTAGGTAGTTAAGAGGAGCCATGTGGGTTATGTCTATCACTCCCTCTCACGTGCAGCCCGGATGCACGTGGAGGTACGAATTGAGGAGACCAGGAGGAGATTTGCTCGGGCACCAGAGACTCGACCACGTGAGATAAGGCCACCCAAAACCTAGCTCTAATACCATATTAAATTTCTTGGAGGGTTCTAACTTAAAATCAATTGACAATAGGTGAGATAGCCTCTAGATTCTATTAACCAAGCTTGAGTGGTTTAAATAAGCCTTGTGGATAAAGTCTAACAGACCAAATCTCCAGATCTCCTCAATTCGTACCTCTACGTGCATCCGGGCTGCACGTGAGGGGGAGTCTAAGACTTTGTTCACATGGCTCATCTAAGTCACCCAAGTTTGGGTAATAAACTTTAGAGGCTACTCCACCTATAGCGAATTGATTTTAAGTTTGAAACCTCCAAGACATTTAACATGTTCATGTTAGAATGATATCAGAATATTATGTTACCAAGTTTCTCGATTTTATTATTGTTATTTATGTTGTCTAATTAGTCTGGTTTCTGTAAGTGGAGTGCAGTTGGTGTCTCCCTTATACTTCCATGTACATGAGCAGGGTTCGATCCCCGTAAGCACTCATTTCCCTCCCCAAGTCCCCTAGGATATATAAAGTAGATTAGGTTTAACGAATGACAAAAAAAAGTCTGGTTTCCTTGTTATACGTATTTCCTTTATTGGTTAGTTTCTTAATCACCAAATCTTGTAGCCTATATAAAAGCATGTTAGGGTTATGATTTGTACACAATCAATAATACTTCATTCTGCTTTTCTTCACAAGTTCCTTGGTTTGGATGATTATGAACTGTTGATGATTTAAATTAGGTCGAACGATGTTCTTAGTTATAATCTGGTGAATTAGATGACAGTGTTGTCAACAAAAAAGTAGCCTTCAAAACGCTAAAATATGTAAAGTAATAATATAAACAGACCGACAAAGCATAGATTAGGCGGATTAAATGGGTGCTCTTTGGCACCTATCACACCCCCCAACTTACACTTTTCTAGTCCTCGAGCAAAGCAAAGAATAAAAGGAACTAATGAAATAGAATTAAAATGGATAGTTCTTTTAAACCACCGGGCGGCCCCAGTAGGACGAGTGAAGTCTCGTGAGGGTTTTCAGCAATGATCACCCACAAAACACCGTGAATCTTTCTTACACCGCATTACAAACCACAACTAAGTAAATCGAATAGACAAAAACTAAATAACTCCTTAAAACAAAAGAGCAGAAGTCTAACAAAATAGCCCACAAACATCATAAGAACAAATATCCAGTTCCCTAAGAGAACGGATCATGACTTTCAGCTGCTCCTTCCAGGCGAGGATTTTTGCTGTAGCAGAGGTGCAATGGTAGTTTTAAACTTTTCAAGCTTCTTCTCATCAACTTCATCCATCTTCCCCTCCACTGGTGGAAATTTAGTCTCCATCCCCGGGAATAAAGGGCGATACCATTCCACCTTGGTGGCGCACAATTGGTTAAGGTCACTAACTAGTTTCTCGATCACCTTGGTAACTTCGCCTTTCAATCGATTAGCGTTGTAGTCCCTCGCTTGGACCATTAGCTGATTCACAAGACCAACGATTGTCATCAAATCACCTTTGTGATTCCAATCTGCAAAGGTTCTGGGCCAGAACATCAGAACCATATGCAATAATGAAATGATCTCCGGATCATTGATTCGAGTAAATAACTTTGAAGGATCCAGGGTCATCGTCACACCCTCCTTAAGAGTCAGTTTCACGCTCCCATTGATAAATTGCACAGACCAACCATAATCATTGTCCAAAAGTTGATCTCTGGAAAACTACAAACAAGAGATCAACGTCAAAATATGTTAAGAAAAACAGGCAAGTACAAAATAGCAATGAAGGGCCACCTAAAGGATGCCAGCATGAGGAGTTTCAGTCCTAGAACCGCCAACCATGGCCTGACTGACTTCAATTGGGCCTTGTCCATCAAAGGAATGAAGGACTTACTATTAGTTTTGCTAAATTTTTTGGAGGTTTCCAACCTAAAATTAATTGGCAATAGGTCCAGTAACCTCTAGATTTTATTAACTAAGTTTAGGTAGCTTAGAGGAGCCATGTGGAGGTACGAATTGAGGAGACAAGGAGATTTGCTCAGGCGCCAGAGACTCGACCACGTGAGATGAGGCCACCCAAACCTAGCTCTGATACCATGTTAAATTTCTTAAAGGGTTCTAATCTAAAACCAATTGACAATAGGTGAGATAGCCTCTAGATTCTATTAACCAAGTTTGAGTGGCTTAAATGAGTCTTGTGGATAAAGTCTAACAGACCAAATCTCCAGATTTTCTCAATTCGTAGCTCTACGTGCATCCGGGCTGCATGTGAGGGGGACTCTTAGACTTTGTTCACATGGCTCATCTAAGCCACCCAAGCTTAGTTAACAAACTCTAGAGGCTACTCCACCTATAGCGAATTGATTTTAAGTTGGAAACATCCAAGAAATTTAAGATGTTCATGTTAGAATGATATCAGAATATTATGTTACCAAGTTTCTAGGTTTTATCATTATTTTTTCTGTTTAGGCAGTTTGTTATTTATGTTTTCTAATTCGTCTGGTTTCTGCAAGTGGAGTGGAGTGGAGTGCAGTTGGTGTCTCTCTTATACTTGGATGCACATGAGCAGGGTTCGATCCCCGTAAGCACTCATTTCCCTCCCCAAGTCCCCTAGGATATATAGAGTAGATTAAGTTTAACAAATGACAAAAAAAAAAAAGTCCGGTTTCCTTGTTATCCGTATTTCCTTTATTGGTTAGTTTCTTTATCACCAAATCTTGTAGCCTATATAAAAGCATGTTAGGGTTATGATTTGTGCACAATCAATAATATATCATTCGGGTTTTCTTCACAAGTTCCTTGGTTTGGATGATTATGAACTGTTGATGAATTTAAATTAGGCCGAACGATGTTCTTAGTTGTTGATAATCTGGTTAGATTACAGTGTTGTCAACAAAAAAGCAGTCTTTAATAAAAAAAATTCTTTTTTGATGAATCTGCTAATGTGACATTATTATCGTAATGATCAAATTATTGATGACCCTAAGTCTGACACTACTAATCGCTCCCATGCTAATATTTTTTCGCGTCTTGCGTTTGTCTCCGAAATCAAGCAGAAAAAGATGAGTCATGGATGCTAGCTAGCGATTTCTTCGCAAGTTATTACCTTTGCGTGTCACACAAAACAAAGACAGGGAGAGAAGAATTGCTGAAGCAAAGAGAGAGTTAATAAAATTTCTTCCCTAACAGGAAAAAAATTTCTACCACACCCAAAAGGCCAGATCGACCTCAGACGAACAAACCCAACTAGAGAGACGTCAAATTTATATTGTTTGACTTTGTGGCTCACATTGCCCGCCTACATCTCCCAACTGCCACCAGTGTTTTTTAGTTTTTTAAGGAGAGTAAACAAAATTAAATTCTCTTTAATGGCTCTCCCGACTCCCAAGTTCCGCCTCACGAAAGAATCAATTACTCTCACTAATTATTATTCAATTTGAAAAATGTATCCAAATCTTGACGCAATGTCAACTAACAAACATTTCAGAACAATGTCGAGGATACGTAACTTCCCTTTGCACACATCACCTCTATATAATAAAATCCACTATCTATAGTACAAAACAGAACGGTTAGCGAAGCGAACCAAATGGTACCTTAAGAGTGTTAGCCGTCACTTTGCGATATTCATGTTGTAGTTGAAATTTGACTTCGTAGTTGACAACTCCAGTCGGATTTTGGTCGTTCAGTTGATAAATAGTTACGGTTTTGACACAAGTACTAAAAATCTGTTCTCCAGCACACAAATCTCCTTCGGGCGACTTCAGAAGGCTTCCGCCACAGAAAATCATCAGTAAAGGAAGCCGCCCTCCTCGGCTCTCGTTCCCGTCATACTCTTTCGGGTCGATGTGGGTCTGGCCACCAGCTTTCACGGTCTTGCCCGTAATTATTCCGAGAAAGTCAATGATATCCACAACTTCTTTCGTGTTGTTGTACAGCGTGATAGTGTTCGTATTACCCATAACTCCAATTGCAGGGTGGGTATTGCTGAGCAAAAATAACAATAATTTGCGCGGTGGGTATCGTGAGTGCAGTGGGGGTGGTGGAGGATTTTTCATCGAAGGAGCGATTATTTATAGATCGTTCATGGCTACTTTTGGTACAGCCATATTCCATCGAAAAGGAGTGGATTTGGTGCCTTTTTGCTTTGCTTGCTTTATTCTCTTTCTCTTCCTCTTTCCTAGCTGCTATGATGCTGTTACCCCACCAAAATGAAAGACTGCCAATGAAAGGATGTAAATTTCTTTAAAATGTACTCCCTCCATCCCCTTTTTAGGATCCAGTATTTCATTTTGGGCTGTCCCTTAATAAGTGTCTGTTTTGTAAAGTTAGTGGGTAAAAGTTGGTACATTGTCTATTTTGTCCCTAAAAGTAGATTCCATTTTGAAAAGTTAGTGAGTAAAGTGTAATGATTATGGGTAAGTAAGGAAAGTGGAGGAAAAAATCGATGTGAAAGGTATAATGATGATGTCTTTTTAATAAGTTGAAATTACGAAGCAGAACATTTAAAAAGGGACGGAGGGAGTAACACATTTGGAATTCATGCTTTCTTGAAACTATAAAAAAAAAATTCCACATGCCGAGATTGTGAGCCTTTTTTTCATACGACTTGTAAAATTCACATTTGAGAATTTCAAGTTCATCTTATTTTTGGATCCGTGAAAGATCCATTATCCAACAGGCATGGTCCTTGGGCATGGTTGTTTGAGTGCGCTTCCAGAAAACTCGGAACTTTGCAAATTTCGAACTTCAAATCATTGTGCATTATAAACCTGAGTAAGGCCTCGTTTGGACAAATAAGCCACTTTGGTATTTTTTGTCCTTATTCAAATTTTTTTCGCATTTTGTGGCTTATTGTCAATTTTTTGGGGATTATTGGTTTGTTACGACGAGAGGAATCTAAAAAGTAAAAAATTTTGATCGAAATCCAAATATTCGTCCTTCAAGCCAAAATTTGGCTTTCCCGCCAAATTTCGTCGAAATTTCAAAAAAATTGGATTCTGATCGAAATTTTTTACTTTTCCGATTCCTCTCGTCATAACGAAGCAATAATCCCCAAAAAATTGACAATAAGCCACAAAATGCGAAAAAAAATTGAATAAGGACAAAAAATAAGCCACAGTAGCTTATTTGTCCAAACGCCCCCTAAGTTTCTGTAATTTGCTTCCAAACTATGGATTATTCTACATTACAACAGCTTCCAATTATAAGTCTGCTACATATGTATTGCTTACATTTCCACACAACAATAGTAATAAAAAAAAAGTAGTGATAATGCCAAAACTATTTTTGTTGGTGTCAAAACTCCAATGCATAAAAAACTTGTACACTGGATATGGTACAAGCCTTTTATTCATTGAAGTTTTGACACCAACAAAAACAGTTTTGACAATATCATTTCCAAAAAAAAACCTGCAAAATTAAAACAATGGGCACAATGATCGTGCTGGCACGAGGCCATCCACCTAATCCTATATATAAACTCTAGAATGCTCAATTCACTACAAGAAATTTAATTAATAGCAGCGCTTTTTCTACTAGTGCTTCCAAAAAGCACTACAATAAGAGGTCTATGCCAATACTTTTTCTACCCGCTGCTAGCATGGGGATTTCCCAGCGCTCAAAGCAAAAGTGCTGGGATAGACAGACCGATTCCCAGTGCCCAAGCAAAAGCACTAGAATAGGCCGACCGCTTCCCAGCGCCCAAGCAAAAACGCTAGAATATACCCCTTATTTACCAGCGCTCCCAAAAAAAGCGCTAGAATAGACAAAAAAAAATTAAGTACTATAATTTTTAATTTGATTGAACTGGTGCGAAGGCCTTATTATTTTTATTATATTATTTTAAACTGTCATAATTAATTTTTATTTTTATGGCTCTCATAATTAATTATATGTTCTTTACGATCCCAAATAAAGAGCAATAACTTAATTGTGATAACCCTAGAGACCAAAATTAATTATGACCCTATAAAAAATATGATTAAAAAAAGATTTTCGCACCCGTGCAAACGAATTGAAAATTGGACCACTTAACTTTTTAACCATATTTTTTGATATATAAATGGTCTAAAAAAACTAGTTGCTCCAATTTTTAAATTGGGTTTGAATAATAATACAAAGGGGTACAACTTTCATGTTTATTAAAATTGCTATTTTTAATGTTTAAAGGTTCAAAATGACATTCGATTCAACTTTAATTGCTAATTTTAATGTCAAATATAAAAGTTATATATAATAAACAATTCAAACATATGTCGAAAATTAAGTGTAGTGCAATTGGTCTACGTGTTGTGCGTGGTGGCGTGATCTCCCATATTACTTAGGTTCAAAACCCACGAGATGCACCAATTAATTTTTTTTTTTTTCTCATATGAACATGCCTATACCTGCGGCCAAAAAGCGCTGGAAAGAGCGTCTACACCAGCGCTTGCAAAAAGCGTTGGTATGCGCATTTGGAAAGCGTTGGTATAACCCCTTAAGGTCTATAGCAACTGGAAAGCGTTGGTTTAACCCCTTAGAGCATCCGCATTGTAATAATCAAATGGATGTGAATAAGCAAATTTAACAATAATGCTAAAAAAACACCTCACATTGTAATAAGTAAAGTTACAAGTCTTTTAGCAAATAATCAAATTCCACCCATTCCATAACCAAACTTAACAACTTTTACCAATAGCCAAAACTCAATAACCAAACCCAATAAGGAAACTCGAAACTCAATAACTCAAAAACACCTCTCATTGGAATCGTCTCATCGAGACGAATAATTTAGTGTGATCGGATGCATGATTGAAACTCATTTGCGCTTGGACATAGGTGCATTGAGTATTTTGAGATTATTTTCGTTAGAGATGCAAAAATAACCAATGTGGAGATAGATGTTGTTAAGTTTGATTATGAACTAAATGAATAATCAAATGCTGACGTGGCACATTTTGGTTATTGATTTTGATTATTCCCATTGCGGATGCTCTTAGGCCCCGTTCAGTTGCCAGGAAAGAACAAGAAAGTATGGAAAAATCAATTTTCCCATAACTTTCCTAGTGTTCAGTTGGCAGGAAAATTCTAGGACTTACAAATTTAAGTTTTTCTGCAGGAATTACTTTCCTGCAGAAGTGATCCTGCAAAAAATACAGGATTTTGCGTCGCGGGAAAAGGAAAATGAGTGAACACTCACAAAATTTTCCCGAAAATTTCTTTTCCCTGACAAATGAACAACTAAGCCTTAATTTTTCTTGCAAAATTCTTTTGTCAAATGAACACTCACAGGAAAATAATTTACTTTTTCTTTTACTTCACCTCACTTCACTTTTTCTGGGAACCAATTTCCCACACAACTTTCTCGACAACTGAACGGAGCCTTAGGTCTATAGCAACTGGAAAGCGTTGGTTTAACCCCTTAAGGTCTATAGCAAAGGTTTTTGATATCTTTAGCAGCACTTTTAACCGCTGCTACAATTCCACTTTCTTGTAGTGATTTCGGTATTGAAAAATTCTCTAATGGGACATCGTAATGGTATTAACATGTGAAGCTCTTAGAAAAATTCTAGCGGATCCCACTTGTCTTTCAAAACTGGGAAACTCAATGGAAATTAACTCTCGATATCCACTACGTACTGATATGAGGTTAATTACCTAAACAAAATGCAAACTTGTCATAATCAACACATTGTCATGTTGTGTTGACAGCTAGGATGTTTTCTTTGTATGGATTTTTAATTAAGGCCATCCCCTTTGAACCCTCCAATATTCCCTTGCTCTTCTTTCTTGCATGCTTCCCTTGCTCGCTTTATTCTCTCTTTCCCTCTCTTCCCTGCTATATTTAATGCTTTTACCCCCACCAAAATGAAAAAAGGCTGCCAATGAAACAATGGCGATTCGCACGCCGCTTGAACCCAAAAACAAGACCGACCAATAACCATGGAGAATCCTCCTATTCCCAATAAAAGGCACTTGGTGCTGAGCAAAAATAACAATAACTTGCGGGGTGGGTATCGTGAGTGCAGTGGGGTTGGAGAATTTTTCATCGAAGGAGTGATTATTTATCGATCGTTCATGGCTACTTTTGGTACAGCCATATTCCATCGAAAAGGAGTGGATTTGGTGCCTTTTTGCTTTGCTTGCTTTATTCTCTTTCTCTTTCTCTTTCTCTTTCTCTTTCCTAGCTGCTATAATGCTGTTACCCCGCCAAAATGAAAAAGACTGCCAATGAAAAGATGTAAATTTCTTTAAAGTGTAACACATTTGGAATTCATGCTTTCTTGAAACTATAAAAAAAAAAAAAAAAAAATCCACATGCCAAGATTGTGAGCTTTTTTTTTCATACGACTTGTAAAATTCACATTTGAGAATTTCAAGTTCATCTTATTTTTGGATCCGTGAAAGATCCATTATCCAACAGGCATGGTTGTTTGCGTGCGCTTCTAGAAAACTCACAACTTTGCAAATTTCGAACTTCAAATCATTGTGCATTATAAACCTAAGTAAGTTTATGTAATTTGCTTCCAAACTATGGATTATTCTACATTACAACTGCTTCCAATTATAAGTCTGCTACATATGTATTGCTTAAATTTCCACACAACCATAGTAATAAAATAAAATAAAAAAAAGTAGTGACAATGCCAAAACTGTTTTTGTTGGTACCAAAACTCCAATGCATAAAAGACTTGTATCCTGGATATGGTACAAGCCTTTTATTCATTGGAGTTTTGACACCAACAAAAACAGTTTTGACATTATCATTTCCAAAAAAAAAAAAAAAAATCTGCAACATTAAAACAATGGCACGAGGGGCCATCCACCTAATCCTATATATAAACTCTAGTATGCTCAATTTCGGTATTGAAAAATTCTCTAAAGGGACATCGTAGTGGTATTAACATGTGAAGTTCTTAGAAAAATTCTAGCTGATCCCACTTGTCTTTCAAAATTGAAAAACTCAGTGGAAATTAACTCTCAATATCCACTACTGATATGAGGTTACCTAAACAAAATGCAAACTTGTCATAATCAAACATTAACATGTCGTGTTGACAGCTAGCTAGGGTGTTTACTTTGTATGGATTCTTAATTAAGGCCATCCCCTTTGTAACCCACCAATATTCCCTTGCTCTTTTTTTTTTTTTTTTTTGGTACGTCGGAAATTCAATTAACTAAAAAAGCAAGGTCCACAGCAGAGTCATAACAAAGATAAAGGAGAAAGTATCACGAGATAAATCACAGAGCACTAATCTAAAGTCTGTTTGCTCTTCTTTTACTTGCATGCTTCCCTTGCTCCCTTTATTCTCTCTTTCCCTCTCTTCCCTGCTATATGTAATGCTTTTACCCCACCAAAATGAAAAAAGGGGGCTGGGATCTTCTGTCCGACTTTGCCTGTCCCAGCCCTCTGTCCCACTCCTCAAACAATGACACGTGTACGTCACACCAAAAATCAAAAGGCTAAGTTACACCCAACATTTTTTCTACTGTGGAACCCTTGCCGACGAACACAATTTCCTCTCTTCGGCATATCACCTCCGCCGTCCTCGATAGCATTCTCATCATTCGCCGCCGCCGGCGGCCCACCATGCCACCATCACACCCTTACTTTTATCCCACCCAGCCCAAGGCAAGAATCAGGAGAAACCAAAATTCTTATTTTGCATGAAATTGAAAACCTAATCACTATAAACCCTTTTTTGATTCTACAAAACCCAAGAGTGAACCGCTAAAGATTTGGGCAGTAGAAAATTACTAGAAGGATCTAATCAGGCCGGATTGATTAATATTGTGGGGTCTGTAAATATCTAACTTACCCCTTTTAGTGTTATATATATATGTGTGTGTAAACGGGGGAGAGAGTATATATATGTGCATAATCGATCAGGCCGGATAATGTAGAGAGAGATCACCGGAAAAGTGATTGTGCTGGAAACCAACAAGATCAATTTGGCCGGAGGTTAAAAGGGGGGAAGACAAAGCTGTTCAATGAAAAGGGGGAGAAGACAAAAGGCGAGATTGTGTGTGGCTTAGCCTTTTGATTTTTGATGTGACGTACACGTGCCATTGTTTGAGGAGTGGGACAGAGGGCTGGGACAGGCAAAGTAGGACAGAAGATCCCAAGCCGAAAAGAGGCTGCCAATTAAACAATGGTGATTCGCACGCCGCTTGAACCCAAAAACAAGACCGATCAAGAACCATGGAGATTCCTTGTATTGTCAATAAAAGGCACTTGGTGCTCTTTCTTTCTTTCCTTTTTCTCCTTCACCATCTCATTTTCAGATGCCTCTTTCCCCAAAGAAAATCATAGCCATGGAGATTCCTCCTATTATTGTCAATAAAGTCACTTTTTTCTTTCCTTTTTCTCCCCCACCATCTCATTTTCATTTTCAGATGCCTCTTATCCAAAGCCGTTGAAGACATGGAGGGCTTGTTCCTTAGGATTTTGGATTTGGATTTTGAGTAATGAGTGTAGAGAAATAGAGAGGGAAAAAAAATTATTGAGGACCGTGCACAGAAATAAAATCCAAAATCCAAATCCTAAAACGAACAGGGTCGGAGACTCCCATGGCCCACAAAATTAAGCATGTCCGAGGTAGATAGCAAGGTTTTATACCCAATTTATTTTTGAGACACGAGGAACTTAAATAGACGTCATCCTCAAATTCAAATAAACTCCAGATTGCCTTTTCTCTCTCATAATCCTTCAAATCATTCTCTCTCCATTTTCTAGTTTATCTTACTATCTTGCAAATCTTTTTTTCTCCAAATCTTCTCTCTCAATTTTCTCTCCCCTAAAATCTAAATAAAAAATTTTAAATAAAACTACTATTCTCTCTCCAATTTTCTCTTTCCTAAAATCTAAATATTTCATGATCTAATTTTTATGACATATTTATGTGTAGACACCCTATTCTGGAACTGTCCAGATTAGTTTATATACGGTCTTTGATTCCCCGATGATGAATAACGGTCAAGAACATCCGAGATTGATGGTGTGTTTGAGCTTTGAGCGTTCCGAGCCTCGTTCAAACCCTTTCGAAGCCCTTTTCAAACCCTTCGAGCCAGAACCAAATGGCCTCAGCAAAACCCTGCTTCGGCACGCCAGTGATTGACTGACGCACGCTGGTTCATTGCCACGTGTCAGTCATCGGGCATCAAATCACTCTCCACAGGCGCGCGCCAGTCACCAACTAGCGCACGCCACTTGTTTCCAGTCAAATCACCTTTTCGGGACCACTTGCCCGAGACTTTTCTGGCCGCCCTGACGTAAGCTACAGAATCCTGATGATTATATCGTCCAGAACTGTCTCCCCCTCTCTCCTACACCCTCCATCAAGGCAAGTCCCATGCATTTAATGCATGGAGGCTCCCTCCTCCTTGCCACCCCCAAACAACCCTTTATGCCCAACTGATCTCAGCCTCTCCCACTGGCCTATATATATCCCCCTTGCATTTATTTGCAAGGGGTTAACATCCATAAAAGCTCTCAAGTTCCCCTCCCCTTTGTCTCTTGTTTTCTTTGTTTTTCTTTCATTTATTGAAAGACAAAGGAAAGAAGATCAGTCATACACACTACATTGCCATCTTCATCCTCCATTCATCCCTCCATCTCAAGTTCAAGCTCAAACAATCCATCAACTCAATCCAAAGGTATACCACCTTTGTTTTCGTAAACTGTTCAGACCCCTGAGGGGCGCTGGCTGGGTTAAGGCTGGTAATCAATACCAGTCCTGGCCCAAAGCTGGCAAAGATTCAATGATCGTACTCAATGGGATGTGGCGCACGCCAGTCACTTTATGCCGTGCGCCAGTTGTGGCTGCATGGCAAGGCTGGTGTGGGGATCAAGGTGGATGATGATACATTGAGAGAGAAATCATTGAGAAGGGGATAATTCTCATTGCTACTGAGCATACACCAAAGATAGAATGGAAACTCCAGCTAGTAGTAAGTGGGAAAAGGTACATGATTAGAGTTGAGGAAGAAGAATC
Source organism: Rhododendron molle (assembly GCA_025413875.1). Taxonomy (NCBI): domain Eukaryota; kingdom Viridiplantae; phylum Streptophyta; class Magnoliopsida; order Ericales; family Ericaceae; genus Rhododendron; species Rhododendron molle. The sequence goes on along the minus strand of CM046389.1, from coordinate 40,712,028 downwards.
TTTCAGAAAGGTTGTATCAGAAAATTCTTTCATTGATCTGGATTCGGAAACATGGGAGAAAGATGAGGTAATGGCCCAAAACAATGATCCGAAGAATGGTTTTGTTGACGTTGAGAAGAGCAAAGAGGAGGTGGAGGCAATTAAGCAAAGCAAAGAATAGTGAGGAAAGTTCAGTTCATGGGGAGGGCAACAAGCGTGTGGAGGATGATCAACTATCCTAGATTCCTAAGGAGGGTCACGTATCGAAAGTGGAGTCAGATGAGGAGTGTAACGAGGAAAGTTCAGTTCATGGTCTGAACTCTTGGGTGGAGGACTCAGCAGGCCCATTTTTTGCCACTAATAAGGATCAAAGCAAGAAAATCAAAGATCAATGTGGTAATGACCAGAGGTTGGAGATTCCGGTACCAAATGAACAAGTGCACAATGGTGACCGGTCTATAACTTTAATGAATGATCCACTAGTGATTGATTCAAGGAACATCGCATTCCAAATGGAGGGGATCAATCTTGTAGTGGACCTTAAACCAGTTGATCTCAGAAAAAGGATAAGAAGTCGGTCCTTTGAGGATTGCATGAGCTCTGGAGAGAGTGAGCTTGACCAAAACACATGTTCTTCGCGAGGGACAAGGCAAGATCAAGAAGAAATAGATGCTGAGCTCCAATTAACAACAAACTTTGGCAAAAGATTAGGAGTGAAGATAACGGAGAGAGATGTTCAAAGGATGAGAAAGATGATTGAGATGGAAGTAAAGGAGCGTGTGTTTGTGCAAAGGAGTACCTCCGCTTGCTAAAGTTTTCAATATAGTAGGAGAGAGGAGTGGTGATCTTATGGGTCTTAGGGTTAGGCCTTGGGGTTCTCGGATTGGGCTTGGCCCATATTTTGTGTGGGTTTTGCCCTTTTGGGTGTTTCGGGCTTAGCTCCTTGATGTTTTCGGGCTTTGTCCCAGCATGTGTTTTTTTGTTTCATCCAACCTTTGGTTAGATTCCCCTCCTCTCTTTCCCATCTTGATGTACCCTTTGTCAATATTTCTTTAATAAACTTTTTGCCTATAAAAAAAAAAAAAAAAAAAAAAAAAAAACATCTACAAAAGCTAGCATCCATTACACAATGAAACGCAAAAGGCTGCAAAAATTACTTACGCTGTAACATGGAAGTGGTGAATTTGGTATCTAGGAAAAGGGAAAAGCGAGTTGAACTTGTCGTTTGAAAGAATCGTTTAAGCGTAGTGAGTCATTACTCATTACAAGAACAGATTTCCAACCAATTAGAGGCTGGAAAATTGAGCCTATAAGAAAACTGTCAAGAATCAATTAAGGCTACATTATGTTATCAATGATAGACTTGGTATCCAAGAATATGTCCTTAGGGGGTTGATCGGCTACCGGGGGCAGATACGTCGGGCGGCGGCAGTGGTCATTGATCAAGAGAAATAGAGATCCGAACTGATGATGGGTTTGACGGTGCAGTCGGCGACTATGGGGTTCACGGCAATGGGAATATAAATATTCATCTACTAAGATGGACACCTAAATAAGTCTTGTAAATAGGATGCCTGCTTAATTTATTTCTTTTATTTCTAAATTTGTTTTATTACTCTTTTTCTTTCAACAGACCCACTTTACTAAAAAAATCAATAAATACATTAATCATCATAATTATATTTGATGATGCTATTTTTAACAATAAGATAAGAGAATAATTTATCTTAAACCTTTCTTTATTAAAGTTTGTTCAGTGAAAAAAATTTATTTTGGTTTACTTTAACAAAAAGAGAATAATTTATTTGAAACCTTTTTTATTAAAGTTTGTTCAGTGAAAATAAATTATTTTGGTTTACTTTTAGTGAAAACAATTACTCCCTTTGTCCCCTTTTTAAGTGTCAAGCTTCGTAACTCCAACTTATTAAAAAGATATCAACATTATACCTTTCATATCAACTTTTTCCTCCATTTTCCCTATTTACCCATCATTATTACACTTTTGCTCACTAACTTTTCAAAATGGAATCTACTTTTAGTGACAAAATAAATAATACACCAATTTTTACCCACTAACTTTACAAAATGGAAACTTATTAAGAGGAACAATCCAAAATGGAATACTGAACTCTAAATAAGAGACGGAGGGAGTATTTGTAAACTTAATATGAAATTGACAACAAAATTCAAATAAGGGAAAGGGAAAAACTTATCAAAACATTAATAGTATGCAAAAAATTTGAACAGGTCTTGAGTAATATCTACCTCAACTAAAGCATAATTAATTCAGAATACAAGTGATGCAAGAATCATCTACTATTATTTACCTAGATCAAATAGAAAAATAAGAAAATAAGAATTACTTTGCCAAAAACTAAAAGGGCCTCCTTGAACCGAGAACCCCTTGGTTTGGAAGGACCGAACTAAACCTGGCTATTGTTCGGGAAACCGAGCCCTCTTGACCGTCGTTCCGCATGTGACTTCACTGAAGAAGGCTCCTGCTCGTGCATCCACATGCTCGGTTATGTATGTCATCATGACGTAGGCCGAAGAAGTTATGGGACATGTGTCATCATTAGGTCCATCCAGACCATGTGCTCCGTAACCATCTTATCTGATGCATCATATGTGACATCACCCGAGTCGGTTACCCGATCATGCCCTTCACGTGCATACTTGATGAGCAATGATTACGAAAGCCGAAGATGACGAAAGGGCAAAAGGGCATGCAACCCAACACGATATTTGATGTTTAGGTGTCTCTTTGGATGTTGTTTGCTTTGTTGGGTTTTGGATGTGGTGTTTCTTTTTGGGTTTTGGTCTTGGTTGGCTTCTTGCCAACTTTGATTTGTTTTCCTGTCCCTTCGGGTCCTGGTGGCATATAATTGTCGAAATAAGGTATGTTTTTTCTCATTTGATGCCTCATTTTCAGGATTCTTTTTATCTTTGTAATCTGTTTTCAAAAATTAATAAATTTTTTTACCGTTCCTAAAAAAATAAAGTAAGACAAGGCCTATATAAGTGAAGGAGGAAACCCTAGATGGGGTCTGTCATTTCTCCCTAGCCTCAAACCTAACTTCCTTGGCCGGAAGCTGACTTACAACTTGACCACTTGTCCAATTGGTAGACCACTTTGAGTAACAACTTATTGGGCCTGATGCTTTGGGAAACCGATGTTGACCAAAAGGGAATTAATTTGGATAGGGCCAATAGAAGTTTGGGCCAATTGTTAATAGTGTCTTTAAGAGCCATGTTTGGTTCAAAAGAACTTTTGGGAAATGATTTTATCACTCTCTTTTTTATTAACAGCATTCATCTGTACGTGTATTTTTTGTCCACTTCTTGTTTTGTTAACGGCACTCCCCTGCAATTGTATTTTTGCACTAAAAATACACTTGCAGGAGAGTGCCGTTAACAAAAAAGGGAGTGACAAAACAACAGCCAAACTTTTTCTTTAAAAAAAAAAAAAAGAAGATCTACACAAGGGACAAAATATGAAAGTGTTTGGACCAAAGTTCTAGAGTCGAAGGGCCTGGCTTTTAAAGGGTTTCTTTACGGATCAAAAAGTGACTCCAATAAACAATACTTCAAATGCTAGAATTAAAAGGAAATTGATCTCTACACTTCTTTAATTAATGCACACATTCTTTTTTCATCTTCTAGCTCGCGGGTGAATTTATAGAATAGTATCTAATATTTATAAAAAGTATATGTATGCAGGGACTATAAAGTAAATTCACCTGCTAGATTGGAGACCCAAAAATGAGTGTTTGCATCAATTAGGAAGTGTAAAAAGCAATTTCTAATTAAAAAATAAATTTACTTCCACTTCTCTGTTTGAATTTGAAGACGGAGATGAAAGGCAAAAAAAGGAAACAGTTTATTTTTGAGAAAATTACCTCTAAGTATAGAAAAGTGACACTTAATTCCCATTAAGGAGAGATGAAATACTTAATTACCACTAAGTCCACTTTTACAAAAATACATTTACCATTAATAGAAATGTCACCCTAGGGTTTTAGGGTATGCTAGGGTTTTATGGTACCCTAATGGGTACCCTAGTACCCTTGGGTACCCTAAAATCTTAGGGTACCCGAGGATTTTAGGATTTTAGGGTACCCTAGAGTTTTAGGGTACCTTAAGATTTTAGGGTTTAAGGTACCCTAGAGTTTAGGTTTAGGTGATTTCATAGAGCCATAGGGTTTAGGCTTAGGCACTTTCATAGGAGTTTTAGGGTGCACTTTCCTATTATAGGGTTTTAGCGATTTAGGCACTTTTATTGGGTACCCTAGAGTTTTAGGCACTTTTATAGGGTACCCTGAGGTTTAGGCACTTTCATAGGGTGCCCTAAGAGTTAAGCACTTTCAGTATTAGGGGTTTTAGGCACTTTCATAGGGTTTTAGTGTTTCGTTAATTAGAGGAAACTTGGTGGGAATTATTTTCTATTTTCTGGACCTAGAGGTAAATTGCCCGTTTATTTTTTTCACCTTCACAAGAGACGAAATGAGCAAGTATTATGGGACAAATGAAAAGATGGATCAAATTTTGGGATGGAGAGGGTAGATTTTTTATTTTGAACTGGTAATTAAAGAAAGGAATTTTATTAATCTGAAGTTTACAAAGAATAAAGGAAACAAGGAAAACGACATCGATCACAACCAAAAACTGAAAAACCAATATCCCAACTAGAGTGGTACATTAGCCCCGAACAAGAAGAGTTAGCGATCGAGAAGCCAACCACACTATACGAAAAGCTAATACAAGAAAAGTGAAACACATGTACCAGAGGGGGAGTCTAGCTAGGAACTAACTAGCATACTGATACACAACAACAACAACAACAACAAAAATGGCACATCCGAAACTGCAAAATAACATCCCTATTCCAGCAATTGCAGTATTTCCATCGTAATTGTAGCATTCCAATTCCTTGAACCATCACATAAAAGTACTACTATAATTAAGAATTGGAGCAGATATATTCTTATGCACTGTCACATGCATAGCTTCACACATTTATCATGGTGCTTGAAACTAATACTCTCCCCGCACAGCATCCACAAACTACCAACAGCTATGACAGCAGCCAAGAAACCGAAAGCACACATGCAGCTATATAAAATTCCGGTAAGTCTTTCTTTTTCTTTCTTCTCCACAATCTTGGTGTTTTCATCATTCAGTACTTGTGTAACAATACCAAAATTATTACAGACCCATAAAATGGAGGAAAAAACAAGACTTCTGAAAAAAGAACTAGTTGAAACAGGGTTTTCTACGGAAAGTTATAAGCGAAACGATAATGGCCCAAAATGGAACGAAGGCTCGTTAAGAGGCCTAAACGGTCCCAAATGGCTAAAAAACACACGGCACATAGCCCAAGGCAATGTGTTTTGACCATTGAGCCGTTTCGGATCAAACGCAAGCGGGCCCGACGCCAAATATCACGGGCAAATAATTACAACTTTGCAACCCGAGGCTTGAAACGCCTAAGGTGATACTCCTCCTCCTGGGCTATTGGATCAAATAGCTTCACACATTTCGCATTGTGCTTGACAATATACTCTCCCCGCAAAACATCCACAAACTACCAACAGCTACGACAGCAGCCAAGAAACCAAAAGCATACATGCAGCGATATAAAAGCCTTTCTTTTTTTTTTCTTCTCCACAATCCTGGTGTTTTCAGCATCCAGTACTCGTGTCGGAGTTCGCCCCGACATGACAACCTCGTGATCCCCCCTCAGTTTTTTGTATTCATCCTGTGAAATCATGGTTTCTATTTACTCTTGTCCTATCTTGAAGAACGCAAACAAGTTGAGAGCGCCGGTAACAGTGAAAGGAACAAGGGGAACCAGACATCGCGGCACACCAGCAGTGGCGGACCCAGGAATGTGACATAGTGGGGGTACCATTTTTTTTTTTGTAATCGTAATATACACGTTACAGTTAAAGCACATTTACTTCAAAATAATTTTAACATTCATGATAAATTAACTGTTGAAATATTAAACTTAATTATTGTGGGGATATGTTTTAGCCGCCCATGTGTGGGTAGGCTGGCCAAAAAGAAGAAGAAGCAAAATGGAAGTTTGCTACGGCCGCCGGCATTCACATTGGAGTGTTCACACCGTGGTTTCACACCACCTCCTTGGCTTCTATATAGTTGTGATTGCATAGAGAAAGTGTGAGAGAAAGAAATAAAAGAGAGCAGAGAGGGAGAGTCAGGGAGCGCCCTCAAGGGGTTCTCCCCCACTAGTGAGTTGTGTGTGAGAGCAAAAGATATGGGTTTCTCCCCACAATCAGTGGAGAGAACAAATCATGAGTGAAGTGATTTGAGGTGAGTTGAGTGAGCTGAGTGTCTCCTGCTCCATTGTATTTGTATCTACCCATAATGAAATATCTCATCTCCCGTGGATGTACCCGATTTTGGAAAATCACGTATATCTTTGTGTTGTGTGATTGATGTGTGTAATTGTTACCACTCGCTTCCGCTATCCAACATTAACAATTTTAAAGTTTATATGTATTTTAATAATTAGCTATTTAGGCAAACTTGTGCACCTTGACTATATACATTAAAACAACATTATTACATAATCATCATCTATTTTTCTATTACTAATTCTACTATTACTGTTTTGGGGACAAAAAGTATACAAATGCAACGTGGGTGTAGACTCAAACCCACAAATAGTATAAAAACTAAGCTACGCGTTACTATTTTCTACTACCTTTTGGGAAAAAAAAACACATTTTCAACTGACTTTTGGATAAAAGGCAAAAAAAACCTACAGGAGAGCATGAGGGTAGTCTCAAACCCACCACCTCTTGTTTAGAAGGAGAAAATTTTACCACTGCGCTAACAGACAACTAGTTACATGCATTCAACAACTAGTTACATGAAAAAGAAAAAATTTAAAGGGCGTGGGGGCACGTGACCCCACGTGTCGTATGGTGGGTCCGCCCCTACACACCAGAGAGGAGTTGCTGGAGAGTGCCGTGAAGACGACTGCCTGCGAGACGAAATAATAATTTGCGAGGGTGGATGCCGACTTTTGGAGACTACTGATTCGACCGCTCAGATTCTGAACAATTGTTGTGTATTCCGACAACTTCTTCCAGCTGAGTTCATCCCCTGCGTTTGGGATTGTTTGAGGGGCTGGGGTTGCCACTTCACGCGGTCCATTTGGGGTTGTTCGAGGGGCTGCGGCTAATTCAATTTCGGGTTGTTCGTTTGGGGTTGCCATTAGTTTTAGAACAATTGCGAAACAACAAATTCAGAAATATCAGGCAAGATGCATGGCATGGTTTTCTTGAGAATATGCTTAAAAGGATGATGCTATGGTGTCCCCGGTCATTTTGGGGACACCATAATTTTTGGTATAACTTCACCATTATAAGCATAACTAAAACTCATTACAAGTATAACAAAATTCAAACAAGACATAACAAAGAAATATTCAAAAAACCAACAAAGGCATAACAAACAAGTTATACTTTTTTATGATTTTGTTATGTTTGTAATTTGTTTTGGTTATGCTCATAATAATTTTATTATGCCAAAAATTACGATGTCCCCAAAATGATCGGATACACCGAAGTCATTCCTTATTAAAAAAAGGTTTGAGCCATGAGATGAGAGAGAGACTCCCTCTGTATTGAGCAGTAATTTTTCTGTTAGCTTGGAACTTATTTCATGCATCGCAACGAAGGTTGGACGCACAGTATGCATGGCAACAAAGGTTGGACCCACATTAAGTTAGTAACCCCAACTGTACATGTCTCCTTTTCTGATAGTTGGCTGCATTCTTGTAAATTTACACTCTCTTCGTCTCTAATTGGATGTCAATTTTTGATATTTTTGTCAACTTCAATTCTTTATATCTTTAAATATGTATGGATCTCAAAAAATATGCAATATGAATCTTATTTGATGGTTATTAATTAGTTCTATTATATAAAGTTTTCAAACTCATGAAAAATATTATAGAGAATTTCAAAAATTGTCATCATTTTTGGGACAGAGGGAGTAATTAGTTTGAAATTTATTTCGGTATTTTTTTATTTTTCGTAACTTTTTATTTAGTTTTTTGTCGTAATTTTTGTCATTAATCGTTCATCTCAACAAGACAAATCGAAAAAGTATAAGATTTTGGATGAATGTTGAAAAAATTCATATAAGACGGCACTTCAGACAAATAGGTCAGTTTGATACCCTTTTCGTTTTTAGTGAACTTTTTTTTTTATACATTTTTGTACTATTTAGACTGCTCTCGTTGAGACAAATGATTAATCAAATAGTTTTACACAACGAAAATACATCTTGTTTTTTGTTGAGGCCATTGAGGTGAGTGAAAACTAGGAGCGAATACATAGCCATCACACAAGCATACAATTAATTTCCGTTTGACCCAAAAACAAAAAACCAACATGCATACAATCAAGGGCCGACACTGGATTGAAAACTAGTGGTGAGGAAGGTTGTCGCGTTAATCTCTTATGGTCGGGTGTGCTGGTAGTAGGCCTCTACTAGTACTAGGGTAGGGCTCTTTCAATACTTAATCGATTACACACAATTACGCAATTTTTCTCCCTTTAAATATGGGGCCTGCAGATTCAGTATATTATGTGGGCTCCATGTTCGATGTGAGAGAGTTTGTGTGACTATATGCGTAAGTGTGTGTAGAGGAATTGGGGGTTGGTGCTGTGCAACAGCCCTATAGTACGCCGAACGTAACTGCTTGTACTTGTCTTGGAGGAACTAGACCAAATCCATTTGTGGCCGCGCCTGAATTGGGGCTCGGTTCTTAGCAGAGGCCTTTCAGTCATCAACATTGCACTCACCTTGCGTCCGACGACAGGAGAATGTATGTTAGGCTCGGCCACCTTCGAAACGGTGGCTCCGTTACCAGTTTTTCCTCGTCAAGTCTCCCACTACGCTCGGCTAGATGTGGGGCTCGGCCACATGCTAAGTCACGTGCCCTTCCGCGTGTTGGAGCGGTTACGCCAAAGGATAATGATGAGCGCACATGGAAATGCCAGCTCATGCTAAAACGGTTACCAGATCTACCCAGTGATGTCACGATGGCATCACTTGGCTCGTGCAAGGCTGTGGGCAGCATGCCGCATGCCCTGAGAAAAAGGATTTCTTTCCTTTCCCAAAAGCGAGGGCCTAGACCGAGGGAGTGCGAGCGGAGAAGCAAGCGCTCGGAATACAAAGTCACCACTCGGATTTGAAGGTCCGACGCCCAAGGAACCGTATTTCGAAGCACCTGCCGCGCTATTTGATTTGAAAAAAGTGAAGAAAATCAGTCCGTCACAACCATATCTGGGTTCGAGAGCCAGGTTACGAGAGGGGAAGGATTTTAAGGCACCCATCTCGCCCAATCCGGAGATCGGTCTCTACTTAGGCATTTTGTGAAAATATTGTGATTCTTCCTTTTATTAATCGATTTTTAGCAATTTAGGGAGGGAGAACAGTAAATCGTGGATTAAACTGTAATAATTTGCAAAATATAATCAGTATAGCATGGATTGATGGAATTTTAACAAAAACAAATGGGATAAAACCCAACACAGAGACAAAACAGCAAAACGGTGCTTTGTATGCGTTTGACGCAAAAAGTGGCCAACTTGCATGCATGGATCTACGTGCATACATGCCCTCCATGGCGCGACAAACCCATACACACGCGCAAGTGTCGATGCTTTACCAACAATTTGAATTTTATCCCCTTCAGGGCTCTAAAAGGACCAGTGCACACCCAGGGGCAAACCAAGCAGTTTATAGCAGCTATACTACACAGTTTAAAGGCAGTTTAAAGACTGAAAAGCCCTATAAAGTAACAAAACACCCTATAAACAGTGTGGGGACAAAACAGTGGCATGAGGCCAAGTTACCAAAGCAAAGACCACTCACTGGAAAAGGACTGACCGTCGCGCGCGGGTTGCGCCCTGGCGCGCGATGGTATGAGTCAACCTTCCAGTGTTTGGTTTTGCTCATTCTGGTTCTAGGATAAGTCCAGAAAGATCCCAGGGGTATTCCATAACAATAGAAATACAAATTGAAATGAAACCAGCAGTTTAAACTAAGAAAAGCAATAAACTGATTGTTAACATGCTTACAGTGGTTTATATACAAAGTTGTACATAAAACAACAAGGCACCCGTGCCCATGCTGTCCTACGCGTGCAGCCCCAAAGTGGCGCGCGCTTATGTAAGACTGGCGCGCGCGGGTCCTTTCTACTACGATTTTGAAACCTTGTTAGCTTTAGGGTCAGGACTGGTATTGATTATCAGCCTTGGTCCTGCCAGCCCCCCTCAGGGATCAGAACAATAAGCAAAACAAAGGTAAGCTATACCTTTGGTCTTTGAGTTTGAATGGGTGTTTTAGCTTTGAATTGAGGTTGAGGTTGTTTGAGGTGTTTTGAGTGGAAGAAGAACAAGCTATGCTCTTTGTAGTGCTTAGAATGCAAGCCTTTAAATGCCAACTTTTGTTAAGCCTTTGAAAGAGAACAAATGGGGGGTATTTAGGAGAAGAAGAGATACAACCAACCAAGTATTGGTTAACTTGGCTTGGTGGCCAAATTTCATCCTTTGGAAAGGTTGAGTGATGCAAAGAGAGGAGTTCAGCCAGTCCACGAGGCTGGCTGAGGGTTACTTGGTGATTAAGCTGTCCAGCTGATAAAGGTGATGGGGACAGGTTGGGACCGGCGCGCACGGGTTGCGCTCCTGTGCCTGCGGATTGCGCTCTGGCGCGCGATGGTCAATGGTCAAGCTTTGACTGTTGACCAACACCTGGTAGCTTGACCCGCGCGCGATGGTTCGGGAGCAACGCGCGTGTACCACCTACTCACGCGTGCCAGTAGGGTTTTTTGGCTATTTGAAGTGGCTTAGGATTAGGTTAAGTTCAAGGGTTTTGCAAACACTCAAAACTCAAACACTCGACATTCCCGGGGTGTTCTTGATCCGTTTCATCATCGGGGAATCAAATACAGTAAGTAAACTAATCTGGAAGCCCAGATTGGGGTGTCTACAAAGGCACGTGTTCGTACTTGGAGAGCAAGGTAAAGAGACTCTATAAATACTAAAAGGATAGCAGTCTAAAGAGGTACACACACCCTCATACTCAAAACCCTAGTCTCTTACCTTTCTCTTTGCACATACTTATCCTCTCATCGGAGGGCCTTGTTGGGTAGCCCCCGGCCAGGTCTTAGTCGTGCGTTCCATGTGCAGGCTAGGGGGAGAAAGCTAGGCAAACCCTGAACCAGCGAAGGAAGGACTAGGATCAAGGATCACGGGCCACACAATTGGTGAACCCGAAGTGAATCGCTTCTGATTCAAACGGCCCTCACTTCCTTCAAAACAATCCTCCTTCTCCCAAAAACAACCACAAATTCGACCACCATAGGCGGAGATCTGACGGATGCTTCCATTTCGGGGGCCAAGGATGCCAATGGAAACATCATCCTACCACCCCCGGAGAGGCACATGTCCATGTCCATCCCCGCAAGCTCTGGACTGTCACCAACCTTGAACGACATAACAGCAGCCCACATCCGTCTGTTATAGCGTCGCGACGACGAACGCGATAACGAACTGGCTACGTTACGGGCGAAGGTGGTCCAAATGAAATAACAGATGCAGTAAGACGTTGCTCCTTCCGCGTCCAGATCTGCTGCAGGCGGGAGGCGACGCAGGCAGACACCCCCTCCGCCGACACCTCCACCTCCACCATAGGAGCGTCAACATGAGACAGGCCACTGTAGTTCTATGAAGGACCGCCTTGGCTTCTGCTTACGTCGAAACCTCACCTTCAAATATAAGGTTGAAAAACCCGAAACGTAGGGCTAGATCGTTGCACGCATAATATTCGGAAGTCCGGAATCGTTCCCACAGAGAATCGAATACAGCTTGAAATGGATTGTAGGTTTTATGGCAGGTTTTCAGCGTTTAAGCCCGCTAACTTGGTTTTGCTTTGAAAATTGAAAGACTAAAACAAAGATGAGAATTGCGCTTAATTAACTTAAAGAGGCAAGTCTAAGGATCTTCTAACCCTTGACAAAGGCCGTTACCAGTTCTCGATTATAACTCAGGCGAGAGTCACGACCGCGCGCTCACGCCCGGAAAATTTAACTTTATTGACTACGTTTATCGAAGGATGTGATTAAGCGGAGGCGAACCAACTTGCTTTTAACGTTTATCGAATCCATAGGAGGCCACGAGCCCTCGCCATACTATTTGCCAAGACCGCTTGACAAACGGCATACCGAGGAGTTAACACCCCTAAGTTTAGACCGAAACTACAAGTTTAGCCCTATTCCGAAAATCATAATTTAAAGCCCGGTGGCTCGAGAACCAAATAACCGCTTAAGTCCTCGGGAAAGATTATCCCGAGACTTAGCCAAACGACTACTCACTCATAACTAAAGCATAAACGGAAGCATAAAAGTAAGGCATAATTTTTAACCGATAGAATTGAAAAATAACTTTATATTAACGATCACCTTAACCGTAGCTACAACATTAATAAGCGACAAAACAACGAATGATAAAGACTTACTAGGGTTCTTCAAGAGTTTAACCTAGGAAAGCTTGATACATTAATGGAGGAAAGCCAAAAGTGTAAAAGACTTAAAGAAGAAGAAGGTAAAAGAGAGAAAGAGTGAAAGAGAGAGGGGTATTTATACAAAAGCACCTCGGTCTCTCTCAACACGTCCTAAAATATCCCAAAAGTAGGAACAAAATATCCTAAAAGTAGAAAATACAAAAGCTGAAAATATCTTCAGTAAAACAGCTGTATCGATACAGCCATTTTCGTTGTATCGATACCAGTTCACTACAGGTTAATCCAGATGCACTGTAATCTTATGGTATCAATACAAACGTTTCTTCTGTATCGATACCGCCTCCTTATCACTGGCTTCATGGGTTTTGGCCATGGCTTGGCACCCGTTGACCTCCCGATGACCTGACGGCCCTCCAAATGACTGGCAAGCATCGCCAAGCTGGTGATTGCTCATCCCAACGCCCGACGGCCAAAGTCCACCAGGCAACGGCACTCGGATATCCTCAAGGGTTGCACAAAACATCAAACCTGCCTTTAAGACGCGTAATACCTGAAACGCTAAAAAGGAAAGCTTACGCCCAAAATAACTTAAAATGACAATTAAACAGAACGAAACTATCCTAAAGCAAGACTAAGCGCACCAATTATCTACAATAATGGGTGCTTATCAGCTTCACCCCAGTGCCTAGCGATGCTAGGTAAATAATCTTCTACAAGCAAACTACAACATCTGGGACACATCGCTCTAGGAGCCATCATGAGCGTACTAAAACGAGGGATACTGAGTCATTCACGAGCACATACTTGATTGGTCGCGCGAAATTCTCTCGCACGACTGTTTCACACCGTAGCCGAGATTCCGTACAGACAAGGCGCCATGTCTCTAAGCGTCTCGGGGAGATCCCACCAGAAAACTTGGATAATGAAAATCAGGCTCGGCGGAAAAGGAAGGGCGTATGCACCGATGGGCCGAACGATGACACCAAGTGTTGTGATAAATTTTAATGTACTTGCAAGTGCACGAATCGTATCGAAGTATAGTCTAGCAAGTGCAAGGTCGAACCCACAGGGATTATTACGGATGGAACGCAGTTGAAAAGCTCTTGTAATCTAAAATTAAATTTCCTAATCTAGTTCAACAATATTTTGTTTGGGTTGAGAAAAAAAATAAACTTACAAGAATTAAAATACTTAAAGTGATGATAAAAATACTAAGGCATTGGAATACATTACATGCATCATATCTATAATATTTATGTTTCTCAATTTTCCAATTTTTCTACACAATAAGTTGGCGGCAAAGCTCTTTTATTGTGGAAATATACAGGACAACTCTTTTTTCTTAGCTTTTACTATTTTAGCTCTTATTTTGCCAAACCGATGTATAAAATCAAAACATTCATTGAATCCATCAAAACACAATTTATATCCGTTCTTCACAAATCATAAATTGAATCCAACAAAACACAATGAAAATCCAATTTTAATGGTTCGATGAAAAATAGGCAAGTGAACAAGAAGAACTCTTAATAAATTAAACCATGCTTTTGTTTGAAGAAATTAAGTCACATAAATAAATAGATATTTAAACACGTAATTTCAACCTAACCCTAGCAACTAATTTAGCCTAACATATTTAAAAGGACAATGAAAATAATAAGAAACTTACTTGGAGGCATTGAATAGAACTGAAGCTCCATAGGCCGAGCTCCCATTTGGTTGGCACGTTCATGACCAAATAACATCTTTCCATGTATCCCCATTTTATCGAGTTGTAAATTTTTTTTTTTCTTTTGATTAGAAGCGTTTGTTTAGGATGTGGAAAGGAATCATTATATTGTATTGTTTGAGTGCGGTAGATGTTAGTCGAGTTTTTATTGAGCCGATTCGTGAAAGAGTTGGAAAACAGGGTATATTGCCAAAGCCAAACAAAATTCTTAGTGGGCCGATTTCTATTTTGCTTGCATACATTTTTGGGGCCTTAATTGCATCGACCCATTAGGTCATGCAAAAGGAAGTCGAGCACGGCAATTGAAAAAGGGAAGTCGAGCACGGCAATTGAAGTAGGCAGGTCGAGCACGGCAATTTTTCTTAACTCTCTCGTTCATACAGCGGCGTAGCATGGATTGCGAGGGTTGTTTTTTTCTTTTGGTGGCTGCTTGAAGACGAACAACAGTTTAATTAATCATTGGGTGCTAAACATGTTCTAAGAGGCTGTTCATTGGTTTTCTACTTCAACATTCGGTACAACAGTCTTGGGTGCTAAATATTAATCTTCGAGGGGCTCTGTTCTTGTTCCTACTTCAACAACATCTGTTCGACATTCTTTTGTGGAGTTCGAAAGGATTTTTGGAAGGCCTGAGGATTCAGGATTTGGTGATCATGCAAGGGTACGATGAACGTGGATTCGGCAAATAGTTCTTAGGACTCGTGGAGAGGATACACAGTCAATTAGTAAGAATATTTGTAATCGCACATTTGTTTTAGTGCATGATTCATTCCCCTGGTTTTTACCCGATTTTGGGGTTTTCCACGTAACTTTGGTGTCTCGTTCTTTGGTTGATTTTTGCTGTGGGATTGAAGTCATCTGGTAAGGCGAAGTTAATACTCCTAACATCACTTTAGAGATTTCATTTGCTATCACAGCGGGTCACTATAAATTAGAATTTTTTTCGAATTCTTAGTGGATCGTTAGGTTGCAATGGAGTTGAATACAAATCGCCCCCCTGTTCTGGATCGTACTAATTTTGATCATTGGAAGGCAAAGATGGAGGCCTACTTAAAGGCCATTGACGAAGATGTTTGGAATGCATGTGAAGTGAGATATACACCGCCAACTATAACTGTTGACGGAATTTTGGCACCTAAGGCTAGTGCGAAGTTTACAGCGGAGGAGAAGGCATTACGTGCAGCAAATAGCAGGGCACTGAATGTACTGTTTACTCATGTCGATACAAAGGAGTTCCACCGTATATCTACATGCAAAACAGCAAATGATGCGTGGGATATTCTTGTCATTACCCACGAAGGAACTGATACAGTAAAGCAAGGGAAGTTGCAACGGGTCACTACCAAGTTTGAAATGCTGCGTATGAAGGAAGATGAAACATTTGACGAGTTCTATGCCAAACTCAACCACATAGTCAACACCAGCTATACCTTGGGTGAGCCTATTACTCCCTTTCGTGTTGTCAAGAAAATTTTGCGATCTCTTCCTGAACGATTTAAAAATAAAGTTGATATTTTGGAAAGTAAGAGAAAATTACCTGAAATGTCTGTGGAAGAAATAGTAGGACAATTTCAAAATTATGAGCTTACACATTTTGATCAAGACTTATTTCCTACTAAAAGTACTAATAAAGGATCGGAAAAACAAATTGCCTTTTCTAGTAAGAATACTACTAGAGGTTTGGAAAGACAAACAATTTTTTCTAGTAAAAATAATGAATCGAATGAGTCGGACAGCGATGACAATTATGATACGGAGGCCATGGCATTATTTACCAAGAACTTCAAACGATTTTTTAAGAAAAAGAATAATGATGGTGACAACAATGGTAAGAGAGGTAAAGGAAAATTTGAGTCCTCTAGTAACAAAGATCGGAAAGGAGTAAAGGGACCACCCTCGGGGCCGAAGTGCTATGAGTGCCATGGTTATGGACATCTTGCTCAGGATTGCGCAAATAAAAAGGCTAAGCAGAAAATACTCAGTGTGACGACTTGGGATGATGACACTGATAGTGAGAAGTCGAATAGTGATAGAGATGAGGAAAACAATGAAAAAAACTTTTTGGCCTTCGCAGCAAATCATCACGAAAGTGATATGACCCAACAAAAGTTGGGGAATGGAGGAACCCATGATAGTGAAAATGAAGAGGAGGAAGTGAAGTTTGATGAGTTGCAGGAGGCTTATAACAATTTATATGAAGAAAGCCGAAAACTCACCAAACTGAATGATAAGCTAGCCAGTAAGAGTGAGGCAGCTGTGGCTGATTTGTCAAAAGCACTATCGTCAGCAAGGGAGTTGTCAGAAAATCTAGAAAGTGTTATTCAGGAGAGAAATCAACTAAAATTGGAAGTGATGCAACTTCGAGTGAAAGTTAAAGAGTTTGAAGAGCTGAATGTGTTGAATGAAGGTAAAATAAATAAATTGACTATTGATCTGACTAACGCTAATGCTATTTTTGAGCGCATGAATGCAGGTTCTAAACAGTTAGACGATATTCTTGATGCACAAAGACCAGTCAATGACCGATCTGGACTTGGGTTCAATGCCGCAAGTTCAAATCAAGAAAATGTCTCTGAAGAAAAGCATAAGGAGACAACTTTAAAAAATTCAGTAAGTTCGTCAATTTTTGAAAATCGACACAAAGAGGTAAAATCAAAAGCTCGTTACAATACTGTTAAGCCTCAAGTTTTTATTAAGATGCCTGCTCATATTCAAAGAACTACTGTTGGGAGATTTATCCCCGTGTGCCATTATTGCGGTGTTAAAGGACACATTCGTCCTTATTGTTTTCAATTGTATGGCTATCCTACACGTCATTATGTGAGT
Source organism: Rhododendron molle (assembly GCA_025413875.1). Classification (NCBI taxonomy): domain Eukaryota; kingdom Viridiplantae; phylum Streptophyta; class Magnoliopsida; order Ericales; family Ericaceae; genus Rhododendron; species Rhododendron molle. Next base: position 40,694,927 of record CM046389.1, on the reverse strand, counting down.
TTTAGCAAGAAAAGTATGCATCAGAATGGTGGTAATCATAAGGAACAAACAAATAATTTTGTTAAACAGAATAAACCCAATGAGAAAGATCATGTTAAAACTTACAGTTCTAAGACTAAGCCTGTATGGGTTAGGAGTGTTGATTTGCATTGCATGGTCGTTCACACTGCACTAAAAGCACAAAACACTAATATGTGGTATCTTGATAGTGGATGCTCTCGTCACATGTCAAGTGACAAATCTCTTTTTATAAAGTTTGAAAATTACAATGGAGGTTCTGTTACGTTTGGTGATGGCAGCAAGTCCAAAGTTGTTGGAAAAGGGATTATTTAGGCCCCTGGAGTTGGTACTTTGGAAAATGTTCTTTTTGTAGAAGGACTCAAAGCTAACTTGATTAGTATAAGTCAAATGTGTGATTCCCTTTATGAAGTTAGATTCTCGAAGAATGATTGTTATATCTTAGATGTGAACGGGGCTAATGTAATGCATGGTACTAGAACTTCTGACAATTGCTATGGTATTATACCCTTAGATAATGTGACTTGTCACTCCACTAAATTAGAAGAGATAGATCTTTGGCATCAACGGTTAGGCCATATCAATTACAAGGACCTATCTATATTAACTAAAAAGGAGTTAATTCGCGGAGTACCTAGACTGAGTCGCCCGTCTCATCATATTTGTGGTCCATGTCAGATTGGAAAGCAAACTAGAGCTGTTCATAAAAAGACTAACACGTTGGCCACCACTAGACCTCTAGAATTGCTTCATATGGACTTACTGGGTCCCTCAAGGATAGCTAGCATTGCTGGGAAGAAATATATTTTTGTTATAGTGGATGATTTCACACGGTTTACATGGGTTAACTTTTTACGTGAAAAATCTGAAACCATTACATTCTTTAAGTCATTTGTCAAAAGTGTGCAAAATGAAAAGAGCATGAAAATTGGTATGATAGTTCGCATTCGCTCAGATCATGGCAAAGAATTTGAAAATAGTGAATATGCAAAGTTCTGTGAGGATCTAGGGATTAATCATGAGTTTTCTGCTCCTAAGACCCCTCAACAAAATGGGGTGGTTGAACGTAAGAATAGAGTGATTCAGGAGATGGCACGAGTCATGCTTCATTCTCATAAGATTGCACTCAGGTTTTGGGCTGAGGCTGTGAACACTACGTGTTATTTTATTAACAGGGTATATCTTCGTCCAGGAACCAAGAATACCCCTTATGAACTATGGAAAGGGAAGAAGCCAAATGTTAAGTACTTTAGAACCTTTGGTAGTAAGTGCTACATAATGAAAGATAGGCAGAAATTGGGTAAGTTTGACTCTCGTAGTGACGAAGGCATATTTCTTGGGTATTCTCCAAATAGTCGTGCTTTTCGTGTTTTTAATCTTCGCACATCCTCTGTTATGGAATCTATTAATGTTGTTATTGATGACATGACTCTGGATGAGCCAGAGGTTACTAATTACGAGTGTTTTGAGCCTTTTTGTGTTCAAGAACAAACAGATGAAGCAAACTGTCAAGATGATGGAGATATTGAAGATGAAGTTGAGAACAATGAAGAGAAAATCAAAACAGAGGAACATGATGATTCCATAGAGACGGGTGATACCTTGAAACCCTCAGCACGGGTCAAATTAAATCATCCAGAAACACAAGTGATTGGTAAGGTATCGGATCCTATGAAAACTCGCAGGCAGATTCGAGATGAGGTAACCTATTTCTGCTATGTCTCCTTAATTGAACCTAAAAATATCAAGGAAGCTTTGCTTGATGATTGTTGGATTAGTGCTATGCATGAGGAACTACATCAATTCGAACGTAATGATGTGTGGACATTGGTTCCCGAACCTAAAGATACAAACGTTATTGGAACAAAATGGATCTTTAAAAATAAAACCAATGAGGAAGGTGTAGTTATCAGAAATAAAGCTAGGCTTGTAGCTCAAGGATATACTCAGGTAGAGGGAATAGATTTTGAAGAAACCTTTGCCCCAGTAGCTCGTCTAGAATCCATACGGCTCATGCTAGCTGTTGCTTGTCACATGAAGTTTAAACTGTTTCAGATGGATGTGAAAAGTGCTTTTTCAAATGGCATAATTAAAGAAGAGGTGTATGTTTCACAACCTAAGGGTTTTGAAGATCCCCATAAGCTAGACCATGTGTATCACCTAAAAAAGGCCCTATATGGGTTAAAGCAGGCTCCTCGGGCTTGGTATGAACGCCTGACTCAGTTTTTTATTCAGAATGGTTTTTCCAGAGGAAATGTTGATAAAACGCTTTTTGTGAAACATGAGAATAAACACATTTTGGTTGCTCAAATCTACGTCGATGATATAATTTTTGGTTCGACATCACCATCTCTCGTCAAATATTTTTCCAACACCATGCAAAGTGAGTTTGAGATGAGTATGATGGGAGAATTATCTTACTTTCTCGGTCTTCAAGTTAAACAGTTTGATACTGGCATGTTTATATCTCAGTGTAAGTATGCAAAAGGGCTTGTTAGCAAGTTTGGTCTTGAGTCCGCTAAGCATGCTCGTACTCCTATGAGCACTACTGTTAAGCTTGCACGAGATAGTGAAGGCATAGATGTTGATCAAACCACTTATCGTAGTATGATAGGTAGTTTACTGTACCTTACTGCTAGTCGTCCAGATATTGCATTTAGTGTTGGGGTTTGTGCTCGGTATCAGGCATCTCCTAAAGAGTCTCATCTCTCAGTCGTTAAACGTATAATAAAATATGTGAGTGGAACTCTTAACTATGGAATATGGTTTACCCATGACACTACTGCTGACTTGGCTGGTTACACTGATGCCGATTGGGCTGGCTGTGCAGACAATAGGAAGAGTACTTCTGGTGGATGTTTTTACATAGGAAACAATCTAGTTTCTTGGCTTAGTAAAAAACAGAATTCAATTTCCCTATCTACAGCCGAGGCTGAATATATCGCAGCGGGTAGTGGATGTACTCAATTGTTGTGGATGAAGCAGATGCTTGCTGATTATGGTGTTACCCAGGGTACTATCACTCTTTTTTGTGACAATACTAGCGCTATAAATATCTCTAAAAATCCTGTTCAGCACTCTCTTACTAAACATATAGACATTCGTCACCATTTCATTCGAGATCTTGTCGAGGATAGGGTAATTCTCTTAAAATATATGGATACTGAACATCAGAAGGCCGACATCTTTACTAAACCTCTTGATCACATTCGTTTCGATTATCTTCGTAAGTCTGTGGGGGTATGCTCTATCGATTGAGTTTTGTTTTTATTTTATTTTTTTTCATTAATTCTTTTCTCTTCTCTTTTTTCCTTGTTCATTTCTTACTGTTAGTTTATCTTTGTTTATGTTTTTAAGTTTGCTTCATATGCTTATAATATATATATTTAAAAAAAAAAATTAGCATTTTTTTCTGTTGAGGTCAGTTTTTTTTGTGTGCTTTAAGTTGTCCGCTGACATGGTGCAATAGTAGCTTGTTATTTTTTTCATGACTGTGTTCACTAGGAATTTCTGTGTGCATGATTTTTGAGTACAAATCTTGATATACTTCGTATTGTTTGGAAGTAGCATGAGTCTTGTCTAAATGACCTTCACTTGCTCATTCACGTCAGAAATAGCTGCTCCCTAATTCTTGAATGTCATATACCATGTAGTTACTTTGTGTCTTGTTTTCTTCACTCGAGATTGACCTTACAGCATTTTGGATACTCTGTGGGAGTTGAATATATAAATAAATAAATAAAAAATTCTCTTCAAAAGTAGCAGGAGGAGGAACGGAAGTATGTATATAAAAAAAAGAGAGGAGATTTTGTGTATGGTGAATTTAATTTTATGGCCTTTCGGGCTTTTCACTTAGTAACCGGGCCTCTTGCCTCAGTAAGCAGTGAGTGTTCGCGTCAAACGGTGAACAGTTCCAAAAGTGTCTGGTGTGGTTTGCTTGGGTTCGTAGCCTTTTTGACTCGAGTAAGTAAGTCCGTTGGGGTGTTCTCTACATCTAGTGCCCTAAGACCATTTGGTTTGGGTGTCACTGGCCTAAAGCTCGCTACAAGGGTCAATTAGAAAGCTTAAGGGACCACAGCATTGCACGGCCACCTTATAGTTGTTGGAGTTTGGTTGAGGGGGAGTTTGTCGTAAATTGATTATCGAAATGTCTTGGTTTGACTTCTTGAGGGGGAGACCACTTGACCATCTTACATACATGAGAGACCAAGGTAAGCTCTTAGGTCGAGCTTCATATCTCTGACGTGATGCACACACACACTTTTGTCATTTGGGTCTTGATTCATAGTACTTATCTTGCTCTTGATATATACATGCTTTGGTCCTCAAAATTCATGTCACCATTTTGTCCTAGCGTGTGTTTTCATGATTTTCAATAATCCCCTACTATTAATCTGGGTCTTGCCACCGAAATATGCTCTCAAAGATTGGACTTTATTGAATCTATTTTGCCCCCGAGTGTTTTTTTTTACTGAAACAAATTACCCGCCTCAGTATACTCGCTCCATCATAATCTCGAGCATCTTCTGTTTGGGTGTATTTTTTTTTTATTTTATGCTCGAGCAACTAATTGCTCTCTTGAGCAACTTGGGTAGGGTCTAAATACTCTTATAGTGGGTGAAAAGCTCTATCATTGGAAGGCCACTCAAATCCATCAAACAAGTTTCAGCCTCCTCAGTAACTTCTGTTTCTTACTTTCCGGTTTCGCCTCTTATTACTTATGCTGCATTTGGGATTCGTATGGTTTGTTTCTCTATCATCTGTTATGGCTATTTTTGGTGCACTAGTACCGGTTAGTAACTCTGGCTAGCATGGTTTGCTATTCCTAATGGTTTATGGATCAATCACTATGTGCATGTGATTATTGCTGCTGGACATATCTTGATGGTAATTGGTAAGGCTAAGGGTGTTATTCCTTGACATTCTCACTAGTACATTGCTGGTTTCTTTGTCCTTCCTCGACAAAAAGGGGGAGAATATATTCTATGTTTTTGTTTGTGTGTTTCTGACATTCTAATAGCTGTGAGACGTTTTTGATGGTGCAGTGATACAGATTTCCAGCTCACAGTTTTCTTAGGGGATAAGTGTAATATCTGTTGAGTGTGTTTTGTCATGGAAGTGCCAAAGGAGGAGATTGAAGCTCCATAGGCCGAGCACCCATTTGGTTGGCACGTTCATGACCAAATAACATCTTTCCATGTATCCCCATTTTATCGAGTTGTAAATTTTTTTTTTTCTTTTGATTAGAAGCGTTTGTTTAGGATGTGGAAAGGAATCATTATATTGTATTGTTTGAGTGCGGTAGATGTTAGTCGAGTTTTTATTGAGCCGATTCGTGAAAGAGTTGGAAAACAGGGTATATTGCCAAAGCCAAACAAAATTCTTAGTGGGCCGATTTCTATTTTGCTTGCATACATTTTTGGGGCCTTAATTGCATCGACCCATTAGGTCATGCAAAAGGAAGTCGAGCACGGCAATTGAAAAAGGGAAGTCGAGCACGGCAATTGAAGTAGGCAGGTCGAGCACGGCAATTTTTCTTAACTCTCTCGTTCATACAGCGGCGTAGCATGGATTGCGAGGGTTGTTTTTTTCTTTTGGTGGCTGCTTGAAGACGAACAACAGTTTAATTAATCATTGGGTGCTAAACATGTTCTAAGAGGCTGTTCATTGGTTTTCTACTTCAACATTCGGTACAACAGTCTTGGGTGCTAAATATTAATCTTCGAGGGGCTCTGTTCTTGTTCCTACTTCAACAACATCTGTTCGACATTCTTTTGTGGAGTTCGAAAAGATTTTTGGAAGGCCTGAGGATTCAGGATTTGGTGATCATGCAAGGGAATGATGAACGTGGATTCGGCAAATAGTTCTTAGGACTCGTGGAGTGGATACACAGTCAATTAGTAAGAATATTTGTAATCATACATTTGTTTTAGTGCATGATTCCTTCCCGTGGTTTTTACCCGATTTTGGGGTTTTCCACGTAACTTTGGTGTCTCGTTCTTTGGTTGATTTTTGCTGTGGGATTGAAGTCATCTGGTAAGGCGAAGTTAATACTCCTAGCATCACTTTAGAGATTTCAAGAACAAACTTACTTCCAAATCTGAACAAAATAAAAAGTACATGAGAAAGAAAAGAAACAGAATGCTATAGAGCCGTAGCTCCCTGGCTACCTACTGCCTCCTCCTCCTCCCAAGTGCTCCTTTTTATTGGCATTCAGAGGCAAAATAAGTGTCCACATAATGTAATCTTTTGATCCATTCAATGGATCCAATCCTGTCCCCAAATTCAATTGCCTGGCAATTGAGCAGAGCCCACACCTCACTAATGGCTATTGGAAATTTTATCTCACGCATTTCGAACATCTGCAGTCTATGGGAAATTATCCAATGCTTCTCGCTGCAGCATTTTTTTGCGTAAAAATAGTAAGGGGCTTCAATGATGCACTTCCAAGATCTTGAACTCTAGACCTCTTGCTTCTTATAGACAGGACTTTGCCACTTAGGCTACAAGATTACTTGTTTCAAATTGCTTCAAGTTTATCAAATTGCTACAAGATTACTTATTCTTGGCAACAAGATTCCAATTTATTAAGCAACCTTATTTGATACCTGCAAACATAAAAATAACTAAAATTAAGATTATTTAGAATACAAAATAGATCTAACAAAGTACTAATTTAAGGATTGTAATGTACACTAAAACGTGTACATCACCAAGAACCGTTGTAACAAAGAAAAGTCCATCGACGGCCCTCGCCGAGCAACAACAGATTTAAGAGACAAGTTTTGGCATCGAGACGACGAGAAGACCTCAGCAAAGGAGTCCAAAGAAAGAGACTCCAAACGGACAAAAACAGATGAGCACGGCAAGCCTCCCCACGACCACACCCCAGCTGCCAGCACCAATCATTACCCAACAGTCCCAGCCAAAGAAACACGTCAACAACATCAAGGAAGGCAAGAAGCGCCCGCCGAAGGTGCATGACTATGTGGCCGAGGCCACGTATTTCAAAGAGCCCATATGGTCTTTCCTTAAAGAAATCATGCGGCAACCATGGTTCGAGTGGCCAACAGGCAAGCTCAGTACAGGTCAAGCAGATCAGAACCCAAGGAAGAAATGCTCTTATCACAATGAGCTCGGCCATTATACATTGACCGAATCAAAACACCTCGATCAGTACATCGACCGAATCAAAACACCCGCCCGACAACCATCAGGCAACCCCAACCCCAATGAACAGCGACCGTTGATACATATAATCCACGGACACAGTGACGTAGGCATTCGAAACCACACTCAAAGCCGACCTTGATCGCGCCTCAACATCCAAGTAGATACTCTCAGTTGGATGCGGATCCAAGCGTCAACAGCCACAAGATACACCCAAGTGGACAATAACCTTTACCGAGCGCGACCTTGAAAATGTGCAAATCCCACACTCCGACGCCCTCGTGGTCACCGTCCAAATCGGCATCCACGACGTCAAGTGTGTCCTCATCGATCAGGGAAGCTCGGCAGAGGTCATGTATTACGACCTTTTCAAGAAGCTAGATCTACCAAAGTCAGCGCTACAACCCGCCGAAGTACCTCTTATCGGCTTCAACGGAGCACCTATTTGGCCACTTGGCTGAATCTTTCTCCCCGTCGTCGTCGGCTCAAAAACCTTGTCTGTCGAATTCATCATCGTAAATGTGCCGAGCCTGTGCAACGCAATCCTTGGTCGAACCTGCCTCCATGGAATGCAAGCCATCGCCTCAACTTATCACCGGGTCGTTCGCTTCATCGGCACCAATGGGAGGCAAGAAGATCTGCAAAGTGATCAAGTAGCCTCCAAGAAATGCTACGTCTCAGCCATCCACAACTCCACCAAAGCCAAGCAAGTACAATGGGTTGAAATCCCAGACATTGTCGTGATTGACGACGTCGGCCAAAAGGTTGAAGACAAAGCAGAGGAAGATCTAATCACAATGCCCATCAATGAGGATGGCTCCCATTTCTTTTTACACGGCTCATCCCTCAACGTCGCCGAACGAGAAGAAATGTTCCAATTCCTCAAACACAACATAGAAGTCTTTACCTGGACCCCAATGAGATGCCTGGGGTCGATCCCGATTTTATCTGCCATTCTCTCAACATCATGAAGGATTCAAAGCCCATGGTATAGAAGGCTCGTCGCTCGGCACCAGAACACGCCGATGTTGTAGTCGAAGAAGTCAACCACTTGATGGAAGCCAACGCCATTCAAGAAGTTCAATACCCAACCTGGTTGTCCAACACGGTCGTCGTTAAGAAAAAGAATGACAAGTGGCACATCTGTGTTGATTACACCAATCTCAACGACGCCTGCCCAAAAGATTGGTTCCCACTCCCCAAGATCGATCAATTGGTCGACGCAACAGCAGGCCACACTCGGCTAAGCTTCTTAGACGCCTACTGTGGCTACCACCAGATAGCCATGGATCCAAAAAATATGGAAAAAAATGTCCTTCATCACACCACACGGCATCTTCTGCTACCGAGTCATGCCCTTTGAGCTCAAAAACTCAGGTGCCACCTTCAACCGAGCCATATTCAAAATGCTTCATGCCCAGATAGGCCACATTGTGGAAGCCTACATCAACGACCTTGTCGTCAAAAGTCAAAAGGAATACAACCACCTCACAGAGCTTGCTGAAATTTTTGAAATTCTCAAACTCCGCTTAAACCCTGAAAAGTGTGCATTCAGCGTTAGAGCGGGGGAATTTCTGGGGCATCTGGTCACAAGGCGCGGCATTGAGGCCGACCCTAACCAAATCAAAGTAGTGGCAAACTTACGACCACCACACACAATCCGCGATGTTCAACGGCTCACAGAAATGGTAGCCGCTCTAAACCGTTTCATCAGCAAGTCCTCTGACAAGTGTCATGCCTTCTTTCACGCTTTGAAGGGCAAAAGCCCATGAAGTTTTGAGTGGACACCGGACTGCGACACAGCACTGGCCGAACTCAAAGCCTACCTGAGGTCAGCTCCTCTTATGGTCAAACCAAAAGAATTCGAAACTCTCGACCTATATCTGGCAGTTTCGGCTCATGCTGTCAGTTTCGCTCTCGTTCGGCGAGTAGGCGCTGACCGCATACCGATTTATTTCACAAGTAAAACTCTCTTACCCGCACAAACACGCTATCTTCCTCTCGAGAAGTTAGCACTCGCTCTTGTTTCGGCTGCGAGGAAACTACTTCCGTACTTCCAGGCCCACACTATCACAGTCCTAACAGAGCACCCTCTCAAAAGCCTTTTTTGAAAAGTTGATCTCTCAAACAGGGTCTCAAAGTGGGCCATCGAATTGGCAAACTTTGACATTCGCTTTGAACCATGGACGGCAATCAAGGGGCAAATTCTGGCTGACTTCATTGCCGAACTGACCCCAAAAGATACTGAAAATCTCAACACTCCTCCTCCACCACAACCCGTTGCCGAACACATGGCAAGCATGAAACCTTGGCTCCTTTTCCAAGGAGACACTTGGCAACTTCAAGTTGATGGCGCCTCCAACAACAACAGAGCGGGTGCAGGAGTTGTCTTGGTTTAACCTTGTGGGACTCTACATGAAAGCACAATAAGCATTGATTTCTCCGCCACAATCAACGAAGCTGAATACGAAGCTCTCCTGGCGGGCCTACGCTTCGCAATTGCAATGAAGGTCGACGAGCTAGCGGTTTTTTATGACTCCCAATTAATTATAAACCAGGTTTTGGGGGACTACGAAGCTAGGGACCCCAGGATGCTGAAATACCAGGCCACAGCAGCCAAGCTCATCAAGCAATTCAAGACTTTCAAGATTGAACAGATCAACCGTGAGCACAACGCGCATGCAGACTCACTCGTTGGCCTTGCCTCGGCTTCCAAAGCCTCTGAGTTCAGAACCATCAACTTCGGTAGTATTGACCACCCAAGCTTTAACACCACTTCAGAAGTACTGAACATGGAGCTCGGTCCAAGTTGGATGGACGAGATCGTTGCTTTTTTTCGCGACAACACCCTACCAACTGACAAGAAGGAAGCTCATCGCATCAGAAATAAGGCCGTTTACTATTGGCTCTCTAAAAGCGGCCAACTGCATAGAAAGTCCATCTCCGGACCCTATCTCCTCGTCGTCCTCCCAACCCAAGTACCCGAGATCCTTGCCGAGCTTCACTCAGGAAGCTGCAGCTGCCACTCTGGTGGTCGTTCACTCTGCCAACACGCATTGAGTCAGGGATACTTCTGGAAGAACATTAAGAAAGATTGTGAAGAAGTCGTCTGCAAGTGCCAACCGTGTCAATTGTTTTCACCAATCCCGAAGCTACCTGCCTAGAATCTTTCCCCAAGCACAAGTCCTTAGCCCTTTGCCCAATGGGGGCTTAATATCATTGGGAATCTTCCAACGGCTCCAAGAGGCTTCAAGTTTCTGATCACAGCAACGGACTACTTCTCAAAATGGGTGGAAGCCGAACCTCTCGTCACCACGATCGAGGCCGACGTTTGAAGATTCGTTTGGAGAAACATAATTACCCGGTTCGGCGTCCCATACTCCATCGTCTCTGACAACGGCACTCAGTTTGTTTGCAACGGCCTCTCTAGCCTCTTGGAAGAATTTCGCATACGCTTCTTCGACTTTACTCCAGCATACCCCCAGGATAACGACCAAGCCGGCTTAACTCCAAAAGAGGCAAGTGGGCAGAGGAACTACCACGTGTCCTATGGGCTAAACGTTCCACACCACGGCACTCTATCGGCCAAACTCCCTTCTCCATGGCATTCGGCATGGAGGCCATCATCCCGCTAGAATCCAAATTCCCCACCCTCAGAACGGAAACCTTCGACCCAAAGACAAATGACAAAACTGTGGAACAAGAGCTGATCCTTGCCGAAGAAAAGCGTGACGACACTGGGCTGAAACTTGCCAAGTATCAGCAACAAGTCGCCAAGGGACACAACCGAAGTGTGCGAACCAAGAAATTCAAGCCAGATGATTTAGTTCGGCGAAAAGTGGTGCAGACTAGCAAGAAAACGAAATTTAAGCCTAACTGGGAAGGGCCTTTTTGTGTTGTCAAGATTGCTGGTGAAGGTGCCTACGTACTGGAGGACATGAATGGGAAAGTCCTCACCAACCCGTGGAACGCACAGAATCTTTAAAAAGCTTACATGTGATCTACACCAACAGTGCGCCTCATGTTCGGCCACTGACTATCCTGTCTTCAACATAATTTTTATTACATGTCTTTGGCTTCCGCCACAGTTTCTGTTTCCATTTCTTTCAAGATTGGCTTCGGCCCCAGCTTTTTGTATTTCATGATTATTAATCAAAGACAACATTTTGTTCGGTAGTTGATGATTTGTTATAGTTCTCAAACATGTTTCAGTAATTATTTACTCACACTACCCTCGGCTTGTTATGCCAACCACAAACGTTGACTTCGGTCACACCCACAAACGGCTGTCAAGCCATTGTTTCGGCCATTATCACTGCCCAAAGAAGCAAAAATCCAAACATATGGTCCAACCGAGCCTAAGACACACACTAAGGCTGGAACTTAGGCTCCGGTTCGGCTTGGCAAGACACTAAGGTCGGCCAAAGCTCAGGTTACACTCACACTTTGGTGAGCAAACCACCCACTAAACAATTATCCCCGATACCTTGGTTACGACCTGACACTTTGGCCGAGCCCAAACCACAGGTAGGGGGCACCCAACAAAACTTTTGGATACTAACCTAAGTTGACAACGAAAGCCGAAGACAAGGCCAAGCTCGGCAACGTGGCAACTCCAACTCACCACTCTACTTTGGTCAAAGCTCGGCAATTATCCACCCATAGTTAGGCAATTTCTACTTCGATCCATGCTCAACCATTTAGCCGAACCCAGACCAAAGTGGGGGCTACAGATAACTACCATCCAAACAAGCAAGCATATCAAATTTTACAAAGGCAAGGAAACAATCAATCAAGTTCGGCAAAAACAAATACGCTGCAAACAAAAGTCAAGACATTCATTCAAGGAAAAACACAAGTGTTGCAGAAATCCCTAAGTTGGGAGGCACGGCATGGTAAATCTTTCGTGCCGACCCCCCATAAACTGTTACATCTGGTACGGTAAACTCCAAGTTCGGAGCCGTTCAACCCAACAAAAAGTTCAACCAACAAAGATTCACTAAAAACAAGGGAAGCTAGTAATAATCTGCTCAAACTTGAGCAATAGTATCAACAGCAACATCGGTCACAACCTCAGCCTCGTCTTCAGAAGTCTTTTCAGCATTCATTCGCTCTTGCTCCGCTATCTTGGCTTTTGCAAGCTTCAAACCATTCTTCAAGGACTTCGCCTTATCACGTTCGGTCTTCACGTCATCGTGATACCGGGTCCTCTCTGCTGCCAAAAGCTCGGCTTGGTTGGAAGCGCGCAGCAAAGCCTGTCCGGCCTGCACAACACAAAAGAATTAAGCCTGGGAATGTGAATGAGAGATGAAATCAAGATTAAGCTCAGACGGACATGAACAAGGTAAGCGCTTGCATGAACCAGGCTCGGTTGAACCTCCCTAGGGACTCTCTCCATGTCCCTCGGCAATGCAAGGCCGTGGAGCATGGTGACGGCCAGCCCGGGTTCCAGCTTGACTGTGGGCTACCACAGCCCCGGGTGGATCGGGGCGGCCCGAAAAATATCATTTTTGAATCGAATTGAAAAATTTGAAGAGTCACCACCCGGATTTATGGTTTGTCACCCGAGAAATCATTTTTGATTTGAAAACCAGAGATTCGTTTAAGGATTCGGAAGCCACGTTACGAGGGGGAAGGGTTTTACGGCACCCCCCTCACCCGATACGAGATCGGTCTCTACTAAACATTTGTGGGATTTTGTCAAAACATTTTGTTTCATTAAAGCATTTAGCAAGTATCCACAGTAATATCATATAAGGAGTGTATGCTGGTGCCAATGATCATGAAGTGATGAAATGAGAATAAACAAGTGCATGATATTAGCAAGACTGGAAACTGCCACTGACTTTACTCCCGAGCGCTCGGGACTGGACTCCCAAGCGCTCGAGAATGCCATCGTCTGACCCTGCAAATTTCGTTAGATGCCAACAAGATATGGTACTAAAACTGAGAAACGAAACTGTTTTGAATACATGATAGGCTCAGGAGAGGACTTAACAGGTTGAAGATGAACTCCAAACTCCCAAACCCTACTCCTTTTCCTGTACAATGACAGATCTATGTTTTTATGGGCAAAGAGGGCACATGCATGCCCATGGAATATCAGAAGAATGGACAAGCAGGGGCAAACAATGAGATATAGTTGCATGCAAACACTCCCGAGCGCTCAAAAGTAGTCTCAAGCGCTTGGGAGTAAGCCATGCAGCAAATCTCATTTCAATAAAGAACAAGTCTATTCTAGTCTGTTGACGTCCCAAATATACCTTTGTAGCAATGAAAGCCTCTTTTGGGATTTGAAAACTGTAGTTCAGTCCAAACCAGAATGAATAAAAAAGGAAAAAGATTTCTGTTTTGAGGCAGTAGATTTCCTACGTCAACATGCCATAATGAGACTATTTCATTTGAGAAAATACTTCAGCCTCGCCCATCACCCATCAAAAACACAAGAAATGGAACTGGAGACAGTCTCGAGCACTTGGGAACACTCTCGAGCGCTCGGGAGTGTCTCCTGCAGGTTTTGAAAATGAGTCGTGTGATCCTTTTGCTCTTGTTTTTACACTAAGGTCTCCCAACCACGTACCCAGTACTGAAGAATAGGACCGGCTGGGAGACCTCCCTCAGAAGGGAAAAACAGCCCCATTGTTTAAGGTTAAAGTAGAAAGATTTCTACCTTTGGTTGAACCTTTGCTTCTTGAGTGACTTTGAAAGGTGAAAGGAGGCAGAAGATGCAAGAAATCAGAAACTCAGCATGTTCTGGTTTTCCTGCATCTTTTTAGTGCTTTGCTCTTTGCAACTTTTGTTTTCTTTTTTTGAAAATCCTTCTAGTTGGAAAATAAACTTTTCAATTGAGAGTGACCTTTTGAACAAATCAGAGGTTTTTTTGAGACCAGGATTTCGTGCCCTTTTTCAACAGAAATGAGGGCTTTTATAGGAAAGCCTAACCTATGGTTTGGTTTGAAAAAAAAAAATTCAAAGTTGAATAATTTCATTATTTTTTGGGAGGGAAAATCTCAATGATGTGATTCCCTGCCACCTGAGATAGAGTCTTCTGCTGGTAAACCCTGGCTTAAATGGCTGAAATGATGCCTTGCATGAAAAGTGGGGAACTTTATCATCCATTGGGCAGCACAGAGGTCTCGAGCGCTCAGGAGTGGTTTCGAGCGCTTGGGACTGAGACTCTCGAGCGCTCGGGAGTGAGCCAGACCCATGGTTTTGGAAAATGGTTTTGAGCGCTTAGGACTGCTCCTGAGCGCTTAGGATTGATTTTGACTATTTATTTGTCCTTTTAAAGATTCCCAAGAAGCATTGTTCTAATTGGTTCGAGGCTTGTTTTAATCCAAATTCATCATTGGGGAGCCTCAAGGCCACAAATTAAGGAAATTCGAGGAGTTCAAATTGGGGTGTCTACATTGACGCTGTCCTCAACTGAAACAACCCTGCCCTCGGCCATAGCAAAGGAAGGTGCAAACTCCTACACAATTGCTTGGTCGCCCGAACCTGCCGACTTCTCCGCAGCCTTAGAGCCACCAGCTGCTGATGACTCGGTTTGATCTTTCTCCTTTGGAAGTGGCGTCAACGGCCTAGTCGGAAAGAAATCTTGAGTGACCTTCGACCTCTTTGCAACAAGCTGGGTCATGTCAGTCTCCTTTTGCCGAACCGCGACACCGTCTCTAATGTTTACTCGAACCACATTCCTTCTTCCCATTTTTTTTTGCAAATTCAGGTACTAGGGTTCGAAGAGGAATGTTGATACCCGGATACACAGTCTGCTGGCTCTCTTGAAACCAGAATTCGGCAGGCTTCCTGAAAGAAGGAAACTTCACCCTCGGCTCTTTGCCCTTTTTGGTTAGCTTCGGTTGCTCACCCTTACCCTTTTGTTGAACACCCTCCTTGCTACCGGCCAACTTGCTTGGTTCACCCTCCTTATCCTTCCTCTTAAGCTTACCTTTGTAAGAAGGTACGTATCCAAGCAGAATCGGCGCGTCTCGGCAGATTTGGGCCAACAGAGTGTCAACGTTCTTCTCAACGGCCAATGACTGTTGTCTCTTTGTTATCGCTCGGTGATCTACAAAAAAATTAACAAAGACAATCAACACCAACCGAACAAATAAGCAAGGAAATTGGGTTCGGCAGAGTAAAAGAGAACGTTGAACAACCTCGGAAATCTTTTATCTTTGACACATGGTGTATCCACATTGTTTGATTGTCGAACTCGTAATTCCCATTCACCTCAACATATAAGTTGGCCCACTTATCAGTATCGGGCAACCCTTCTATCAGAGGTTCCTTATCCCTACGCGTCGACAAATATCTACGCTCGGTCCGACCGTGCTTGGCCATAATGTATGTGTAGAAGAGGTCGGCAACGGTAAACTCGAGATTGTGAAGTTCTTTCAACGCAATCACTGACATGACTATCCTATAACTATTAATGGCGAAGTAGTGAGGGACTAAGCTGAACCGAGCCAGAAGCTCCCTAAAAAAAGGGTGGAGGGTAAACCGCAATCCACCTTCACATATTGCCATCAATGGGACAGTGATATGCTTGGGGTGGTCGCTACTCTTATCCTTTATTCGGTTACTTGCTACCTGGCTAACGACAACATCATCTGGGATGTTGTACTCTCGGCAAAAACTTTGGTACTCACCAGGCACCCCACTAAAGTAGTGGGCATGTGGGCAGACTTGGCCCCTCTCATAGAGGTCGGCGACCTGCTGGTTCTCGGATGGGGTCACACTATGCCCAGACCGCGATGAGGTAGTGGCTTTGGCTTGGGAATGGAACCTGGACTCGGCCTCTGCCCCGAACTGGGGCTCGGCATCGGAGTGGGTAGAAGGTGTGAAGGATATCTCAGGCTCGGTATTGAACCCGCCATCGTACTCAAAGACACGTTCGGCGTTCGAATCACCAGAGTCCGACATATTCGAAGCAATCAAAGAGACCTGGCGTCGGCTTTTGTGTCTCTCCAAATACTTTCGAATAATCAAGTCTCCGGAGTCATCCCCCGAGCTTTCAGAGTCAGAAGAGATGACAATAACTGGGTGAGCCAGACCTAACAAAACAAGGAGAATATAATGAGGAACCTCGTCGTCGGCTAAAAGACAAGGATCTCACTACGCTTGGCTACCCTACTGGCCAACCCTACTTCACTATCAAGACTCAAGCTCGAGAAGCACGAGTGACTCGAGTCATGGGGCTCGGCCAACTCCAGTGTCGGCCAGACCCACCAGAATCAAAGCTAGGGCTCGGAAGAACAGACTTAAGGGGAAGATGAATAGACCGTTCCTCTTCGCCTTCGTACTGTTCACACAAGATAAAAAACCCCAAATAAACCCAGAAAAATAGTACAAAAGGGTGTAAAAACTACAGAAATGAATAGATGAGTGAATATCCAACATATACCTGGAAATTTCAACAAGATTTGGTGATGAATCCGCTGGGAATCAAGATTGGAAGATGAACAGGCGTAAGAACAAGCTCTAGCAATGGAGTTGTAGAGAGAGAAAGCACTCGTGACCTTTCTCTCTCTCCTAGTTGATGTATTTATAGACGAAGGGTTAGGGTTTTGAGTTTCCCACCCGTTCTGACACCGCCGAACCAATGATCAATCAACGTTCGACGCGTGGCACAGATGGGATAGCTGGCAGAATCCCACGCCCCTGACGTCCTTTCGACCAATCACGCCCAGATGGGAAGCGACACCTGGCACTCCTCAATTGGAACTTAGTTCCGGAGAATTTTGCTTCAAAGAAAAGGATGACTGAGGCTTGGCCAAGTCTCATCAATGTTTCACGTTCGGCAACCATTGGGTTCGGCCAAGATTCAACATCAATCCTTACCATGCGCTCGGCGTCGGCAGAGATTGAGGGGCTATTGTAGTAGGCCGAACGTAACTGCTTGTACTTGTCTTTGAGAAACTAGACCAAATCCATTTGTGGCCGTGCCTGAATTAGGGCTCGGCTCTTAGCAGAGGCCTTTTAGTCATCAACATTGCACTCACCTTGCGTCCGACGATAGGAGAATGTATGTCAGGCTCGGCCACCTTCGAAAAGGTGGCTCCGTGACCGGTTTTTCCTCGTCAAGTCTCCCACTAAGCTCTGCTAGATGTGGGGCTCGGCCACCCGCTAAGTCACGTGCCCTCCTGCGTGCTGGAGCGGTTACGCCAAAGGATAATGATGAGCGCACATGGGAATGCCAGCTCATGCTAAAACGGTTACCAGATCTACCCATTGATGTCACGATGGCATCACTTGGCTCGTGCAAGGCACGTGTTCGTACTTAGAGAGCAAAATAAGGAGGCTCTATAAATACTAAAGGATAGCAGCCTAAAGAGGTACACACACCCTCATATTCAAAACCCTAGTCTCTTACCTTTCTCTCTACACATACTTATCCTCTCGCCGGAGGGCCTTGCCGGGCAGCCCCCGGCCAGGTCTGAGTCGTGCGTTCCCTGTGCAGGCTAGGGGGAGAAGGCTAGGCAAATCCTGAACCAGCAAAGGAAGGACTAGGATCAAGGATCATGGGCCACACAAATTTTTATGGATTTTTGGTTCGTCTCGATAAGAGGAATAAAAAAGTAAAAAGATTATGACAGTTATCCAATAATTTTTCTAAATATCTAAGAAAAAATAGGAAAAGCCAGCAATTTCGTCTTTTTCTTGAATATTTATTTTTTTCCAAAAAGATTGACATAAGTGCATACCAATAAGACAGTAGAAAAAGTGAATTTGTGTTTTTTTATTTGGTACTTGAACGTGACATAAGTGCATATACTAAGGCTCCGTTCCGCAACTCAAAATAAATATTTATTTTTTAAGAAGGCAATTTCAAGCTTAAAAATCATGTGTTTACGCAAATAATTTTCATATCACTATGGATCTTGTTTGATAGATCTCATTGAGATCTTTAATACAGTGCAAAAAAAATTTAAAAAATATTTTTTATTTACATTATTTTTGAATTTGAAAATGTGAAATAAGCTGCTTATTTTTTAAGAAGGTTTCTGGAACGGAGCCTAAAGCCCAGATTCAACTCGTTCCACATTCGCAAATAAGTACTTAAAAAATAAAGACTTATTATTTTCAAGTTTAAAAATAATGGGCTTACGAAAATAAATTTTTAATATTTTTTGCAAGGTTTAATTGATCTCATCGAAATCTATAATTCAAGATCTATATTGCATATTTTTGGAAAATTTATAGAAATGGTCCTCCTAATTTCATCCGAGTCTCATTTTCGTCCTCCAAGTATCAATTGTAACTCTTTTGACCTTCAAGTTTGATTTTTGTACCAAATCGGTCCAATTAATAACTTCTATCAGACAAATTGGACGAAAAAAATTAGATTGATCGCAGTTTGGACATGCAGTTCGTACCAAGTTGGTCCAATTGATAACGTCTGCCCTCAATTTGATTTTTTCTGCCCAGTTTGGCTGACAAATGTTATCAATTGGACTAACTTGGTACAAAAACCAAATTTGAAGGTCAAAAGATTTGCAATTGATATTTGGAGGACGAAAATGAGATTCGGATGAAACTAAGAGGATCATTTCTATAAATTTCCCCATATTTTTTTAATTTCAATAAGCCTATTATTTTTAAACTTAAAAATTACAAATAAGTACTTATTTTTTAAGGGACAAAACTTGAACGCCTTGGATCCCTACAAGATTTTTCCACGTTTACGATAATCGTGGGATCATAGGCCCAAGAGATTTTTCCCTTTCGTTTCTTTCTTTTACCCAGAACTTCCAGGTTTAACCTCTGCCGTCAACAAAAACTCATAAGAACATTGGAGGTCTTTTAGGTCTTTCACTCTGTGAATTCAAAGAACAATTTAGGTGCGCATGAGTTCAATCGGACAGCCGCTTATTTAAAAAATAATCTCTAAATTTTGAGTACTTTGTTTGATCGAGTAGACATTTAAATTAAAGAATGTTTAGGAAAACATAATATGTTTCCAACAATTTAAATACTCCGTTTTTGCTTATATTTGAAAGTCTTACTGTTTATCTTTCAAAAGAACGAACACATAAAATTACTAAAATTACTTATTGTATGTACTCTAGTAGGTCCTATTTGCACAAGACTCTGTTCATGACATCCTAGCTAGTAGAAGGCAAGCTTGGTCACACAAAAATAAACCGAGGGTCACATAAATGGTTCCGTACACCCTGATATATGGGGAAAAACAAGAGAGATAACTTATTGATTCCTTATCGGCCAGTGGCAGAGCCACTTGAGGACGAGTGGGGACAGAGTCCCCCACTGAATACTCTCTATTATTATTTTTTTCAATTTTTGAATTACTTCTATTAATTGGCTTCTTATTCTTTATTTAATCACTTTAATACATTTTGTATATCGTTTCATTCTCAACTTTTAATTTTAAGTATTACAACAATTCCACTACACTTGCAAAGTGAGATGTTTAATGAAAAAAACAGCCACCTCTTATTTCCAATTGAAACTCTCCGATGCATAATGTCCAAATTTGCATAAGCATTTATTAATTTTTCGAAGAAAATATATTCTCTTCCATTTATCTTATAAGTGGTACATTTGACAAACATCAAGGATGAAAAAACCTACTCATAAACAGAGGAAAATTTTCAAGCCCAAATACATCGAATGATCTCTAAAACTCTCCTGCCAATGTATTTATCTGAACTTTGGCCCAACTAGCCTTGGGCTTAGTAGTACCTCTGTCCCATAAAAAAAATATTCGGTTTGCAAAACTAGAACTAAAAATAATCAATTTTTTCAAGATAAATGCAAACTTTTCTTAAAGAAAATGTAATATTTTGAAGTTTTCGTTTTGCGGATCGGAAATTTATTTTGAAACGGAGGGAGTATAAAAGAACCGTCTCATATGAATTATGAAAACTTCATTTCCCCACTAAACAAGGGTTTGTTTTTTCTGTTAGACATGAAAACCTGACCACATTCAAGCCAATTTCCAAAAAGAAAATGACCTTTGTAAATACAAATATTGCACCTGCATACATTAAACTTAGATCACCAAGCAAGTAGGAAATTGGGTTTAGTCCCAAAATCCAGTAATGTCGAATCAAATCACAATCTTATGCAAACGGACCGTGGTCAGCACCAAGCCAGTCCAGCCCGGGAAATTCCTCCACCTATCGGCTCTGGACCGGGTCATGGAACCCAACCGGATCCAAATGGTGTACTATTACAAGACCCCTCTGGGTCGGGCTGCCGGGGCAGTAACCAAGAAGCTGAGAGAGTCCATATCGGAAATGCTTAACGGGTTTCCTATGGTGACGGGCCGGTTACTGAAGAACGATGAAGGGCAGTGGATGATCAAGTGCAATGACGCAGGAGTAAGACTGGTGGAGGCGCGGGCGAAGGGGAGCGTGGAGGGGTGGTTAAGGCGCACGGATAGGGAGAAAGAGCTTTTGCTTGTCCATTGGGAGGATATGTATTACAAGCCCTATTTTTGGTCTACATTTTATGTTCAGGTAATTTGTTGGCAGATATTTTCACTCCTTTTCCATTTTCAACTGCAATATCTGTAAGTTCTGTTTTGTGGACTTATTAGCTGTCTAATTTTTCACGAACGTGTGTTTTTTTTTGAAAGGCAACGAACGTGTGTTAAAGTATGATAGTTTTACAGTGGTACTGGAAGTGCGAAAAAATTTCGATCCAGTACTTCTTCATGGACATGCATGTAAGTCCTTTTGGGGCTGTATTGATTGTTTTGCCAAGTGGCGGCTCTAGAAATTTTTGAAAGGGTGTTCACGAATTACTTTAACTTCATTACCTCTATTAGTCAACAGAATGTACACGAAATTTTATATAGTTGTACGAATAGTGCGATAGAAAACGTGAAAACACATAAGATTTTTCCGTTTTTCTTGTCAATTAATATTTCCCATTTTGATCAAATTAAGTAAGATAAAATAAGTGCATATAAATCCATGAATTTTAGAGAAAAATGTGGCGAATAGGTTCGCATGAATCTTGAAGGATATATTCTCTTTTTTTGGTGATGTGGAGTGGAGTGGCGTTCAGAAAGAAGCCTGAGCATGATACAGTAATGCTACCAATTAGCCATACTTTTTCTCTCTATTTTTTTGTTATATTTTTGACATTAGGAATATGTACTCTGTTTAGGCTAATATATTAATTGTCCAATTACAAATTATTTGAGTTGATGGATGTTCATAATATATGGTTGAGTGTTCCAATAAAACCTAAAATAAAATTCAAACAAGTAAAATGGTAGGGTGTTCACTTGACCACTCAACCCTAAGGGTGGAGCCGCCTCCGACTCACTTTTGCCCTGTGTGATGTTTTTACAATCAAGTTGTGGGACTATTATAATTGTGTGGCCCGTGAAACGCGATCCGAGTCTTTCCTCCGTCGTATGGTGGGTTAGTTAGCCTCTCCGTCCGCTCTGCAAAAGAACGCACGACTAAAGACCAGGCCGGGGTTTCCTCGGCAAGGCCCTCCGGCGAGAGGATAAGTATGGGCGGAGAAGAAGGTAAGAGATTAGGGTTTAAGTGTGTGTAGAAGCATCTACATTTTAGGGCTGCAATCCTTTGGTATTTATAGAATCTCCTTAGCTTGCTCCCCTGTTGGTGGGCTCTTGTCTTTTGCTCGACTAAGTAAGTATTGTGTACTTACTATGGTTGTGCCCCTCGATGTATCCTTTCGAGATTGTTAATAAAAGTTCATTTTGCCGAGCAAAAAAAAAGTACGGGCATGTGCCTCCCACGAGCCAAGTGACGCTGTTATGACGTCATCGGATAGATCTGGTAACCGTTTTGGCGTGAGCTGGCATTGCCCATGTGCGTTTATGATTATCCTTCGTAACCGTTTCAGCACGTGAGTGAGCACGCGAACGAGCGAACAGCTAAGCCCCACTCGCCACTACGCCTCGCGCCACTACGCCTCGCAAATGGCCGAGCACGCACCTAGCCGTGCCTGATAGGAGGGCGGGTAACAAGGACCTACACAAGGCTCACCCTGGAGGCCGAGCATGATTTTACGCCGAGCCTATAGGCGGTCATGTGGGACGGAGTGGGGACGGGGCTATATTCCCCAAAGTGGCCGAGCGTAGTCCACCCTTCGGCGCCTACGGGACAAATGTGCAGACGAAGGTTGAGTTCGGCTCGAGCGAACATGGTCAATTACGTTCGGCCTGCTACAATAATCAAAGTGTGAGATTTTTAAGGTGTGGAAATTTTCCAAGTGTGAGGATTTAGAACATAAAAATTTATTAGAAATGGAGAACCTTAATGACTGGGGTATTGTTGAAAAAAAAAAAGGCCAAAAATCCTTATCGGAAAGTTATGTTCATTTGGGCTGAATATGGACGTTCACATCTTGGTTTTTACATTCATTTTCATTTTCAAGTTGGTACGAGCAAAAATTCTTTAGGTTTGCGCGACCGACTAGGATTTCTACAATTTCAGTTCTGAAGTTGGAGCTCTGAATTCGAAAAAATTTAGATTCAAGTTTCTCTTCATCGCCATAATTTTTGTATTGTTACTCTCTGCTTGATTTATTTGACAAATGTAAGATTTTTAATATGTCTCATTTTCTCTTGCCATTGGGAATTTTGATTTATTAATCCAATTGCAGCTCACTGAATTTGAAGAAGGCGGTCTAGCAATCGGCCTGAGCTGCACCCACCTCCTAGTCGATCCCCCTTCTGCTGCCATGTTCATCAAGGCATGGGCCGACATAACCCTTGGCGGCAAAATGCTCACTCCTCCTCTCTTCCAGCCACTACCACTGCCAAAACCTGGCAACAAAAACACCAACCACCAAACTTACACCGCCTTAATCGATCGTTACAAAAAATCGATACAAAATCCAATTCCTGACATGGATAAGCAACATGCAACTGTTACATTCGGGTTTACAGACGAAATGGTGCAATCCTGTATAGCCATGGCTAAAACCGTAGGTGCACCCGATGATTCATCCCTGACGCCCTTTGAAGCCCTAGCTGGGCTATTTTGGGTTTGTGTGAGCAAAATAAAAGGAGAAGGAAATGGCACTCTAACAAACATGTCTATAAGTGTGGATATGAGGGAAACCCTACGTTTGGACAAGGGTTTCTTTGGAAATTGTTTGGTATACCATGAAGTTCCTGCATGGGAATGTTTGGGAGATCAAAATGGATTATCAGAAGCAACTTCTGCTATTGGGGAAGCATTGAAGAAGATGTAAAATAAAAGGATACTCGATTTGATTGAGTGGTTGGAAGGTGATAATGTTGAATCCTATTCAATATCTACAATTAGCGGTCGAGATCTAATTTGTGCTAAATTGGATAACGTGGTGTCAAATTCAACCATATTTGAAGATTGCGATTCGAGTTTCTTGTTACATTGAGCTTGTGTTGGGAGAAGGGCAAGTACTAATCCTTCCGTCGCCACCGGGGGAGTGGAATGGTGGATTCAGCAGGGTGGCTATGGTTGCGCTACCAGAGGATGAGGTTGTCAAGTTGTGTGAAGATGCTCTTCTCCTTCAATTTAACCCGACTATTTTGATGGGAATAGGCAAATCATGAATTATTGTTTAAGTTCATACAACTGTACAAGTTGATAGATTGTAACGCGTGTAACAATATCTACCCATTTGACTCCCCAGGTAGCTCCAGCCCCGTCACCAAGGCAACGATTAATTCTCTCTGTTTCTCTTTTTACTAAGTAGTTCTTTCATGTTACTTCTCAAAACGAAGGTTCTCAGCGAGGACAAATAGAAGTCCTGAAATCTCAACTTGAAAAGTACTAAATGATGTACTACGTACTCCATAGATAAGGCGAAAAGATGTAATAGCAGACATGAAAAACAACACAAAAAACAATAAAACAGTACAACTCTTAAAGCACAACGTACAAGGGGATCGCGATAATATTCAAGCTGGCCAAAAACCATAGCTAGGCAAGCAGCAATCGAACACTCAACAAGTCAATATAGATAAAAGATGGGTGGAATGTGACCATACGGAGGGCCGTCTAATCAGATGGAGGTGGGGCTACGGATGGAGGAATTGTGGTGGGAATTGCTGTAGGAATTGTGGTGGGAAGTGCTGTAGGAATTGTGGTCGGAATGGTAAACGGAAGATTTGTAGGAATTGTTGTGGGAATTGAAGGCATGTTTGGCAACGTCGTCGGAATTGGCAGAGACGATATCGACGGAATCTGGGTGATCGGGATATTGGGAAACGAAGGCATATTGAACGGAATGTTCAAAGGTATGTTTTGGAGTAGGTGGCGAGCCGCCACCGTGCTCGTCGGTGCGGTGGAGAATGAGATTAGCGCAGCTAGAAGAGCTAGTGCCAAACAAGGTTTGAGAGCAGCCATTGTAGTATATGCCAAAAGGAGTGGAGGGTATTTTAGGAAATTGAGATTGGCCTGAAATGTAAGGAAGAGATGACGAAAATACTAGTAACATGCTTTTGTGGATATTTATAGGTTAGAGACTTGAGAGAGAATTGGGAAACCAGGAGATTGAGATCTGTTTGTTGAGCTAGATGTGGTTGGGCGGGTTATTGCTAAGCTCTGGTTTTGTTCAACTGATCCAAAACTTGTGAATGCAAAGGCCGAAGGGTATACCAAATGGAGGAATTTTGCATTTTACGGGCCAAACACCCAACATCAATTTAGTTGCAGAAATGATACGGACCAGGACACTCAGTCTAGGAAATTCAATCAATGATCTAGATTTAAAGAAACTCTTTCAGGAAAGAGTTTTGAACCGTTGATTGGGTTTCCTATTTTCTTTTTCCAGGGCTGTGCTAGGTCTAATTATGTTGCGATGGATCGAGTAAAGCTGCATTCTGGATTCCGGCCAATTTTTTAACCAGTACGTGTTCTATATGTATCGCATGTTAATGTTTTGTGTTCACGTGATTTGCATCACTGTGGTCTGTGGTATATATATGTAACCAGCTCCCTTGTGAATGAGATATTAATTTGATGGTGCACGGTACGTGTGAGACCCCGCATCTCCAACCCATCTCTAAAACTTCCAAATGGAGAATGGATGTAACATATTTGAGAAAATTTTTGTAATTTATTCTCATTTTTTTGCACTTTATGAAAGAATTTTGGAAGGACATATCGTACTTTTTAGATATTTAAGTCTTCAAATTGCCTTTGGTTCTCCAAATATGGAGACCCTACTCCCATCTTGGAGACAAAATCTCCAAAAAGTATGATGAGTCCGTCCTAGATTCTCTCATAAAGTGCAAAACGTGCAAATAAATTACAAAATCTCCCTCCAATATGTCACATACATTCTCCATTTTGGAGTTTTAGAGATAGGTTGGAAAGCATCTCCCCCTCAAAATGTACATTAATTATCTATAATGTGCTATAGCATATATGCCCCTCCAAACTTCAAAAAATAAAATAAAACTTGGCTAAACAGTGCAAAACAATAGCTGCCTTTTATGTGTGTATGTATGTTTTCTCAAGTATGAATTCAAGATGACATTTTTTTTGTAGAACATTATTCCTTATAGTTCATGCTTGAATTTCACGCTATATGGAAGAAAAAATGAAAAATTCAAGTGAATACTTGAAAATCCAAGTTCTAAATTTCGACCTCCCATCTATATAAATCATGGCTCTGCTGACTGTTTGTGAATTATGTGCATTGATTCTGTCCATATAAATGAGTTGGGGATTGGAATAAAAAATAACATATACAATAGTGCTATCGTATCGTCCCTGAATTGGGACCAAAAAAGCTCCTCATAAAGTGAATTGTGTGACTTGAATTCATTTGGCTATATTATTTGAGTCCGGCTCTTTTTCAATCCTCCTAAAATTAGAGAATCCTTAAGTTCTGATCCAACGGTTGAGAATTTAACACTAAACCAATCCATCTAAAGGCCATACAGATGGGCACACACAATTATTTAATCCACACCCCCCTCTCTTTCCCCACTACCATTGATTGGGAAATCCTGTAGTATAAGGCCCTGTAAAGCACCCTGTAGGGTGTACAAGGGTCACCAATCTTGGCAATAAATTGTTGAGATATTATTTTAATTATAACTGGTAAGAATCTTTTATTACCGATCACAATTGATTTTTAATCTGCACCGTTGATTGATAAAATCAATAGCTGTCCGCCCTACGGGATCCTCAGGTCCCCCATTCATTGACGATAATTGTAAACCTACCATCTAAGGCTAATTTTATTCACCAGCCATTCACGGCCATCCTCAAGTTCTTCTACGTTGATGATCAAATATCTCATACCCAGTGATTAAGGTTAGGCTAGGCTAAGGCTTGAAAGCGGCAGCGGGTACTGGCGATGGATTCGTCGGAGGACAGGAAGGGGTCGGAAGGGGCGGACGACGGTGGTGATGGGCCTGATGGCCAGTGGACGGGTGGAGGGAATAGGCGTGCTTGGAAGCGGCAGCAAGTATTGGCGATGGATTCGTCAGAGGAGAGCAAAGGCGTCGGAAGGGCAAACAGCGGTGGTGATGGCTAGTGGACTGGTGGATGGAAGAGGCGTCGATAGAAAGAAAGAAGGGGAAGGGAAATTATCAGGAGTTTTTAATAAATGACAAGGATTCTATAACCATTAGTGATCTGAACCGTTAGATTTTATAGTTGCCATGTGTCACATTGTTGATAGGACTTGAGGATCCTCCAATTTTAGGAAGATTTGAGAGGAGCTGGACTCAAAACGAGCGAGAAGTTTTTGGGTGCTGAACGGGTACCACATACGTGGTATTCCATTGACGATTCCAACCATCCAAACGTGTTTTGGACGGTCCAAATTTCAAAGTGAGAAAAAGAGGAGAGAGGTGGGATTTGGGGAGAGAGAGGGAATCTAAAAGCCTTTCAAAATACATTTAGACGGTTAGAATCGCTGACGGATACTGTTACGGGATACCTGCTCGGCACCCAAAAATTTCTGTAAAACAGCACACGAAACGTTGTACAAGATGGGAAAACTTTGAACCATAACTTTATAAATGCACGCGAAAAGGCTAAACGCAACTGAGATTTTTGTCACCTACTTTCTGCTTTCTAGTAAAGCACATGAATTTTTCATGTCATTAAGATGATTCGATGAAGTATTTCCCCAAGCTAGCACTTCATTGGCACTTCTAGGCCTTCCACCAAGAACTATGAATTCCTTTCAGCCCAACTAATTTGAACAACAAGGAACGAAAACTTTTGCCTTGATAGAAACCAGTTGCCCAATTCATTTCCGTGTCCTAAGCCTCAATTCCTGGTGACTCTGGAATCTGGGTAAGATCACTTTCCAGATAGAGTTATAAAAACCACACTCTAAGAACAAATGTTGCAAAATCGGTATTGTTATCTACCAATATTGGAACAATACTTAAAAAATAGTGTGCTTATTCTACATATCCGTTTATCCGTTCACAATATTAGAACAATAGTCCACTAGCTACCAGTATTGTTTATTCGTTTTGCCCTTGGTCCATTTAATCTTTATATATCTTTTTCAAATATTAATAAATTTCTTTCTCCTAGCAAAAGAAAAATAATTACAAAATATTGTGTAAATTGTTTTGAAGTTTCCAAAATTTCTAGAAATACTCGGGCGTTTAAAAAAAAAAATTCAATCGATAAAAATATTTATATTAATAACACGATAAGGGTGCGTCGACAAAATGAAGAGAAAAAAAAAACCCTCATCCAAGCTTTATGCATGAGTCACGAGTGACACGAGGCCAAGTGTTAAAAAAAACCCACATCCAAGCTTTATGCATGAGTCACGAGTGACACGAGGCCAAGTGTTAAAAAAAACCCACATCCAAGCTTTATGCATGGTACGTTTAATCTTCATTTTTTTACATTATAAGTGAGGGTTCGATTCTTGTTAGGAGTGCGAGTGTTTGGTGTGATGATTAATGCGCTTTTTTTTTTTTTTGAAACTTTAGACTTGCATTTCCCACATACCTGTATGCCGTTTAATGGTATTCATTCCTTATTTTCTTATAGGAATAGACTAGACGTCTAGCTGAAAGGGAAAAAAAAAAAAAAAAACCCTACCAAAAAGCTTTGGTATTTAATGCATTTTCGTGGTTGAACAGAAAATGATGGGAATTAGCTAGAATGCCGGATGCGCCGTGGACTGATCTGGCTGCAGATTCTGGTTTCTTTCTTGCAAATATAAAGGGCAAATTTAACTGACCTTGTCTGAGGTTTCTGAAATTGCACTACACTCTCTTACTTTTGAAATTATTATCAAATTCCCCCTTCTGTTAGTAAATCACTAAGGTGTTGAACTTATCTCTTGAAAGACAAAAATGCCTTCAAAATATATTACTCCCTCCATCCCATTTTAAATATCTCATACGATTTTTCGTACATTTTCAAACCCCAAAAAATATACTTCTAATTATTATTTTTTTATTTTCTTAACCTTAAAAATTGTGAAGTTAATTATATGCAATTAAAATGTTTATATCTTTCATTACGGATCTCCAAAAATATGTAATATGGATCTTATTTGATAGATCTCAATTAGTTTTACTATAAAAAGTTTTCAAAATGATTAAAATATTATAAATTGAAAGATATTGTCAATCTAAAAATGAGATGAATATCAAAAACAGTCAAATTAATTAATGTGGGCCAAACTTTTCGTCAAACTGAAGCTTTGGGAGCCAGATGTACAAAAAATATAGAAGCTTAGAAGTTTTAACAAATTATTCCTATTTAAGTTGGTTCATTTTTTAAATTTCAAAGATTCAATATTGCCGGAGTTCAGGCAAGTGAAAATTGATGATTCAAGTGTTCTAATTAGATGAGAGATTTTCACAAATAATCATTTAACGAAAAAGACTAGGAGCATATTGTCTATTGAAGGGCATTTTTGTTATTTTGAAATACTAATTGTCAAGATTCTCCCCTCCGTTAAATAAATCACTAAGAGAATCCACAGTGGAATAAACAAAACAAAAAATTGTTAAAGTTAGCAATGTTAGATCAAAAAAGTGCTCACATTGGAATAACCAAACCTAGCAACCTCTTAACAACTCATCAAATTTTGACTCTTCAATAATCAAAGCTAGCAATATTTTGTCAATAACCAAATTTTATCTCTCAATCAAGTACACCAACATTACACAAAAATCTTCTCTCTCTTCCATTCTCTCTCTCTCTCTCTCTCTCTCTCTCTCTCTCTCTCTCTCTCTCAACATTGTTTTCAAAAAATAATTTTAAAAAACTGAAACTTTCAGTTTTTTTTTCTTTTTTTTTTCAGAAACATTTTTTCTTCAAAAAACAAAATTTTCAAAAATTTTAAAAACTGTAAGTAAATAAAGTGTGTTTTTCAAAAAACTATTTTTTACACAAAATCTGTTTTTAAAAGACTGTATTTATAGTTTTAAAATTTTCAAAACTATTTGTGTAATTACAATTCTTTCAAAATTCCTCAAAATTGTATTTACAGTTTTTAAGTGAACAAAGTATGTGTTTTTTGAAAAACTGTTTTTTGTTTCGAAAAACTTTTTTTTTGAACTGTTTCTAACATAAACTTTTTTTTTTCCTTCAAAAACCGTTTTTTCAAAAACTATGCGTGAAATGAAGGGAAAAAGTTTGGAGGATCCATTGGTTTTGATTATGGGCAAAAAATAACCAATGTAGAATTTGACATTGCTAACTTTAGCAATTTCTAAATAGATAATCAAAATCTGATGTGTCTTGTTTTGATTATTCACATTTGCTTATTCCACTGCTGATGCTCTAACGGCATTAAAATTAACTCTTAAGTAGGAGGGCAATGTAATTTCAAAAATCTCAAGGAGGTCTGTAGACTTATTAGATAGAAATTTCAAGAGAGGTTAGGGAAATTTATCCAAAAATTAAATTCGACAAACTCCAGACCTAATATATAGTTTCCTCTCCAAATAGTTTTACCCCCTCCCCTCTCCTCTTTTCTCTCTCCTCTCATCTTCCCACCGCCATTGCCAAACCTTCCCCTCCAGTCCACCACTGCAACTTTCGGGAACCAATGACCGACTCCACTTCCATTATCGCAACCTCACAACCCACTTCAACCACAATTCAAATTTGTACCCCATATAGTATCATTTAAGAACGTGACACAAGCTGAGTCACTTATA
The DNA here is from genome assembly GCA_025413875.1 of Rhododendron molle. Lineage (NCBI taxonomy): Eukaryota > Viridiplantae > Streptophyta > Magnoliopsida > Ericales > Ericaceae > Rhododendron > Rhododendron molle. The sequence continues at coordinate 40,664,635 of CM046389.1, read as the reverse complement.
ATCCATCAAAATGCGCTTGTGAGAGATCGACGTAGCGGAGATTCAATTTTGGGTTATCTTGCGGTGACGACGACAGACCGGTAATGTTGTTCTATGTCGTCAAGAACTCGCTTGAAAGAATCCCACGAATCCAACGTGCTCCGGTAGTGGGTATACTAGAGTTATACACTCAGGATCAGAACCTCTGTGGTCCTAAGTTTTGGACCGGAGGAAATAGTATGTTGAGAAAATCAATACTATATTTCAAATTTACTGAAGAACCCTTCGCGCGAAGAATTCAATTCTTCTAGCGAAGAGTCTTTGAGCAGATACAAACCATATGAACATTGATTGGAGTATTGGACGGTTCAAATTATGACGGTCTACTCCCGTCCAAAACTTGGACAGGAGACGAGCTGCCTCCTATACGCTCATATATACCCACAGTTTGAGACCAACAAGATTGAACGAGATTGTTCGACACAACTTATGGCTTCAGGGAGAGGATTGTACAGCCATTACCCACGACAAACTCATGAACTAGGGAAAGCTCAAAAGATTAGAAACCCCAGCAATCTATCTTTTGTGCTGCCCACTCATGGGCGCTCTTCATTACAGCTATGCGCTGCCACTCTCAATCCTTGCACTGCGCTCTTGCTCTTAATCCTCGCTTTCAAGGATTATAGTAGTTTGAGATGTGTTTCAAAGCACTCTCACGCTCACGCACGCGAATTATGTGAAAATTGTTATTCGATTGAGATTGCAATATTGATACCTCAGTCTTGGTAGAATCCCCACCAGTCTCAGTGTCGCTCATCAGGCTTTAGATCATAGACGTGGTTGTCGCAATGGCAGGTTTAAGCTGCAAGCCGAACCACCATGGTGGCCCCGAAACCTGTTTGCTCTCTCTTGCCCACGCACACTCTCCCTCTCTCTGAATAGATAGTTAGACTCTGACCATTCATTTCGATAGGCTTTTATTAATAGTATCAGATTGACCTGATTTTTAACAAGGGTAATATTCGCATCTGACACCTACAAAATAAAGAGTTAATTACCTCTAAGTACAGAAAAGTGACACTTAATTCCCATTAAGGAGAGATGAAGTACTTAATTACCACTAAGTCCACTTTTACAAAAATACATTTATCATTAATAGAAGTGTCACCCTAGGGTTTTAGGGTATGCTAGGGTTTTAGGGTACCCTAATGGGTACCCTAGTACCCTTGGGTACCCTAAAATCTTAGGGTACCCTAGGATTTTAGGGTTTTAGGGTACCCTAGGGTTTTAGGGTACTTTAAGATTTTAGATTTTAGAATACCCTAGGGTTTAAGGTACCCTAAAGTTTAGGTTTAGGTGGTTTCATAGAGCCCTAGGGCTTAGGTTTAGGCACTTTCATAGGAGTTTTAGGGTGCACTTTCCTATTATAGGGTTTTAGCGATTTAGGCACTTTTATTGGGTACCCTAGAGTTTTAGGCACTTTTATAGGGTACTCCGAGGTTTAGGCACTTTCATAGGGTGCCCTAGGGGTTAGGCACTTTCAATATTTGGGGTTTTAGGCACTTTCATAGGGTTTTAGTGTTTCGTTAATTAGAGGAGACTTGGTGGGAATTACTTTCTATTTTCTGGACCTAGAGGTAAATTGCCCCAAAATAAACTGTTTGAATGGTCGATCGAATTAAACGGTGTTGTGTCCTATACTTGTATTTCCATTATACATTGGGGTGGAACCTACATACTTGTATGAACTCGACCACCAAATGTGTGTGGAAAACAGGCCTGGGGTACCACCACGTCCTGGCATTGAATTATTCCTCCATATGAATACACATGATCGAGGAGTCATCGCACCATCGAAGCTCACTTTGGGCCAAGAAACCAGTTTCCTTTCCGTGCTTGAAGTATGCTTTTATGGAACTTATTCAATCTTGGGGAGTTTAATTTGTTGTTATTTTTGGGCGAATTGGTTTCAGAGTTGGACTTAATCTTCCATAATTGAAGTCCGGTTTGAGAAGTTAAGTGTGGGTGCATACAGAAGCTTATGTTGGCAGCAGAACTCTCCCAACAATACTCAACTTCACTATTAACATGTTAGAGGTAAACCCTTTCACCCAAATACTGGATTTTAATTGGCATTTTCTTGTTACAATTGTTGAACTAACTCTCTAACCTCTCTCTGTGTGAAAAGGGGTTATTGAGCCACCTCCATGTTCTTTTTTTTTTTTTGGGTCAAACGGAAATTCCACCTCCATGTTCTTCCAAATAGAAAGAAGCCATTAACAATCCTCAATGATGTTACTGGTAACATCAAGCCAGCTGGCAGGTGAGAAAGAAAATGAAAATTCACTTTTTTTTTCTTCTATAAAATAGCCAAGGCATTGGGAGGTGTGGTAGACTAGTAGTTAAGACTCGAGACTTTAAGGTTCGTTTCCTCCTAAGTCTCAGTTCGAAACCTATTAAGTGGTACAAATTTTTATAAGACTGGTCATACACATACCCGGTTTTATACATGCACCCCTTAGTATATGGTGGAATTAGTGCAGATTAGTCGAGATACATGTAAGCTAATCCGAACACTGTGATCAGTTATCAACTTAAGGAATGGAATAAAGCATTTAGTCTATTCACTAGGATCTTCAGTTGATGGGGGTCCAAACTGGGGAAATAAGTTGTCCATCTTGATTATATTCTTTACTTTTGTTTGTAAGATACATTGCACAAAACTGTTTTGGTGTTTTTCAACCAAAATGTTCATTTTTTCAGTTATCGTTATAAAAAATGTTCATGGAGTATTGAGGGCAAACCAAATGTATTTAAATTCTGAAGGTCAATTAACTTATTGTAGCTTAAATAACTAATTCCATACTATGAAATGACGCAAAAAGTCTATTCTTTGGGGGATGCGGGCCGCAGCTTTGCCCTAAAGTTCACCCCATGTGATTCGAGCATGCATGTGACCTTCTGGAGAAACGTCCCCAGCCATTTGGCTAAGCCCAGTGGTTAGAAAGAAAAGGGAAATTCTCATTGTCCAGTGTAGAGTATGTCACCTAAACGTCCTAGTCTAGTTCTCCTTTGATTAATCTTTTCTTCTTCTTTTTTTCAGAATGTCATTGCTTTTAGACCCACCAAGCTCTGGAACGACAACACTACTACTAGCTTTGGCTGGAAAGCTTGACTCGGATTTGAATGTAAAACTATCATCTCTCCTTTTTCAAACCAAGTTGACCGCGTCGTTCCGTGTCAAAAATAAATTTATAAAAGCTTGGAGTTAACTACTACTCCGTAGAATAGTGGTCAAGACCGAGTGTCGAATCTGCAGGGACAATATGGCTAAATTACTATAATTTCAATTAACTTTTAGATTAATTCAGAAAGAAAAAATTGAATTGTTTGATTTGAGAAAACTGAATGGAGTAAGAGAGCAACTAATTAATTGATGAAAAACTGGTGTAGGAAAGATCTAGGATTTCGAATCCACAGCAACCGCGTAACAACAATATGCATAGGCTATGTTTATTTATTCAAATCAAAAGAGATTATCACTAGGCTTGCAAACCCTAACGATAATCATCAAGAAAATAATTGGGTTGTTAAAAGGCACAGACTATCCCATAGCACGGACCGTCTCTCAGTAGCACGATCTGACCACCTAACGGCACGATCCGTCTTACGAGCATAATCTATCTCAGAACTCCAACCTCAATCAGTGAAAACCATTGCAAAACTAGGTATTTGAAATTTAGAATACAAATACTCAACCGATAGAAAGAATTAAAATCAATTCATTCAATTGCAATGAAAAGGGTTCTGAGTTTTACAATCGATCCGAATATTAAAACCTAAACCAATACATAAACAAAGTTACTTGAACGGTACTTCATCTTCCTCCTAGACAAGGTTAGCCGGCCATGGAAGCCGGGATCGTGCTTCTTTTCTGTGGTGTCGTATTCTTCTGTTTTCTCCGTCGTAGCAGCCTCCACGGCCGAGAGCTATATCCCCTTCGAAAAACCCTTCTGTCTATTTATATGTGTTGCCGTGCAAAAATCTTCCCAAAGGAACAATGATTCTATGTTTCAATTCCTTACTAGCTGCATGGGCCCACTTAAGAATGCTTGAAAGAATTAACTACCTCAGAACATCAGATCCAATTTTATCGTGCACAATTAGCCATTACCCCAGTGCCAATTAACTTGGTTTATGACTCCTGAGCACTGATTTCCTTGGACCAACATTCGCTTGATTTGTGAGATGTGCGATCAATTTCCATCTTTGTGGCAACATTCTATAAGACCATGCAAATTGCACGTTTTCGCATTCATCGGTCTTTGAGGCCTATAAACACCATAAAACGCTAAAATATATCAAGTAACAATGTAGATGGACCGGCAAAGTATAGATTAGGCGGATTAAATGGGTGATTTTCAGCACCTATCACAAGTTTTATGAGTTTCTTTATTCTCCTGATTCTACATAGTAGAAAAAATATAGGTTTTGAGGAAAGTAACGTACAACAGTTATGAGATGAACGAGATTGTTCCACAAAGAGCTTCAGCTTATATAAGTCAGAATGACCTTTGTAGGTGCGGTCAAAGTTATTAGCCTATGACTAAAGAGAACTATTTGACCATCCATTGGCCCACAGACACGTGGCGGCAGGGCCCGCGCGGAAGGGAACCTTTAGTCAAAACTTCATCCGAAGACGAATAGTTGACTAGCCAATGGGAAGAGGACACATGTACAGAATGAAAGGACCGCTCCAGCAGAACAATAAGCTGTCGCGGGACCCCACCGGTCCTGCGGAAAGATCGAAATAAATTTAAATACAGAAGATTGCATTAAAACCCCTTGAGTCGTAGGAGCATCAATTTCCATGAACAAAAGGAGTCCGCCCGCAAACATGGCCTGCGGAAGAGGATAGCTACCGCGGGACCCCGCTGGTCCTGTGGAGGGGCCGGATACGCATTGAGGCTGCCCCAACAGCCGAAGACGGCAGAAAAAATCCCGCGGACTACTGAATATCGATAAATTTAAAGGGGTCACTGTGCAAAAGGCTTCCCGGAGTTCCATCGGAGCCTAAAGACCGGGCCTGGAAGGGACTCCGCGGAGAATACACGATCGCAGTAGGTCGCGACCTTGCTCCTGCAGGAATTGGGGAACTTCTTGTGGCTTAGTGGCTTGGGATGAAGGTAGCGCTACGAAAATTCGAGGTCTCCCGTGGAAAAGTCCCCCGCGAGAGGACGAGTTTATCCAAGTCCTGGAGGTACAAAGGGGACACGTGTTGGGGTCCTATAGGAGCGACGTCTTGGGCCTGTCCCAGGCCCAGGTGCCCTATAAATACCCTTGACATTCCCAATAATTGGAAGAGCTGACTTTTCACGAAAAGAGAGGACGTGAGCACTGATTCTGAGGAATGAGAACATTCTTCCCCAAAGAGAAGGTGGCCTCACCGATTCGAATCCGGAAAAGGCAGACACCCCTGCGGAGAACCAAAGGGACACACTGCCTTTGTCTCTTCTATACCTCTTGCTCTCTTCCTAACCCCACAAGATTCTTCCCCTTTTCCCTTTAGCTAGCCATCAACTAATCGCGCTTCTCCAGCTCATGAGTATTCACACGTAGGCACCCCACGCGGAACCCCATCCCCCACAACCTTCATATTGGAGAAATGACTGAGAGAAACACTGGCTTTCTCAGCAAGATGTCAAGGGATTGGGGCTCATTACGGTAACCTAATTAGATTCAATAACTAATGCCTATGTGTCTTAGCATCAGATTTATCTTTCTTTCACATCAAGGACACCATGACACTGAAAGAGTACATTTCATACATTTAAGGGAAAATCTTCCATACACACTTCTTTAAGGTGTGTGTTATATGCACCTATTGTGTAGTCCATATTGTGCCACCTTATAAAAAAATTTTAGGTCTATCGTAACTTTTATACAAAAAATTCGTAACTTTTCATTCATAATATTTTTCTTACAAATCATAACTTTTTAGTGCATATCGTAACTTTTACACGAATCAATCGTAACTTTATAGCAACAAATTCATAACATTTTTATAATTATAACATTTTGGTGTGTTTCATAACTTTATAAAAAAATCGTAACATTTGCAGTTCGTAACATTTCCACTATGGAATCGTAACATTTTAGTTCATTTCACAACTTTTTAATAACGTATAATCAATTGTGCAATCGATTACTTAATCAATTTTTTTTAACGGTAGTTAATCAAATATGTAATCTATTATGTCAATGTTCAATTCCATAATCGATTAGAATTTATAATTGATTTTTTAATTAATTAGACATCATAATCAAATATATAATTGATTTTGCAATTTTGTAAATAAAAATTATAATAAATTAGATATCATAATCGAATATGTAATCAATTCTATTATGTTCAATTATGTAATCGATTAGACAATATAATCGATTTTGTAATTGAATTGAGTATGATTGGGAAACAATGTGAAGTCGATTACTCAATTGATTTGCTAATTGATGGGTCTCAGTAAGTCCTCTAATTAATTGCGAAATAAGTTTAAAAAATTATTGCAATAGATTTCAAAATCAATTGTTCTGAATAACACAAATAATTGATTACATGATAGATTATATTGCTCTGTGGTTTCAATTGCGTAATTGATTGGTATCGATAACACTTGTAATCGATTACATTATCAAATATGAGTATTAGTAATTTGTAATTCGGATGGGAGCACTAATTCACAAAACTCTAGTAGTATGTCTATTGACCAAAAAATAAATAGCAAGTCCTAATAATTGTTTCCTTTTACACATAACTCTAAAATGTATTGGTAAATTTATCTCGTCACCATCACTCTCTTAATTACCCATTAACTTTGTTAGCGTTTCCTACTTGATTAATACGGATGATCGACTTCGCTATTCCTTTTAATTGGACTATTTGTGTGAAATACTTTTTTTTATCTGCATGTGAAAGTTTACTATGCAACTAAAGGTATTGTGAAAAATATTAAAAATCATAATATTTCAAAAAATTCCCTAAAAAAAATTGACTACATATATGAAACACTTTAAAAAGGGTGCTGATTTTGGCAGTCCCCATTTTGTTAATGGCACTCAACAAAATGGAGAGTGCCAAAATCAATCCTTATACCCCCTGGGAGTGTCATTAACACAATGGGAAGTGCCAAAATCATTGGCCTTTAAAAATCTTGTAAAAAAAAATGCCTTAACTTGACTTTTTATTACATTATGACAATGATAGTATCTTTTTCTTTAATAATTATCGAGAACAACGTATTTTAAAGAAGTAAATTATTTTCACTTGAAATAATTTTAGCTTCAAAGTTTTTGAAAAATAAAATTATTATTCGTAACATAAATTAATTATTAAAAATAAAATTGGGCCTAATTTTTCGAAGGAAAAGAAAGATATACCTTGGTTGGGAAGAGAGTGAGAGGCTTGAGAGGGTTTTCTTTCCATTTTCGTTAATTCATAGGATTTATCTATTGCACTGGTAACATGTTATTTGTTAGTAACCTATTGTAACATTTTAAAGGATCCAGTTCATTTTTCAAACATCCAATGGTAATCAATAAGGGTGTATATGATACACACTCAAATAAGGGGTGTGTACTGTAGCGCTTCTCTACATTTAATATGTTTCTCTTATTTTGTGAAGTAATTAATTGTGTTTATAAGGTGTCACAAAGACTTTTATGCTTAGATGTGCATTTAAATTGGATAACATGTGTGCTTCTTAATTCAATGCCCTACTACAAAAAATGTCCGACACATATCTGCTACCCTTGCCACTCAAGTGTCAAGTTTCTGACACAACTACTTCATATGTTTCGATTGATCTCCTGTAATGTAGAGTAATGCTTCAGACACGGGAAAATTTCATTAGAACGTCCAGAATAAGGTGACAACACTTGATTAATCAAAGGTCAAGGTATACGCTCTATTCAGATTTCAGAAAGATTAGAGTGCTACCAAGTACCGACAAAATATTCTAGGTGCCATTTTAGAAAGATAAAAATAAAGTTGAAGCTGTGAGATGATTTTCATTTTTGTTAAGAGAATATGGAAAAAAAGAGAATATGGAGAAAGTAAATATTGTATTGAATTGTCTAAGTTTTACATCAATACAAGATCCCTTTATATACAAGAAGGGATATCAAGAATAGATGATTCTAGAGAATATCCTAAAGATACATATCAATTCTAAAATATTCTAGAGATACACAAGATTCTAGAATATCCCAATTATACACAAGATTCTAGAATATCCTAGAGATAGACAAGATTCTAGAGAATATACATTGATGCTAGAATATCCTAGAAATACACAAATCTAGAATATTCTAACAGCCCCCCTCAAACTCAAGGTGGGAGAGCAGATATCAACTTGAGTTTGGTAACCAAGTCTTGAAATTGTCCTGATAGGTGCGCCTTGGTGAAGATATCAGCTGTTTGCTCAAGGGATGAGACTGGGAGGAGTCGAATAGTACCACGTGTGACATGTTGGCGCACAAAATGACAGTCAATCTCAATATGTTTTGTACGATCATGAAAGACATTATTATGTGCAATCTGAATAGCGCTATGATTGTCACAACGAAGTATCGTGGCAGTAGAGTGGGTGACACCCATGTCTTCCAATAACCATCGAAGCCACAACAGTTCTTGAGCGGTGTCGGCAAGAGCACGGTACTCAGCCTCGGTGCTGGATCGGGCAGTAATAGTTTGCTTCTTACTTCTCCAAGAGATAAGCGAATCACCGAGAAAGAAGCAGTAGCCAGTAGTAACAATCAGTAGGGTCTCCAGCCCAATCAGCATCAGAATAGGCATGGAGAGTAAGAGAGGAGCGAGCAGAATAAAAAGGCCATGAAACAAAGTGCCCTTAATATAGCGCAAAATGCGAAGAATAGTTGCATAATGGACGGATCGAGGAGCAGATAAGAACTGGCTGACAAGATGGACGGCGTAGGCTATGTCTGGGCGAGTAACATAAGATAGACAAGGCTCCCAACAAGTTGCCGATAGAGTGTAGCATGAGTCAATAGTGTGCCATCCAAAGGAGTAAGACGAGTGTTTGGCTCGAGAGGAGTGGATACAGTCTTACTGTCAGTAAGACCTGCCCGTGCTAATAGATCAGAAGCATATTTTGCTTGAGAGAGATAGCATCCATTGGAATCTTTTAAAATTTCAATCCCAAGAAAATAGCTAGGCGAGCCAAGGTCTTTCATCTCAAAACTACGGCAAAGATACTGTTTGAAGCTAGAAATACCAGTGACATCATCTCCAGTGATAATCATGTCGTCCACATAAAGAAGAAGAAGAATGGTGCCATGCCCAGTTTTGCGAATAAAAAGTGCAGAATCATGAGGACTAGAAGTGAAACCAAAATCGCCAATGGTGGTACTGAATTTGGAGAACCAAGCTCGGGGAGCTTGCTTAAGACCATATAAGGCGCGGCGAAGGCGACAGACTTGGTGCAGAGAGTGCGCATAACCAGGAGGTGGCTTCATATAGACTTCCTCAGTAAGATCGCCATTAAGAAATGCATTTTTTACATCCATCTGATGAAGGTCCCATTTGCGGACTGTAGCAACAGCAAGTAAACTCCGAACAGAGGTTAGACGGGCAACGGGAGCGAAAGTCTCCTCATAATCAATGCCATATTCCTGGGTAAAGCCCTTTGCAACAAGACGGGCTTTGTATCGTTCAATGGAGCCGTCAGAGTGGGTTTTAATTTTGTAAACCCATTTGCAGTCAACGACAGATTTCCCTGGGGGAAGGTCAACCAAATCCCATGTATGAGTACGTTCCAAGGCCTGTAGTTCCTCGTCCATTGCTTTCTGCCAAAGAGGATTAGTACTGGCCTCACGATAAGAGTGAGGTTCATGTAGTGAAAACACTGTAGAGTAGCAATGATAATCTCGAAGATAAGCAGGCAATTGAGTTACCCTTTTTGACGGAAGTTGTGGTGGTTCAGAAGAATAACCGGTATCTGGAGAGCAAGTAGTTGTTTCAGCAGGAGAAGAGAGAGGGTGGAGGAGACTCAGTAGGTTCTATGATTCCAGGGGCATGATCATCAATTAGAACAGACGCCTCGGGAGTCGTCCTGGTAGGAGGAGAGCTAGATGATGCAAGGGGCTCACTTGGATTAAAGCCAAGGTTTGAAGGCTCAGGAAGAGAAGAGCCAAGTGCAGGAGCAGGATCGTTGGACAAAGCAAGTACATCGGGAGAGGCTGTATCAGTTGGCTCAGAAGAAGCTGCATCAATCTCATCAAATAGCAACTCCACAGAAGGATCAGTAAAGAATGATGAAGTGGAAACAGATGGTAAATAAAACTTTGACATGGAGGAAAACATCTTATGTTCCCAAAATATGACATGACGAGAAATACGAAGACGCTTAGAAAGTGGATCCCAGCATCTATACCCCTTGTGCTCAATTCCATAACCTAAGAAGCAACAAAGACGAGCTCGGGGTTCTAACTTTGTACGCTCATGAGGTTGAAGTAAGACAAAACAAGCACAACCAAAGACTTTGAGGAGATCATAAGCAGGCAAAATACCATAAAGACGTTCATAAGGTGATTGATTCCCAATAATGGGAGAGGGGACACGGTTGATAGTATACACAGCAGTTAAAGCTGCTTCTCCCCAAAAACGTTCTGGACATGAGGAAGATATAAGAAGTGCACGAGTGGTGTCTAAAATATGTCGGTGTTTACGCTCAGCACGCCCATTTTGTTGAGACGTGCCAGGACAGGATCGGTGAGGTAGAGTTCCATTTTGACGAAGAAAGTTCAAAAATGATGTTTCTCTATATTCCATGGCATTATCAGCACGAAAAACTTTAATAGTACGAGAAATTGAGTTTGAACCATTTTTGCAAAATCAAAGTAAATTTGTGGTAGCTCGGATCGTCTATGCAAAAGATAAATCCATGTAAAACGAGAATAGTCATCAACAAATATCACAAAGTATTTTGATCCACCCATGGTGGTGTTGGGAGAAGGTCCCCAAATATCAGAGTGAATTAAATCAAATGGAGCTGACGAAACAGAATCACTTTGGGTAAAAGATAATGCTGGTTGTTTAGCGAGTTGACATGAAAGACAATCAATATGTTCATCTTTAACCGATCCTAGATGACCATTTGAAACTAAAGTACGTAGTCGACCAAAAGAAACATGACCTAATCGAGAATGCCAAAGACCTATGGAAGTGGAGGCATTGGAGGTTACAGAACATTGTAAGGAACTTACAGATTGAACGGGAGGAACAGAAAGAGAAGACTGGGCTATAGCAGAGAGCTGAGATGGAATGTGAAGATTGATGAGCTCATATAGACGTCCAACTTTACGGCCTGTCCCAATCGTCTTTCCTGTCCGAGGATCCTGCACCTGACAACCAGTAGAAGAAAAGGTGATCGTGAGACCGAGTTCACATAATTGACCAATAGAGATTAGGTTCAAGGTAAGGGTAGGAACCAAGTAAGCATCAGAAAGGGACATGCTAGGAGTAGAAATAGTACCGACATGAGTAACAGGCATTATAGAACCATCAGCAGTATGAATAGATGGAGTCCGAGAATTAGTAGCTTTTGTGGAAAAAATATGTGGATCAGATGTCATGTGATTGCAACACGCAGAATCAAAGAACCATGAAGATTTACCTGAGGTGGCAGACAAAGCAGTGGAAGAATGCTTACCGGAGCGGGAGAGCAATCCAGATTTAGAGAGAATCTCTGTAAATACAGATGGGAGATCGCTTTTAAAAAAACGTGTGGAAGGAGGATATTGTTTGAGGCCTTCCAAGATGGCGTGAGCATATAGCGATATGTCAAATTGTTCCATAGTAGCAAGGAACAAAGACGGTAATGTGATATCTGAATTTATTAAGAAATAGCCCAACAAGAAGAATTATAGGCTTTGGTAGGGTGATGGTTTAGTTGATGGTTAATATGGTGATGACGAAAAACGGTGATGAACGGGATGAATACGGTGATGATCGATAGTGACAGAGATGTCGGATGAGAAGCTAGGTCGTGAACCATAGCTCTGATACCATGTTAAGAGAATATGGAAAAAAAGAGAATATGGAGAAAGTAAATATTGTATTGAATTGTCTAAGTTTTACATCAATACAAGATCCCTTTATATACAAGGAGGGATATCAAGAATAGATGATTCTAGAGAATATCCTAAAGATACATATCAATTCTAAAATATTCTAGAGATACACAAGATTCTAGAATATCCTAATTATACACAAGATTCTAGAATATCCTAGAGATAGACAAGATTCTAGAGAATATACATTGATGCTAGAATATCCTAGAAATACACAAATCTAGAATATTCTAACAATTTTCATGGTAGGATGTGACTGTGAAATTATGTGTGGAATAAGCTGAATTCAATTTGAAAATTTTGCAGAGATGTTGGCCGACTTGTCTTGGAGAGAAGGAAGCAAACATTAAGCCAGATCCAGATCTTGATGTTTTTTTGAAAGTAAGCCAATAGACACGAAGATTAGTATTTTCTTTAGTGGGAAAGAATTCTCTGGGAATTTCCTTTTTCTTCTGTGGTATCTTATTATGTACTTGTGATAATTTAGGCAGCATCACTAGAAGGGCAGAAGGCCAGTGTGGTCATAGACTATGTTCTCAAGGTGCTTGCTAAAACTCCTCTTGAATAGTAATAAACATGACTATCGTGCTGCATTCTAGGCATTTTCTGTTTCCATTTGTATAGTAATAAACATATCGTCACATTTTGGTTTCTGTATCCCTTATGAGTTTTCAAATTCAACAGATTTTGCGATTGGATGTTTGTGCTGACACTATGGTGGGTGCTGTATTTCTGGTGGGCAGAAGAGGTGAGTCACAACAGGTAGAAAACAAGAAGCAAATCTGATTAGCACCCAAGATTGTATAATCTTGGGACTTAACTCCTCTAATTTGTAGCTTTCATGCATTTACTTAGTTGTTTTTATTCGATAATGCACGTAAGGTATTTTTGTGTGTTTCAGGTAAAACGTGCTAATAAGTCAGCTTTGAACGCCAAGGGACGTTCTGGGATGTAACCAAATGTTCAAGTGTCCGGCGGTACACATTTACTTGTCACTGGATCCTAATGGCGTCATAAGGAGCCTCGTAGGACATTCGGTGGTCAAGTGGGCAAGGATCGTGCCAAGGCGTAGCAAGCAAGCCTAATGCATCGAGGATGGACCTCGAGGGTAACCGAGAGACCAAGCCCACATGGGACACCTCCGTCAAGTCCCGTTGATCAAGTTTTGAAGTATCGGAGAGCCGTCGGGGCACCACAAGGCATGAGATGCATCATAATCAAACCCAACCTTCTGTGGATCGAATTCATTTTCCTTAAATGTAAATTAACATCACATAGCAAACGCACAACTTTAGACAGCAATTAGGCAAAAGAGAGGAAATACTAGCACTATACCATCACAAAGTGAGACCCAATCACCGCATTGCAAACCACGACTAATAAGTAAATGGAAGGAGAAAAACTACAAACTCCTTAAAACAAAAGAGCAGAAGTTCAACAAAATAGTCAACAAACAGTCATCATAAGGACAAATATCCAGTTCCCTAAGACAACTAATTAATCATGACTTTCAGCTGCTCCTTCCAGCAAGGAGTTGGGCGGCTGTAGCAGATCTTCGATGGCGGCTGCAAACTTCTTCAGCTTCTCCCGATCAACTTCAGCCATCGTCTCCGCCACCGGCGGAAATCGAATCCCCGGGAATAAAGGGCGATACCATTCCTCCTTGGCAGCGCACAATTCGTTAAGGTCACGAACTTTCTCCACCACCTTGTCAGCTTCAAATTTCGATCGATCAAATTTATACAACTTCGCTTGGCGCATTAGATCATTCACAACACAAACGGTTCTCCCCAAATCATCTTTGCAGTTCAAATCTGTAAAGGTTCTTGGCCAGAACTTCAGAACCATATTCAATAATGAAGTCTCCGGATCATCGACAATATTACTAGCAAACAACTTTGAAGGATCCAGGGTCATAGCCTATATAAAAGCATGTAAGGGTTATGATTTGTACACAATCAATAATACATCATTTTGCGTTTTCTTCACAATTTCCTTGGTTTGGATGAGTCATGGATGCTAGCTAGCAATTTATTCGCATGTTATTACCCTTTGCGTGTCACACAAAACAAAGACAGAGAGAGAAAAATTGCAGAAGCGAAGAGAGAGTTAATGAAATTTCTTCCCTAACAGGAAAAAAAATTCTACCACACCCAGAAGGCCAGAATAACCTCAGACGAACAAACCCAACTATAGAGACGTCAAATTTAAATTGTTTGACTTTGTGGATCACATTGCCCCGCCTACATCTCCCAACTGCCACTAGTGTTTTTTTAGTTTTTTAAGGAGGGTAGACAAAATTAAATTCTCTTTAATGGCTCTCCCAACTCCCATGTCCCGCCTCGCAAAAGTATATCAATTACTCTCACGAATTATTATTCAATTTGAAAAATGCATCCGAATCTTAACGCAACGTCAACTAACAAACATTTCAGAACAATGTCGAGGGTAACTTTCCCATGCATACATCACATGTATATAATAAAATCCACTATCCATAGTACAAAACAGAACGGTTAGCGAAGCGAACCAAATGGTACCTTAAGAGCCGTGACAGAGGCATCTCGTTGTTGAAATTTGACTTCGTAGTTGACAACTCCAGTCGAATTTTGGTCTTCCGGTACTTGATCAATAGTTACTGTTTTGAAACGAATAAATTCTTCTCCAGGTAACAGCAAATCTCCTTTGGACGACCTCAGAAGGCTTCCGCCACCGAAAATCATCAGATAAGAAGGATGCCCTCCTTGGCTGTCGTCCCCGCCATACTTTGTCGCGTCGATGTTGGTGTGTTTACGAGCTATCACGGTGGTCACACTGATGAAATTGTTCTCGTCCGTAAATATTCCGCGAAACTCCCTGATCTCCATAACTTCATCCGTGTAGTTGATCAGCCTGGTAGCGTTATCACCATTGTTCTTATCACCCTTGATCAGACGACGAACCGCGTCCATAACTCCAATTGCAGGGTGGGTATTGCTGAGCAAAAATAACAATAATTTGCGGGGCGGTTATCGTGAGTGCAGTGGGGTTGGAGGATTTTTCATCGAAGGAGTGATTATTTATCGATGGTTCATGGCTACTTTTGTGCCATATTCCATCGAAAAGGAGTGGCTTTGGTGCCATATTCCCATGTGCGGTATAACTTGAGCGCATTAATTTTTGCTTTGCTTGCTTTATTCTCTTTCTCTTTTTCTAGCTGCTATAATGCTTTTACCCCCACCAAAATGAAAAAGACTGCCAATGAAAAGATGTAAATTTCTTATAAATTAACACATTTGGAATTCATGCTTTTTTGAAATTATAAAAAAAATTCCACATGCCACGATTGTGAGTTTTTTTTTTTCATACGACTAGTAAAATTCACATTTTCATGGTTCAAACATTGTCATGGTTCTTGGTCATAATCAAACATTGTCATGGTTCTTCGTCGGTCTTAACAGGGTTTTTCCTTTGTATGGATTCTTAATTAAGGCCATCCCCTTTGAAACCCACCAATATTCCCTTGCTCTTCTTTCTTGCATGCCTCCCTTGCTCGCTTTATTCTCTCTCTCTCTCCCTCTCTTCCCTGCTATAATGCTTTTACCCCACCAAAATGACAAAAAGGCTGCCAGTGAAGCAATGGCGATTCGCATGCCGATTGAACCGAAAAACAAGACCGACCAAGAACCATGGAGATTCCTCCTATTATTGTCAATAAAAGGCTCTTTTTTCTTTCCTTTTTCTCCCCCACCATCTCATTTTCATTTTCAGATGCCTCTTATCCATTGCCGTTGAAGACATGGGGGCCTGTTCCTTAGGATTTTGGATTTGGGTTTTAGGTATTGAGTGCAGAGAAATAGAGAGAGAGAAAATTTATTGGGGGCCATCCGCAGAGATAGAATCCAAAATCCAAATCCTAAAACGAACAAGGTCGGAGACTCCCACACCCCACAAAATTAAGCATGTCCGAGGTAGATAGCAAGGTTTTATACCAAATTTATTTTTGAGACACGAGGAACTTAAATAGACGTCATGCCCTATATAGATACTTAAGTCTTCATCCTAGTGAGTTTAAAAACTTATTTTTTCATCCTCAAATTCAAATAAACCCCAGATTACCTTTTCTCTCTCATAACCCTTCAAATCATTTTCTCTCCATTTTCTAGTTTATCTTACTATCTTTCTCCTATCTTTCAAATCTTTTTTTCTCCTAATCTTCTCTCTCAATTTTCTCCTCCTTAAAATCTAAATAAAAAATTTAAAATAAAACTACTATTCTCTCTCCAATTTTCTCTTTCCTAAAATCTAAATATTTCATGATCTAATTTTTATGACATATTTATGCAATTCATGATTTTTTTTCCCTAAACCTACCAGTTTCATGATTTATTAAAATATATCATCTATTTAATGACCTATTCCAACACTTATCCACGCCCTATTTCAACAAATTATTTCATGAAAAGTTAAGATTCAATAAATTTTATTCATAAGGAAAAAAAAAAGATCTGATAGATTACTAACATGAAACAAGTGAGTTCAAATATGGCAAGTTCCACGAACTAGACAAATTTCGTAAAACATGAAAAATTTCAAACATGATACAAAAGAGTTCAAAGTTCAAACACGATACAAGTGAGTTCAAACATGACAAATTTCTTAAAACATGATACTTAGAATGACACCCATTGCAACCCAACATTTCGACCGCAAACTTACTACAGCTCTTTCAAAATATGAAAACCTATCTTCAACATACCATCAACTACAACACAAATTTTGGCACAAGTAATCCATGAATTTCATGACATATTTAAGAAAATAATCCCATGTTTGGGCGGAACTCGGCAATGGCGGCAAACCTATATTCCTCCTTTCCTCTGGAGAAAGACAAAGAAGATGAAGAAGACGATGATGAGCTGGATGAATTCGTGGCAAATACTGACATGGGGAACGAAGTGTATGGTGAGGAGAAAGGTGGAAATGATGACGACAAGTCAAGGGGAGACAGGAATTTAAATTTGCATGGCAAACCCACGAAGCATGACAAAGGAGTAGGTGGGAGGTACAGTCTACGAAAATGGCGGAGTCGAACGGTCAGAATCGGATGGTTTCACCAAGTAAAATAAGGGAGGAGTCAATGGGTCCTACGGAATATTCTTGGGCCAGTGAATCAATGGAAAGTAGGAATGGACTTGTTAATGACTAGGAGTATAATGTTTCAGCACGTACATAATGGATTTAAGAAGGATAATAATGGGCCTTCGGGCTCAATGGATATTCAAACCACGGATCTCTCTGAATCTAATCATCCATCAGAGGAAAGTAGAATGGTAAACAGAGAAGAAAAACCAATTGGAATCGAGATCAAGGGTCTGGAACTCGGAGGGAATCAATCTAATGGTGTACCTCAACACTTGTCGAGGAAGGAAAAAGTGAATGAGTGAGCCGTTGGAAATAGGTGAGCTGGAGATCCAATCCAAAAACACTTTGGCAAGGGAGGTTGATTTGGACTTGGGGTTTATTTCTCACAAAGAGGATTATGTTGTTTCCAGTGGGATAGTAGAAGCAGCTGAAGGGTTACCTAGGCGAAACTCAATAGTTGGGAGCAAAGTTTCCGGCGATAGATCATCTTCTGATGCTATCCTTAAATTGGAAGGGAGAGTGAAGAGATCGGAGAGGAAAATTAAAAACAAAAACAAAAAAAAACATATCGCGGAGATTGAGACTAAGTGCAGTAAATTGAATCATAGAAATAAGAAGGGCCCTTATTCCTCACTGTTCTTTAAGTAAGTTTGCAAGATGTTGGGTGTAGGTTCTACTTTGGGCAATGAAATTAAAGGAGGGAGGAATTATAATTTGAAAAAATTTGTTGAAATGCAAGAGGAAGAATTAAAGGAAATGATCCATACTTGAGATGACTTTGAGAAAGAGCTTATTTCGGATGATGGTATTGCTTTCAAGGAGGGTGCCTTCTCTCTCTTTGGTTTTTTGATTTCGAGATTTGGTGGAATTCTTTCAGTTTTGCTTGTTGGTCTTCTGTTTTCGGTTTGGCTGTGTCTTTTGGTCGAGGATGTAGAGGATAGGGAGTTAGTATGTTTGTCTACAATAAGTTTTTTTTTTCTCACATGGGGGATGGCGTATCCTTTTATGGCTTGGTTATTATTTTTTATTTTGTTTTGTTGGCTCTTTGGCTTTTCATCTAGTTGATGCTGGGGGTTTCTATCTAGGGTCTGAGGCTCGTATTTTATTTTCTTATTAAAAAAAATGCTCGTTTTTTCTCACATGAGGCTCATTTTAGTAGAACGGTGGGTTGCATGCGTGAATTTCAATGTGCAACTAGCTCCTCTACTACTGCTACAGGCTTGCAAGTTGGAGAAGCTAGGGGCGGATGGCAAAAGCCGTGTGGAGGATTTCTCAAAATTAATGTGGATGGAGCATGGAAAAAGGGTTCTGGGCTGGGTGCTTTTGGGGTAATAATAAGGAATGAGATGGGTGTTTTTAGAGCTGCTCCAAATGGAAGACTAGATTGGTGTTCAAGCTATGGAAAGTAACAAGAAGTAGAGAGAAGAACTCAAGAACTAGAGAGAGAAGAAAGGGGAAAATCTTTCTTTTGTATTCTCTTTCGTAAATATCTCAATTACAGGGAACTCTTGGATTGCACGATGATCCCATTCAGTTACAATGCCAGCTGGCAAAACTAATATAAGAGCAAACACTACCTAAATCGACTTAACCAACTAACCCTTTCTCTAACAAACCTAACGGACTGACTTAACTGAACTAACTGAACCGTTAGTGTGCTTTGACAGCCCCCTGCAAACTCATGGGAGTATCGCAAACCATGAGTTTGCCTTTCAAGCAAAGAAACCTGTCCACACCCAAAGACTTGGTAAAAATGTCAGCAACCTGTGCCAAAGAACCAATGTGATGAATCTAAACTTGTTTACTCAGCACTTTTTCCCGAATGAAATGATAGTCCACCTCTACATGCTTAGTCTGAGCATGGAAAATAGGATTAGAGGCCAAAGCTATGGCACTCTGATTGTCACACCAAATCAAATGGGGTAATGTGGGAGAAACATGAACATCCAATAGTAATTGTTGGACCCAAGAAATATCAGCAGTTGTCTGTGCTAAGGCTCGATATTCTGCTTCCGTGGAAGAGCGAGCAACTGTATGTTGCTTCTTAGCACACCAAGAGATCAAGTTGGACCCCAAGAACAAACAAAAACCAGTAGTTGATCGTCGGTCCACATTATCCCCTGCCCAATCAGCGTCAGAAAAACCTGTTAAGGTCAAAAGGCCAGGCACAAAGTAAAGGCCCTGATGAATACAATCCTCAGAATCCTTTTTACAGCAATATAATGACTTTGTCGTGGAGCGTGCATATGTTGACAGGCCAAGTTGACAGCAAAAGAGATTTCTGGTTTGGTGAGAGTTAAGTAATGAAGAGAACCAACTACAGTCTTGTACCAATGTTGATCTTCAAAATAAGGGTCTGGAGCTAAGATAGCAGGTTTTGTAGAAGAAGGAGATGGACTAGACTTACACTCATACATGTCTGCCTTGACAAGAAGATCTGTAGCATACTTACTTTGGGAAAGAATAAGACTCTTACCATGTTTCAGAACTATACCCAGAAAATAGCTGAGGGAACCAAGATCTTTCATAACAAATCTTGTACTCAAAGTCTTGATATGCTCAGAAATAAACTCTGAATTACTCCCAGTGATAAGAATATCATCAACATATACCAAAATCAAAGTGATGTCATGATCAGTCTTAAGAGAAAACAATGAAGCATCTGCTTTACTATTAATAAACCCTTGTTGAAGGAGAAAACTAGAGAATAAAGAAAACCATGTTCGTGGGGCCTGTCTAAGACCATAAAGAGCTTTGTTGAGTTTGCAAACATGGTTTGGATGAGAAATACTTTTATAGCCAAGTGGTTGTCTCATGTAGACCTCCTCCTCAACAATGCCATGAAGGAAAGCATTGGATACATCTAATTGACGAATAGGCCAATCATGATGAACTGCTAAACTAAGAACAATACGAACAATTGGTTGTTTTATGACTGGACTAAAGGTTTTTGTGAAGTCCAAACCTTCTGTCTGTTGGTCACCATTTGCGACTAGTCTTGCTTTATACCGAGCTATACTGCCATCTGAATTGCGTTTGATCTTGTTGATCCATTGACAACCAATAACATTTGCTCTAGGAGGAGGTGGAACAAGAGACCAAGTCCCTTGCTTGACAAGGGCTTGGTATTCTTCTGCCATGGCAGCTTGCCACACATAATGTTTAATAGACTCAGAAAAATGAGATGGTTCAGTAGTAGGAGTAGAAGAAGCATGAGCTACTACAGTCAAACTCACAATAGTTTTAGCCTTAACAATCCCATTTTTAGATCGAGTAGCCATAAAGTGTGTGTTACTAGTGCAAGGAACAGAAGGAGGTTGAGAAAGGAGCTCTGTAGAAGCAAGTGGAGAATAAGAGACAGGTGAAGAAATAACAGCAGGAGCAACAGATTCAGGAGCAGAAGGAGAGAAAACAGCAGGAGTAGAATGTAGAGGAGATGAAGCATTTGAAAGAGGAACAAAAGAACAAGAAACAGAAAGAGATGGAGGTAGAAAATGCAGAGAAGATACAGAATAAGAGATAGGAACAGAAAGAGGAACAGAAACAGTGATATCATCAAAAGTGGTTAATGGTACATTGAATGTAGGAGTCACAGTGTTAGATGCAGACAAGGAAGGAACCAAAGTAGGATAAGGAAAATCATGTTCAAAGAACTTCACATGTCTGGAAGTATAGACCTTTGTGGTTATGGGATCATAACACCTAAATCCTTTAGTATTGTCACAGTAACCCAAGAAAACACAGGGTGTAGATTTAGGTAGCAAGTTATGTGCCACATATGGCTTACGCCAAGGAAAGCAACAACAACCAAATGGTTTGAGGTTCAAATAATTTGGTGTTGTTTTAAACAAAAGAACATAAGGGAGTTGAAATTGCAAAGAGGAGTGAGGTAAACGATTGGCTAGATATACTACAGTTGTTAAGGCCTCTAGCCAAAAGGAAACAGGTAATCTAGCTTGCAACAAAAGAGTGATAGTTATTTCAATTAAATGTCTATGTTTCCTTTCAACAATGCCATTTTGCTCAGGAGTATGAGGACAAGTTGTTTGATGGATCACTCTAGTTGAAAGAAACAAATGAAGTAGAAAGTGATTAATAAACTCTCCTCCATTATTACTTCTAACTGTTTGAATAGAAGTGCCAAACTGTGTCTGAACATATGCTTTGAAATCAGAAACTTTATACTTAACCTCTGATTTATAATGCATTGGAAATAACCAAGAAAATCTTGTGAAATCATCTATGACAATAAGATAGTACTTGAATCCTTTATTAGAAGCAACTGGAGATGGACCCCACACAACCATCTGAACAAGTTGAAAAGGTGCTGTAGTACAAGACTTAGAAACAGGAAATTGAAGCTTATGACTTTTAGCCATATGACAACAAGAACAATCAACTAACATAGGTTTAACAACTGGTAACTGAAACTGATTTATTAAAGAAGAAAACAAAGGAAAACTAGGGTGACCAAGTCTTCTATGCCAAAGTTCAGCAGAAGAAGTACCAAGAAAAGCAGTAGCAATAGCAGAACCACTTGTTGAAACAGAACACACTGAGCTAGAAGGAGTCAGAATTGGATACAAGCCCCTGTGGCATGGGCCCTTGTACAGAACCTTGAGAGTTTGCTTGTCCTGAATGACAAGACCATGTGAATCAAAGATAAGAAAGCAATGATTATCCTTGGAAAATTGATGTACAGAGAGAAGATTATGAGCAATTTGTGGAGTGTGCAAAATATGAGAAAGTTGAAAATTACCATGAGGAGTAGGGAGAAGCCCTTGACCAGTGTGAGTGACTGGCAGTGTATGCCCATTTCCAACTAATACACCTTCCTGTAGAGCTGTTTGTTGAGTCTCAACAAGGTTTAGATTCTGCAGATTGTTAGTAATATGGTTTGTTGCTCCACTATCAAAGTACCAAGGTTGATAGGAAGAACTTGCAGAATTATCAGCACAATATACTGATGGTGGTGCAGAACTTGAGCCATATAAACATGATTGAGGTTGAGGCAACGCATGATGCACAAGAAAACCAGCATAAAAAGATTGATAAGACACCACATAGTTTTCTGTAAGACTAGCAAAAGTAGGGTAAGAATGTGCTTGAGACATTGGTGGTGCAGGGAAAGAGGACTGCACAGATGTCTACATTGGAACCATAGGAGGTGCAGGCCTGAAACCTCCACCTGATCTGGAAAATCCTGAAAACTGTGATACAAGCCTTGGACCATGAGGAAAATTTTGATAAACTGGTGTGTTGACTGGATGAAAACCAGGATTCATGGAAGGCATCCATGGATAAGACTGAAAAAAACTGCCAAAACCCCTCCATGATGAACCAAACTTGTCAAATGGCATATTTAGAGGTCTATAGTAACAGTAGTTGGTGGAATGATTTGATCTACCACAGATCTCACATGGATTTCTAGGAAATTGTGAGCCTCTAGGTCCTCTTCCTCTGTTAAAATTCCTAAAGTTACTTTGAAAATACTGATGTTGAGGTGTTGACTGAGGAAAGGAAGCAAACTGATTATATCCAACTCCTGATTACTGAGAAGTGTCAACATGAGGTTGTGTGAGAGGTGTATGTGGAACAGATGACCTCGAGGGAGTATTATTTTAAGACAAATTACTATGTGAAGCCACCAAAACAGTACTGTGAACATCTACCTCTGAAGTTGCCTTACTTAACTGTTTCTCTTCACCTTTCATCATGGTCACAAGTTCAGCAAAACACACACTGTGACCTCTAGTACGAACTGCTCTAATAGCAGTCCTGAGTCCATTAAAGACAGTAGGTAAACCTTGTAAGGCACGAAAAACAAGCTCATCATCATCTATTAGACTACCAGCTGTAGCCAATTTTTGAGCCAAGTCCTGAATATTGTCAATATAGGCCTCTATGGTGGAAGTCTTAGACAAATTATACGATTGACCCCTAAGTTCTTGTACATGCGTCTCAGATAAGAAGTTATATCTATTTGATAAGGATTCCCACACTTGGTGAGCAATTCGAAGCCCTAAAACATAAGGTAAGGTTGCTTGGGACAGCGATGCAGTGAGACACGATTTAAGTTGTGAATCAATTAAATGCCAGAGACACTACAAGAAAATCGTTCTATAGCAACGGTCAAAAACGTCGCCAAAAACCCAAAAACCATTGGTAGGGACCAGTTTAGGCTATACCAACGGTTGGAGAACCGTCGGCCAAACCGTTGCAATATATCCATTACTGTAGAGGTATAGTAACGGTTTTGACGAGCGTTGGTACAGATTTTTTTTTACTAGCGGTTTTATTGGCAACGCTTATAACCGTTGCTAAAGGCAATTTTCTTTTTTTTAAAAACCAACCATTGTGTGACTAAGCCTCCACGTGGCACTGACGTGGCAGCCACATGTCGCCCGCGTGGCGCTGATGTGGCACACGAGTGGCAGCCTACATGGCACCCGCGTGGCAGGGGAAATAATCTTGCTCCTCCTGAGAATCGAACCGCCGACCTTGCATGTGCGCGCGCGTGCACAAACCAACTGTGCTAGCCCATAACTTGTGTAAAATCATACACCTTTTAATATTTATACTATACTAACCGGATTCTTTTAATCCTTTTTTTAAAAATCCGATTTATAGTAACGGTTATTGAAAACCGTTGCTATGGTCCAGTTTATAGTAACGGTTATTGGAAGCAATCGCTATAGTCCAGTTTTTAGTAACGGTTATTGAAAACCGTCGCTATGGTGTTGTAATCTACTAACTGTCACATGAAAACCATTGCTATAGTCCTATTTCTAGTAATGTTTTGCAAACCGTTACTATACACCATCTATACCGACGATTTTTTCAAAACCGTGGCGAAAAAATCCGTTGGGAGATACTGAATTTCTTGTGGTGAGAGAATAGGTAGGATTCAGAGTAATTTCACCTTCGGCATCGCGAATCTGAGGCGCAAGAACTACAATAGATCCATCGAGGTAACTATAGAAGCCATTTGCATCCATAACGTTCTCAACTTGAACTCGCCAAAGAGAATAATTGGAGCCATCCAACTTGATGTTGACAAGAGAATGAAAATTCGACATAAGAAATGCTAACCCTGGAGGTAAGGAAACTGTTGTTGTAGTTGAAGTAGTAGCTGCAGTCAAAGCCATGGAATCGAAGAAATTGTTGCAATTGATGAAGATTTCTGCTGAATTGAATGGACTTTCGTCTCAGAATGGCTCTGATACCATATGGAAAGTAACAAGAAGTAGAGAGAAGAACTTAAGAACTAGAGAGAGAGAAGAAAAGGGGAAAATCTTTCTTTTGTATTCTCTTTCGTAAATATCTCAATTATAGGGAACTGTGCATATATATAGCTCTTGAATTGCATGATGATCCCATTCAATTACAATGCCAGCTGGCAAAACTAATACAAGAGCAAACACTACCTAAACCGGCTTAACCAACTAACCCTTTCTCTAACAAACCTAACGAACTGACTTAACTGAACTAACTGAACCGTTAGTGTACTTTGACACAAGCCCCATGGTTGCAGAGGCATTAGCTGTTCGAATGGGATCCAACTGGACTAAAATCTGGGATTGAGGAATGTGCTTATAGAAGGTGACTCACAAGCGGTTATCAATATGATTAACGGTCTGGCATTGGTGAACCAATAAGTGAAGATTATTATTGACGATATCAAAGGTTTTAAGTAGATGTTTTGCTTCTTGTATTTTCTCTTATAGCCATAGATCCTCTAATTCAGTTGCGCATTTGTTGGATAGTAAGGGTTTAATTGGGTTGGGGTATAGTCGTTAGACTGAGTCCCCTCCCGTTTGGCTTCTTGATCCATTGTCTAGGGATAAAGTTTCCTCTTGATGTATTAGTTTTGAAGTAATAATATCACCGGTTATCGTTTTAACAAAAAACAAAAAAACAAAAAAAAGAAACAATACTCCAAATGCTAGAAATTAAAGAAAATTGATTTCTACACTCCCCTAATTAATGCACACACTCTTTTTTCATCTTCTAGCTGGTGAATTTACAGAATAGTATCTAATATTTATAAAAAGTGTATGTATGCAGGGACTATTTTGTAAATTCACCTGCTAGATCGGAGATGGAAAAATGAGTGTTTGCATCAATTAAGAGAGTATAGAAATCAATTTCTAATTAAAAATAAATTTATTTCCCACTTCTTTGTTTGAATTTGAAGATGGAGATGAAAGGCAAAAAAAGGAAACAGTTTATTTTTTTCACCTTCACAAGAGACGGAATGAGCAAGTATTATGGGACAAATGAAAAGATGGATCAAAATTTTGGGACGGAGAGGGTACATTTTTTTTAGTTTGAACTGCTAATTAAAGAAGGAATTTTATTAATATGAAGTTTACAAAGATTAAAGGAAACAAGGAAAACGACATCAATCACAACAAAAAATTAATATCCCAACTAGGGTGGCACATTAGCCCCGAACAAGAAGAGTTGGCGATCGAGAAGCCAACCATACTGTACGAAAAGCTAATACTACAAGAAAAGTGAAACCAAGTACCGGAGAGTCTAGCTATGGACTAACTAGCAGATACACAACAACAACAACAACAACAACAACAAAAATGGCACATCCGAAACTGCAAAATAACATCCCTTTTCCAGCAACTGCAGTATTTCCAACGTAATTGTAGCATTCCAATTCCTTGAACCATCACATAAAATATAATTAAGAATTGGGGCAGAATGCACTGTCACATGCATATATAGCTTCACACATTTAGCATTGGGCTTGACATAGCTTCACACATTTAGCATTGGGCTTGACAATAATACTCTCCCCGCAAAGCATCCACAAACTACCAACAGCTACGACAGCAGCCAAGAAACCAAAAGCATACATGCAGCGATATAAAAGCCTTTCTTTTTCTTTCTTCTCCGCAATTTCATCATCCTGTAGTACATGTGTTAGAATTCGTCCCGACATGCGAACCACGTGATGTGTCCTCAATTTTTTGTATTTCTTCTGCCAAATCATGGTATCTATGTACTCTTGTCCTATCTTGAAGAACGCAAACAAGTTGAGAGCGCCTGGTAACAGGGAGAGGAACAAGGGGAACCAGACGTCGCGGCACACCAGAGAGGAGTTGCTGGAGAGTGCCGTGAAGACGACTGCCTGCGAGACGAAATAATAATTTGCGAGGGTGAATGCCGACTTTTGGAGACTACTGATTCGGCCGCTCAGATTCTGAACAATTGTTGTGTATTCCGACAACTTCTTCCAGCTGAGTTCATCCCCTGCGTTTGGGATTGTTTGAGGGGCTGGGGGTAATTCAATTTCAGGATGTTCGTTTGGGGTTGCCATTAGTTTTAGAACAATTGCGAAACAACAAATTGAGAAATATCAGGCAAGATGCATGGCATGGTTTTCTTGACAATATACTTGAAAAGGTTTGAGCCATGAGATGAGAGAGAAACTCCCACTGTTGGCTTGTGAACTTATTTTCATGCACCTCAAAAAAGGTTGGACCACAGTATGCATGGCAACAAAGGTTGGACCCACGTTAAGTTACCCCAACTGTCCTTTTAACCCCAACTGTCTCCTTTTCTGATAGTAGCTAGGCTGCGTTCTTGTAAGTTTATAATTTGTTTGAAATTTATTTTGGTATTTTTTTTATAGATTTTATTTAGTTTTTTTGTCGTAATTTTTATCATTAATCGTTCACCTCAACTAGACGATTCAAAAATATAAAAATATGGATAAATGTTGAAAAAATTCATATAGGACGGCATTTCAGGCGAATAGGTCAGTTTAATATTTTTTTCGTTTTTAGTAAATTTTTTTTTATTATAATTTTGTACTATATAAATGCTCTCGTTGAGACGAATGATTAATCAAATAATTTTACAGAACAAAAATACATCTTTTTTTTTTGTTGGGGCCAATGAGGTGAGTGAAAACATAGCACGCAATCGCACAAGCATACAATTAATTTTACCCCAAAAAAAAAACCTAGCATACAATCAAGGGCCAACACAGGATGGAAAACTAGTGGTGAGGAAGGTTGTCGCGTTATCTCTTATGGTTGGCTGTGCTGGTTGTAGGCTCTGCTAGTACTAGGAGAGTAAGGCGGCTCTTTCAATAATTCTCTATGCTGTCTTTGGATACAGTTTTGGGATTTTTTGAGTTTGGTTTTTGAGATAATGAGTGGAGAGAAATAGGATAATGATTGAAAATAGAAGTAATGAGTGGAGAGAGATAGAGAAAGAAATGAGAATAATGATTGGAGAGTGGAGGGAGAAATGAGAGGAATGATTGGAAGTAGAGGTAATGAGTATTTTTTGAGTTGAAATTTTTGCAAGTTCCCATCCAAACAAAGCATTAATCATACACAATTACGTAAATTCTCTCACATTAAACATGAGGCCCACACACCTATGTGAGAGAGTTTATGTGATTGTGTGTGTGTGTAAGTGTGTGTGGTGGGATTGGGGGTTGGTGCTCTGCAACAGTTGCACAGCACAGCACCGTACTGTGCAGCTCAGATGTTGTCTGTTCAGCAATCCAACGGTTTAAATCTCATCTCCACCCATGTCGCATCTGATCCGCCTATTGCCGAGATGATATTTGAGTCGTTGAATTGCCGAACGGACGGCAACTAAGCTACAAAACACCAACCCTAGATCCGTGTGGTAGTAGCATAGTTGTTCCCTCTACGACATTAGCAGAACCTAACATTCTTTTGAAAATGACTATCTACCAAATGAGAAGTTTTTCACTGCCGAGCGGGTATTGCCGGTATGGCACCCGCTCGGCACATCTGAGCCGTCCGATTCACTTTTGGACGGCTCAGATTGAAACTCTCTCTCTCCTCTCATCCCAACACTTTCTCTCTCCTTTTTCTCTCTTTAAATCTGAGCCGTTCAAATACGAAATGGACGGCTCGGATGCACGAGCGGGCACCACGTGGTACCCGCTCGGCACTGAAAAATTTTCCCTACCAAATGGTCAGTTCATGAAATTTTTGAATTTATGCTTAAAATTGTGAATACCTATATAAACAGAAATACAAAAGATGGCAATAGAGTAAATCGAAATCGAATTTATGATATCTAATCCCATTTCTTATATATCCTGGTGGAGAAAATCAAAAACTCGTTAGAGCTTAATTTGAAATAATCGCATCTCTATATAGTACTTACCGTTGCAATTTGCACTAATCCTTGTTTCTACTAAGCTAAAAGTTGTAGTACTTGACTTTTTTGTTTGTCTTTATTAAAAAAATATTCGCGTTTGTAGTGCTGCGCCAAATTTTTGTGGATTATTTGTTCGTCTCGATGACAGGAATTAAAAAGTAAAATATTATGACATTTATCCAACAATTTTTCTAAATATCTGAGAAAAATGGGAAAAGCCAGCAATTTCGTCTTTTTCTTGAATATTTATTTCCAAAAAAGATTGACATAAGTGCATACCAACAAGACAGTAGAAAAAGTGAATTTGTATTTTTTTTATTTGGTACTTGAAAGTGACATAAGTGCATATACTAATGCCCAGTTCTACTTTCTCAAATAAATACTTAAAAATTAAGAATTT
Organism: Rhododendron molle; assembly: GCA_025413875.1. Taxonomy (NCBI): domain Eukaryota; kingdom Viridiplantae; phylum Streptophyta; class Magnoliopsida; order Ericales; family Ericaceae; genus Rhododendron; species Rhododendron molle. The sequence continues at coordinate 40,635,813 of CM046389.1, read as the reverse complement.
ATTTTCAAGTTTAAAAATAATAGGCTTACGAAAATAATTTTTAAATTTTTTTGTAAGGTTTGATAGATCTCATCGAAATCTATCAATCAAAATCTATATTGTATATTTTTTTATTTCAGTAAACCTATTATTTTTAAGCTTGAAAATTACAAATAAGTACTCCATCCGTCCCTTTTTAAGTGTGCTACTTTGTAACTCCAACTTATTAAAAAAATATCATCATTACATTTTTCATATCAACTTTTACCTCTACTTTCCTTACTTACCCTCTATGGAGATATCATCATTACACTTTTACTCACTAATTTTTCAAAATGGAATCTACTTTTAGGGGTAAATGGAAAATGTACCAACTTTTATTCACTAATTTTACAAAATTGACAATTATTAAGGGACAGCTCAAAATAAAATATTGAACTTTAAAAAGAAAAAGAAGACAAAGGGAGCACTTTTTTAAGGAACAAAACTGGAAAGCCATAGATCCGTGCAAGATTTTTCCACGTTTACGATCGATAATCGTGGGATCATAGGCCTAAGTGATTTTCCCTTTCGTTTATTTCTTTTACCTAGAACTTCCGGGTTTAACCCTTACCGTCAACAAAAACTCATAAGATCATTGCAGGTTTTTGAGGTTTTTCACTTTGTGAATTCAAACAACAATTTAAATGCGCATAAGTTCACCCGGACATCCGCTTATTTAAAAAATAATATCTAAATTTTGAGTACTTTGTTTGATCGAGTAGACATTTAAATTAAAGAATGTTTAGGAAAACATAATATGTTTCCAACAATTTAAATACTCCGTTTTTGCTTATATTTGAAAGTCTTACTGTTTATCTTTCAAAAGAACGAACACATAGAATTACTACAATTACTTGTTGTATGTACTCTAGTACGTCCTATTTGCACAAGACTCTGCTCATGACATCCTAGCTAGTAGAAGGCAAGCTTGGTCACACAAAAATAAGTCGAGGGCCACATAAATGGTTCCGTATACCCTGATATATGGGGAAAAACAAGAGAGATAACTTATTGATTCCCTATCGGCTACTGGCAGAGCCACTTGAAGACGAGTGGGTGCACGGACCCCCACTGAATACTCTCTATTATTTTTTTGTTTTAATTTTAAATTACTTCTATAAATTGGCTTCTTATTGTTTATTTAATCACTTTAATACATTTTGTATATCATTTTACTCTCAACTTTTAATTTCAAGTATTACAACAATTTCACTCCACTTGCAAATTGAGATGTTTATTACCAATTGAAACTCTCCGATGCATAATGTCCAAATTTGCATAAGCATTTATTAATTTTTCAAAGCAAATGTATTCTCTTCCATTTATCTTATAAGTGGTACATTTGACAAATATCAAAGATGAAAAAACCTGCTCATAAACAGAGGAAAATTTTCAAGCCCAAATACATCGAATGATCTCTAAAACTCTCCTGCCAATGTGTTTATCTGAACTTTGGCCCAACTAGCCTTGGGCTTAGTACTACCTATGTCCCATAAAAAAAATCTTCTAAAAATGATACAATTTTTTCAAGATAAATGCAAACTTTTCTTAAAGAAAATGTATTATTTTGAAGTTCTCATTTTGCGGACCAGAAATTTATTTTGAGATGGAGGGAGTATAAAAGAACCGTCTCATATGAATCATGAAAACTTCATTTCCCCACTAAACAAGGGTTTGTTTTTTTCTGTTAGACATGAAAACCTGACCACATTCAAGCCAATTTCCAAAAATAAAATGACCTTTGTAAATACAAATATTGCACCTGCATACATTAAACTTAGCTCACCAAGCAAGTAGGAAATTGGGTTTAGTCCCAAAATCCAGTCATGTCGGATCAAATCACTATCTTATGCAAACGGACCGTGGTCAGCACCAAGCCAGTCCAGCCCGGGAAATTCCACCACCTATCGGCTCTGGACCGGGTCATGGAACCCAACTGGATCCGAATGGTGTACTATTACAAGACCCCCACGGGTCGGGCTGCCGGGGCAGTAACCAAGAAGCTGAGAGAGTCCATATCGGAAATGCTAAACGAGTTTCCTATGGCGACGGGCCGGTTACTGAAAAACAATGAAGGGCAGTGGATGATCAAGTGCAACGACGCAGGAGTGAGACTGGTGGAGGCACGGGCGAAAGGGAGCGTGGAGGGGTGGTTAAGGCGCACGGATAGGGAGAAAGAGCTTTTGCTTGTACATTGGGAGGATATGTATTACAAGCCCTATTTTTGGTCTACCTTTTATGTTCAGGTAAATATCTTATTTCGAAATTTGGATTTGTTTGAAGCATTTTCCCCCTTGTTTGATACGGGGGAAAATGTCCAAAATCCTTATCGGAAAGTTATGCTCATTTGCCTCATATTATAGTGAGAAGGTAGAGACATTGGTTTTTGGCGTATAATGTTTTCGGTGTTAGTTCGCTAGTTTGGTACTCGTGTTGGTTCACCGAGGTGCATCCAGTGCCAGTTCGCAAGATCGAAATTGTGAGATTTTAATGTTAGAATTTGAAAAGTTAGACCTCCTGATTGATTATCCTTTTGGAGATATAACTGTCTCTTTGATGCATTCAGTTATTTGGTGTGCATTGAAATTTAATTTCTACCATTTTGAGAACCAAAAAAAAGTTAAGTTATGCTCATTCGGGCTAGCTAAATCTGTACGCACACATCTTCTTGCCATTGGAGTATGAGTTCTAAAGTTTTTTTTTCAATTTTTTTCGTTTAGATTACCTGGATATATATGGAAGAGAAAATCCTTGCCATGGGGAGCTTAATTAATTTATTATTCCCATTGCAGCTCACTGAATTTGAAGAAGGCGGTCTAGCAATCGGCCTGAGCTGCACCCACCTCCTAGTTGATCCCCCTTCTGCTGCCATGTTCATCAAGGCATGGGCCGACATTACCCTTGGCAGCAAAATGCTCACTCCTCCTCTCTTCCAGCCACTACCACAGCCAAAACCTGGCAACAAAAACACCAACCACCAAACTTACACCGCCTTAATCGATCATTACAAAAAATCGATACAAAATCCAATTCCTGACATGGATAAGCAACATGCAACTGTTACATTCGGGTTTACAGACGAAATGGTGCAATCCTGTATAGCCATGGCTAAAACCGTAGGTGCACCCGATGATTCATCCCTGACGCCCTTTGAAGCCCTAGCTGGGCTATTTTGGGTTTGTGTGAGCAAAATAAAAGGACAAGGAAATGGTACTCTAACAAACATGTCTATAAGTTTGGATATGAGGGAATCCCTAGGTTTGGACAAGGGCTTCTTTGGAAATTGCATGGTGTACCATAAAGTTCCTGCATGGGAATGTTTGGGAGATCAAAATGGATTATCAGAAGCAACTTCTGCTATTGGGGAAGCAGTGAAGATGATGGAAAATAAAAGGATACTCGATTTGATTGTGTGGTTGGAATGTAATAATTTTGAATCCGATTCAATATCCACAATTAGCGGTCGAGACCTAATTTGTGCTAAGTTGGATAACATGGTGTCAAATTCAACCATATTTGAAGATTGTTATGATCCGATTCGAGTTTCTTGTTACATTGAGCCTGTGTTGGGAGAAGGGCAAGTACTAATCCTTCCGTCGCCACCGGGGAAGGGCGGATTCAGCAGGGTGGCTATGGTTACTCTACCAGAGGATGAGGTTGTCAAGTTGTGTGAAGATGCTCTTCTCCTTCAATTTAACCCGACTATTTTGATGGGAATAGGCAAATCAGAAAATATTATTTAAGTTCATTAGGCTATAACAAGGTAATAGATTGTATCGTGCGTATATTTGATTACCCATTTGAGTCCCTTAAAGACAGAGCTCTAGATAAGAATACTGTTAGTGAGGATAAGGGTTAAAGTTACACTTATATGCATAGATAAATAAATAAGAACACCTAGTATAAAGATCTATGTGTGTGTTGAGATAGATACATATATGTATCTCGATGTTATTGTGAGGAGGAGTGCTACAATACACACCCCTTATTTGGGTGTGTATCATATGCTCCTTCATTGATTACCATTAGATGTTTGAAAAATGATCTGGACCCTTTAAAATGTTACGATAGGTTACTAACAAATAACATGTTACCAGTGCAATAGGTAAACCCTATGAATTAACAAAAATGGAAAGAAATTCCCCTCAAGCCTCTCACTCTCTTCCCAACCAGCGTGTGTCTTTCTTTTCCTTTGAAGGCTTAGGGCCAATTTTATTTTTATAATTAATTTATGTTAAAAATAATAATTGTATTTTTTAAAAACTTTGAATCTAAAATTATTTCAAGTGAAAATAATTTACTTCTTTAAAATATGTTGATCTCAATAATTATTAAAGAAAAAAGATACTATCATTATCATAATGTAATAAAAAGTCAAGGCATTTTTTTTTTACATGATTTTTAAAGGCCAATGATTTTGGCACTCCCCATTTTGTTAATGACACTTCCAAGGGGAGTGCCAAAATCAATTCCATTTTTTTAATGGCACTCTCAAGGCACCCTAGCTTTTTAAAGTGTTTTATATATGTAGCCAATTTTTTTGAAAATTTTTGAAATGTTATGATGTTTAACATTTTTCACGATACCTTTAATTGCATAATGAACTTTCACATGCAGATCAAAAAAAAATATTTCACACAAATAGTCCAATTAAAAGGAATAGCGAAGTCGATCATCCGTATTAATCAAATAGGAAACACTAACAAAGTTAATGGGTGATGAAGAGAGTGATGGTGACGAGATAAATTTATCAATACATTTTAGAGTTATGTGTAAAAGACAACAATTTTTAGGACGTGCTATTTATTTTTTGGTCAATAAACATACTACTAGAGTTTTGTAAATTTATGCTCGCATCCGAATTACAAATAACTAGTACTCATATTTGATAATGTAATCGATTACAGTATTATCGATACCAATCAATTACGCAATTATAAAGTCTAATCAATTATGGAATTGAACATTAACACAATAGATTACATATTTGATTAACTACGTACCGTTAAAAAAATTGATTAAGTAATTGATTGCACAATTGATTATACGTTATTGAAAAGTTATAAAATGGACTAAAATGTTACGATTCCATTGTGAAAATGTTACGAACTGAAAATGTTACGATTTTTTTTTATAAAGTTATGAAACACACCGAAATGTTATGAATCTGTTGTTATAAAGTTACGATTGATTATTGTAAAAGTTACGATATGCACTAAAAAGTTATGATTTGTAAGAAAAATATTATGAATGAAAAGTTACGAATTTTTGGTATAAAAATTACGATAGACCTAAAATGTTATGAATGACCGATTCAACAGGTAATTTTTTATGAGGTGACACAATATGGACCACACAATAGGTGCATATGATACACACCTTAAAGGGGTGTGTATTGAAGATTTTCTCAAGAAATTTCTTGGGACTTGTGAAATGAATAAATAATTATTGTGGTTATGTTTACATTTAATTAGTGTTTCATTTATTTGTTTTAACAATGAAGAAACAATATTTGGATAAAATGGTACTAAAAATCAATTGACAAAAGATTTCTAAAAATGGATGTCAAGGAAATATGACATAAGTACTCAAGAACATGGAGTGTGTTCTCAGTTAAGTCTGTGTATGATCTATGGGAGGCTTATGTTTTTACCCCCAATACTAGACTTCGATCTTTGTGGAGAAATCTTAGTCCTCCGAAGGTAGAGATTTTCGTATGGTTGGCATGTCAAAACAGAATTGCGACGAGATCGGTCTTGCACAGCAGAAATATTATTTTGGGAGTGGAAGAACAACATTTGGCATGCCCATTTTGTCTACAGGAAGAGGAAACGCCAGAGCATTTACTGATAACATGCCTGTTTTCTTAGAAGGCTCATGATTTAGGTGTACCCTTGGGTGTATCTTTGGGTGTAATTTTGTTTTAATTTTGTTATTTTCTGGAGGTTGTGGTGAATTTTCTAGTTCTCTCTTCCCTTCTACTCGATGTACCCTTTCGAGTTAAATAAAATCTTTTCCTTTGCTGAGGAAAAAAAAACATGGAGTATGCTCCCGCGCGAACTGGTGTTGAATAATTTCTTTACTACGGAGCAATTATTCAATACCGCACTTATGTGACAGTGTTTTTGGAAGGTGAAATTCGGGGTGGAACTTACAATTCACGTGAGAGAAGTCGAACCATTTTGCTCCCAAAACTGTATATATACTATATAGATTATGTGAGAGCAAGGATCATTAGTCATTAGACTCTTACTATTTGAATACTCAGTTGATTTAACCCTTACTAGCAACATGCTAAATGACCATTTCAGAATGGAATCTCTTCATCATACAGATTAAAAGTACAATGTGATTAATTTCAATGCAGTCGTCATTTTCCTCATCTCGTATGAGGAAGAGATAAAGTTGTGAATTAATCAACTAGTTGAATATCAGTCGGTCTTATTTGTTTTGAGGTCTCAAAATTTTTAGACACGGCCTTTTAATAGATTTTCTCTATCTATCTCTCTTTCTGCTTATTACTCTCAATAATCTTCCCTAAAACCCAAACCGTAGTCTTTTAAGATTAAAAGAAAAAAAAAATGGGAGCATCACCTTCTGGAGAGAGAAAATCCTCTTTCTATGGGCTTCAGCCACCCCCACTTCTTGGACTGTTCCCTTCCCTTGTGTGGCCCTTCCCCCCACTCCTCTTGATGGTTGTGAGGTACTAGCGATTATCTGTCCAAGGAGAGAAAGCCTATTGCCCTCTTTATTTATGAATTATATCCAGCCACCACCGATTAATAGTATCGGCAACAACGACTAGTGATGAAAATGAGCTTCGGCTTGCTACTGCAGATTTGATTTTCAAGTCCCTTTCGTAAGAGAGGATGATGATTTCCAACACCGAGTGCGACTTCACTTTTGACGACTTTCTTCTTGTAGCTCGGGTAGATCTAGACTTTTGGTTCTTAGTTGATGTCTTTTTTTTTCTTCTTAGTTTGCGATGATTGTTTTCTACAAAGGTAAATGTTGTTCATGATTCTGCGAGGAAAAAAAAAATGAAAATTAAAGAAAAAGAAAGAAAGAACATGAGTTGTATCACTTATATAAGAGACTCCCATAATGTGTGCACTTAAGAGGCGGTGGCTACAGTTGGTGTGGTGGTTTGGGTGGTGGCTGCCGAGAAGGGGAGGGGCGGCGGTTTGTTTTTTTTATTTTTTGGTACTTCGGAATGAATCATATGTAGGGATCGACCCGCGATTTGGTTGTTGATGTTAGGGTTAGGGTTAGGGTTTCTTTTCTTTTTTTGGCTGGGCTTGTTCCATTAGATTTCTTTGATTGGTTTTTTACCAATCGAGAATTTGAGTCTCTAGTACAGGATTATTCGTAGCTTAGTTCAGAAATATGATACCATTCTCTTTGTTTCTATTTAGTCTTTGTAACAATTTTAAAAATTAATAAAAAAAAAATTGCCGTTCAAAAAAAGAAAGGATGAAAAAGATCATGCAAACGCAAAAGAAATGAGTCTTATCAGCTTGTGGAGTCGAATTTACATGACAAATGTATCCCATGTTAATGTTTTGTGCTCCATAGAGGATTCCAATTTTTTTACTTGATCCATCACAGCTAAAATGATACGCCATAAAACACTCGTTCTCAAAGGGATGAGTCCCGGCCATATCGGATTCCAATTTTTTTACGAGTGTTCTATATATGTATCCGTTATCCCATGTTCAGGTTTTGTGTACGCGCAATTTGCATCACTGTGGTTTGTGGTCGCGCGATTTCATGACTCTACGTACATGTTTAAATAATCCGAACCATATATTTATTTTTTAAATATTTAAATATTCATCCTCTTTATTCAAGTCATATAAGAATTCATCTCTCCCTTTTTTCATGTTTATGTTTTCATCCTTCTAACATGTGAATTCCCATTATTATCCTTCATATTATAAATATATATATATGGGGACGGTTCTAGAGACAATAAATTTGACAATACTTTTGATAATATATTTTTTGGAGCCCCACACAAATAATCGGAGCCGTTCAATTTGTTTAAAACATGTTTTTAAGGGTTCCTGTAAAAAATCATCTTATTTAGACATCGGCAAGGGTTTGATCGGCTCATTCAATTTTATCCTGTCAAATTTGACAGGAATCAACTAAATGAGCCGATCATGCCTTTACCGATATCCAAATGCGTTAATTTTTTACGGGACCCCTTAAAAACATGTTTTAAATACATTGAGCGGCTCCGATCATTTGTTTGAAGGTCCCATGCGGGATTTCAAAAAATCTATTGTCAAATATATTGTCTCTAGAACCGGTCCCTGTATATATATATATATATATATATATATAGAGAGAGAGAGAGAGAGAGAGAGAGACTTGTACTATTTCCTACTAGGTGAGGCGCGACGTGCAAGGCACGTTCGTCATGCCCGTTGTGGAGAACGGTATTTGAAATCCTAAACGAAGGTGAGTGGAGGATATCAAAAGAAATCTTGATGGAGTCAGAAGACTAAAAATTTAGGTGTCTTTGGGTGTAATTTTCTATTTTTTTCCTTGTCTTTCGAGGGTTGTGGTGAACTTTCTGGTTCTCCCTTCCCTTCTACTCGATGTACCCTCTTCGAGTTTAATAAAATTTTCTTTTGCCGAGCAAAAAAAAAACGAAGGTGAGTGGAACCCAAGTTGAATGCACAAGTTTGATATGCCTACGTACAGTTCAAAAAAAAAGTTTGATATGCTTATACAGTTCAACAAAAAAAAAAGTTTGATATGCTTAAGTTTTCTGCATAAGTTTTTTTTTTTTTTTTAATCATAGTCTGCATAAGTTTGTTACACAAAAGATGTCTACAAAGATTGTTATGCATAAGTTCGATACACATTATGAATATGGGCAATATTCAACAACTATAACGAATACACAAATTCGCCATCGCTTAGCCCACTTTCCATGAATAACCAAAGTTATTAAAACAAATAAAACGAATGGAATCACAAATACATTCATAGATTGAAAAAACAAACACAAAGCCTAGAGTTGACTATGATGCTCCAGGTCATTCATCCACCACAATGCTGGGTTCTAAAGTTGACTCCAGGTCATTCATCCACCACAATGGCATACAGTGTTGATGGGACCAGGTTCACAAGATGATTCTTATTTTCTACCTTTCTTGTGTATATCTTCTACGTACAAAAATTCTAACTGAAGCCTCAGTTTCATGATCTACTGGGGGGGCATTTGGCAGGTAGTTCTTGATCAAATTCTGGGACATGGAAAGTGTAAATTATGTTTACACTTTCATTCAAACTCGGACCGAGGTAGTTACATACTAATAACTGAATTTACCAAAAATAAACAGTAATATAACGGAGAGAGAAGGAATGTACCTCGAGAGTCTGAACAAATGATTCAAAATTGAATATGGAGAAGCAGATGTAATGAACTCAGGGGAGTTTTTCATTGTCTGCAATGGCTGCCGTAGCGATCCATGGTCCTTTTGAAAGCTTCGTCTCCAGATCTCTCTCGATGAGGTGAAGAATAATGGAAGTTTGAGCTAGATGACATTAAATTCGAACTTGGGGCTCTCGACCTGCTCAAACCTCTGCAACCCAAACCCACAAACAGTTGCATTTGCTTTAGTTTTCTTATAAGCGCATTACAAATTTACAATTTCACACATTCTGATGAGGGGTCTGATTCATACAGGGTGTACAAACTGTTGGACTCGTGTCTTGTGTGTGCTTTATGCCGTATGTGTGTGTTTGAACGAAAAAAGAGAAGGCAGTAGAGAAACATATGTAATTAGGAATACATGTGATGTTTAGCTGTGTATAGATGGACATTAGGTCAGTTCCTAATTAAGTTTTAGTTTTGTTACACCAAAGAATCAGAGTTGTGGCAATTTAAACCTTAATCAGTTGAAGCTCTAAGGTTGCTTGGTGTTGTAAACATATATTTATACACATGTAAAGGACTTAGCTGTCAGACAAAGTGGTTCTTTGATTAATTTGGTTAGGAATGTTACAGCCCATTGACCCCGAACCGATTCTAAACCCATGCCAACTCACCATCAAGAAGGCCCAGAATATTTTAATTTCATTGTTGAACATATTATGATATGAAGCAATTGACAAATATATAGGTTGGTCCGAGGAATAAGTACGAAAAGGAAACAAATCGAATGGAAGGAAAAAAAAGAGGTAAAAACCTGGCTGCAGTTGAAGAGCTTCACATCCTTTCTTACAGATTTTGAGGCATACATTGGCGGATAACGAACATTATACCTTCAAAATCACCAAATTGAATTGATGCAACAGAATAATGAGCTATTCTTTGAAGAGAGAATGAGTTTGAATATTCCATAAGCATTTGCTTTCAAGAAATATTTATACTTGTTGGGTGCAAACAACCCAATTATTAAGCATTGCAAACACTCACCAAAAGTTTAAACTATCCAACAATTCTTTTTGCAAGAGTCAAACATACTTACAGCGTAGTTGTTCTATGTTCACAGTGGACTGCTTCTTTCAACTTCTCATCTCATAAGACCTACTGAAACAATAAACAATGTGGGGGTGAGCTACAGTGATCATACCACTTTTGAAAGAGCTTGTTAAGAGCAATTGATGTCCAAAATACGGGATTTCCTCAAGTAAAGCTGGTCCCACTTAAAGTGGAAGAAGCCACATGGTCTATTAAGGAAACCACGGTCAGTTCAAGAAAATATAGCATCACTTCCATGCTATACTTTGAAGATTTCCATGGGAACACTTCCATGTCACGTGACCACCAAACGAAGTAATTACCCAAAACCATATATAAATAAACCTCATAGGCTGATTGGCATGCTACCGTTGCTAGCAAAAAACATTGTACATTCTACGGTGCATAAAAATATCACAATTTATAAAGATATAAGTTGTGTCAAGGGTACTCACCTTTTACATGACCCAGTGAGCCAAGTCCCCGTTCATTTTTTGAACTCAATCGCCGAATCTCCAGCCTTGCTAATGCCTAAACACAATCCACATTTATGAAACTATGAGTTCTTATTGCAAATGACGTTATTCACAGTTGGAAAAACAGTTCACAAGGGGGGCTAATATTGAAAATTGACTTTGAACGGGCATACGATTGTGTCGATTGGGGTTTTCTGTTAGATCTTTTAGCAAAAATGGGCTTTGGAGTGAAATGGTGTGGGTGGATTAAGGAGTGTGTCTCGACAGTGTCTATGTCAGTGTTGGTAAATGGCTCTGCTTCAAAGGAATTTAAGATTGAGAGAGGTATCAGACAAGGGGATCCATTATCCCCCTTTCTATTTAATATTGTGGTAGAGGGGCTTAACATTTTACTGGAAAGAGCGAAGGAACGGAACATTATTAAAGGAACAAGAATAGGGGTCAATGGGGTTACGGTGACGCATCTTCAATTTGCGGATGATACAATTCTTTTCTGCAACAATGACTTGGAGGAGCTGTCTAATATTAAAAGGATCCTTAGATGCTTTCAGCTCATGTCAGGACTAAAGATTAACTTCTCCAAAAGCTCCTTATGTGGCGTTAAAGTTCCTCAACAGGATGTGCTGTCTCTAGCGCAAGTGATGGGTTGTAAAGTCGATCACTTACCAATTAATTACTTGGGCTTGCCTTTGGGTGCTAGTCCCAAAAGGCTCAAGACGTGGGATCCTGTGGTAGAAAAGATGGAACGACGATTAAGTGTATGGCGTGGAAGATACAATTCTACTGGGGGTAAACTCACCTTGATCAATTCATCTCTTGTCAATCAACCTTTATACTTTATGTCTATCTTTAAAATGCCAACGGCAGTAGCAAAATCGTTGGAGAAAATTCAAAGGAAATTTTTTTGGGGGGACACAATAGACAAGAGGAAACTCCACCTGGTTAAATGGGAGGTGATTTGCAAGAAAAAGGAGAATGGGGGTCTAGGAGTGAAGAATCTGTTGGTGCAAAATCTGTCCCTTCTAGCCAAGTGGTGGTGGAGGTTCAATAAGGAATCTAATTCGTTGTGGGTGAGAGTGATCAGAGGGAAGTACTATTTGGAGCAGGGTTGCTGGTTTCCTAGTATGCCAACCTCTGGAAGGGCCTCAAATTTATGGCGGGATATCTGTGCAGTTGGGGAAGTGTCCTCGTGTATTGGAAGTATCATCCAGGAGGGTTTTCGAATCCAAATTCGTTTCGGCTTGGAGATTTCTTTCTGGAACCATGTATGGTTGGGGGACACAACTCTTAGGGAGGAGTATCCCCGTCTGTATCTAATTTCTACTCAAAAAGAAGCAGTTGTCAATGCAGTTTCGGATGGTATTGGAGTGGATAGATGGAATCTGTGCTTTAGTAGAGAGTTACGCGTTTGGGAAGCTATTCAAGTGGAGGAATTAAAGCAGAAGTTACAACCAATTTTTCTAGACTCGTCCAGTCGTGATCTCTTGAATTGGAGATGGTCCTAGGATAATCGGTTCTCGGTGAAATCGGTGTACAATCAGTGGGAAAGCAATGAACACTCAAGAAATCCGGTGTTGGGAGCTCTGTGGAAGAACCTTAGCCCCCCTAAGGTGGAAATCTTCACTTGGATGGCTATGCAATCCAAGGTGGCTACGCGTTATGTGCTTTTGGGTAGAAATTTGATTCCAGAGGGTCAATCTACTTTGTGCCCTTTTTGTTCGTTGCATTTGGAAACTCCACAACACCTATTTTTGCATTGTCATTTTCCGTGGGATGTTTGGTCACAGATTCTAGACTGGTGGCATTTGAGATGGGTGTGTCCCGCATCTCTGGAAGCTCATTTCGAGTGGTGGATGGAAAGTAGATTCAGAAATTTGGAGAAAAATTTGTGGGAAGCTACTTTCTTTGTGACGCTGTGGTCTTTGTGGTTGGCAAGAAATGATTATGTTTTTAACAATGCCACATCAGGAACTGAGGTTGTGGGTGAGCAGATTAAAACTAGAGTTGCTATGTGGATAAAGGCAAAGTTCAACATTAAGGTGTACACGGTCGAGGAATTTAAGGTTTTTTTGGATGGAATTAGATTGTTGAAACTGTAAAGAATGTGTGCAGTGGTGTATGAGGTGTTGTTTTTCCTCCAACTTTCTGTTGGAAGTCATTGTAAGGGGCGTGGTTTTATTTTCTGTAAGTTTGTTTAGCTTATGTCGTTCGAGCCCCCTCGATATACCCTTTCGAGTTGATATAAATGTTTCGTTTGGCGAGAAAAAAAAATTATGAATAGTTCAGCCCTTCCAGTTGCACAATACAATTTCAGCAATTTAGGCACTAAATTGTAGCTTAACAATAACTTTCATTATATAAAAACACATTTTCCCAAACACACAAACATAATTGCATTAATTAGTCAACCGATTTCAACTTCAAGTCTTAAGTTTCAGCACTACTAAGGTATAGTTTGAGCTCTTGAACAACAAATTCAGTGGGTAACTACTACCACCAACGTATTGTTAGTCAAAATCCACAGTTTCTGCACTTTCAAGTTAAGTTAGAGTAATTTCCACCATATCTAAGTACATAATTTCTTAACCCAAGTTATGATGGTTTAATTATAGATCCTAGAAAAACAAACCACTGAAACTAACAATTGGTATCAAACTAGTAGGTAGAGTAACATCTTACCAAGAGAAGCAAATCAAGATTTGATAACCCATAAGTTCCTTCAATTCTTCTTCTCTGCTTGAACCCTCCCCCCTCTCTCTCACACACTAACCAAAGAACCATGTAATCAACTTTACCTCTCTGCAAAATCAATACCAACAATCACAATCACAATCAATACCCAGAGAATTAGCACTAACAAACACATGCAAAGCCGAAAAATCAGATATATCGAAACAAAATTCAAAGAAACCCCTAGATCTACAAACAAAAAGGATTAACACCCACAGAAAATATGTATACCTTGTGTGATTTCTGGTAGTCGGGTTTCATGGCCTAGGGTTTAAGATTTGACAGTGGGATCGTCCAGTGAGTGTGACTTGACTGGTTTTCTTGCTTTGCTCATACTCTCTCTCCATACCTGAGGAGCTTATGGCTAGTGACCGAGATGACCGGCGTCAGTGACAGAGGCTATGGATGATGGACGAGAGAAGACCGGTGATGAAGGCTGTTTTTTCAATCTTCAAAAAATAAGAGAGAGATAGAGAAATGCCATGGAGTCGTTAACAACAACTGCAGGAGAGAGAGAGAGAGATGCCATGGAGTCGTTAACAACGATTGCAGGAGAAAGAGGGAGAAAGAGATGCCATGGAGTCATTAACAAGGAGAGAGAGAGAGAGAGAGAGAGAGAGAGAGAGCGGGGGGGAATGCGGCCATGGAGTCGTGTCTGCGTGAAATTGCAAGAGAGACAAAGAGAGATAGAGTAAAAGGAGAATGAGAGTAGAGTACAGGAAGAAATTTTTCGAGTGCATGACCGTCCCATCCCAAATCAAAGACACCTGTGATATTCCCTTCACCCATGGCGCCACGTAACTCACAAAAGAGAAGAAGTAAAATTACCATACCACCGACTTGACCAACACCCCAGTTCAAAAAGCCAAGCGAGAACTGATTCTTATTTAAGAGGAGTAGGAAATGCAAGGGATTCAGATGAATAGGAGGATTTTCAAACTTTCAAATAAACAAATCCCACTTATTTCTCTTTCCATTAATTGCGGACGTTATCTTAAGTTTTCAAAGAGGTATATAAAGTTCCATATATGGAGTTTAGTCCTACTCCAAACAGTCACTTTTTTTTCATGAAGCTACCTGTTTTGATGGTAATTTAACCACGTTTCATGAAATAAGATTGAAAAAAATATTTCATGAAAAGTTTTTATAACAATTACGGTCAACTTACCATGATCCATAGCTGACTGATCATGCTAGTCTAGTTAATATTCTATAACATCTTTGCGGAAAATACATGAACATTTGAACATGATCAATACATGCAAAATATGGTCAACTTATCATGTTATGTTGAACAATACCAGTTTTGATGAAAAATAATCCATGTTTTATGAAATAAGGTTGTGAATTAGAATTCATTGTAAGTTTTTATAAAATTTGCGATCAATTGACCATGATCCAATATTGCTGAATTCACAGTTGCTGGTAAATATTTTAAACAACATGTGTGTAACATACACGAACAATTTAATAATTTCAAGTTATGCTAATTGCTGATCAATTGGCCAATACCATGTTCATTGCAAGAGGATACAACTTGAACATGATCAATACACGTGGATCAATCTCACACTGCCAATCGACTCGTCAAAGCAAATGGCGAAGGGCCTTTTTTTTTATAAACAAAGAAAATTTTACTGTATTAATCAAGGAACCGAAGTTATAGAGATTAAAGGAAAACGAAAAAAAATGGACGGCATCACAACCTACGACCTACACCCCAACTATGTTGGCACCTAGGACAAGGACAAATCATATACCATCCGCTACCCGAGGAAGGGCATATTGGCGAGAAGCCAACCACACAATCTAGAACAAAAAACCAAAAAAACAAGCTGCTTAAACCCCAAAACAGACGGGAAGTCACTAAACTAGCGGACTTGTAAACAAAGACATTGAAGCCTAGATCCAATCTTGATTCCAATCTAACAGCAGCACTGATCTCAACAGCCAAGACCTCATCTAACCAATCTCAACAACATTTCAGAATTCACGAGAGTATTGGCAGCACAAAGTGTTGCAAGTCTTCCAAAAACCTTGATTTGTATCCACTGAAACTGTAGAACCAATTGATAGAGAGCTATATCGCCGTTGATAGGGGCAAACTGACAATACTCACAACAATCTCTCAATGGCATGCACTACTACAATAAACCATAAAGATCACAACAATTGACCGTGATTGTAAGTTTTCCATCACACTCTTGCTACCGTGATAGATTTGGGTGTGATTGTAAGTCACTCTCTTTTATCACGGTTATAAACCGTGATCGTTTTTCTTTTATCACAGTTATAAGCCGTGATTGTTTCTCTTGGGCGTGTCACTTTAGATCACGGTCTATAACCGTGATTGAAAGTTCAAAATAATCACACCATCTTTTCTTTGTATCTATTAGACCTTCTTTTCTTGTCATTGCCAAGTTTCGAACCCATGCACCATTGGTTGATTTCCCAAACCCTTACCACTAAGCTAGCCAAGAACTTCTGTTACAATAGGAAAACAAAAATATTTATACTTACTTCCTAAAGTGAAAAAACTTTTTTTTTCTTTAAAATTTGCTGAATTTTTTGAAATACAATTAATATGATATAGATAAATTTTATGAAAATTATCACAACCTGCAAATTGTAACATTATGGACCAAAGTTCTGAATATCGTTTTGGATATGGTACAAGATTTGTTACTGGAACGGTACGTACCGGTACCGATATGTTATCGGGTACCGTTTCGGATTTATCGTTAAAAATATAAAATATATGTACATTTAATTATAACCTTGTTTTTCGTTATATAAATTTCTATTAGACTATTACAATTTTAAAAAATCTAGTTAACAGTTATTTTTAATATTCAAAATACTCGAAGTTTCTCTCTTGCCACGTGTTGTTGATCCTCATTATTCGTGGGTTCAAAACCACTGATTTTTGGTTTTTCAATCCAACTTTACTCTTTTACTAGGGAGCAGATGAATGGTTCAAAACCCATCAAACAAACTTCCTTCTCTTTCTCGGTGACCTTAATTCTATTCCTACAGTCCTGCACACCAACTTATCTCCAAAATGGAGAAAAATGTTAAGAAAAATGGATCGATCAAGCCGGAGAAGAACAGTTGCCTCACCCACGGCAACAGTTGCTTCACACCGGAGAATGTTGCTCCGATCTTCTTTTCCAAAGTCCTTAAACGACATCGTTTTTCTTTCATAACTTTTCGAAACCCGCCTAAATGAGTACTAGCTCGCCCACATGAAAATTCAGACCACACGCCTAAATGGGTAGGCTTTTTATCTCGCCGCAAGAGTGAGATCATTTATATCGCATTTTTTCGCGCTAAAGTTTTTTTATCACACTACAAGGGTGAGGTCTTTTCTCTTTTATCTCGGCACAAGAGCGAGATCTTTTATCTCATTCTTTTTCGCCCTAAAATCTTTTATCACGCCACAAAAGTGAGATCTTTTCTCCTTTTTATCACACGACAAGGGTGAGATCTTTTCTCTTTTATCTCGCCACAAGACTGAGATCTTTTATCTCATTTTTTTCTGCCCTAAAATCTTTTATCACGCCGCAAGGGTGAGGTTATTTTTCTTTTATCTCACCGCAAGAGCGAGATCTTTTATTCCGCGCTAAAACCCACTTTTTATCTCAGTTTTGGACTTAAACTGTGATAAAAAATTTTAAGTACCACTTTTTATCACGTTTTCACTGAAAACCGTGATTTTTGTGAATTTCCTTAATGTGATATATATCTATTATTGTAGTAGTGATGTCAAGCAACCTCTAAGCAGTATCCATGAACCGTTTTCAATGTTTCAACTAACCACCAACGAAATAGCCAAACAAAATATATAATAGTTAACCATGTGACAAAACCACCTGGACATATTATAACAATTGCCAAGTATCCATCCAAAATTTAATTGAAAGTGCCTGACATGGATGGTGGTTTCAATTTTGGTAAATGGTGGTTTACACTCCCAGATCTTGTTCTTCTTTTGGAGTACCTTTCCACATTAAGATTTTCTTGTGTTCTTTTACCTTTACTAGCTTTCCGAACTAGCTTCAATGGTGGATCACTAATTCCAATTGAAACTATCCGAAAATAGCAATGAAATCATGGAATATTTCGTGACCGTTCATAACCGTTACATGATCGCTCATGACGGTGACTAACCAAATTCAGACATGCATTTTGCAGAATTGTGGAATCGTATTCATCAACATGCCACATATCGACATAATCATCAACTTCAAAAAACATGGATTATTTCGTAAACATGACTTAATTCGAAACAACAAACCAACTACATGGTTAGAATGTGAAATCATGATTTTATGAAATCAGCTCATGAAATAGAAAAATCGTCCTGTTCTAGTGTATTCTAACAGCAATTGGAGTTAATCAGCACACAACGAAAGAACCAAAAAAAGCAACAAAACATGGAATATTTCGTGTCCAATTCGAACAAACAGTTTCATGACCGTTAATGACCGTTCCTTGACTAAATTGCAACTGCAATATTTTTTACCGTTCCTTTCATGACCGCCACTAACATACCTCGCAAACATTAGGAATCGATTTCATTATGGAAACATGACATATCTAGAAGATGACGCGATTTGGAACAATAAACGTACCATTTTTCCCATAAAACATGACATAATTATAACAAAAAAGCATGATTTCATCACAAACATGAATAAGATTTCATCCTCTTTACTTACCAAAAAAAAAAAAAAGATTTCATCCTCTTTAGTGGGAAAACATGAATTAGAATTCGGAAAAGCATGAATCGTTTTGCATCCAACCGATTACCCCATTGAATCATGGCTTATTGCGTAAAACATTAGTAGGATCGCCACAAATAGCTCAGTTTTAAACGCATAATCATATTCCCATAGGCAAAACCAAGCAATGAAGCGAAAAAGAATTAAGTGGGTTTAACGGATTGACTTACGAAATCTGGCCATGTCTGTTTCGTCCCATTCTTCTTTGTCCGTTGCTTCAGCTATGAAAGACTGGATCGAGTTATGGCGTTTTGGGCTTCCCCGGAAAAACCCCCATACAGATTTAACGGGGGAATGCATGCGCCGTTATTCTTCGCCGGACTTAGCAATCGAGGACAATGGACTGGTGTGGGTTTTTGCCGTTTAGGGATTCAGGAAATAGGGATCCCGAAATTCAAATGGATGGGTTTTGTTACAGATGGATTTTGTCGAACAATACATGTGCCGAGATTCTTGGGATTGATAGGCAAAAATTTTGGGAAACCGTTCGCCGGAAAAAACGCGAGGATGTGACGACTTATGTTGGCGTCCTAAAAATCGGAGCTATATATATATATAGAAAAAGGGCATTACAGACAAAGCTCTGGTTTTAGTGGAAGCAGCTATTGGGTCCGATCACAACCCGTTGATTCTCAATACTTCCTTCCCTCTTAACAAGGTGGCGAAACCATTCCGTTTTGAATCCTTTTGGACCACGGAGGAGGAATGCAAATCTATTATTTCTGAGGCATGGTTACAGGTGCATGATGGTTCCAAGATGGTTCAAGTGTGCAAAAAACTTCGTGGTTGTAAAGAGAAATTAAAAGTGTGGAATCGTGCAAAGTTTGGAGATTTGCGATTCCAAATTGCTGTCATTAAGGACCAGCTGGTAGATGTCCAAAAGAAGATTGAGCAAGAGTATAAGGCAGAGCTTGTGGAGATTGAAAAGGGGCTTTTATGCAAATTGGAGGACTTATGGCAGAAAGATGCTCTATTTTGGCACCAAAGGTCTCGGATAAAATGGTTGCAGTTGGGAGATAAAAATTCCCGCTTCTTTCATCTATCCACTATTCAGAGACGTCAAAGGAATCAAGTGGTTAAGCTGAAAGATGGGGATGGAATCTGGCACACTGAAAGCAAGGAGATAGCAGGTATCATCAAATCTCATTTTCAATCCCTTTATAGTGCTCCTTCCAGTAGGCATTTTGATGATTTACTGAGTTTAATTGATCCTATTGTTTCCCCTGAGACTAATGTTGCTTTGGTTAAGCCTATTTCTCGTGATGAAGTTCGTTTAGCAGTTTTTCAGATGGGCCCACTTAAAGCCCCTGGCTCGGATGGCTTCCCAGGCCTTTTTTTCCAAAAGTATTGGGAGGTGATTGGAGATGATATTTTTGGTGTTGTCCAAAATTTTTTCCTTGATGGGGCTTTGCTGAAAGAGATGAACCATACAAATGTCACCTTGATTCCTAAAGTGTTGAATCCAGAAATGATTAGCCACTTCCGCCCAATTAGTCTCTGTCGATTTATCTACAAGATTATCTCGAAGGTGTTAACAAATAGACTCCAACCTTTCATTCATGGATTGATTTCCGAGCAACAATCTGCATTCATCCCTGGCCGTCAAATTCAAGATAACATCATAGTGGCGCATGAAGTGTTTCACTTTCTAAAGCATAAAAAATCTGGTTCTAAAGCTTCGGTGGCCATTAAGCTTGATTTGAACAAAGCCTATGATCGCATTTGCTGGGATTTTCTACTCAAAATTTTGGAAAAAAGGGGGTTCGATGGGAAATGGATTAGCTGGGTGCAGCAGTGTGTTTGTACAGTTAAGTACTCTATTTATGTGAATGGGGGTCAAGTATGTCAGGTGCTTCCTAGTCGCGGGCTTCGTCAAGGAGATCCACTTTCCCCTTATTTATTTCTTCTAGTGGCTGATGTGTTTTCAGTGCTCATGCAAAAGGCAGTTTGCAACAAATCCTTGAAAGGTATCAGATTGAAAAGGCGTTGTCCAGTCATTTCCCATCTCCAGTTTGCAGATGACTCGCTAATTTTCCTTGAAGCAAACCCCCAAATTTGCTCAAATTTCAAACAGCTAGCTACTTGTTTCAGTGAAGCCTCTGGACTTTCAATTAATGTGCATAAGTCCAGTCTTTTTTTCTCAGCCAATGCCTCCTTGGGGACAAAAGAGGAGATTAAGCAGATTTTCGGCATGGAAGAGATGGAGTCTGGTGCAAAATATTTGGGGCTTCCAGCCGTGTGGGGGAGATCCAAAAAGGAGTCTTTGGGATTCATTAGAGATAACATTATGGGGAAAGCTCAAGGCTTTGGAAGGGTAACCTTAATCACGCTGGAAAGGAGGTTCTTATCAAATCTGTGATTCAAGGTAAGCCTTTGTATCCTTTTATGTGCTTTAAGGCTCCAGTTTCTCTTTGCTCAAAACTCAACTCGGTGGTTAGTAAATTCTGGTGGGGAAAAGGAGAGAAAGGAGATGGTATTCATTGGGGTGCTTGGAAGAAATTAATGATCCCAAAAGGGGAGGGTGGTTTGGGTTTCAAAGATTTTGCCTCATTCAATATTGCTCTTCTTGCCAACCAGTTTTGGCGTTTGATTAACAATCCAAATGCGTTGTGGGCAAAAATTTTGAAAGGGCTTTACTTTCCTAATAGCTCTCCTTTGGAAGCCCGTAGAGGTTCAGCTCCTTCGTCGATTTGGTGTAGTTTACTTGAGGGCATGGAACTGCTACATAAAGGGTTAAGATGGAATGTAGGGAATGGGGACTCTATTAATTTCTGGGAAGACAAGTGGGTGCCAGGACTGACTGGAGCAAAAATCAACTCCTTACCTCCTGAACAGTGCGATTGGATCAAGGTGGCTGACTTTATTGATCAAAGTAATCAATCTTGGGATGTAGATAAGTTAAGGAATTGTGTATCTATAGAAGAAACTCGAGCCATTTTAAAAATTCCCATTAGTATTTCTAAGTGCCCAGACAAATTGATTTGGCACTCTAATAGCTCCGGCAAGTACTCCGTCAAGTCTGGGTATTACAAAGCTTTCAAAAAGATTCTCGATCTTGCTCCAAACCAGCCTTCTTCTTCCTACACTCCATCTAAATCTATGTGGATGAAGCTTTGGGCTATCCCTACAGCCCCCAAAGTGCGCCATTTTATGTGGAAGGTGGTCCATAATTGGTTGGCAAGTAAAGAGAATTTATTTCGTCGCAAGTGCGCTCACTCACCCCTTTGTCCCATTTGTGGTAGTGAGAATGAATCGATTGAACATTTACTATTCCGGTGTCCTTGGACTAGGGCTGTTTGGTTTGGGAGTGATATGGCAGTTTGGGTTTTGGACAAACAAATAGTTGCAGCTAACAGATGGATGGAAGATTTGCTTTGTGGTGAGCTCTCAAAGGAGGCAAGTGCAGAAGTGGTGGCTTTCATTTTTCAATTATGTTGGGCTCTTTGGAAATCAAGGAATGATTTTGTGTTTAATAGAAGAAAGCCTTGTCCTGAGGATGTGATATTTAAGGCTAACGTGGCGAATCAAGATTATCTTCTGGCGATTTTTTCAGATGACAGGGAGAGGGCCCCTAAACCTCATCGGCTGGCCAAGTGGGTTCCTCCCCCCTCAACTGTTATTAAAATGAACTGTGATGGAGCTTACCATTCCTCCAGCAGCAAGGCTGCCTTTGGCGTCATTGCCAGAGATAGTGGTGGACATGCTCTTTGGTGGCGAGTTGGTAGAATTGCGGGATCTTCAGCTATTTCTATTGAGGCATGGGCATTACGTATAGCGTGCTCTGCGGCACGAGAACTGAACCTAACAGAGGTAATTTTTGAATCAGATTGTAAAACTCTAATTGATTGCATCAATGGCTTGTCTACTGATTGTCCGTGGGAGATTTATCCTATTGTGGAGGATATCAAAGGTTGGGCAGCAGCTTCAAATTGGTCTTTTGTTTGGTGCTCTAGGAATTTAAACTTGGTGGCTCACTGGCTAGCATCCAACTGTCTTAGTAGGAAAGTTTTGTCTTTACCAGGTTGTATTCCGCCTGGACTTCATGATTTGCTTGTAAGGGATCTCCCTAGTTAGTTGGCTGTTCTGTTCTTATGATCATGTCAAAAAAAAAAGGGGCCAGAAAACATAGTTTTGAATATCGGCGATACGGTACGTATCGGCCGGTTCGTCTCGGGATTTGGAGGCTCCGATACCGATACGTACCGTACCGTATCGGCCGATACACCAAAAAAGTTAAAAAATTCACGACCGCGACACCCGATTCCCGCGACGTATCACCGATACGTCCCGATACCGATACACCGCGACCGATACCGCGACGGCGACCGATACCGAGATTTAAAACTATGCCAGAAAAGGAGAGGACGAAAACATAACTAAACGGTGATGGCAGGATGAATTATTAAGTCCCCCTTTTTAAGTCGCCATATTTTCATCAATTGTGTGAAAAATCAAATCTCACTAGGATTCCGATAAGTTCCTAATCCAAACTTCTTGCTGGCCGGCCACCCCACCCGCAGCTAGCACCACCCCGTGTCCAAGGCAACGATTACTTCTCTCTTTCTCTTTCTCTTTCTCTTTCTCTTTCTCTTTCACTTTCTAGTTCTTTGATATTACTTTTGAAACCAAGGCTAGCTCTCACTGAAGATAAATAGAAGTCAAGAAATCAACTAATTAAAAGCACTAAATGATCCATAGATAAGGCGGAAAGATGTAAAATTACATCTTTAAACAGTGAGCAAACAGTGAACTGTGCTTGCTAATTAATTACATGAATGAAAAACAACACAAAACCCACTCCACTCATCCACTAAGAAGAAAAAACAATAAAACAGTACAACTCTCAAAGCACGACGTACAAGGCGATCGATAATCAAGCTGGCCAAAAACCATAGATATAGATGGATGGAATGTGACTGTACGGAGGGTCTAATCAGATGGAGGTGGGACTATGGATGTTGGAATTATGGTGGGAATTGTTGTGGGAAGTGTGGTGGGAAGTGTTGTGGGAATTGTGGTGGGAATGGTAAATGGAAGATATGTAGTGGGAATTGAAGGCATGTTTGGCAATGTCGTCGGAATTGGCAGAGACGATATCGACGGAATCTGGGTGATCGGGATATTGGGAAACGAAGGCATATTGAACGGAATGTTCGAAGGTATGTTTTGGAGGAGGTGGCGAGCTGCCGCCATGCTCGTCGGTGTGGTGGAGAATGAGATTAGCGCAACTAGGAGAGCTAGTGCCAAACAAGGTTTGAGAGCAGTAGCCATTGAAGTATATGCCAAAAGGAGTGGGGGGATTTTAGGAAATTGAGATTGGCCTGTAATGTGTAGGGAAGAGATGAAGAAAATAGTAACATGCTTTTGTGGATATTTATAGGTTAGAGACTTGAGAGAGAATCAAACGAATTGGGAAACCAGGAGATTGAGATCTGTCTGTTGAGATGTGGTTGGGCGGGTTATTGCTAAGCTCTGGTTTTGTTCAACTGATCCAAAACAACTTGTGAATGCAAAGGCCGAAGGGTATACCAAATGGAGCAATTTTGCATTTTACGGGCCAAACACCCAACACCAATTTAGTTGCAGAAATGATACGGACCAGGACACTTAGTTCAGGAACCCCAATCAACGATCCAGATTTAAAGAAATTTTTTCAGGAAAGAGTTCTGAACCGTTGATTAGGTTCCCTGTTTTCTCTATTATGGACTGTACAGGTCTAATTTAGTTGTGATGGATCGAGTAAAGCTGCATTCTGGATTCCAATTTTTTTACTAGTACGTGTTCTATATCTATCGCATGTTAATGTTTTGTGTTCGCGGGATTTACATCACTGTGGTCTATGTTATATATGTACCCTCCCTCGTGAATGAGATATTCGATGGTGCACGATACGTGTGAGATCCCCTTAAAGCATCTCCCCTCCATATGGAGATTTAGAGCGTGGTTGGAGATGCTCTTATGCAAAGTAATGTTGTCTGCAAGGACGAAGGAAAGTGTATGGGTGAGGAGGCCCGGGCCTCTCCCAAACTTCGTAGAATCACCCTATCTATAGAATATTGATAGATGTACATTAAAAATCGATAATGTGCTATATGCCACTCCAAATTTTAAAAAATTAAATAAAACTTTGCCAATATAGTGCAAAACAATTACTGTCGTTTATGTGCGTATTCATGTTTTCTCCAGTATTATAAATCGAAAGTGGCACTATTCCTTATACTTCATGCTTGAATTTCACACTCTGTGTACGTAAGAAAAAAGCACACGAAACGTTGTACAAGATGAGAAAACTTTGAACCTTAACTTTGGAAATGCACACGAAAAGGCAAAACGCAAGTGAGATTTTTCTCACCTACTTTCTGCTTTCTCGGAAAGCGCAGGAATTTTTCATGTCATTAATTATCATAAAAAATATAGCTGGTAAGATTAACATTAATTATCTGAACCTAAGATGAAGTATATCCCCCATACGGCATTCTATATAGTTCCCATTGCTTTCTATTCAACCACAAAAATGCATTAAATACCAAAGCTTTTTGTTCCGTTTTTTTTTTAATTTTTTTGTCAGTAGATGTCTAGCCTATTCCTAAGGGAATGGAAAAAATGTACTGAGAAGCGGCAATTATATAGCATGGGTGGAGCAAGTTCAAAATGCGTCAACCACTATACTAAGCACTCACACTCATGACGAGAATCAAACCCTCATCTTTCATGTGAAAGAGATAAAGAAGTGTCATTAAATTACAACTCCGTCGCTAGTTGAATTAGTGAGAATCAGAAGGAATCCAAAGGGAGTCGAGGGACTTTTTGCACCTCTCTTTTTTCTTCGTAGCTAGAACCTAACACAAGTAGTTGGTTGACCAAAATACACTAGATCCTCTTCAGTTTCCATTTCCTACAAGACATGGACGTCGGGAGGGGTTGCCACTTGCCACCTCAACTCTTTCAACACGTCGCCTGAGGTCACTCATGACTCGTGCATGAAGCTTTGGATGTGTTTTTTTTCTTTGACTCTTTCTTATCGTGTTATACTGTTATTAATATACTCCTTCCGTCTCATATTCTTGATTATGTTTACCATTTGGGATCTCTAAAAAAATTGGCTATATCTTTTAATTTATAGTATTTTTTATATCAAATATGGATCTTTTTTGATAGAATCAAATAATTTTAGTAAACAAAATTTTCGAAATCATAAAAAGTATTATAGATTGTGAGATATAGACAATTATATAAGTAACACAAAAAGTAAAGCAGGACCAATAATATGGGACGGAGGGAGCACATATTTTTGTCGATCAAATTTTGGTTTTAACGCATGACTATTTCTGGAAATTTAGGGATTCAAGGATGAAACAAATAAACAATACTCAATCAAATAAACCCATCACTAAAAATTATTTTTTTAAATAAAAATAATCTTTTCCCCAAAAGTTGTTTTCTTAACTTTTTTTCAAAAACAGATTTTATACAAATACTTCTTTTTTTTTAACCTTTTCCTATATTAAAACCATTTTTTCAAAAATTGTAGCTACACAGTGTTGGTATAATGTGTTGTTCAAACAACTCTTAATATTTTGGGTCATGTTGTATTTTGTGTTCGGGCTAAAATAACTATGTTTGCAAGTGGGCCATAAAATGTAAGTGTGTAATTTGGGTCAAGGAAAAGTTATTTTGTAGTTGGGCATTTGTGTAAAGATAGGCCTAAGGTTGTATCTATGTACAAGCTTTGTAGAATTCTCTAGAAAAATATGAATGAAAAATCTCAGTGGAGTGTTTTTTTTCCCATTGCTCTGTTTACTGTGTGCGTGTTCTCCCTGACACAATTAGCGGCAACCAATTGCTAGCTTGATTCACTAATTTCTCCACCGGTTAATCAATGCCAAGGCTAATCTCAAGCCAACACACAAAAACTGTTTCTAAAAATTATTTTTTCCAAAAAAAAAAAATTCAAAGATTATTTTCTATTTCTAATAAATTGTTTTTATTAGTTGTAAAACTATTTTTAGAAAAACTATTTTCTATGTTTACAGTTTTTAATTTTTTATAGTTTAAAAAGACAATGTGACAAATTTTAATTATGTCACTGTAGACTATCATCCCTACGCTATTTAGCTAGTATAAGTTTTCCTGGTAGTAAACACTTTCTTCTACCATCTATTTTACTTCAATGCAAGTTCTTCTCTTTTCTCGCACTTGCTGGTTCAATTTTCCTGTAGAATTTAGAAAGTCCTCTTTAATTATTGAGGCAAATAGAACTAGTTGTGTTACTTTTCTCCTTTGTTATTGCCCGCACTAGAGGTGTACAAAAAACCGACCGAACCGAACCGAACTGAAGAACCGAACCGAACCGGCCCCGAACCGAACCGGCTCGGTTCGGTTCTTAGAGGTAAAAAATTTCTGAAACCGGTTCGGTTCTCGGTTTTTGAAATTTTTCGGCGAACCGAACCGAACCGGTTTAATATATATATATATATTAAATATTTTTAAAATATAATATATCTTATATATAAATTAATCTTTTAATATATATATATATATATTAATTGCTTTTTCTGAGCCGAACCGAACCGAACCGAACCGGGATCAATAGAACCGGTTCGGTTCAGTGAAACCCCCGAACCGAATTTTCCCGGTTCGCACAAAAATGTCCAAGAACCGAACCGAACCGAACCGAACCGATTTCAGCCCTAGCACGCACATATTAACCTGTAGGAGGTTTCAGATTAGGCGCGAATCATTACACATACTTGGAGCAGCTCACCATTCCTGACACGACCGAAGATCCCCTGTTTCACTCTCGTCTCCGAATCTCCGGTCCGACTCTGCTCGGCCGTTAATCTCGCAAATCAACGGTTGAGATGGACCGAACCCATTTTGCTCCAAAACGATGTTGTTTTGGAGTAAAACGAGTTTGGCTCATCTCAGTCGTTGATTTGCGAGATCAACGGCTGAGCAGAGTCGGACAGACGCCTGTCCGAATGTGAGTCGGACAGGGGATCCGGTCTCTCCTGACACGCCCTGAGCATCTCCAACTGCCTGAGCAATTGGAGATTTTAGCTATTACAGCTAGCTGAAGCCCAAAAAGGCAAACCCAGCAGACTCGCCTCAGGGTCGGCCGAAGGGTGCTGTGCTACGGTACCTCGCTGGGTCGATTTCACTCCCTCATCCCTCTCTCCTTCGCTCGTTTTCTCATCTCCCGTGCGCGTTGCCTCTTTCGCTTTCCCTTGCTTTCAACAAGCCGCGAACACTAGGGTTGTTGAGTTTCGTCATCATCACTCTCTCTCTCTCTCTTCCGAAATTAATTTCATCTTGATGATTCGGGTTTATATTCTGTAATCTGCTCATAAATTGCATCATCCTCGATAGTATTTTGCATTCAGAGGTTGTTGAGAGAGTGATGAGGCGAGACAAGAGGGAGTTAGAGAGTGATTGAGAGGGTCTGTCAGTAGGTGGTGTATTTGGTGCGTAAATGAGAGGGGTTGGGTAGTTAGGGTTTTTTATGGTTCTAGTTTGTGGTGTGGCTATATAATCTAGCAATGAGGATAAGGAATATTGGCTTTGAAAGTTTACCCCCAAAATTTTGTTGGAAGAATGCCCAGAAAGTGTTTGACGAATTTCCTGAGTCCCAATTGTGTAAATGAGGGGGTGGAGAACAAGCTAGAGAAAGAGAGTTTTTTGGGGGTAAAAATCTTGACTCGATATATCCATAATCTTCTACATTGCTTTTGGTTTGTGTTCAGTTAGTTATGCCGTGAGGATTTCATAATTCCAGTAGTAATCTTAGGCTCTGCAGCTACCTCATAATAACTTTCCATAACTTCTTTCGTAGTAGTAATATTTTTTTCGTCTTTGTTGAATAGTTTAACTTGAGACTTGTGTACGCATTTCACATATATAAGAGTTTCCTACCTCCATTAACTCACAAGTACAACGTATGTAACGGGTTGCACATCCCTTGGAGTGAAAGAGTCGTTATTATAACTTGCCTACAAACCGATCTCTACGCTACCAATATGAGACCAACATAAAAAAATCTCTTTTGCTGAAACCAATCCAAGGAATGGGAAGCTTCCATGTCAAAATGTTTGTAAAGACTACTTAGGTTGAGTTTGTACAGTCTTGACCTTAGATGTCACTCTGATACATGGTGTTGAATTCTGATAGATGTGTTTTCTCTCTTGAGTTACTGGTAGGCTTCAAATTTCTTGAAGCCATTTGATGCTATGGGCAGTGATGTGCTTAATTGTGTTCATACTTTGCGTTGGCTTACCCTTTTTTTTTTTTTTTACCTACCTTCTTGTTCTTCTAGGGATGGATGCGATACAAAAATCTTTTACAGGATGGTGTGGTCCTTGAAGATCATTCTTCAATGCAGCCTCAAGATGAATTTGGATTTACTTATGCAAATCCACATGCTCAAGTGATTACCCAAGCAACTCAAACTCAAAAAGGATCCGCTCCTAAGAAAGCGCAACGTGGTGGCAAGTTGACCATTGAAGAAGATATGCCTTGCCTCATGAAGAGCAAGAGAGAAATGCTATTAAGAAAGATATGCTTCGCATGAAACAGTTGAAAGAGGAGGAGACGATAATGCTACTGGATACAAGTGTCGTGCCTCGTGTGCGACAAAAGTACTATCAAAGCCAACAAATGGAGATTCTTCAAGAACGCAAAAAAAGGTTTAAAAGTGTTGGTAGTTGAACTTTTTTGGA
Organism: Rhododendron molle; assembly: GCA_025413875.1. Classification (NCBI taxonomy): domain Eukaryota; kingdom Viridiplantae; phylum Streptophyta; class Magnoliopsida; order Ericales; family Ericaceae; genus Rhododendron; species Rhododendron molle. Next base: position 40,606,607 of record CM046389.1, on the reverse strand, counting down.
CATTTAAACCTTTTGGAAGGTTGAAGTAGTATTGGTAGTTCAACTTTTTTGGACATCTAGACGTTTTGGAGGGTTAACGTAGTTTGGACATCGAGATGTTTTGGAGGGTTGAACTTTTTTGGACATCTATTGTAATTTCACATGCTAATGTTTCCAGAACCGAGGATTGGGTGTATTTTGGTAAATATTATTGCATGGCTTGGTGTTCTTGCAAGTTCTGTTGTAGTTTCTCTTGGTGCTTGGAAGTTTCCTTTCCTAACTTACACTTAAGTTGTTTTATGGCAATTTGCTTGTACATAGTGCTTAATTTCAAGGGTGGATGTGCCCAAATCTTACATTTTTCCTCTATATCAGTTGCTTGAATTACTTTAAGAGTGTCCGTGTTGTGTCCGTTTCAAGTATCAGCACGTAAGGCCATGTCATGTCATGTCCTCGTGTCCGTTTACTTTGAACATCCTAAGATAGTAAGCTATTGATGTTTGCCTGAGATGGCCAAACTGTTGGCTGGCAATCTGTGATGGGCCAGCTGATGAATTGATGGAGTCTATTGGAGTAGATTATACTGCAACTCAGGCAGAGTTTCGGAGAGGCTCAAGGTCAGGCCACCAATATGAGTTTTCCTTCCTTTGTGGCTGTATTTTCTTTCTTTGTATATATGTTTTGGATGATGTTTGGATCTAGATTAGGTTCGGAACTCCTGTTTTTTCCAGGTACGCTCCTGTATTTTCTTTCATGTCAGGCCACCAATATTCAACTTGGTTTCTTTTGTATCATGGATTTTGGTCCATTGTGGATGGCAGTGTCTAGTTGATTGATGGTATTTTGATCATGCATTGAGAAAAATACTTCTCCTATATGAGAGGAAATAGGGAAAAGAATGAAGTTTAGAAAAAAATTAAAATTGAGATGGTTGTGGAAATTTAAGATATCATAACTAATTTATAGATGAAAGAAAAAAGTAGTTTGAAATGTGAAAAAGGAAACATGACTGTTGGAGAGAAAAAAAGGAAAAAAAAAAAAAGAAGAGCTTTTGGAACCGGGGGGGGGGCGGCCTGGTGGGGTGGAAGAGCTCTTGGAACAGCAAAAAAATAGAGACTTGATACAGGTTACCTTTTTCTCCTTTGCATATAACAAAAAGCCTAGCCTGTTGGGTAGAGGTGTAAAATGGGCCGAGTCAGCACGGGCAAGGCACGTTTGAAGGCGGCACGGTGCGGGCACGGAATAATCCTGGTATAGCACGGGAACGGCACAGTGTTAGTGGGCACGGGGCATGGCACGGGCACGGAAGTGAGCGGGAACGACACGGGCACGGCACGGAAGTTGGCTTGGCACGGCACGGCACGCCACGACACGACACGGTCTTAGACGGGCAGGGCACGGAAGTGGGATGGGGCACGAGTCACGACACGGCACGGCACGGGCACGCAGGGCCGGTCCTGAGATTTTGGAGGCCTAAAGTGAATTCTAGAAATGAGGCCTATATTTTTTACGAAAAAATTCATAATTTAAGGATGTTATTTTTTATAGTAAGAAAACTAATTATTTTAAACATTTTTTATCAAATTTTGTTGAGTTCAAAGTAATTATTATGCTTTTATATAGTCAAAAGTGTGTTTTTTTTTTCTTCTGTGAACTAGATATTAAAAGTTAAAAATTAAATTCAAATTAAAAAGAAAATTTATCCAAACATTTATAGTAGTGTGTAAAATATTTGAACCCTTAGTGTGAGTAACATTTAAAACAACTGAAGCACATCTAATACAAGAGATGCAGTCTTACGTAGATCCAGCAAAAAAATTTAGAAAAGAAAATTTGCTAAGTGGGCCTCGTGGGACTCGAAAGTCGAAACAGGGACCTCTCAATTTAAGTAAGATGCACAAACCCCTGATGCTGGAACTCTATACTAGAATTCGGAATAACTTATATATAATGTATTTTCGTCTTATGAAAAATGAGGCCCAGTTTTCGCCCGAATTTTGGAGGCTTAAAGCGGCTGCACCTCGGGCTTTCGAATTAGACGAGGGCCCTGCGGGCACGACACAAGGCATGGAAAAACCAAAAAAAATTATGTTATTAAATAAACATGGGATTTCAGATTATAGTTTACTTTATTTGTGTGTATTTTTTGGAAACAGGGTTTGAAGGTACTTACCACACACCGGACAATCCCACTACTGACTATGAGGTGTCAATATTGTGCAATCATCGGTAGGCAAGGCCTTCTTTGGGTTAATTTGTTATAGAGATCTGTATTGTTTTCTTTATCAGTTCTATCTTGAATGGGAAATGGACTGAATGGATTCAAGGTGGTTTGGTGTCAAACGTGCCGTGCCGACACGGCACGACACGGGCACGACACGGTTAAATGTGGCACGGCACGGGCACGGGCACGGTCGTGCCCTGGCACGACACGAAAACGGCACGGTCTTAGTGAGCACGGGCACGGGCACGGGCACGGTCTTGGCCGGGCACGGCACGACACGACACGGTTTTAGTAGGCACGCGAACTGGCACGGGGCACGGAAGTGGGCGGGCACAGCACGGGCACGGCATGGAAGTTGGCCTGGCACGGCACGACACGACACGGTTTAGCCGGGCACGGGCACGGGAACGACACGATAGTTGAACGGGCACGGCACGGCACGACACGGGTTTAACGAGCACGGCACGGCACGACACGGGTTTGATGGGCACGGGCACGGGGCACGGCACGAAAGTTGGTCTGGCACGGCACAACACGACACAGGCACGAAATGTGGACGGGAACGGCACGACACGGGCACGGTTCTAGTCGGGCACGACACGGGCACGGTTTTAGTCGGGCACGACACGGGCACGGTTCTAGTCGGGCGACACGGGCATGGAAAAACAAAAAAATAAATAAATAAGCCAAATTTTTTAGTTTATAAAAAAAAACTAAACAATTTCTATTCGGTAAAAAATATTTGATTACCTTTACAACTAAGATATTTAGTTTTAAAAAAACTATTTCTTAAAAAAATCATGTTTTTTAAAAATCATTTTTTTACCTTTAAAAAATTATCAATTTTTATTCGGTAAAAAATATTTGTTTTGTTTTTGTTAGTGAATAGGCTTTGGACAATTGGTTTGTAAATTTAACATTACAAGATAACAAGTAAAATTAAAAAACTTATGAAAATATTTATGGTGCAAGAGTAATTTAATACGAAAGAAAATGTGCAATAGTCGTATATCCCTAGATCTAACGAGAAATAAGAAAAAAAATCTGAAACTAAAAATAAGAAAGAAATACATAGTAAAAATAAGGGGAAAAAAACTAAAAAAAAACCAAAAAGGAATTGGCCATACTAGGACTTGAACTCAAGTCCCTTGGTTCTATTATACACAATCAAACCACTATGCCACCAATTAACTTGTGTTATGAATTTGAAACATTAATATATAATATATAGCTCTATTATATAAAAACAAGACCATCAAGCAGTAGCCACACAATCGCAATGCAATCACGACGATCAATACTATTCAATGCGTTCATTTTATTGTGCTTAGTGTTTTAATCATGAGATCTAATTTTTTCCTGCGTTGGATTTTGAAATCTCTTTCATCGGCACTCTGTTTCATTGTTTGATTGAATTCTTTTTACGTCCAATCAATTATGTAACGATAAGCATTTTACTTGATTATTGGCATAAATGATCTAATCCCTCCCACATAAAAGTTAGATGGTTCCGATTTTTAAAAAATAACATAGGCGGCCCTTAAGTAGTGTATTATAGGACTTTAATGCATGTAGAAGCGCCGAATGTGTTCCGATCATGTGGTTTCCGACATTCGATTATCATCTATTCAGGTGAGAATGATAAATTTGATAAGATGTTAAATCGTAACGGTTTAGATCGAACATTCGGAAAAAAGAGTATGCAGCTACCTTTCAAATCTATACATTGAATTTAGTTGGTTATGAACTAAGGTATTCTGCTATAGTCTAATGTACGTTAGCCACACGATTACAAAACAAATATGACGATCCATTCCGTTCATTTTGTTATTCTCTATGTTTTAATGACTCTCGCCAATTTTTAGGTCTATCGGATTTTAAAAACTCCTTCATCGGGACGTATACTCATTAATAGAAAAACGAACGTTATGAACAATCAAGTATATAACAATAACCAAATTACTTCATTTTTTGCAAGAATGATATAATCACTCTCACATAAAAGATAGACGGTTCCGATTTTCAAAAAATAGATCGGGCGGTCCTCGAGTGATGCATTATAGGACTTTACGATAATTTTCCGCTATTTGGTGACATGGTGCACACAGATTGGGGTGTGACATATGTACACAATAACACCCACATCTGGGGTATATATAGAAAGCAACCGGCTGCTAGGGCAGCACAACTCTCTCTCTCACTCTCAGTTTCTCTCTCTGTCTCTTCTCTCTCTCTCTCTCTCTCACAACGGCTCTTTGCCTCTCTCTCTCTCTCTCTCTCTCTGGTCCTCAACGGCTCTCTGCCTCTCTCTCTCTCTCTCTCAACGTCTCCGGCGGTGAGTCGGTGCGACGGTGATTGGTGTAGAGCTCCATAGCTCTCAATCACACGATTCACACTCGCATCGGATCTGAGCAGCCACACACACTGACACACACCACGGTCAATACCGATTACCGACCCGACTCAAGTGAAACCTAGAATCTAGATCCAGAACTAGATCTGACTTCATCTGAGTTTGCTGTTGCCGTTGCCATTCAGTGGTCCAAACCCTAGATCTGACTCCGACCAGCAGTTCAAGCGTCTTTTTATCGGTATCTCTCTCTCTCTTAAATGATCACTTAGGCGTATAACATGTTTTTGCAGTATCGTCTGTAGTTGCTATCATCTTTTTGCAGTATCGTCTGTAGTATCATCTTTTTGCAGTATCGTCTCTCTCTTAAACCCTAGATCTGACTCCGACCAGCTATCATCTTTTTGCAGTATTGTCTATAGTTGCTTGTGATGACACAATTTGGATAAGTGTTTTAAATGCGTGTGGGAGTGTTGAAAAAAGAAAAGAAATAGGAATAGAATGGACACTGGTGTGGGGTTAAGTTGGTTTTAAGAAGGAAACCATATAGACTTGTTTTTGCACATGTTGTGTTCTGTACAATGGCCAGTATTTTCTTATGTAAATTTTCATTTAGCTTTTAATCATGAAAGTATGGGGGTTACCTACTGCCGATGTATTTTTCCAACAAATGTTTCTCATTTCTGTTGAAAATGAGAAGGATGCAATTGCAAAGAGTGTTTTTGTTTTTCTAAAACAGTTTCTGAAAAATGCTTTCAAAAGAATGATTTTTGAGTATTGCAGTACTTGTGTGTGTGTGTTCTGGCTTGGTTACATTTTTCTTGATCTTTGTGTGTTAGTAGCTCGTATTTAGCTTGGTGGATACCTCTAACCTGGTTTTGATGCCAAACCTGAGGTGTAACGAAACCAGGCTAAATATTGAGTTTCTTTTTAGTTAGCAGAGCTTATTGAATTGCTTAACCGAGGTGGTTTTTGCCCCTGCAGACAATTTGAAACATGACTGAAGTTGATATGCCATCTATGTGCAACACAATTGCATTTCTGTAGTTTCTTTGGTTTAGAATGCTATACTCTGCTGTTACCATGCTATTTTTTGCAGTTTCTGAGGTTTAGAAAGCATTTTACTGCAGATTCTGAGGTTTAAACACACGTATTCTGCACGTGTCCCATTATCTTTCATATTTGTAAGTCACAGAAACTGCCTCCTTGGTATTCTCACTTGACTTGAGCTACTGGAAATGAAATCATATTTTTACAGAGAACAAATATTATTTGATTGGTTTCGTATAACAGAGAACATTGACAGATGGATTTCTTTGTGTTTTTTACAGATGGATCCTGACCAGATACATTTAGGGGGACGTGATCACGCTGACTCTGAGTCATCTCATGATGAACATGGAGCAACTCCTTCAATTTCACCCCCGCAAACGGATTCCGTAGGTGTAGCTGCTTCAAACACTGTTGCAGCAGGTTCTACTTCTACAGGTACTGGTGGGGCAAAAAGGATTTGCCTCACTTCATATATATGGGAGCATTTCCATAAAGTTGAAAATTTCATAGATAAAAATGGTATTAATATAGGACAGAGAACTGTATGCAATTATTGTGGTAGTGATTTTAGCTGCAATAGTAACCATGGCACAGGGTCTACTGATAGACATTTTCAAAACAAGCATAAAAAAGATTTAGAAGAAGGCAGACTAGGCAGTAGTGGACCAAGTGGTGGTTTGTCAAAATTTCAATATTCGAAACCTAAAATGAGAGAGGGATTGGCCCGTTACGTAGCTGCAGCAGAACAACCATTTACTTTTGGTGATGATATTAGATTTGAATATTTTGTGAAGAATTATCTTAATCCTGAATTTTCTAAAGTTTCTAGAAATACAACTAGAAGTGATTGTTTGGGAGCTTTTGGAAAAAGTAGAAAAGAAATGATAACTGAAATTAAAAAGTTTGATAGTACAATCTCTTTTACTTCTGATATGTGGACTGGTGTAAATGATCTTGGTTATATTTGTGTGACTGCTCATTATATAGACTCTAGTTGGATTTTGAATAAAAGAATTATTGCTTTTCGTTTAATGGAGCACCCTCACAATGCTAATCAGATTTTTCAAAGTATAAGTGGTGTTTTTAGGGAGTTTGAAATTGTTGATAAAGTTTTCAGTATTACGTTTGATAATCATATTGCTAATACCGCTGCAATTGAATTGTTCAAGGTAAATATGCCAAACTTGCGTTCTAGTCAATTTTTTCATATGCGATGTGTATGCCATATCATTAACTTGGTTGTGCAAGATGGTTTGGAATCAATAGCACCACAGCTAAAAAAAATTAGAACTGCTCTTCTTTTTATTGCTACTTCCGGAGTTAGGCGACAAGATTTTGAGGCATTGTGTAAGATTTACAACGTCAAACCAAAAAGAATAAAACTTGATATGAAAATTCGTTGGAATTCAACCTATATTATGTTAAACTCTTGTAGGAAACACACTGCTGTGATTACTGCTTTTGTTAACGCCAGGTCTGATTGTGGTTTAACTGATTCTGATTGGAAAATTGCTTTTGAGTTCATGAAATTTTTGAAAGTATTTTATGTTGCTACCTGTGCTCTTTCGGGTGTTCGTTATCCTACTTCTTGTCTTGTGCTTAATCACTTGTATAATATCAGTTTCACTTTTAATTCTTATAGAACAGAAACAAATTTCATGGCTGCTTGTATTGAAATGGAATCAAAATTCAGGAAATATTTTGAGAACATGCCAAAAATATTTATTGTAGCTGCAGTAATGGACCCAAGAATTAAGTTAGAAGCTGTTAATATGCTCTTAGAAGGAATTTCTGATAACTTAATGATTACATTACCTTCTCGTCTTGAAGTGGATTCGCTATTGACTGATTTATATGCTTCTTTTGAGTCTAAGTTTGCAAGCACTACTACGACTACGAGTACTACTACTGTTCCTTTACCATCTAGAGAAAATTACCTCTAAGTACAGAAAAGTGACACTTAATTCCCATTAAGGATAGATGAAATACTTAATTACCACTAAATCCACTTTTACAAAAATACATTTACCATTAATGGAAGTGTCACCCTGGGGTTTTAGGGCATGCTAGGGTTTTATGGTACTCTAATGGGTACCCTAGTACCCTTGGGTACCTTAAATCTTAAGGTACCCTAGGATTTTAGGATTTTAAGGTACCCTAGGGTTTTAGGGTACCTTAAGATTTTAGGTTTTAAAATACCCTAGGGTTTAAGGTAACTTAGGGTTTAGGTTTAGTCACTTTCATAGAGCGCTAGGGTTTAGATTTAGGCACTTTCATAAGAGTTTTAGGGTGCACTTTCCTATTATAGGGTTTTAGCGGTTTAGGCACTTCCATAGGGTACCCTAGGGGTTTAGGTATTTTTATAGGGTACCCTGAAGTTTAGGCACTTTTATAGGGTGCCCTAAGGGTTAGGCACTTTTAGTATTTAGGATTTTAGGCACTTTTATAGGGTTTTCGGGTTTTGTTAATTAGAGGAGACTTGGTGGGAATTACTTTTTATTTTCTGGACCTAGAGGTAAATTGCCCTTAATTATATGATAAGATCACAGTTTTAAGAAAATCCTTTGTTTCTCAAGTAAAAAGAGATGACATTTTACTAGAAAAAATCGTGGTTGAAGGCTCTTTACACCTGGATCATAAAGCCAATGTCAAATTAAAACCAAATTCATTTATTAACCAACTCATATATCAATCTCTGTACATAGTACAATCAAAGCTATTCTGATTAAAAAAATTTACGATCAAAGCCATTCTGATGGATGCACCAGTTGCATATATCAAAAACTAAAATAAAATAAAGCAATTCATAACAGCTTAATCAACATCTTCTTTTGACAAAAAAAATTGCATCATCGAGCATCTGTAACGTACCAAACAAAGAAAATACACATTGTCATTCAGCAGAACATCTGGAAAACGCTTGCATTCTCTGGGTAATGTACACAGTACAGAAACCACTACTACAATAATAGATATATGTCACACTAAGAAAATTCACAAAGATCACGGTTTTCAGTGAAAGCGTGATAAAAAGTAGTGCTTAAAATTTTTTATCACAATTTAAGTCCAAAACTGAGATAAAAAGTGGGTTTTAGCGCGGAATAAAAGATCTCGCTCTTGCGGCGATATAAAAGAAAAATAACCTCACCCTTGCGGCGTGATAAAATATTTTAGGGCAGAAAAAAATGAGATAAAAGATCTCACTCTTGTGGCGAGATAAAAGAGAAAAGATCTCACCCTTGTGGTGTGATAAAAAAGAGAAAAGATCTCACCCTTGTGGCGTGATAAAAGATTTTAGGGCGAAAAAGAATGAGATAAAAATCTCGCTCTTGTGCCTAGATAAAAGAGAAAAGTCCTCACTTTTGCGGAGTCTAAGTGTGATAAAAAAAACTTTAGCGCGAAAAAATGCGATATAAATGATCTCACTTTTACGGCGAGATAAAAAACCTACCCATTTAGGCATGTGATCTGAATTTTCACGTGGGCGGGCTAGTACTCATTTAGGCGGGTTTCGAAAAGTTATGTGAGGAAAACGATATCGTTTAAGGACTTTGAAAAAGAAGATCGGAGCAACATTCTCCGGTGTGAAGCAACTATTCTTCTCCGGCTTGATTGATCCTTTTTCTGAACATTTTTCTCCATTTTGGAGATAAGTTGGTGTGCAGGACTGTAGGAATAGAAGGTCATCGAGAGATAGAAGGAAGTTTGTTTGATGGGTTTTGAACCATTCATCTGCTCCCTAGTAAAAGAGTAAAGTTGGATTGGAAAACCAAAAACCTGTGGTTTTGAACCCACAAATAATGAGGATCAACAACACGTGGCAAGAGAGAAAGTTGAAGTATTTTGAATATTAAAAATAAATGTTAACTGGATTTTTTAAAATTGTAATAGTCTAATACGAATTTATGTAACGAAAAACAAGGTTATAATTAAATGTATATATTTTTTATATTTTTAACAATAAATCCGAAACGGTATCCGGTAAATCTTGTACCATATCCAAAACGGTATTCAAAACTTTGGTCCATAACGTTACAATTTGCAGGTTGTGATAATTTTCATAAAATTTATCTATATCATGTTAATTGCATTTTAAAAAATTCAGCAAATTTTAAGGGAAAAAAAGTTTTTTCACTTTAGAAAGTAAGTATAAATATTTTTGTTTTCCTATTGTAACAGAAGTTCTTGACTAGTTTAGTGGTAAGGGCTTGGGAAATCAACCAAGGGTGCATGGGTTCGAAACTTGGCAATGACAAGAAAAGAATGTCTAATAGATACAATGAAAAGATCACACTCAATGATTTTCCATCTCAGTTTATGGTGTGATTATTTTGAACTTTCAGTCACGGTTATAGACCGTGATCTAAAGTGACACGCCCAAGAGAAACGATCACGGTTTATAACCGTGATAAAAGAGAGTGACTTACAATCACACCCAAATCTATCACGGTAGCAAGAGTGTGATGAAAAACTTACAATCACGGCCAATTGATGTGATCTTTATGATTTATTGTAGTAGTGAACCAACTTGAGTCCATCCCATTCAAGAACTGATTGCAGATCTCTATAACAAATGCTTGCATTTAGGGGTGTCAAACGTGTCGTGCCGTGCCGTGCAACTTCCGTGCCAACCGTGTTACGTGCCGTGTCGTGCCGTGCCCATTTACTTAAATCGTGTCGTGCCGTGCTGTGCCATTTTCAATCGTGTCGTGTCGTGCCGTGCCCATTTACTTAAATCGTGTCGTGCCGTGTCATTTTTCAATCGTGTCGGGCCGTGCCGGGCCCATTTACTTAAATCGTGTTGGGTCGTGCCTTTTTTAAATCATGTCGTGTCGTGCCGTGCCGTGCCCGATTAATTAATCGTGTCCCGTCGTGCCGTGCCGTGCTTCTTCTTTCTCTTTTTTTTTTGCCGGGTCGGGACGTGCTTGTCGGGTTGTGTCGTGCTGTGCCTTTTTTGTCGTGCCGTGCCGGTCCTTATTCGTGTGTCATGCCGTGTCATGTCGTGCCATGCTCATTCTCGACCAGATCAAAAGCTATTTTGAATTGCGAGCAAAGCATCATCCTTATTTTCAGATCGTAGAAGTTTTTCTAAGATGCTAGAAACACCCTATGGTTCATCCAATAATATCAGGCACTGACAGATGCTTAAATAATAAGGAGAAGCAACTTCTAGTATAATTTAACAAGAAGACGAAGCACCTGTGTACAAGATCTACGAAGGGTTTGGATTAGTCTACGAAGGGTTTGGATTAGTTTAACAAGATGACGTTACAGTGTTACACTAGCTTAGAAAAATCAAATCAACCAACAGGTCCACCACTACCTTACAAACATAAGTTCCAATCAGCACGTCCACCATCACTTACTCAGTTCATTTAAGGCTTACTACATCCTACATGAACATTTCAGAATAGAAATAACTGCATTTTTTTGTGATCTCTTCATCATTTCGATTATTTAGAGATAATTTCCCTTTATAAGGTCTCAAAACAAATCATTCATAATTTGCCAGATCATTGATACAAATAATATCTAAAAAATTGCAAAATTGGATCTATGTGAGTCTTACAAAGATAAGTTCCAATACTAAATAAGCCTGACTTAAACAGTTAAACATTCAAATACAACACCATTGAAATATAAAACAAGTTCTTGAATCTTCACTGGATCCATTCATGAATTGGTTCCATTTCCAGATCAAGCTTCTTCAAAAAACAACACTCCCCATTTGTCCTTGCATCAAGCCATCAACCACAGAGCCCTGCCATACCAAATTCCAACTAATTAACACAGTGGAATGGCTTGATTACTCGCCCTAAAATTGAGAGACAAAGACCAAAACAACTTAACTGGGACTTTGTCTGGACTGGTTGACCTTATCACACACACACACACTTGGTTCAACTTTAGTCATGTTTTCAATTGCACCAACTAGCCATGCCATAGCCTGCTTATAATAATATTCGCACTTGGGCTCAGAATAACATCATAGCCAAAGGCCCAAATGGCCAAACGTATTCATGGCTGGCTGCAATCAAAAGTTACCCCGCCATGGCCATTAACAACTATTTCAATAAGAAACAGACCACCATCACATATTTCAATACGAAACAGACCATAAGGCTCAATTACAGTGGATGAACCACCAGCTGTGCAGCAGCAAGCGTAGCATAGCAGACCCAAACGGCAGTCATAGCAGTAACAGCCTTCTACACAATAGTAAGAACGAATGACAGCAACACAACTAATGGCCGCAACAATTGAACTACCAAGTAATAGCCAAAAGTAACAGGCAGAACTACCAAGTAATAGGCAGAAGTTTCAGAAAAACAGATGCATACTACCCATAGATTTCTCATATATTTTGGCTCAGCTTTATCACACATCATTGCCAAAAGTAATCATGGCTGGCTGCAACAAAAGTTACCCCGCCAAGGCCTTAAGCTGAAAACTGGAAGGAACTCAAATATTTTGGCTCAGCTTATCACACATCATAGCCAAAAGCCCAAAAGTATTCATGGCTGGCTGCAACAAATATAAACACACACTTTGTCTCAGAATAACAGGCTCAGAATAACATCATAGCCAAAGGCCCAAAAGTATTCATGGCTGGCTGCAATAAAAGTTACCCCGCCAAGGCCATTCACACACACGTGGGCTCAGACTAACAGATTCAGAATAACATCAAAGCCAAAGGAACTCATATATTTTGGCTCAGCTTTATCACACATCAAAGCCAATAAAGAATAAAGAATGCCACATGGAGGCAAGTGGCAACGTTAAGATGCCATTAAGGCCAACGTTAAGTTGCCATTAAGGCCTTCATACGTTGGCATTAAGGCCTTCATAAGTTGCCTAACTGTACCTTTCAAATGTTAGTTTGTTTTTTTATCAATACCATATTTATCTTTGAAATTTCCAACTTTATGGAAATGCATGCCAAAAGAGGGGATTTACAAAAGTTGAATGTAGCCCACTGGCCCAGAACAGTAGAGTAGCATAACAGTGAAAATAGTGGCTGCAGATCACAGCAGCCGTAGGTTCCAACAGCAGCAGCAGTCACTCAACATTACAAAAGCATTACCCAAAGCAAATGCTCATCATAACTAAGTAAAGCAGACAGCAGCAAACGTGGTGGACAGCAGCTATTTTGCTATCATTTGCTATCCTTATAGCACTAAACAGAGCCCACAATTGAAGAACCAAATGCATATCAATAAGCAGCAATAGGAAAGTTCTCATAATGAGCTACATCCACATCAGGCAGCCTTTAAACAGCAGCAACCTGGAGACGTTAGAAAAACAGCAACAGCAGAACAACACAAATGGAGGCTGCTCTGATGGTAATCAAGTATCATAGCAAAAGCAAGCAGCAGCAGCAGTATATAGCAATCGGATACAAGGCCAAAACCAACCTAAACAGTCACCATTTTTCTTAAGCTGAAAACTGGAAGGAACTCATATATTTTGGCTCAGCTTTCACACATCATAGCCAAAAGAACTCATGCCCAGAAAACTGTAATAATTTAAACACACTTGGGCTCAGAATAAAGAATGCCACATGGAGGCAAGTGGCAACGTTAAGTTGCCATTAAGGCCTTCATAAGTTGCCTAACCGTACCCTTCAAATGTTAGTTTTTTTTTTTTTTTTTTTTTTTATCATCATAGCCGGTAAATGGTTACAGTTTCTTGGGCATTTGGTAACAATACACACACACACTAACTGATGTATAAAGAATAGCATCACCTGGAAGTTGCAGCAACGGTAAGTTGCCATTAAGGCCGTCATAAGTTACCAGCAACATCACATTAGTAGTGCATCTCCCCTAATCATCACAATCTATATCAGAGTCTGAAAAATAATCTCTTAATTCATCTTTGGCTGATTTTTTTTGAATTCCAAGACGTGCATCCTCCCAATCTTTTAAGCATAGGAGACAATCCAAAATGTCTGGAGCTAGTCTACTCCGCTTCTCATCCAACACTCTCTTACCTGCACTAAAAGCAGATTCCGATGCAACTGAAGAGACAGGAGCTGTTAGTACATCACGTGCCATGATGGAAAGAATGGGAAATGTCCTATCATTTTTTTTCCACCAGTGTAAGATATCAAAATTTTCTAAGTTGTCATTTTCGGTAAGATGCTCTATCTCTAAATATTTAACAAGTTCAGAGCGTGAACTTGCACTTTTACCTTTCTTGGAAATGAGAGATCAGGATGGGTCCTTACTATTTGTAGATGGTAGGGTAATTTACCTATAGGTCCAGAAAATAAAAAGTAATTCCCACCAAGTCTCCTCTAATTAACAAAACGCGAAAACCCTATGAAAGTGCCTAAAATCCTAAATACTAAAAGTGTCTAACCCTTAGGGCACCCTATAAAAGTGCCTAAACTTCAGGGTACCCTATAAAAATACCTAAACCCCTAGGGTACCCTATGGAAGTGCCTAAACCGCTAAAACCCTATAATAGGAAAGTGCACCCTAAAACTCCTATGAAAGTGCCTAAATCTAAACCCTAGCGCTCTATGAAAGTGACTAAACCTAAACCCTAAGTTACCTTAAACCCTAGGGTATTTTAAAACCTAAAATCTTAAGGTACCCTAAAACCCTAGGGTACCTTAAAATCCTAAAATCCTAGGGTACCTTAAGATTTAAGGTACCCAAGGGTACTAGGGTACCCATTAGAGTACCATAAAATCCTAGCATGCCCTAAAACCCCAGGGTGACACTTCCATTAATGGTAAATGTATTTTTGTAAAAGTGGATTTAGTGGTAATTAAGTATTTCATCTATCCTTAATGGGAATTAAATGTCACTTTTCTGTACTTAGAGGTAATTTTCTCTATAATTAATCCTGAAAATACTTCTACAATCTGAAAATAAGAATGATGCTCCACTCGCATTTTAAATAGCTTTTGATCTGGTCGAGAATGAGCACCAAGCTTTTCTATTGAATGTGAAAAATTTGCTTTCTGGTCCCAAGTCTCACCCATCCGAACCTCCATAGCAACATTGAATTTCATGGTGATTCACTGATTCTTTGATAGTAATGATGCTATTGTCTCTCTCTCTTAGCAACATGTAAGGATGGATTTCAAAGACTACCCATAATGAATCCCAAACGTCCATTCCAGCCTCGAATCCTGGCCTCCCACATGAGGAGGACAAGGAGATACCAACAGGGCTACAGTCCATTGGCAACAACGTTAGTTACTAATGTTAATTTTGAATATAAAATTTGTGAGAGCATGTGTTTTCTAGGGGGATGCACCTTGCACGTAGGACACTGGCTAGTGGATAATCATTACTCATTAGGATTGAAATATTGAATACTACAATATACAAACTTAAGAACATTAGAGGCACCGACGCACCGGGCATCGGAATGTGTGTTTTTTGGGAAGATTTTTTTTTAGATGAAAATCGGTTATGGTGTGACACACGATTAAGGGCCGGCATAGCACGACACACAATTAAGGGCCGGCACGGCACAACACGAACCGACAAAAAAGGCACGACATAGCCCGACCCGACCCGACAAGACAAAAAAAGGCACGGCACGACACGAACCGACAAAAAAAGGCACGACACAGCACGACCCGACCCGACAAAAAAGGCACGGCACGACGCAACCCGACAAAAAAGGCACGGCATGACACAACCCGACAAAAAAGGCGCGACCAGACCTGAAAAAAAAAGGCATGGCACGACTAATTAATCGGGCACGGCACGACACGACACGATTTAAAAAAGGCACGGCCCGACAAACCAAAATGGCCAACCACAGCACGGCACAGGCACGGTACGGCACGGTACGCCATGGCACGATGAAGTAAATGGGCACGGTACGGCACGAATAACGGTTGGCAAGGAAGAAAATGGCACGGCACAGCACAACAGACACGTTTGACACCTCTCATGTTGGGGAGCTCAAACATTTAGTGGCTAGCTAAAGTACTTTCTGACAAATTTCCTATCTCAACTGGCTAGCCACTATTGGAGATGCTACTGTATTGCTTAAGTCACTAGGCAAAACTCACTGCCTCCTAAGGTGTTGTACCATCTCATCGTAGAATATTGTCAAATTTTTGGGCCAAGCTGGATTTGGAGCAGCGTAGATATATTGCCAACAAAATTACATTCTTGAATTTAAGTAGGGTGGCGCTATTCGCAGCTACGTATTTTCTCCCATAGCCCGCTAAAAATTTTCAACTATACTCGACAGTTAGTTACCGAAATTGAGATACATTTTCAGCACCCAATTACCGAAATATAATCTTTTTTTCAACAGCTATTTACCGAAATGTATGTATTAGCAGTTGTATACCGAAGGTTGAACATATTTTCGACATGCAGTTACCGAAATATAATTTTGTTTTCAACAGCTATTTACCAAAATGTTATTTATGATTTTCAACAACTACCTACCGAAATATAGCTGGCTATGGGAGAAAATATATAGCTGCGAATAGCGGCACCCTTTATGTAACGAGAGAATGCTTATGTCCACACTTATCACCAACTTTATATACAAGGCTTTCGAATTTTCGGCTGGTCTCGTTGCAAACACATTCACATCTTGGTAAGTCTCGTCATATGTCTTATTTACTCGGGTTTTTTTATAAGAAAGCATGCGTTCCTGTTTTGCAAACCATTGATGAAGTGGTTACCGATAGATATTGGGTGGCGTTATTCGCAGTTACGTATTTTCTTCCATAGCCCGTTAAAAATTTTCAACTATACTCAACAGTTAGTTACCAAAATTGAGATACATTTTCAGCACCCAATTACCGAAATATAATCTTTTTTTCAACAGCTATTTACCGAAATGTATGTATTAGCAGTTGTATACCGAAGGTTGAACATATTTTCGATATGCAGTTACCGAAATATAATTTTGTTTTCAACAACTATTTACCGAAATGTTATTTATGATTTTCAACAACTACCTACCGAAATATAGCGGGCTATTGGAGAAAATACGTAGCTGCGAATAGCCGCACCCTAGATATTTTAGAAAGGATAAAGTGGATATCTTGTGAGCATCATGAAACATTTAAGGGTAAATTTTCGTAGTCGTCCCTCTAGTTTTACGGTTGTCTCAATTTCATCCCTCTAGTTTCAATTGTCACCAAATGAACCTTGTAGTTTGTTTTACGTTTCAAATTGGTAAAATCGTTAACACCGTTAATGAAACTAACGGAAAAATATGATTAAAAAAATTAAGTGCTCCAATTTTCAATCCAGTTGAAGTTTGGGGACATCAGCGGTGCAGCAAACGGTGGATACGAGGTTGCTGGCGTCTCTTGGACCAGTTTCGGGATCGGCAACATACGGCAGGTTCACAGCAATCCTCACAACAATAGTGATGCTTCGATTTCCAGTTCTTCGGTGGGATGGCGGTTTGGGCAGGGGTTTGTTTAGGTGTGGTAACAGATCGAGAGACAGGCGGCACTTCGGGTTTGGAGTTTCTTGTGTCCTTGTCCCTTTAATCTCTATAATTTTGGAATTCGGTGATTAATAAAAAAAATTTGCTAATAAAAAAAATTAAACAAATCATAAACGACAAAATTATAAAAAGATAAAACCCTGGAATAATCACATGAAATGGCCAAGGCAAGCATTAGACGTTAAGCTCTGAAGACGAATTCACCCCGCTACCATGAATATAGATTCTCTGGGCATCTATCTCTCAAAATACAACAATCGAAATTCAATCGAAGTAACACTACAATCGATGAGTCTAACAAACCGACTTAAATTTTGTATTCCCTCGTATAAAGACTCAAGACTTACATGAATATATACGGAAAACCAATCCAAGAAACTACTCTCTAATCTATTACTCCCTCCGTCCCAATTTGTTTGTCTAATCATCGAAGTTCGTGTCTTTCAAAAATATACTTATATTATACATTTTATAATGTTTTTTTATGATTTTGAAGATTTTGTATAATAAAACTAATTGAAATCTACTCCCTCCGTCCCTTTTTAAATGTCCCACTTCGTAACTCCAATTTATTAAGAAAACATCATCATTACACTTTTCACATCAACTTTTACCTCCACTTTCCTACTTACCATCTATGGAGACATCATCATTACATTTTTATTCACTAACTTTTCAAAATAGAATCTACTTTTAGGGGCAAAATAAAAAATGCACCAACTTTTACCCACTAACTTTACAAAATGGACATTTATCAAGGGACATCCCAAAATGGAATACCGGACTTTAAAAAGGGGACGGAGAGAGTATCAAACAAGATCCATATTGCCTATTAAAAACATTACGAATTGAAAACTATAGACAATTTTTTGAGAGGTCAAACGCTCTCAAAAAGTCAAAAAGGGGACAAACAAACCAAGACGGAGGGAGTATAAAATAAACAATGGAAATTCATTTATATAGAAGTGTTTGACTATTCCGAATAGTAACAAACGGAAGAGATAACCATTGCTCGTTTGAACTATTCAAGAGACAAAACTCTGGAAAAACAACTAATCCACCAAAACAAGAATAAAGTCTTTAGAAATATACACTTTGTTTGGTTCTCCTCTCAAAAATTATTTTTTTAAAATTTTTCACTGTTTCGTCATTCGTGTGTTTTCGTCTTTAGTGAATTTTTGTTAAAATTTTTACCTATTTTTTACTTTTTGAATGGACATAGCGTACCTCTTTTCAAAACGTAAAAGTGTTTGTTAAAATGTTAAAAAAAAATTACTAAAGACGAAAAATACGCAAACCTATAGAACTTTTTTTATCTTAAAACTGCAAACCAAATACAGTGATAATCTTTATTGACCTTCTTCAACCAATTTATTAAATGGAAATCAATGGAGTCAATTTGCATTCACTCCTAAATGGTTTTGAACAAACAAAATATATATTCTAAAACCATTTTTCCAACATATCTTCTTGTTTATGTGTACTTTTTATGTTATTGTGATGTTAATTAAACAGATCATAAATGACAAAATTATAAAAAGATAAAACCATGAAAAATCACATGAAATGGTCAAGGCAAGCATTAGACGTTAAGCTCTGAAGACGGATTCATCCCCGCTACCATGAATACAGATTCTTTGGGCAGCTATCTCCCAAGATACAACAATCGAAACACAATTGAAGTAGCATTACAATCGATGAGTCTGGTAAACCAACTTAAATTTTGTATTCCCTCATATGAAGACTCAAGACTCATATGAATACATTTGGAAAACCAATCCAAGAAACTACTCTCTAATCTATTATAAAATAAACGATGGAAATTCATTTATATAATAGTGTTTTATTTTTAATCGGCAAAAGATGAATTTTATTAATAATGGGGAAAGTGGAAGGGGATCCAACAAAATGATGAAAAATACATCACAAGGGCAAAACCCAAACCACCTAAGGGTCTACAAGGGTCCAAATCAAATAATACATTAAAGCCCGACCCAAACCCAGATAAAACACAAAACAGCTTCCGAACATCCAAACCCGGTCCAAATCTGGACCGGCCCACCCTACCCAACCCCAAAACCCCAACTACAACGGCCACCCCTTCCGTACAAACCACCGGCGCCCCGCCTCGCCGTTAAGCCGAGCCAATCTCTCCCAAATGTAGAGATCGGCGGTGAAAAACGAACCGGCCTACAGAAAAAGCAAACGCAGCAGCCCAAGCCTGAGGGCCTACCTCCACCAACAGCCACACCATCCCAACTCCACCCCAACAGCACAGACACTAAACGGCAACAGCAGCAAACCTAGAAGCAGCAAAATGACAACCCCATGCCCGATTGAGAGCTCCGAAAGGTCATCGACCAGACTTCGACACACAAAACGACCGGAACACCCAGCCATGGGGGTCGTATCCCCCCCGCCACCACCGGACTGAGACCCACACCGATCGACGCCCCATCTTCACCGATCAATTTTGAAATAAGAACACCTACAAAACAAACATTAGAAAAAACAAACTAGCCACACCAAACCCCTACACCACTGCCCACCACGCCCACAAACTCCGCCAGATCTACAACCGCCAGACCCACCACCAACGACCACCGATCTCGAGCCACCCTACGTCGCTAGACATCCGGAGGATGCCATTGAGACCACAAGTTGGAGGCGACGGCAACCGCCTCACCCTCCCACACAGTGGAGGGCAATGGCCCCAGAAAACACAGGCGAGAGGAAAAGGAATGGGATTGAAGCTGGAAAGAGAGAGGATAGTAGAGAGAGATTGCGGGAGGGAAAGGAAAGAAGAGCCCGGGGGGAGGAGGGAAGGACACCTCCCCCCGGCGGCGGCGGCGGCAGCAACTGAGCAACCCTTGGTCTAGCGAGAGGGAGAGAAAATAGAGAGAGAGAGAGAGAAAGTGTTTGTGACTATTACAAATAGTAACAAACGGAAGAGATAGCCATTGCTCGTTTGAACTATTCATCAGACAAAATTCTAGAAAAGCAACTAATCCACCAAAACAATAATAAAGTCTTTAGAAATATTAATCTTTATTGACCTTCTTCAACCAATTTATTCAATGGAGTCAGTTTTCATTCACTCCCAAATGGTTTTGAACAAACAAAATATATATTTTAAAACTATTTCTCCAACATATCTTTCCATCGAGATAGTCTCAACCACCTCATAATCATAGAGGGAGGTGAGGATGAGAAGATAGAGCAGGAGGGGAAGAGCTGCCTGGGGGAGCAACGGCGGAGGTGTGTAGATGGACTGGCACGTGCCACCCTTGCTTCCCAAATAAAAGTTTATACCAACGAAAGTCAATTTGTTACTTAATGATTTTTCGCAAAGGTGACGGAAACGAGATTTTAAAAATAAGTTGTTCGGATCATAAAAATAATATCTCAATGACATTCATTTATAAATCACAAGATAAGTGAACCAAGCCCTTACTCTTTTTATTATAACATAAATAAAAAAATAAACAAAAAACAAAATTCAGTTCGAAAGCACAACTTTACTCTTGAGCTTTCTCCTACTATTTTTAGGGAAAATTTGCAACAATACTAGTAGACTCTCGTTAATCAGCGCCGCCCATACGGAGTATTTGACTCCGCTAATGTGGGAAGAAACTCAACACGCATCTACGCAAGGAAACGTGTTAGAAGACGGCAAGCAAAGATCAATGGACTATTGAGGGGTCCAACCCCACCCACGTGTTAATAAGCCTAATTTGAGCCACCGTTGAGGTCCTTGTCTAATTAGCAACCCCAAACTGACCAACTATTCAAAAACAACAATAAAAACAAAAACAAGAAGGTAAATTTCATTGATTGCCCTTGAGGGTTTTCTTAATGAAAGATACCCCTTACGTATAAGAAATGACAATAAATCCAAGGTGCGTCCAATTTTGATTTTATGGACACTCCAATTAATAATAGTTCAACCAACACGTGATGGAATCAACCAAGAGTGGCTTCCATTGATAAATTCACCATTTTTTATAATAAAAATTAAAAGAAATTATCAATTCTCGCTTATTCTAAATCAAAATGACTTTGTTTTACCCAGTGAAAGAGCAATTTTGATGAAAATGAATATTACTATTTGTTAACAGTCTTTTATTTTTTACTCGTTGAAAGAACCATTTCCGTAAAATATATATATATTAATTTTGGGTCCAAAAAATTGAGAATTGGCATTTTTTTATTATTTATGTTTTACACCTTTTACTGATTACATCATGTGTTTGGTCGAACAGTTGTTGTTTGAGATATCGGTGAAATAAACATTGAAACTGCAGGGGGGTATATTGTTATTTCTCATACATGATGGGATATTTTTTTATTTCTCAGGGGGTGTAAGTGAAATTTACCCAAAAAATGCAAACTATTCTCATAACCTGCGCCCTGAATATCAATCCTATATATGTGTTATGCACACCAAAATGTCTGTAGTTACAACACCTAGAGAGAGGAAACAAACTAGAGAGAGAGAGAGAGAATGGGCATATCAACCAATTGTTGCCTCAACATCTCCTCTCCACCTCCTCTTCCCACCCCATCATCCCTCCGCAAGACAACCCAAGTCACATGGTAAGTCACCTCGCCAAAATATCTTCTCGCACATCATGTCCTAGTTTTTCAGAAAGTTTTAGATGCGACGATTATTTGTGACGCTACTGATAGACCATTGCGAAGGACCAGCAGGCGTGGTCGGAAGAATCCCAGATATTTTGGAGACGGTTGAGGCGTGGAGAGAGATGTGGCTTGCAGTGATGGATTTTGACCAAGTCTTTAGGAGCTAATAAGGATAATCTTTTTATCCCTTTTATTTTGAATAGTTGTTAGGATTAGGACTCTAGTTGTCAGTTCAGTTTTTACGTGGGCATGATTGCCGTTGTACATGTCCACGGGATTAGGCAAGTTGTTAGGCAAGTTGTTAGGCTCTGGTTTATTTATAGACCAAGGCAACATGAATAAAAGTATCTGAAAAACTATTATCCAAACCTGTGGTACGATTCTCACCCGAAGAGAATACATTTCTTTAGCAAACTTATCAGTTCTGACTGGGACCTATCATTGGTATCAAAGCTGCGTTGTGATTATCATGGCAACAAACAAGGAACGAATTGAGCATCTTGAAGCGGGGCTTGGCGGAGTACAGGATGGCATGCAACGATTGGAGCTAGGAATGGCAGACAAGTTCAAACAACTGGAGATGACGCTCAGCCGCATGTCTGATGCTTTGTTCTCGAACAAAGATAGCGCCAGCCACAGTACTTATGAACGTGAAGGAAATTCGCACAACACCAAAAAATCGACTAGCCAGCTTTTGATGGGCACGCTTGAAAGCTGTTTGTTGGCGGTAAGGCTGCAGCTTCAAGAACACCATGTCACCTTCTTGGAATTCCACATCTCGTCTCTTCTGATCAGCCATCTGTTTCATGCGATTTATTGCTACTCCCAGATTACTCTTCAGCTGCGTGAGTAATTCATCTCTTTGAAGCAGACTTTGGTCCACCTCATTTACCGGCGAGAGCCCGGCTTGATAGAATGGTATTGTTGGTGGTAGACGACCATAAAGAGCTTTGAATGGCGTCATCCCCGTAGAGCTATGGTAAGTGGTATTGTACCATAGTTCAGCCCAGGGAAGAAACTCATTCCATTTCTTTGGGTACTGATGGACAAAGCAACGGAGATACTGCTCGAGACAACGATTCACCACCTCGGTTTGCCCGTCCGTTTGTGGATGATAGGATGTACTGAGCTGAAGTTTAGTGCCAGACATGGTAAAGAACTCCTCCCAGAATTTGCTAATGAAAATGGGATCCCGGTCGCTCACTATTGACTGCGGCATCCCATGAAGCTTGACCACGCCTTCCACAAACTTTTCTGCCACCACCTTAGCTGTAAAAGGATGAGTTAATGACATAAAGTGAGCGTACTTACGCAATCTGTCAACGACCACCAGCACTGTATCTTTGCCCTGGGACGTAGGTAATCCCTCAATGAAATCAAGAGTGATATCATCCCAAACTTGGCATGGAATGGGCAGAGGTTGGAGAAGTCCTGCCGGTGCGAGAGCTTGCGACTTACTTTTCTGGCAAACTTCACAAGATGAAACATAGTCAGAACTGATAAGTTTGCTAAAGAAATGTATTCTCTTCGGGTGAGAATCGTACCACAGGTTTGGATAATAGTTTTTCAGATACTTTTATTCATGTTGCCTTGGTCTATAAATAAACCAGAGCCTAACAACTTGCCTAACAACTTGCCTAATCCCGTGGACATGTACAACGGCAATCATGCCCACGTAAAAACTGAACTGACAACTAGAGTCCTAATCCTAACAACTATTCAAAATAAAAGGGATAAAAAGATTATCCTTATTAGCTCCTAAAGACTTGGTCAAAATCCATCACTGCAAGCCACATCTCTCTCCACGCCTCAACCGTCTCCAAAATATCTGGGATTCTTCCGACCACGCCTGCTGGTCCTTCGCAATGGTCTATCAATACTTCCCCCGTGGAGTGGATCCTTGTCCTCAAGGTCCATGAAAGGAAACTGCTGCTTCAAGGATTCTGTGTTTTCCCAAGTTGCTTCCTCAGCCGGTAATCGCCGCCATTGTACCAAACTCTCCTGAATGAACTTGTTACCCTGCTTAACCCAACGAGTGTCAATAACTTGCTCTGGCTCCAATGCGACGGCTCCCTCATCGGTGACTGGAGGAAATTCCGAGCTGGCATCGATGCGCTCCCCAATAAATTTTTTAAGTAGCGAGACATGGAATACAGGATGTATGCGTGCTCCTCCAGGTAGCTGCAACTTGTACGCAACCTTACCCACTCGTTGTAGAATCTGATAAGGCCCAAAAAATCGACTAGCCAGCTTTTGATGGGCACGCTTGAAAGCTGTTTGTTGGCGGTAAGGCTGCAGCTTCAAGAACACCATGTCACCTTCTTGGAATTCCACATCTCGTCTCTTCTGATCAGCCATCTGTTTCATGCGATTTATGCTAAGGAAATGCTCGCAATAGTGGAAGCAGTTCGTATATGGCGGCCATATCTTTTGGGGAAAAAGTTCATCATCCAGACGGATCAACGAAGTCTGAAATATTTTCTGGAGCAGCGTGTTGCAACTCCGGAGCAGCAAAAGTGGGTGGCTAAGCTAATGGGCTACGACTATGAGATTGTCTACCGGCCAGGCCGTGACAACTCCGCGGCGGATGCTCTCTCTCGCAAACCAAATAGTCCAACTCTTGATTATTTGTTTGTGCCGCAGGTCCGAGTATGGGAGGAAATTAAACAGGCTTCCCGTGGTGATTCATACATAAGTCAAGTGAGCCGCCAAGCCGAAGAAAAGCCAGAGGGACCTTACAAGTTGCGAGATGGGCTGGTTTTCTACAAAACGAAAGTCGTGGTGCCCATGGTCCCCGAGATTCGCAAGAAATTATTGGTTGAATTTCATGACAGTAAACCAGCAGGCCATTCAGGAGTATTACGCACGTACAAAAGGCTGGCCCAACAATTCTATTGGCCCAACATGCACAAAGAAGTCCAGGACTATGTTTCATCTTGTGAAGTTTGCCAGAAAAGTAAGTCGCAAGCTCTCGCACCGGCAGGACTTCTCCAACCTCTGCCCATTCCATGCCAAGTTTGGGATGATATCACTCTTGATTTCATTGAGGGATTACCTACGTCCCAGGGCAAAGATACAGTGCTGGTGGTCGTTGACAGATTGAGTAAGTACGCTCACTTTATGTCATTAACTCATCCTTTTACAGCTAAGGTGGTGGCAGAAAAGTTTGTGGAAGGCGTGGTCAAGCTTCATGGGATGCCGCAGTCAATAGTGAGCGACCGGGATCCCATTTTCATTAGCAAATTCTGGGAGGAGTTCTTTACCATGTCTGGCACTAAACTTCAGCTCAGTACATCCTATCATCCACAAACGGACGGGCAAACCGAGGTGGTGAATCGTTGTCTCGAGCAGTATCTCCGTTGCTTTGTCCATCAGTACCTAAAGAAATGGAATGAGTTTCTTCCCTGGGCTGAACTATGGTACAATACCACTTACCATAGCTCTACGGGGATGACGCCATTCAAAGCTCTTTATGGTCGTCTACCACCAACAATACCATTCGAATCCCCTCGGCTATGTCTGACTTGAGTCCCCCCATAAAGGTTCCTACCAGCGCCTTTTGAGTCCATCCGTGCACACGGTTGCCTAACTTCTCAAACTCCCGTTGGTAGTCTCGCAGGGAGCCCACCTGTTGAATGTGTGACAGAGCTTCATCAAAATCTTCCCCATCAGTGGGGCCAAAACGAACCCCTAACTCTTCTTCAAAGACTGCCCACGTCACCTCCTTCCCATCTTCTTTAAAAGTTCGGCTCAACCATCGCCACCACTGGTTGGCTTCACATTAAGTGGGACCTGTACATGCATGGGACTTACCCCATTGGAGAGAACGATGCAAATAATTGTTTTATCCAAAAAAAAAAAACTACTACAACGAACTAAATACCAATGTTCTGTTTTTATGCACTCTCAATTGTAACCTTTGGAACAGATAACCTCGTGCGCCATTAGTTTGTTGTCAAGCAATGCCACACAGACATTTTTTTCTACAGATTCGTACTGTTCTGTGCCCGGCACCATGCGGGCTCTCATTATTATGTACGATTCACGTGTATCGGATGGTACATCTGCGTTAGGAACAGACAATCTCTTGTGCCGTTAGTTTGTTGTCGAGCAATGCCACACAAACATTTTTGTGTGTAGATTCGAACACATCTGTGTCCGGCACAGTCCGATGTACGTGAGCTCTCGTGAATTTGTAAGGTTCCCGGTTATCGGATGCTACATCTATGTTTGGATTTGTTGTTGTGATTTTTCAAATATTGATGGGATAACGGTTTGAGTTATCTAATGCAATTGATTTTATTCAGGCCGAAGAAGGAGAGATCACTGAAAGGCCAATGCGTAATGGGGGTGGCGTGCCTCATCATTGGGCTTGAAATGGACAATTCAATCGGCAGGGGCAGCGGCATAGCAATTGCTGATCAGAATATGCATCAAATTGCTCAATCAAACGAGAAGGGTAGTAGATGGAGCGATAAGAGAGCGTGCCCGCCATGGCAAGTGAATTCGCTCGAAACCATCGTGCCAGAGAACTTGCCAAGGCCTGCGGCTCGCCGGAGGTGGGAGGGAGTTGGGTTCACTAGGACTGCTCCGGCGGTGAAAGTGGTGGTTGTTAGAAGTAGCAAAGGGAGTTGTTTCACCATGTAAACACTTAATTGGGTCAATGTTGTTTGTCATTTATGAGTAGATTTTTTCTTTCTTTTGGGTAATATTTTATGTATATCTAGCATACCAATTAAAGCTTTCGTGTATAGATACAAATAAATCACAAAGGAATTTACTCTCCCAAGATTTTCATACATTTTGTCCTAGTAGCAAAGGTCTTGTCATTCAAAGAAAAACTGAGTTGGAGTTTCAACTAACTTAGTTTATCTTATTAATTAGTGATTTATTTCGGTTGTTAGCGAATTTTGTTTGGTTTTTGTGGTCAAAACATTGTATTATCTTTTTTTTTTTCCAGATTCATCTCGACGGAAGTTTTTGAAAAAGTAAATAAAAACAATAATCAAAAAAAGATTTTAAAATAATTCAAATTTATGGGATTAATTTTTTCCTTAGAAAAGTGCAGAGTTTTGGTCGATCATAATGTTTTTTTACTTTTTAAATTCGTCTCGTTAAGATGAATGTTTAATCCCAAAAACTCACACAAAATTAACATACTCTAGCATGTAAGAATTAGAGCTAACCCTTTGAATGGAAAAGTTATTGAATGTTCTCCGAGCAATGCTATGCTCGCCCCACTTACATTGCTTTTTCTTTTTTCTTGTCAACAGAAAAAACATATTCATTCAGACAAGGCGTACAGCATGCAGAAAACTCAGATTTCAAAATTAGCTCCAAGAGCATTTCATAATTTCTCCTTTGAATGGATCCAAATCTAGAATATAAAATTAAAATTGGAATATGCAGATTGTACAAGTAGTAGACAAGCTGAAGTACACAAGCTGATTGACACGTGTGCACAACTTTTGAGTTGGTACTATATGTAGTACAAGAAGTACAAGTAGAAGATCTTTATGTGTTTCCTCCATGCAGACCTCGTAAGGAAGAATTCTTGAGTTTGAGTCTTTATAGAGAAGATGTACTTAATTCTCATTGTAACTACTAATAATTAATCACTAACATCTTATCGTCTAACCAAAAAAATAAAAGCCTCGGAAAATTAATGTATGGAAAATGAATCGATTGCACACATGACACGTGTAACAACCCTTAAGTTAATATCATATATTTCTTTAGGAAAATTAATGTATGGAAAACGAATCAATTGCACACTTGACACGTGTAGAAATGGGCCCGTGGGACCCACTTATAGGTCTCATACAACTGATCTGATCCGTTCAATATTTGTGAAACAATTTTTTCATGAAACTAAGTCAAAAATCCGTAAGTGCTTGATCCATACATCAAATTTTTTTTGGTTCAGAAACATGTCTCTTTTTTCTGAACCAAAAATTGCATGTATGGATCAAGCACTTGTCGATATGATTTTGAGCTTATTTTTTACTCAATTCTATAAAAGAAAGATTAAAATAATAAACGGTTCGGATCTGTCGTGTGAGACCTATGTACATGATCGGTACTCTGTGAGTTGGTACCCGTAGCAGTTAAGTGGCATAGTCAGGCAAAAGCAACAATAGAAGTTCATATGGAATACAAACCCCACAAACAAAATCAAAGTAGACGATACTAATAGTCCAATACAATATGAACTTTTCTCAACGAAGGTTTTGCACAAAGAAAATCACAGACTGATCAAGGGAAAAAAAAAAAACACATTATTCTACGTACGCTTAGGCGTGATCTCTCACAAAAAAGATGGTTCCCGAGTACTTACTAAAAATTTCAGCCGATAATTGGCGCATGGTCTGAGTTCAACCGGATTCGAAACCTCAAATTGAATATTGATTGCTACACCCATCTCCGCCAAAGGCAAATCTTCTTGAGACCTTAATATACATAGCAGCCAAACAAGCTAACAATTAATGGAGAAAAAATAGGAGGGCAAAATCTCCCTTAGCAGGAACCTCAAAATGAGAGGAGGAAAAAAAAACCTCGGCCTCTAATTCATCAACGAACAGCTGCTCCCATTCAACCCCATGGTTGTCCAGAGATTCGTCTTATTACCACTACATAACCTACACATCCGATAAGGGGGAGATCAAAAAAGTGTCACAAAGAGAGCGTGTGGGGGCTCCGATCAGGGTGGTTCACTCTCCTTGAATCTTAATGTGGGATCTGCTCCTACCCTCCTTCTATCCCTGCAAAAGAGAGCACAACTAAAGACCACACCGGAGGTCCTCCGGGATGGCCCTCCGGTGCAAGAATCAATCAACTTGCAGAGGAAAGAGAAGAGAACAAGAGCTAGGGTTTTTGGGTTATGTGGAATGTGTAGAACGTACCACTTCCAAGAAGGCATAGTGTTGTATTTATAGGGAACCCTTAGCTTGATCTTCAAGATTGGTCATGCGTTTGACACACGTCGGCTGACGTCGCCCTTACGTCACATTAGGGTTTTGTAACCGTTCGAGAGGTGAACTGGCACCTTCACGTGCCCCTCATCATTATCTTTGATAACCGTTCGGCTGACGTCACGATCGTCATTACGGCTACGATCGTTATTCCCACGTGGGTGAGCTAGAGCTTCTGGCCCCCACACTCGTTCAAGGCCGAGTGTGGCAACCGACTGTCAAAAGAGTCGCTGATCCGAACGAAACAACGAGAGCAGGATGCCGTCTGTTAAACCTTTGGTCCAGCCGAGGCTCTTCGAGGCAGCAAAGTGGATGCATGGTCAGTTACCGAAGCGGCTCGGATTTCCCTTAGCATGCCCGAGGCATATCATTCGGCCTGCTACAATAGCCTCTCAATTCTTGTCGAAGTTCCTTCGTTCGGCAAGGATTGATTTCGGAAAAGGCCAAGCTTCAGCCCCAGCCGAGAATCCATCTCTTGGATTTCAATTGGTCGAATCCGAGCTTCTGATCATGTCTACAGGTGTCACAAAGGGGGAGGGGAGTGTCAGTTGAAAGGACACACTAGCAGACGAAGAGACGGTTGCAGCTTTTAACAGGCTGGCAGAGGCCACGTGTCACGCTTCCATTGGATGGAGGTTTGGCGCATTGACGGCTGCGCGGGAAACTCGAATTTTGGGCTGCCTATAAATAAACGGCGAAGAAGAGAGAGAACTTCTTCTACGCTTTCTCTCTCTAAAAATCCAGAGCATCTCTCTCTAGAAATCATCCGCCCCAGCCTTTGATCTCGATCTAGATCTCCAGTTTCAAGCCAAATCAAGCAGCAAAACTTCAAGTAAGCAATCGATTTTTCCTTTGTTTTCTGTTTTTCCTGAAATTTTCACGCTTTTTCTTGGTTTTTTTTTTGGGACTTTCTCTGGGATTTTAAGGACAGAGGCGTCTGGGTTTGAACAGTAATGTTCATCCCAGATTCAACCTGTTCTTCCGAGCCTCAGTTGAGGCGTTAGGGTTTAACCGAGCGACCCATTCGCAAACAGTTCTGGCCGAACGTTTGGATAGACAGTAGGAGCCCCGACCCCCAATGAGACAAAAAATGACTCGTGAGCCTATAGGTTTTAGCCGAGACTGTTCATTTCTTCTCTTTTTGCCGACGTGGATGTTCATCCTTGGCTTTCATTCTTTCCTTCTTAGGTCTGGCTCACGAGGTCATTGACGTCTCTTCGGATTCGGACCATTCGGAGATAGAATCCGAGCGTCTGCTTATCAACCAACTGATTGCGCAACGTAGAGCGCAGCGCCGAGCTGAAGAGTCTGTATCAACTAGGATGTCGGCGACTTCTGCAGTTTCCAACGACTCGAATGCCGAGAGAGTACACGAGTATGATGCCGAGGGTTTTGCTACTGACCCCGAGATCAATTTCACGCCAGAGACCGAGTCAGAGTCCGGGCCTCAAATGGGCAACGAGGCTCAGTCGAGGTTTACGTCCGAGGCCGAGGCTTCAACTTCGGTGTCGAAGGATGACGACCTGTTCGATAAGGGCCTCTTGTGCCCGTACGCTCACTACTTCTCTGGGAGCGCCGGAGAATATGAGGCCTTCCGCGAGAAGTACAACATCCCAGCCGATGTTTTTCTTATCCGAGTGAAGAGTGATGACATCCGAGCGAAGAGGGAGGACCGCTCCACACACATAACCGTGCCTTTGATGGCCATCTGTGAAGCTGGCCTTCGGTTCCCCTTCCATCCCTTCCTCAGGGAGGTTCTTTGGAAATTCAATCTGTGCCCGCATGAACTAGCGATCAACAGTTACCGAATAATCATGTCGGTAATTGCTTTGATCGAGAGTCAGAACTTGGACTTTAAGCCGAGCGACCTATTCCACATTTACACGATGTCCCGGCACGGTAAGTCCAACCGTCGGTTCTTAACGACGCGCCCAAAGAAGCAGCCCTTGATTGAGGGGCTATCCGACTCGGACAAATGGGCGAACTTTTACCTTGAGGTTTGAGGAAACTTCGAGTTTGGCGGGCTTACTCGTAGCCACCCGATTCCCCGTTTTGTAGACGAGAGAGGTGGAGAATCCGAACCTCTTCTTCATCTTTTTTATTTTTTTTAGACTTGTCGCTTTCTGTTAGGTTGCATCCGAGGCTTATGACTGTCTTTTTCATCTCCTCTTCTCTTTTTCAGAGCTCGGCCCAACTTCGAAGACTTTGAACTCTGTGGCTCGAGAATCGACTTGCGACACCCTTCGAGCTCAAGGCTGCCGTCACGCTTCGACTCTATTGGATTACGAGCCATCAAACAAAGGCGTGTTGAGGAGAAAAGAGAAAAAGAAGGCCACGGATCCGAGCGAAAGAGACCAACAAGAGAAGGACGATCACCCTGCTGGCGCCCCTGCTCGAAAGAAAAGGAGAGGGGCTTCTGGAATTGAGGGAGCTAGGCAGAAGAGGCAAAGGGGGGTGAAGCTACCGAGGGCAGGTTACACAATCGAGGAGTGGCTTACTCCACTCGGCTCCGACGACGTCTTCAAGCCGATGCTTCCAGGACTCAACATCCCATTAAAAATCGTCGAACCAAGCGCCGAGGAGATGTCCAGGAGAAACGTTCCGAGGCCCGTCATCCCGACCACGACCAGCAATCCTGCCGCTAGGCCCAAGGCTCCTCCAGACCAACAGCTGAGGGAGAAAAGACAGAAGGTGGCCGAGGATGTTCCTGTGCCGAGCGCTTCGCAACCAAATCTTACCGCAGCGGCCTAGGCCTCTCCTGCCGAACAACAGGAAAACACTGCCAACCCTCATATTGACCTCACGGACCCGCAGACCGAGGCTGATATTCTGAGGCAGTTCAGCCCATCCTACGCTTTGCCGGACGGTAGGGTGGTACTGCTGCAAGACTCAGTCAAGGAGGAGCCTGACCTCGCCGTGACTCTCCTCAGGGGTCTGGCCCTTCCGAGGGACTGTAACCAACTCCCAGATGATCTCATGCCAAACCTCCAGGAGATGTGCTCTTATCTGGTCCAGGTAACTCTTCGTTGATTCCGGAATCCCTCCTTTTTGCCAATGTTATCGGTTTTCTAACTACTCCTTTAATTTTCTTGTCTCTTTTGTACAGGCCGGTCAGGCAGCTTTGAAGGCTCATGACAAGGCCGCGAAGGTCCAAGCTGAGCGTGAAGGATACCGCTCGGATCGAGATTCCTGGAAGACGAAGTACAGGGTCTCTGAGACGAGCGCTAAGGGGGCCGAGGCTGAGGTGGATAAACTCAAGAAGCAGCTTGAAGAGGCCAGGACTACTGTTGCTATTGCCGAGGCCGAGGCCAAGAGACTGAGGGAGGAGCAGAGGGAAAAGATGAAGCTGGCTGATGCGAAGGGGTACGAGGCAAGCATCAAGAGAGCAGCCCTTGAATATACCCAGACTGCTCACCAGATGGTGAATGATGCATTGGAGGAGAGACTTCCCGACTTCTTCAGGCTCGGTTATGCGGAGGGAGCCAAGGCGATGGCTGGGGAGATGGCCGTTGAAGCCGACTCAACTTTTCTGAAGAGGCTCCCCGAACCGGTCATTCCGGACCTTGAGCTGCCATACTCTGCTGAAGAATGTGCTCCTCTTCCTCCCGAGGAAGATGACGACGAAGTGCTGGCCGAGTTTGAGGCGTCTGAGAAGCCCTCTGAAGGGGACAAAGCCGGAAAAACAACCGAGGTCGATGGCCAATAAAGGGTTGTTCGTACTGAGAACCATTAGTTGTTTCTTTTGAACTCTCTTTAAGTTTTTATCAAACGTTTGAATGGACTGGACGTCTCCGAACATCAGGAGTTTGCCGTACCAGATGTAATGGTTTTGAACAGCAGGATGTTTTGATCTACCGAACATGTGGCTTTGCATGCTTTTAATTTTCTTATGTCTTAGAAAATTTTGCATGTCTGCTTGTTTTCTGTCAAATGGTTATTTCTTTTTGCCTTAGAAATATTCTTAAACCCTATGTAAACATTAACCTGTTAACAGCCCCCATTTTGGTATAAGGCTCGGCTCGCGGGCCAGCCTTATGGCAAAATAAAAGGCTAAGTTAATGCATATGATGTGGCTGTTTTGTTCAAATCAAACAGTGAACATAGCCGATCAATTGTAACCAATAGGTTAAATGCTCATGTGAAACCAAACACCCAATAGTCCGAGTTTGCACGATTGTTGGACTCAAGATCCGAATGTTGGCCATGTAGCCGAACTGAGTGATCGAAGTCGATTAGTATGATAGGTGCTAAAGATAAGTTTTTGCTGTTTGGAGAGATGAAATTTGGAATTTTATCATTCAACTAGACCTCTTCATTCCATTAGATTCCCGAATGAGTACAAAAACTTTACTAAAGAAGCAAAATAAATAGGAGCCGAGACGAGCTCAGGCCGAAGGGTACTTCAAAAGTATGCCTTATGCAGATTTAGAGCATTCCAAGGGTTCTCAATCTCCCTTCCATCTTTGTCCTCCAGCTTGTAGGATCCCATTGCCAACTTCTTTGACCACTCGGTATGGGCCCTCCCAGTTGGGTTTAAACTTGGTTTTTTGGCTTGCCCGAACAACCTTCCTCCAAACCCAATCGTCTGGTTTGAACTTCTTGAGCCGGATGCTGCGGTTATAACCCCTAGCGACTTCTAGCTGGTAGCTAGCGAGCTTGAGTTGAGATTCGTCACGTTTCTCCTCGGCTAGAACTAGCTCAGTGGCCACTGCCTCATCATTGGTCTGAGGATCGAAAGTTTCAGTACGGAGTGTAGGAAACCGAGACTCAAGTGGGATGACAGCCTCCATGCCGAAGGTCATGGCGAAAGGTGTTTGCCCAGTAGAGCGTCTAGGAGTGGAGCGGTACGCCCAAAGAACCCGAGGAAGCTCCTCGGCCCATTTTCCTCTTTTAGAATCCAGCCGTCGCTTAATGCCAGCACACACAGTCTTGTTTGTGGCTTCGGCTTGGCCGTTGCCCTGGGGGTAAGACGGTGTGGAATTGAAGAATCTAATTCCGAATTCAGCACATAGCCCTGTGAGCTCCTTTCCAACAAATTGCGAACCGTTATCCGAGACGATGGCGTATGGGACGCCGAACCGTGTGACAATGTTCCTCCAAACAAATCTCCAAACGTCTGCCTCGGTTGTGGTGACAAGCGGTTCGGCCTCGACCCATTTTGAGAAATAGTCCGTTGCCGTGATAAGAAATTTGAAACCTCCAAGAGCAGTGGGAGGCTTGCCCACGATATCCAAGCCCCATTGGGTGAAAGGCCAAGGGCTGGTGATTGGCTTCAGTTCTTGAGCAGGTTGCTTAGGGATGGGAGAGAAAAGCTGGTATGGCCTACAGGTCTTGACCACTTCTTCACAGTTTTTTTCATCCCTTTCCAAAAGTAACCTTGACTAAGGGCACACTGACAAAGAGAACGTCCTCCTGAATGGCATCCACAACTCCCCGAGTGAAGTTGATTGAGTATGGCGGGGACCTCGGAAGGATGGACAACACGCAGGTACGGCCCAGTAAAGCTTTTTCTGTAGAGTTGGCCGCTTTCAGAAGCCAGTAATAAGCTGCTTTGCTTCGGACTCGGTGAGCTTCTTTCTTGTCTGAGGGTAGAGTGTCATGCTTGAGGAAGGCCACGATTTCATCCATCCAGTTGGGGCCGAGGGAGAGCTCTGCGGGAGCTTCGAAACTTGGTTCGTCGATCTCGCCGAGGCTGATGCTTCGATATTCAGAGGTTTTACTGGCCGAAGCCAAACTTGCTAGTGCGTCGGCATGAGCATTGTTCTCTCGATTGATCTGTTCAATGTGGAAGCCCTTGAACTGTCTGATTAACTCCAGTGCCGTAGCCTGATATTTCAGCATCCGAGGGTCTCAGGCTTCGTAATCCCCATTGATTTGGTTAACGATCAGCTGGGAGTCACAAAAGACGTGGAGATCCTCCACCTGTAGCTTTGCAGCTGCACGAAGGCCTGCAAGTAGAGCCTCATACTCGGCCTCATTGTTGGTGGCAGGAAAGTTAAGGGTGATAGCACTTTCATGTAGCACACCACATGGGGTGACGAGAACCACTCCAGCTCCTGCACCGTTGCTGTTTGAAACCCCATCGACATGTAGTTTCCATACATCGCCGCTGAAGAGGTTCCAGGTCCGACGAGCTTCGTGCTGCTCTAGCATTCCATAATCAGGCTTGATCAAGGCTTCTTCGTCTGGGCTGCCTGGAGTGAACTCAGCAATAAAATCGGCAAGAACTTGAGCCTTGATAGCTGTCCGAGGCTCGAAATGGATGTCAAAATTGGCCAGTTCGACCGCCCATTGTGAGACTCGGCTTGATAAGTCGGCTTTCCGAAGGAGATTCTTGAGGGGGAACTCCGTGAGAACAATGATTGGGTGCTCCTGGAAGTAGGGAAGGAGCTTTCGAGCCGCGGTGACAAGAGCCAGAAGGAGTTTCTCGAAGGGCAGATACCGGGTTTGTGCCGGAAGGAGCGTTCGGCTGGCGAAGTAGATGGGTTGGTCTTCAGGGCCTTCGCGCCAGACGAGAGCCGAACTTACAGCATGAGGGGACACCGCCAGGTAGAGGTACAGAGTTTCGAAGGGATGCGGCTTAACGAGGAGTGGGGCCGAACCAAGGTAGGCTTTGAGTTCGGCGAGAGCTGCATCACATTCTTCCGTCCATTTGAAGCTCCGACGGCTTTGTTTCTTCAAAGTTTGGAAGAAGACATGGCATTTTTCCGAGGAACGACTGATGAACCTGTTTAGTGCTGCGGCCATGCCTATTAATTTCTGAATCTCCCGAGGGGTAGAAGGAGCCTTCAATTGTTGTACCGCCGAGATCTGGTTTGGGTCGGCCTCAATCCCTCTACGAGTGACAAGATAGCCAAGGAACTTTCCAAAGCCGACGCTAAAAGCACATTTCTCGGCGTTGAGTCGCAACTTAAATTTCTTGAGGATACCGAATACTTCGGCAAGATGCGCGAGGTGGTCTTCAGCCTTGAGACTTTTCACGACCATGTCATCGATGTAAGCCTCCATGATTTCGCCGATGAGAAGACCAAAGAGTAGATAGACCATCCTTTGAAAAGTAGCCCCAGCATTTTTGAGGCCGAAAGGCATGACAAGATAGCAG
The DNA here is from genome assembly GCA_025413875.1 of Rhododendron molle. Taxonomy (NCBI): domain Eukaryota; kingdom Viridiplantae; phylum Streptophyta; class Magnoliopsida; order Ericales; family Ericaceae; genus Rhododendron; species Rhododendron molle. The sequence continues at coordinate 40,570,836 of CM046389.1, read as the reverse complement.
AATAAACCCTTGGGGGTAATGAAGGCCGTCTTCTCCATGTCGTCACGATCCATTGCTATCTGGTGGTATCCTCTGTAAGCATCCATGAAACTCAACCGAGCGTGGCCTGCAGTGGAATCAACCAGTTGGTCGATCTTTGGGAGGGGGAGGCAGTCCTTCGGACAGGCATCGTTCAAATTGGTGTAGTCCACACAGACCCTCCATTTTCCGTTCTTCTTTTTGACTACCACTGGGTTGGCGAGCCAGGTGGGGTATTGAACCTCTTTGATAGCCCCTGCTGCAAGGAGCCTATCAACTTCTTCATTAACCGCTTCGGCGTGAATGACAGCCGAGCATCTGGGCTTCTGAATCACTGGCTTGGCAGACTTGGATACGTTGAGTGAATGCCAAATGAAAGTTGGATCGATGCCTGGCATTTCGTACGGCGTCCAAGCAAAAACTTCAATGTTATCTTTGAGGAACTGGACGAGCTCCTCACGCTTGGCTTCGGTCAAGCTGGAGCCGAGCATGAAGAACCGTGATCCGTCGTCGTTGATGGGAACTTTTACGAGATCTTCAATAGACTTTTGTTCGGCTGGAGCCCCAACATCTTCAAGGACAGGTTTGTCTGGAACTTCTCCCAATGGACTCGCTTAGGGCTCGGCGTCCTACCTACAGCCGAGACATAGCATTGCTTTGCTTGGACCTGATCACCGTAGAGGTCCTCCTGTCGGCCAGTCGCTCTAATAAACCATACCACTTGATGGTAGGTGGAGGCAATGGCTTTGATGCTATGAAGCCAATTTCTGTCGAGAATGGCGTTGTACGGGCTGGGAGCGTCAACAACGAGGAACTCCATGTCAACTGCGACCGAGCCGGAGATAACTGGGAGAGAGATTTTTTCGAGGGGCCATACCGGCGTTCCACTGAATCCAACCAACGGGACATCTGTCGGATTGAGGGAAGATTGGGGAAGCTTGAGCTCGTTGAAGAGGGATAAATACAAAATCTCTACCGAGCTCCCTTGATCTACAAGAACTCGCTTCACCGAATGAGTTGAGATTTGCACCGTGACGACGAGAGCATCGTTATGAGGAGTCTGGACTCGCTGGAGATCACGGTCTGTAAAAGTGATGGACCAAGGACGTTCGGATGTTTTTGGTTTCTTCTGAGCGGCGCCAACAGAAAGTACTTGGGAAATTTTCTGCGCCTCGTGAAGTTCAGTCCGAAGTACTTTTGCTACCTCTTTGGTAACTGGTCATATATAACGTTGATAACCCCAACAGGACGGGGGATTTGGGCTTGCCCCCCAGCATTCGGCTGGCGCCTCGATGTCTTTGTCCAGTCAATATGATCGTCTAGGAGTCCTTGAGCAGCCAAGTTCTCCAAGAGTGCCATGTACGGAGCGCATGCTGTCGTGTAATGGCCGAGCTCATTGTGATACGAGCATCTCTTCCGACTATTGTCGTTCCCCGCCTCGGTGTTGAGTTTCGACGGGTTCGGCCAAACGAAGAAGGGCTCTCGCTCTAGCGTTCGGAGGAGGAATAGATGGGCTCCTTAAAGACCGTTGTCTCGGCGACATAGTCGTGAGCCTTCGGAGCCTTCTTAGTCGCCGTCTTGACTATATTGACTTGCTTCTTCGGTTGAGGAGCCGTTGCAGGCTTTGGAGCCGTGATCTGCGGGGTAGGAACATGAAGGGCTTGAGGTGCGGTAGCAGCAACATTTTGTCCATTCTGAAGCTCTCGCTCGGCAAGGAACTCCTCGTACGTGCAGAATTGCTCAACTGTTTTCATCAGCTCGTTCATTCCATGGGGAGCTCGAATCGCCAATTCGTCCAGTATTTTGCTCCCAGTTTCCAACCCATTCTTGAAATTTCTGGCCGCCCAGTATTGGTTGACCCCAGGTATCTCGTTGAACAGTTGCCAGTAACGTTTGGCATACTTCCGAAGCTTTTCTCCTGGCCTTTTTCTCATCTAGGCCAGTGCGTCTTCTTCCTTGGCCTGTTTGTTACTCGTGATAAATCGATAGTTAAAAGCCCGCTCGAGCTCCTTGAAGCTGTGGCTCGAGCCAGCCTCCAATTGGTTGAACCAAAGCAAACCGAGACGGCCAAGGCTTGAGGGGAAGGCTTTGCACATGATGGCATCGTCATCAGTCACACATGAGATTGTGCTTCGGTAACTGATGAGGTGAGTGTAAGCCTCGGTAGTGCTGGGGTCAAACTTTTGGAATTTAGGGAGGTGGAGGCCTGGTTTCGACAGGGTTGCTTGAATCTTTGCGGAAAACGGAGATTCTGTTAACTTCTTTAGTTGATACTCGTGAGTTGGCCGAGGCGGACGTCCATCCTTGTCGCCTTTAGATCTTTTTGAAGCACGGCGATCCTTGTCATAGTCAGTCGCTCGGTCATGCCGACGGCGGTTTGAACTATCCCTTCTGTCGTGGGGTTCATACTGCTGGGCATCTTCCGGCAAGTTCTCTGTTCGGTATACCCTTCGGCGACTTGGCTGGTCATCGTGCCGAACCACGACGCTCACACTTTTCTCCCGAAGGAATCCCCGTGGGTTTCTTGAGGCGTCGGTTCTGCCTACGTTTGTGTTTTCCCAAGGGATTTCCTCATGTTCAGTTTAGAAACCCTCAGGTTCCTTGCCATCCCTACGAAACGTTCGGCTTTGACGCCGTCCTGAATCGTAAGGGATTAGAGCCCGAACGTTCTCTTGGTCATTAAGCTCAACAGTATCATAACTTTGTGAGCCCTGAGAATATTCGTCTCCGGCCGAGGAGCTTGAATACACAGTGTGGGTACTTCCCTCTCTCCTTGATCTTCCTCCTCTTGTGCCCGCACCACTGCCGAGACGCAGATGAACCGGGGAACGTTGCTGCCTAAAGCGACCGTGGTCCTTTGTACGATTGTCTGCCAATGGTGGGTCCAGGCGGTCGTGGACTGAGACTCTGTGAGGAGCCTCGTCTCCAGTCGTGGGAGGAGGAGGTGGAAGGCTTCTCCTCTGGCGTCTTCCCTGAGGTCCAGAGTGAGAGGCCGCCGGACGCTCTTTTGCCTTAATCCTTGCGATCTCCATTTTGAGGATGGCTACGTCCGCGTTGGTTTGTTCCTGTTGTTGCTCTAGCATCAGGACGTAAGCCAAAGTGTCCTCAGTCATGGCGACTGGGCGTTGGATGGAAGAGCTGACAACAGGAGGAGTGAATCCAGGAGGATGGGATGGTAAGGCGGCGTTAACGCCCGTTTCTGAAAAGATCTGGAGAGATGGGTTGAGGGGGTTGAGCGTAGGTGGTGCACCGCCCATTTTGAAGAGAAGTGGTGTGGTGGAGGTATGGTGGGAGAGTTGTTTGGAAAATGAAAGAAGGGAGGAGACGGAGGAGCTGCCGTGGATCTGAAAAACGTTTCACGTCAGGTTCACCAAATTGTGGGGGCTCCGATCAGGGTGGTTCACTCTCCTTGAATCTTGATGTGGGATCTGCTCCTACCCTCCTTCTATCCCTGCAAAAGAGAGCACAACTAAAGACCACACCGGAGGTCCTCCGGGATGGCCCTCCGGTGCAAGAATCAGTCAACTTGCAGAGGAAAGAGAAGAGAACAAGAGCTAGGGTTTTTGGGTTATGTGGAATGTGTAGAACGTACCTCTTCCAAGAAGGCATAGTGTTGTATTTATAGGGAACCCTTAGCTTGATCTTCAAGATTGGTCATGCGTTTGACACGCGTCGACTGACGTCGCCCTTACGTCACACTAGGGTTTTGTAACCGTTCGAGAGGTGAGCTGGCACCTTCACGTGCCCCTCATCATTATCTTTGATAACCGTTTGGCTGACGTCACGATCGTCATTACGGCTACGATCGTTATTCCCACGTGGGTGAGCTGGAGCTTCTGGCCCCCACACTCGTTCAAGGCCGAGTGTGGCAACCGACTGTCAAAAGAGTCGCTGATCCGAACGAAACAACGAGAGCAGGATGCCGTCTGTTAAACCTTTGGTCCAGCCGAGGCTCTTCGAGGCAGCAAAGTGGATGCATGGTCAGTTACCGAAGCGGCTCGGATTTCCCTTAGCATGCCCGAGGCATATCATTCGGCCTGCAACAGAGCGCACTCAGCCCTCCCCTTCTGCCATTTTTTTTTATCGGCAAAAGACGAAATTTTATTAAAAATCGGGGAATAGAAGAAGGGAATCCAACAAAAAGTTGGATGAACATCACAAGGGCAAAAGCCCAATACACCCAAGGGTCTATAAGGTCCACAATGTAAAGAACACAATAAAGCCCAACTCATACCCAAAATAAACAATAAAAAGCCCCGAATACCCAAACCTTAACAATCCAAAAAATAAAATTGTATAAATAATGCGTAAAATTTAGAGTGACATGTTATTGCAAAATACATAATATGATAATCCCCAATAACATATCACAATGCACAAAAATAAAAGTGTGAATATGGTGTATTTGATAGGGAATTGATATTCACATTCATGTTTTGTTATCTACACTTCTTTTTTTATTTTTTTAGTGTTGAAATTGTATGTATTTTTTATTTTGTTAAAAGATAAAAAAGTGAGTGTGGACAAAAAAAAAAAAGAGTGTAAACCCAATCCGATCTATTGGCAGGCCTACCTTGGCGTAATGTGGATTATGCACTAGTGTGAATATGGTGTATTTGATAGGGAATTGATATTCACATTCATGTTTTGTTATCTACACTTCTTTTTTTATTTTTTTAGTGTTGAAATTGTATGTATTTTTTATTTTGTTAAAAGATAAAAAAGTGAGTGTGGACAAAAAAAAAAAAGAGTGTAAACCCAATCCGATCTATTGGCAGGCCTACCTTGGAGTAATGTGGATTATGCACTTGGCCAAATATTTTGTACATTAATTCTTATCACAATTTTACATAATCCATGGAGTGGGTTATTGAGAGATTCATGTTATAGCAGGCAAAGAGATGAAAAGGACCATTTACCTACAAGCTTAGGCCGGGATCAAGCTTCAGGGCCCATAATGTACATTAGCCGAACAGGTTTTTTATAGGCCCATAAGATGAATTATCACTTTGTGGGGAACGGCCCAAATGTCGAACTTTAAATCATCCCTCAAGGAATTTTAGTAGTTTATTTTTGAAATATGCTTTCACGTTCGCACCTTATGTGACTAAGCTCTGGTGTAAAACAAATTTAAAACCAAAAATTGTCACAGTTCGCTTTGAAAAAGAGCGGGAATCGTACGATAAGTTGGGAATCTCTTACGATTTCATTTTCCCAGAGTGATAAAGATAAGATATCCCAACACAGCGGCAAGGAATTACGATGTTTGGACTCGAAATACATATATTTAATAGGAAAATTATTGGAGTATAGTAAAATACCAAATAGGAATGTCAGATGCTGAAATTGGAGTGCTGAAATTATTCCAATTTATTTGATAACACTGATATTGGAAAAGCCATATGTTTGTTCAGTGTTTTTAGTTTTCAAGGATTATCGTAAAGTATTTATACAACAGAAATACGGCCACTTTTTAATCGCTTTCTGTTTTATTTGAATCGCATTTTTGAACCACCCAAAAAAATGTCACTGATATTCGGAAAATTGGGGAGAGGAAGAGAGCTTTATCTCCGAATGGAATTATTCCTCCAGCCATTAATTTTTTTTATTTTTTCAAAAGTGAGAAGATTATATTGCTAAACATCCAGCAGCACTTACAAAACAGTGATCATTACAAATAAATTAAACAAAGCCAAACTAATCGTCTAACAAATATAAAACAACTAAATCACAAGACAATCGATATCTTTCATCCTAATACAGACATAGCCTGACGCAACAGCGATACTTTTAAATTGTCTAACATCTAATTAGGAGTCTCAAACGAGAAAAAGTACAAAGTTAAGGACAGAAGACACCAAATACCTAGACGATCTGATGCACTCCATCCAAGTATGAACGCACCAATGAACTCCCAAGAACTACAGATTTGCCAGGCTACCACAGGTTGTCTTGCCAAAGACATTGTGTAGGGATAGAACGCGGAAACACATATATCGTTGTAAAGCAACCACGGTTGAGAGAACCCGATCTGTAGACAAAATTCATCCAAATGCGGAACTAATAACTCTCGTTGAGTGAGAGACAAAACTCTCATAAAATAAGAGACAAAACTCCCACAGATTAGACGACAAGTCGTTGATCTGGAGAAACGGAAGGAAAAAAAGGAAAAAAAAATCAAAGAAATGGAGTCGGTAGTACCATGGCCTCCCCCTCCCCCTGCCGCCCACGGGAGGGAGGGGAAGGGAGAAGAGGAGTTGTGGTGGCTAGGGTTGAGAGAGAGGGAGAGAGATCGCTTTTTCTGTGCACATATCACGATGTGGAGTCCACTTAGGTCACACATAAACGATCCGAATTGTTAATAAAATATAAAATATTTTTTCAACCGCTTCCGCAGAAAATCAGCTCAATCCGATACCTATAGCTCCTCAACCTGATAATCTGAATGAAAAGTTAGATGAGTGGATCAAGTAGCTGTAGTTATCGGATTGAGCTAATTTTTCGAAAGTGCCCTCGAACAAATGTTTTACATTTATAATGAATGGCTCAAATCGCTTGTGTGGGAGCCGTAGTAGGTCCCACACAATGATTTGTGCACAATCTCTGTGCACTTAGACTTTCTGTTAATGTGGTTTACATTGGGGGGTTTGGCCCTAAGTTATTTTGGCTTATTTGTTTCGTTTCTAAACTTGTGTTAGTTCGTAAGTGGAGTGAAGTGCAGTTGGTACCTCTATTATACTCTCATATACATGGGTAGAATCCAATCCTCTAAGCACTCATTCTCTTCTCCAAGTTCCCTAGGATAAAGTAAATTTGAATTAACAAATGGCAAAAATAAAATAAAATCTTGTGTTAGTTCTAAGTCAGGCTTTTTAAATTATTTATATGTTTCGATTCGAAGAATCTAAAAGAAAAATATTTTAAAAACTTGGGAGCATAGGGCCGTTTATAAATTTAAATACTCCCTCCAACTCCTTTTTAAAGTCCAATATTTCATTTTTGGCTACCCCTTAATAAGTGTCTATTTTGTAAAGTTAGTGAGTAAAAGTTGGTACATTTTTCATTTTGCCTCTAAAAGTAGATTCCATTTTTAAAAGTTAATGAGTAAAAGTGTAATGATGATATCTCCATAGAAAGTAAGTAAGAAAACTGGAGGTAAAAGTTGATGTGAAATGTGTAATGATAATATTTTCTTAATAAGTTAGAGTAACAAAGCGAAACACTTAAAAAAAGAATGGAGAGAATACCAATTGTTATATTGTAAAAAAAATTAGCTAAAAGTGCACACACACAGCTATATGCTAATGGAATCATAAGAGATTCCCAACATATCAAAAGTGATCCTTTCAGTTTTTCATAGAAACCAAACATAACCAGAGATATCTTGAGTTCGAAATTTGGCAATTAACCTTTTGGGGTTAGGCTGGGAGAGAGAAATCTCTTGTAAATTCCTAGTCTAAGCATGGATGACCTACCTTGTACCCCCTCCGTTCGGATTTAATAGTCCTTTTTGAGAGTTCGGACCACTTTTCAATCGATTACATCTTGTAATAATATATAATGTTTTATATAATTTTGAAAACATTGTCTTATAGAACTTGAGATCTATCAAAAAAATATCCATGGATCAAAAAAAAATCAAACAAGATCCATATTAGATGTACAATTCATTACCAATTTAAAGATATAATTTAATTTTTATCCGGTTAGAATTAAACGAGAGACTATTAAATCTGGATAGAGGGAGTAGGAAAAAAAGGGATAGAGGGAGTAGGGAAAAAGGAATATTGTTCGAATATTTTGGTGAGTGTAAATATGAACAAAATTCATTTTAAATATGAATGAGAATTCTCTCATTTTAGGAATTAAAAAAGCCAAGGGACGCGTGTGCTCACTGTCACCAACCACCTAGATGAGACCGGGGCCGAGGCCAGGAATCAGGAATCTTGGACCTGCGACCTGTGGTTCAAGGTCTGTGGTATATGGTCCGATCTAGATTAGTTTGGAAAAGATTGTGTTTTATTGGATTTGAATCGTTCGCATTTGGATGGTCCAGTTACAGAATTAGTTATGCGCAACTGATTAATATTTGATAGAATGCCTAGAATAAAATCCACGATTTGACTATGGAATCAATTGTTGGATTAATAGTTGTAGTTGGTTTTTTTCCAAAAATTGAATTTTCCATATTCAATTTTCCCTATTGAATCCCGGTATTCAATGAGAATGCTCCTCTTCGGCTATACAAAGAGAGTCTCTCCTTTTGTTTCAACGCACCAAAACCGAGCTTCTCCATCTTCTTTTGAGATCCTTCTTCCTTCTAAAGAGAGAGTGTACAAAAACACGAGTTCGTTCGACGGGCACTGAATGGCGGTGCTCCTGTGACTGAATAAAACCGAGTCAACCTTGGAAGATAAATACACAACTTCCAACTCCGGTCAGGCGACAAATGTCTGAAAGGCACCGTGTAAAACACAGGTCTCGATTTGGTTTCCGTAATCTCTTTACAGTCTATGTTTTTTATCGTTCACACTCTGTAATTTTTGTTCTTCTTGTTTTACGCACTGTTTTTCCTACATGCCTTTTACCGGGCTAGAGTGGAGAATGGTCAAAGGGTGCAAAAATGGGTCCGAATATCCCAAGGGGGAAGAAAAAAAAAACCGAGACTGATGCCAGAACACATGCCTGCATATTGCGCAACAAAGCCCAAGGTAACAACTCCCTTCAGAAAATATCGTTATGCCTGTGGACATGTGAATCCAACTAGCTCCCAAAACAACATATAGTAATAATAGTACAAAGCTAAGAGTCCCTCATAACCCTCCAAGTTCCTGAGGATTTCGGAATCCACTGGAAATTTCGTTTTGTCCCTCCCTCTGTTAATTGTTGCATGCATGCATGGGGCGTGTATCAGTGTACGTACGTATATGCCATTTTGGCAAATTGGCCATTGATTGCATGCAACCGTCATATTCTTTGATCAGTACTACACTGCTGCAGTTCCCACATATTTGATTCAAATTGCCAACTCGATCCATCTATGGATGCCAGCATTGGACTAGCATATGAGTAACTGTGTAACTCGATCTCCATTCCAGAATTCGTGACAGATGATCATGTGGACCACGCGCGCTTGCATGCTTGAGGCAAGATTCTCTGAACCGAAAACCCTTGTGCCTCTGTGCCGACGGTTTTCCGACCGTTGGATTTCAAAGGCATAGGGATTTTTGGGATACAGTAGATTGGACCCCCTTTGGGAAGTGGCTGCCTCTCGGGCTCTGCCACTGTCACGCGCATTCTCCAAGGGGTTTATAAATAGAAGGATAAAATATCTATATCTATATCTATATCTATATATATATATATATATATGAGGGTCCTCCAAATTGACTTCTCAAGCAATCAAACTATGGGTAAACAACTTACCAAAAAAAAAAACTATGGGTATTCCATTTGGTGTATACCAAATATACACCAGATTTCGTAAAACCACTTTTGAATTTCACATAAATGATCGGAGCCGCTTAATTTGTTCAAAATATCTCTTTAAAGGTTCTTTGTAAAAGATCAACTCGGTCGGATATCCGTGAGTAAGGGCTTGACCGATTCTTCACTTAATTTTTTGTCAAAAAAATGGGTACACCGATCAAGAAATTGAGCGAAAAATTGATCAACCTTTAACCGATATCCGACTGAGCCAGTTGATTTTTTTTAGGGGTCCTTAAAAAAATTTGAACAAATTGAGTAGCTCTAATCGTTTGTGTGAAACTCGAAAGTGGTCCCACTCAAGTTGAAGACCTTTGTGTGTCCTTTTAAAAAAATAATTATGGTAGCACAACACACCGTCACACCGTTTGCATTTTGTGTTGTGCTAGAAGGACCGGGGACTTTTTTGGGTTCTTTTTAATGATCGAAATCACAATTTATTACTTCCTCCGTCCCTTTTTAAGTGTCCTGCTTCGTATCTCCAACTTATTAAAAGGACATCATCATTATACCTTTCACATCAACTTTTTCCTCCACTTTCCCTACTTACCCATCATCATTACTCTTTTACTCACTTACTTTTCAAAAAGGAATCTACTTTTAAGGACAAAATAGACAATACACCAACTTTTACCCACTAACTTTACAAAATGGACATTTATTAAGGGACAGCCCAAAATGGAATACTGGACAATAATAAAGGGACGGAGGGAGTAGAATTCGTTGACAGCAGTAATTAAATTCTTTTGGGTAATTAAACAGTAATTATGTTCATGGGTATCATTAGATATCAGTTCGAAATGAGAATAACTTTTTTTATGGAGGTTTCCGTGAATATGCTTTTACGGAGCTGAATTGCGCGCGTCCAAAAGTGTTTTAGACGTTCCGAATTTTTAAAAGAACTCTTCCAATAGGACCATTGACTGCCGAAACAGACAGGTGAGAATTGCCGTGCGCCTCTATGAATAACTTTTTCACAACTTGAATAAGTTATTCTCGTTCGAAATACAATTATCTTTAGACTAATGGGATAAATGAGTTCTGATCTAGTATTGCAAAAAAAAAAAAAAAAAATTCAAGATAAATGTGTTTCAAACTCCTATAAAATGACATACGATCAATGTGATATTGGACATTTTCAGCATTAACAAATGTTTTCAGTATGCCCTTGGCAGATATTAATTATCAAAACACGTCCTTGATAGTCATTTTCCCAAACCTATTTTTAAAAAATAGCAATTTTCAAAAAGTCTGATAACACATTGCCCAATTCCAAGATTAACAAAATCCATATTTCAAAAAGCAAAAAAATAAAAAATTACAAGTGGAGCCCAAGCCCAAACCCAGCCTCCACTACAAGAAAAATTACATTGGGCGACGAATGAAAATCGTCATAAATTGCATGTTTTTCGTCACAAATAATATAGGTGACGAAAAAAAAAATTGTCGACTAAAGGTTGTCGAGGATTCCTACCTGATGACGAAATCTATTTTTCGTCACCTATAGTGCCTTTTGATGACGAAATATTTCGTCACCAAAAAGTGAATAATTGGTGACGAAATTGTTTTCCTCATATATTGTGCTTTTTGACGATGAAATTTTTTGTCATCAATTACTCCTTTTGGTGACTAAAAAATACGCACCGATGGGTCACATCGGTGACAAAATTTTTCGTTGCAAAAGACGTTTTCATATGGGAAAAAAATCCTTCTATCTTGCTCCTGCTGGGTTTCGAACCCATGTTCCTTGAGTTTTTCGCGCAAACTCCGACCAACTGCACCACACACACTTTTCAGTAAATATTTAAAATATCTAATATATAACATATATGTTTAACATGAAAATATATTTCGAATGTAATTTTGAACCTTTAAACATTAAAATTAGCAATTTTGATAAACATAAAAGTTGTAGGCAATTGAGTTATTATTCAAACCCAATTTGAATTATCTCAAACGGAGTTTTTAGGAAAGAGTTATGTCCGAAATATATTTAGTGACAAAGCGCAATGTATAAATTTTGTCACGAAATTCATAAATTTCGTCACGAAAGGTACCCATTTGACGACGAAATATATTTTTCGTCACTGAAAGCATTAAAATGGTGACGAAATTATTTTTTGTCATCAAAGTTAATCATTTGGTGATGAAAAAAATATTTTGTCACTAAATTGGTCTCATTTGGCGACGAAATATATTTTTTGTCACCAAGTAATTATCTTTTGTGACGAAAAATAATTTCGTCACCTTTTTTAAGCTTTCAGCGACGAAAAATGTATTTTGTCGCCAAATGGGTACCTTTGGTGACGAAAATATTTTTTTCGTCGTTAAACAGGTATAATTGATGACGAAATTATTTCGTCACGGAAGTTGTCAAAACAGTGACGAATTTATTTTTTCGTCGCCAAATATACTCATTTAGTGACGAAATTAAATTTCGTCGCCACTTTTTCGTCACCAATTTTCATTTTTCTTGTAGTGCTCTATGTAGCTCCGCCTATGCCTCTCTAGTAAGAGGGAAAAAAAATGGACTGGTCTAGGTTTGCCTTTTCTAGGTTCTTTTCAAGCTCACTTCAAAGATCATAATTGTTTATTTTGATGATTATTTTCTATGAACTTAATAAGTACCGTTGGAAAGTTGTTATGGATTTTAAAGGAAATATTTAAAAATTGGACCAATGTTCTAGATATTTAGGTGATATTTGAAACTTCAAATCACCAATTTGAGAGAAAATTTTATAAAAAATATTCGGATTAAAGTGTGTGTAGTAGTAATAAATTCTATATATACTAGTTTATTGCAGAACACTATTATTTTGAATTGATTAAAAAGTGGAAATGAGGTTGAGGTACTGCATGTAATCAAACTCATGAGACCCTCTGTTCCACGATTTTATTTGTTTACGATAGATTGTGTCATTTTTTAAAATAATAATTATGATATAGTATTTGTGCATCAGTATTGATTTTTATCTAAATATTAAAAATCTAATTAGATTTTTAAATTTCTGTAAATAATTTCTTACAAGTTATTCATCCAAATATTAAATATTTTAATTTTTAGACTAGAGATATCGATTTTGAATCTATACAGAATTATTATGTTTTTAATTAGATTATCAATTTAATAATTACACGTCTATGACAAGGGAAAAATATCAAAGTGTAATCAAAAGAATTTTAAATAATTTAAAAAAAAAAAGACTCTCTTATAAGCATACTTTCTTTATAGATTGAATCGTTATCTATATTAATTGTTACTCGCTCCATCCGCATCTGTTAGTCCACAAACATGCTTTTTAAGACCTACAAAAATTATCCATGTAGTCACATTAATGCGCAAAAGAGGGTGGATTTTCTTTCTTGCTCTTCCTTTTTTGTGTGGCCACATTAATATTTAAAATTTCACTTTAGGGCCAAAATCTTAATTTAAGGGCAAAAAAGAAAATTTGTCTTACAAAAAGCAACATCATTTTGTCCCCATAATAAATTGGAATTCCCAAAATAGACCACTAAAGGCGGACAAAGGGAATATGTAAAATAAGAAAATATTTCGTTAATTCCTAAAGAAGAAGGCTTCTCCCCGTTTTGGCAGTGGCCTAGTCACAATTTCGAACCCATTTTGTATTCGTCTCATTTATCAGTTTCGTTCACGTTATACAGCTCTTTAAACAAAATAATTGTGTAAAAAATCAAGTTAATCGGAAACCAAAAATATCTTGTTGGAGTAGATTATGTTAAAAGGTGACTTTTCAAGTTGTAATCCGTGCCCAGCTCATTGTTTTCACAATCCAGTGGATATCAATAATAAGGCCCCCCCAAAAAAAAAAGAGAAGAAGAAAACACATTCCATGTGCCGGTTTCATAGAAAAGTGTTACCAAAGCCTCGTTTTCATTAATAAAAAACACTAAAAATTTAACGTAACCATTTCGTTTTTACTGACAAAAAAAATTTAGCCAACCCTCTCTCTAACCCTTTTTCCTAGGGCATCTTCTGTTGGCCACCACCGCAGGGGGGAGGCACCTCCTCCCCCGAGCTCCTCTTTCCTCCCTGCCCTGCTCTCTTCTCTCCATCCCTCTCCTTCTCAGTTTCGAAACTCTTCCATTTCCCCCTTCATTGTCTGCGTCTTTTGGGCCTCCACCCTCCTCGATGTGGGAGGGTGTGGTGGCTAGGCTTCTGCTCGGTTTCCTTCGGCTAGAGTTTTCTTGGTTCCTCCGGGAGCCTAGTGGTGTTGGGTGGCTCGGATTGCTCGGAGGTTATGGGTGGTGGTGGGTGGGGAAGTAGATCTTGGCCGGTTGTTGGTGATGGCGGGCGGTGGTTGGTGGTGGCAGTGGAGGTGTTCTGTAGCTGCTATTTCTAACGTTATTTTTCAGGTTTCTTTTCATAATTTCAAATATGATCAGAGAAGATCGTGGTGTTGATCGATGATGGTTTCAATCCGGTGTTGGCGAGGTGGATATGGCCCCCATGGCTGGGATCTCTTGTCGTCTTTGTGTGCCGAAGTCCGGATGGCGGCTATTCAGAGTTCTCAATCGAGCGAGGGGCTGCCAGTTTGTCGCATTGGTTTGCTGCTGCTGGTGAAGATCGTGGTTGTTAGGGTTTTGGGTTTGGCAGATTCAGTGGTGGTTTGGTGTCCCTTGACCCTGATTGCTTTGGTTCTCATTTTCGTAGGCCAGAACAAGCCGTCGGCCTCTGCCTCCAGGAAAGGTTGGCTCGGCTTAATGGCGAGGCTGTTTTTCCAGTGTTTTGTACGGTGATGGTGGCTAGTGTAGTTAAGGTTTGGGGACTGGTTTGTGTAACGCCCCGAATTTTGGGTACGTTAAATGATCATTTATTTGAACAACAAAAGAGAGTCTGGCTCTTTATTACATCATAAACTCCTAAAGGGTTCTTATATTACATAAAATGGATGGATATCTAAGGTTATCTACAGCTCCTTCTCTTCTTCCATCCTAGCAAGTTCCTCAGCTCCAAAGGCCTCCAAGGTATACAGCTCCCCTTGTTCATCTAACAAATCTGACACATTATACCAGCGTCGCCACCAGCATAATATGTCAGGGTCACATAAAGCAACACCATGAGCTTGAAAGCTCAATAGAATAATCCAAAACCCACTAACCCTTAACTTATAAATAGCAAATCATGCATATATCATAAAGAATCATAACAGCACATGCATTAATATAACAATAACAACAACAATGACACATCCGCATTCGCTATCTATCGTTGGTGTCATGTTTCCGTGTGTTCCTCCTACGTGACTCATCGTTTTGTGTCTCATCTATCAATTCTAAAAATCACACGCACACACCAATGAGCCACCAAGTCCGGCTCATTGGCCACAATGGCTACCAAGTCCGGCACATTGTGAACGTACATAACCAATAAGTTAACAATCTACACAATGGGCTACCAAGTCCGGCCACGTTATCAAATCTTGCATTGGCTCCTCTCCGCGGATAACCAAGCCCAATCAATCAACGAAGCTACCACGTCCGGCTCCGTTAACAATCTACACAATGGGCTACCAAGTCCGACACATTGTGAACGCACATAACCAATAAGCTACCAAGTCCGGCTTATAGGCCACAATGGCTACCAAGTCCGGCACATTGTGTCACATCTTGGCTCCTCTCCGCGGATAACCAAGTCACACACCTCCAATGAAGCTACCAAGTCCGGCTCCGTTGGCATCGCACACCAACATAAGGCTACCAAGTCCGGCCATTATGTAGTTTCAAAAGTATTTTACCAAGTTCAATTATTTCCTTTGTCCACACCCTAGGTGACATGTTTCTACTTTCTCGATTTTCGTGTCTCGTAATCATGCATAGACTCCACGGCGGAACAAATCACTTTAAAGTAATCTTGAAACCAAACTAGCAAGATCATCCAATTCTATATTATCTAATCGTACTCAAATTATTATTTAAAGCATAACGCCACATGTACGGACGCCCTTGGAGTGGAAAGCCACTTATGCTTTATCAACAACAAGTAATGCAAACAAATATACATACATGTTCATAATCATCTTCAAGACAATAATATATTACCAAAATCCGTTCTATCTTCCCTTGTGGAATTTTCAAAACAACATATGTTTATTGACGAGTTCATACATGAATAAGCAACTACTACGAGATCGAGCAATCAAGTAGTCATAAGATCAAAGTAAACTACGTACTTTTACCAAGAAAGTTCTACAAGCTAAATCATTCAACTAACTTTATTTTCTTAAAGAAATAGTTTGAAAAGCTCAACACACATCTTATCTATACTTAGGGGTAGAGAGTAAGGATACTCTACATATACTTAGAGTTAGAGGTCATAAGAAAAATCTACCGTTCTTCTTGGCGGTAGGGTGGCTACGGGAATTTCGTCGGAGTAACGGCTTACGGTGGACTTCCGGTAGCTTCGAAAGAGAAAGGTTTCTCTCGAAACTAAATCTTGACTATACTACTAAACTTTTATGGATCGAAGGGTGGTGGAGCGGTGGTTTAGTGGCGGCTTAGGATGAGTTTCTTAAAGAACAAGAGAAGAACTTCAAGAACACTCAAGAACAAAGCAAGAACAAGCAAGAATACTAAGCTTTCTAGAGAGAGAAGTTGAATGGTGAAGGTGTGAGTTGAAAGGCTATGGAATGGAGGCTATTTATAGGCAAATGAAGCTCTCTCCCTCACCCTACTTGGCCGGCCCATATCTCTCTCTCTCTCTCCCCCATGGATTTGCTCCATGGACTAGTCTTGTCATGCTATAGTACTCCAACCAATTGCCAACTAGGTTAATAGTGTTCCAAGTACACCCACATGTCAAAATACAACTCACATACACCTCACTCTCCCTCTCCCTATTCGGCCACTCTCTCTCTTCCTCTCCCATAGATTTGTTTCATAGTCTTGTCTTGTCAAGCCAAAGTACAACAACAAGTGCAACTTGTTCAATAGTTGTCAAAGTACAATGCATGCACCTCATCTCTCCTCTCATCCGTCCCCTCTCTCTCTTTCTCTCTCCCTATTCGGCTCTCTCTCTCCCTCTCTCTCTCTTGGTCAAAGTACTTCTATGTATATATATATATATATATATATATATATATGGGCCGGTTCTAGAGACAATAAATTTGACAATATATTTTTTGGAGCCCCACGCAAATAATCGGAGCCGTTCAATTTGTTTAAAACATGTTTTTAAGGGTTCCCATAAAAAATCAACTCATTTGGATATCAGCAAGGGCTTGATCGGCTCATTCAATTTTATCCTGTCAAATTTGATAGAAATCAACTAAATGAGCCGATCAAGCCTTTACCGATATCCAAATGCGTTAATTTTTTACGGGACCCCTTAAAAACATGTTTTAAATACATTGAGCGGCTCCGATCATTTGTTTGAAGGTCCCAAGCGGGGTTTCAAAAAATCTATTGTCAAAAGTATTGTCAAATGTATTGTCTCTAGAACTGTCCCCATATATATATATATGCACATTTATGGAAAGAACAAGGAAGGTAAGGACAAGACTACTTAAATGCACACATGGCTTATGATTATTCTTTTTGTAGGAGAAAGTACTATCATATCTTTCACCAAGAATCCCATGGGAATTTTGGACAATGCTAATATCCAAGGGATAATGATTTCCCTAATGGTTATTGTCCAAGGGTCTAACAATTACCCTAGCATGTAATAACCAATGGTCCAAAGAAGTAATGATGAAGGAACACATGACTTGTCTTGTCATCCTATTTGGCAATCCTAACATCTATTATCCAATGGGTAAAGCTTTTCCTAGCATGTAATAACCAATGGTCCAAGGAAAGTCATCATGAAGTACAATGCTAGACTATTCCAACTACTAGTCAAACTTGGTCTTTTCCCTAACAACTATTGTCCAATGGTCAAAGATCTTCCTAGCATGTAATAACCAATGGTCCAAGGAAAGTCATCATGAAGTACAATGCTAGACTATTCCAACTACTAGTCAAACTTGGTCTTTTCCCTGATAACTATTGTCCAATGGTCAAAGATCTTCCTAGCATGTAATAACCAATGGTCCAAGGAAAGTCATCATGAAGTACAATGCTAAACTATTCCAACTACTAGTCAAACTTGGTCTTTTCCCTAACAACATTTGTCCAATGGTCAAAGATCTTCCTAGCATGTAATAACCAATGGATAAAGATTTTCCTAGAACTTATCACCCAATGGATAAAGATCACCCTAGCATCTATCGTCCAATGGATAAAGACAAAAAGGGTAAAATGGTCCATCTAGGGTTAGGGCAGCCTAATTAGATTTGGAATCCAAGTGATTAGGTTAAATGGGTATTAGGCTATTCTAACTAATTGGTTAAAAACTAACGATACTTAATCTAGGCTTTCATTGCTCGAGTGGTATTTTTGGTTTTATTTAGTAGGAAATCGCCTAATAACGGAATATTAAAACCCGACGGTGCCAAACGCCAAGGCAAGGCGTGAGCATGGCCAAGGCAGCCTGGTGGCAAAGCGGTGGCCAAGTGGTGGCCAGCGACCCGGTGGCCAAGCGATGGCAAAGCGACCCGGTAGCTGATGGCAGCGGTGGCAAGCGATTGATGGCCAACGATGGCCAAAGCGGCCGATAATAGCGATGGCCAGCGAGTGGCCAAAGCGGTGGCAAAAGCGGTGATAGCGATTGGCGGTGGCCAGCGACCACTTTAGCAAGCGGTGGCCAGCGACCACTTTAGCGGTGGCAAAGCGACCGCTAGCGATGTGGCGGTGGCAAGGTGGCCCGTTAATAGCGGTGGCAAGGTGTAGCCAAGGCAAGGCGTGAGCAACAGCCCACCAACGCCAAGGCAAAAGCAAAGCGCGACCCGACGCCAAGGCGAGAACCGATGGCGGCGAGCGAACCCGACAATGACCGACGCCTAGGCGGCGGTAGCGACAATGAGCAACGCCAAGGCAAAGCGGTAGCGACAATGGCCGACGCATACTGGCGAGGCGAACCACGACAGCGAAAGCAAGCGCGACAATGACCGATGCCAAGGCAAGCGGGCTCGACGTGACCCGACGCCAAAGGCGACTAAGCCAAAGCAAAAGCAGTCAAGTCAACGGTCAAGGCAAAGACAAAAATTTTCTACTAACCACTCCGGCATCGATGCATCACTAAGCCAAACGGTAGTTAGGGTTTGCTAACTAATCGGTTAAAAGCTAATTATGCTTGCTAAGTAGGATTTCCAGCCGAGAAATATAATTTAAAGATATTATTTACTTATTAGGAAAAATATACGAGTACGTTTACAAGTATACTAGTCATGGGAGAAGGACTAAATTGTCCGGAGTAAAATGATTCAATTTTACAAGTTTCAAATCTAATTATGACGGATTATTAATCGCTAAAAGGGATTTATAAAACAAATAAAGAATTTTCAAATATAATAACAAAATTTTTATAAGTCAATAACGACCGATTTTTGGATGTTAAAATGAAATCCAAGTATTAAAATAAAATTCAAATTTTTAGCGAAATTTTTTATTGACCAAAAATCAGGGTCGTTACAGTTTGGGTGGGCCGGCCCAGGTTTGGACCGGGTTTGGGTGTTTGGGGCTTTCATTGTTTATTTTGGGTATGGGTTGGGCTTTATTGTTCCTTTTTTCGTCGTGTACCCTGTCGACCCTCGGGTGTTTTGAACTTTTGCCATTGTGATGTTCATCCAACTATTTGTTGGATTCCCTTCCCCCTTTTCCTGTTTTTAATAAATTTTCACCTTTTGCCGATAAAAAAAAAAAAAAGGATTTTACCATCTCGTTTCAATTAACAAAAAAAAAATTGTCAACAAAAAAATTTGGTGCTACAGTAACTCTACTCATAAATCCATCAATAACTTATTCACCACCGGAAACAACTTAACTTTTCTCAACAATTTATTCACTATTAAAAACACCTAACAACTTTTCAACTACAAATAAAAATCTACAAATTTTTCACTAAATGCATTGAAATTTACGTTTTATTGATTCTTCTTAGTACTCCCTCCGTCTGGATTTAATAGTTCTTTTTGGAGTTTGTGTCATTTTTTAATCGATTATATCTTGTAATTTCTAATATTTTATGTGGTTTTGGAAATATTTTTTTTAATAGGCAACAAAATTTTATTAAGAAACCCGACAAATGGTACATCGAGGAAAAACCAAATATAGACCATTAAGGAAGAGGTACTGTATAAGCCCGCAAAAAAGAGAAAAGAAAACAAAATTACATTCAATGGAAATTGAATGAGTCACATCAGGTCAAAACAAGCAGCTCCGGACTGAACTAAGTCAAAATTTCTTTAGCGTTGAAGTCATCTTTCATCTCATGACCATCAGCCCCAAATACACCAAAAAATTCCATGAGAACATATGGCTCCCAGACAACAGATTTCCAATAATATTTAGAAATCTAACACCTCATCATTCACTTTGATCGAACATCAACCGTCTTCATTAGTTGAGATAAAGTAGACAAGCACACAGCTTCAAAATATACTCCATCTCCAGTATAACAACGCCTTTAAGTTCTGAAACCTTCTTCATTTGATACCAGCAGCAGCAAGCTAAACGAACTTTGCCTCTACACATATAAGGCCCAAAATTGTTTAAAAAGCTCTTATATATCGTTCCAAGATTGAGAATCTGAAAACTATTTGATCTTCAAATATATCTTCATAATTTCTTGACCAAAACATATTCAGATTTGATCTGTTCTATTCTATTCTGTTTTGAAAACATTGTCTTATAAAACTAATTAAGATCTATCAAACAAAATCTATATTATATATAAATTTCATTATCAATTTAAAAATATTATTTATTTTTTATTCGATTAGAATAAAACGAGAAACTATTACATTCAGATGGAGTGAGTATTTTATTTAATTATAACTCAAGAGGCCGTGAATAGCATAGCCGTTACGTACGATGGGTACATTGAAATAACGGGATTTTTTTTGCTTAAGGGTGACGACTGACGCCCACTCTTTAATAGTAGTTTGAGAGGCATCCAAAAGAGGGGACGTCAGGTGTGGCATGCAACGATCCAAAAGGTTTTGGAATGTATCCGGAAGAAATAACCAAACTATGGGTACACCGTGTGTACATGCAGATTCCACAGTATCTATCTATCAAACCGAGAGAGAGAGAGAGAGGGAAGGTTCATAAGCCATGCAATCTGCCGTCTGGATCTCTCTCTGGAAAATGGTCAGTGCCTCTGCAGTGGTAGAACTGGCTAGCTAGGGGCCTATGTGGGGGTAGAAATTAAGGGTGACGTGAGGATTACCGTACCGCGTGCTGGGAAGCGTGTGATGTTTGCCTTCCTTCGTAGGAGTCAGGTCCAGTCCAGATCTGGAAATGCTACCGAGCACCCCGCATGCTACAGTCCAATTTAGCCGTTTATTTCGTCAAATCTACGGCTCAGATTAAAATTTGAGCAATGAACAGTTTAGATTTGTATGCACTCAAATTAGATCTTTGACGAGATGAATGACCGGATCGGCCGCTTCGCACCGCTGTGCTTGGCAACATCTCGTAATCCACTTTTTATATGGTCTAGTCCGGTCCAGGTTTGGGCTGTTTTGGGCCCAACAACGATCGAATCGTTCATTTTGTAGAGTTCGTCGAGTACGTCTTAGTTTAATCGGACATTAATAGGTATGTGAACGAAACAAATATGTACGAGAAAGATATGATAACAAAAATTAAGTTGAAACTAATAATAGCCCTTTTTTCTTGTGCAGATATATTTCGTTCATGTATTATTGATGTTCGATCAAGATAATTTTTTCCGTAGATGACATACTCGATGAATTCTAAAAATTGCCGCTGCCTTGTTCTCTTTGCTTTTCAAAAAACATTTTTTGCAAAATCCCTCCTTATTCCAACATTTCTATCTCTATCTCTCCACTTATTACTTTAATTATTTTTTAAGAATTTTTTCAAAACACAAACCAAACACAACAATGATTCCGGCCGATCGTTGTTGTGGCCCTGCCCTTCCACAAAACTGAACCGGACTAGACCACCAAAAAAATGGACACCTGACTCCTTCCTTCGTATCCCCTTCCCTCAATGACCAACCTAACCTCAAAATTTTATTTGGATTCTGTGTTTTGGGTTTTTAATGTGGGTTGTTTATTTTTGTTTTAGATGGTTGGCGCCTTGCCTTCTTGGTTGCTTATGGTCTTGGGTGGCATTTTTCGGCTGGAATGCCTTAGTCCCTTTTGCATAAGAAAATGTTTGTGCTTAGCAAAAAAATACAATGTTTTGGTCAATAGTCGGGACATCACGTGCGGTGCCTCAAGATCACAGAATAATTACTTCCATCTTGGACTTTTTCTCCCCTTGGTGTAAAAATAAAATAAAATACTTAGGCCCCGTTTGATAACAGTGATAGATGGATGAGTTTCGTAAGGAGATGGGATTAGGATTGAGATTCGTAAGGAAATGGGATTGGTAATGAGAAATGATTAATAATGAGTATGTTTGTTTGGGATGGGATTAGATGATGAGATTATTAATATCATGTTTGTTTGAGATGGGATTAGATGATGGAATTGGATTGATAGAAGAAATTGATAATGAAAATGTGTTGGGGGTTGGGTTGGGATTGGTAATACCAACTCCCCCGGGCCCCGTTTGATAAAGGGATTGGAGGTTGGGATTGGATTGTGAAGGTGATGGTATTAGTAATACCTTGTTTGGTAACCAAAATTGGTTCGGACTAATAGTCCGATGGGATTAATAGAGGGGGTATTAGGGGGTATTGTTAATACCCCGTGGGACTTGGTATTACAAGGTATTAATAGTCCAATCCCAACTCCTTCACATTACCAATCCCTTTTCATTACCAATTTTTTCTAACAATCCAATCCCATCATGTAATCCCATCTCAAACAAACATGATATTAATAATCCCATCATCTAATCCCATCCCAAACAAACATACTCATTATCAATCCCTTCTCATTACCAATCCCATCTCCTTACGAATCCCAATCCTAATCCCATCTCCTTACGAATCCCATCTATCTATCACTGTTATCAAACGAGGCCCCGGGGTATTCATAATACCCCCTAAAACCCACCTTACTAGTCCCAAGGGACTAAATCCTAACTCATTTTGGGTTACCAAACAAATAATTGGTAGTCCCTTGGGATTGGTAGTCCAATCCCAAGGTCTAATAAGTTTATCAAACGGGGCCTTAATTAATTCTTTTTGACGGTGTACAAATAACGTTGTTAAAGTTTTATTTTATTTTTATCTCCCCACAGCATTGAAAGGCTAAAATACGAATTGGGGTTATTGCACCAGTTTTGTGAGTATTTTGGGTATAATATCAAACCTAGAATACTTTAAATAAAGTAATAAACTTACCTCACTTTTAATGCATATCAAACGGATTGAATGGTATGAAAGAAATGGAATGCAATAGTAGCACATTTCACGTCGAATTTGACACCAAAAGTGACATTTTTAGTTTTTGATATCAATAAATAATGGTTGGTGAACTTGAGGTTGCGTTTTTGTAAACTAATTTGTCCGAATTTATTTTGGTATTTTTTTTACTTTTCATAACTCTTTGTTTAGCTTCTTGTCATACTTTTTAGGGTTAATAGTTCGTCTTAACTAGACGAATCGGAAAAATATAAAAATATGGACCGATGTTCAAAAAAGTTCATATAAGACGGCACTTTAGACAAAATAAACAGATGTTTGTTACTTTTATGTGAATCTTTTTTTCTTTGGTTACGTTTTTTTTTTTATTTTTAGACTTCTCTCGTCGAGACGGATTATCATTAATCTAAAAAATAAAATACAAATCTGAAAAAATTAAAAACACAAATAAAACACACACACACACAAAAAGTTTACAAGAACCACCCAAAATTTGGCCTCAAAATTTGCCAGATTATACTCCATTAGCATATATAAGGTGTGATGTAGACATATTGATACGGAGACGTGGAGCTTCGTGGGGTATTGTTATTTGGAAATGGACCCTCCCCAGCAACTGTGGAACAATGGAGGTGTTTGACAAGTGTGGATCCCTCAAGTATACTCTTACCGGCAAGCAGGGACGGAAGAAAATGGGGGCACATGTCCCCGCTAGAAATTAAAATAATTTTGTTATATTTTCTTATATTTTGCATAATTATAAAATTAAGTGTGCTACTACACATAAACACTTGTATATATCTTGAAAATATACATATAAAACTAGTTTTATGTTTTAATTTCGTCAATGGTGCATTTATATTTGTTGATTTTTGAACTATTTGTCTATTTGAATCGATTCTTTTTTAATTGTACTTATTTTTAACGGTCTAAGAGTAATATTTTAAAATAATATCATAAATAAAACTATATCGATACTTCTAAACCTTGTCGATGTTCATGTAAAACATACTCTCAAAAATTTTTTTTGAAATTTTTTGCTTGTTTTTACATAATTTATGTGAAAGTATGTGTTATATATTTTTATAGTTTGTAATGAATGTTTTAATTGTGTACGATCTTATTATGGTTAACTAGAAAAATAAATTTTCGCCACTATGATTAACAAGGTGCCCCTACTAAACGATATTTCTGAATCCGTCCCTGCCGGCAAGCCTAGGGGCTTATAGCCCAATGACACTTCCTCACTTCTTTTATATGGGAGATGAGGTTTCGATTCTCGCAAGGAGCGTGAGTGCTTGGTGTCACTGATAAAGATATGTAGGGGCAGGGGTGGCCTCGGCCCCTCTTGACATTTAAAATATTTTTAACTAACATTGCATGTAATATGGTTTTATTTATATATATAATTAAAATATAGCAATCTCTAAAATTATGAATAATTTTGATGTGATCTAGCCAATTTTACATAGTCAAGTAAATTTTTTTAAAATTCTTTCATAGTAAAAAATAATCACACGTGTGCATTGTGATTGTCGACAATAATGCAAAAGAAATATATCCATTATCCGATATATTGATATAACACAAAGGTACCCCATATATTGAGTACATTTTTGCATACAATACTTCATATATGTCGCCTCTCTCGAGCCAAAATTCCGGCTCTGCCACTGCTTGGTGTGGTGGTTGATGCCTTTGAGTTTGCCCCACTTGTATGCTGAAAAATCAGGGTTTCCTAATAATCCGTAAAAAACCCTAACAGTATGAACGCGAATCACTACGTAAAATTATCAGCAAAAACTACGCAATCAATCAATCATAAAACGCAGAGATATACGTGGAAAACCCCAGAATGGGTAAAAACCACGGGAAGGAATCAAATCACTATAATCATTGCGCAGTTACAGATATACCTATCCAAACGATGTAAATCCCCACAACGTTTTAAGTACTACCTGCCGAGTCACACGTACACCACACCCAGTGATCTTGATTGTCGCCGCCTTAAATCCACAAGCCCTCCAAAAAACCTAACCAAAATCTTCCTTAGGAATGGCACTTCAAAAATCCAATTGCTTTGATTTTTCCATTTACCGCCGCCGCCTAAGATAGTGCTACTGCCTCCTTTTATTTTCTTTTTCAATCACCGAATATCAAAAATCCCCACATATGGCTTGCCCCCTTTGTCCTTTTATATGTATGTGGTCAAACCCTAGGAGGAAAATAACAAGTCCAACCCCTTTTCTTTTGTTCACGTTCATTTAAGACAGAAGGTGCCGATTGATCTGCCTTCGCCAAAATCCATCTCGTTGTGGTCAACCTCCTTTATTATCCAAAATATGCTCACTCGGAATTACAAATAAAGATTCCTTCCACTTTAATTCTATACAGACTCACTAGCCTATTAGAAATAATATAATTACGGGTCGATATAAATTATGTGTTTTGTCGAACGGAATTGCCAACACAATTAAGACCCCGGAATTTGGTCCTTACAATCTCCCCCATTGGCACTTCCATGACAAAACACACTACAATGAAAATCTAACGAACTGAGATTGAGTTGTAGAGAAACTGCAAACAAAACTCAACATCCAAACACATTAGAACAATAAGCAACCTACTCCCTCTTTCATCATTCTCCCCCTTTTTGACATGGAATGACAAAGGGCGACCATGGTTAAAAATAAATTCAATATCAGCAAAGAACTAATAGACATGCAAAACCAATAAAATAAATGCTAAAAGAGAATGAGAAATGTGAAAATACAAGCATGAGATAGTTTTATCGCAAGTTTTATATCATTAGATGAGATGACAAAGACATCAAAATTTTAAGGCACTGCTTAATGATATAACACCATGTAAGGTAGAAGGAACGCAACACACCATGATCATCGACATGTGAGGAAAGTGTGTGTGTGCATCCATGACCAAAAAATTCACCAACTCAAAATAGGGCCAAGATACTCAAGTGCACAGGTTTATCTAGTGACTCCCCCTCAACAAGATACACCTCTCTAGGTTTGACATACAGGTCACAAATTATTAATCACAAGCTCCCCCTCAACAACATGCAGTTGTTTAGAAGTAATCAATAAAAAATCATAATCGTATTTTTACTTTTACCCCACCGCTGTTTGACGCGAATATTGAGAGTAAGAGTACCTTATACCCAATACCCGATTACTAAGCAAATGGTCCAACACGAGTGCCTTCACAAGGTCTATCCAATTTTTGACGCAAACACTCAGAAGGAGAATACCTCACCCCAATTGTCCGGTTACTCAATGAACGTCTGGATAAGCAAAATCCAAGATATATATTTTCTTTTCCGTTTTTTTCCCTTTTTTTTGAATAAATGAGGGCTCTATCAATGGAAACCAAACAAAGGTGGTCATGGTTCTGGAAAGACACAAGATATAACTAAGCATATGAGAATGGTGGTCCATAACCGATAAACTGACCAAAAGCCATGGATAAGTGTACAGAATGTCGAATACTCATGATTGTATTAACATTCGAACATACTTGTATTGAGAATACCATAAACGAAGTGCAATAAAACTTTGGATGAACATGTTAATAAAATCCAATGATATTCAACTACACATCAAACACTATCATGCTCATTCCACACAACACCCAATTTTTTTTTTAAATAACTCAATAAACATTACAAAAAAAATGAAACTCCTCTAGGTAATTAGATATGTGAGAACAATTAAACCTAAGTTAAGGAACCACGACCTAGCCTCAAAAGGCAAGGTCAACCCCTCGGGACAATCCAGTGTCATTTAAAGGGTTAGTAGGCAAATTCGCACAGGGTATCAAATTCGACCTCTTTACCCAAACACATCTAGTCTTGACCTCCTCAACCTTTTTAAGAAATTTAGGCATAGGTCTAGAAATCATATTCTTATCCTTAGGTTGTGGTGCCACTTTACATTTAGGTGTTTGAGTTTTACTCCCATAGTTATTAGCATAGTATGGGGGTGGAGCAGTAGGGTACCCATGGAGTTTAAAACAATTTGGCCGAATGTGACCTTTCATCCCACCAAAATGACACGTGGGTATAAAATGGGCATCTTTAAAAAAATTTATTTATTAGGTAAAAATAGTTTCTTGCAATGTGGTCTTATGTGGCCAATCACTCCACAATTATGACACGTAGGAATATTTTTAACATACCCATGAGAATGTCCCAAATGAGCGAACGAATTATGTGGCACATGCAGTTTCATACAATGAGGTCTAATATGACCTTGAAGACCACAATGATGACAAAAAGGCTTAAACTTGAATGCGTTTACCTCACTATGCTTGATAGTGGTTTTTGGAACCGTTGCACGTCGCATCTTTGCCTTGGGAGTCTTTGTACGAGCATGTTTGGCATTATTTTCTTTAACGGGCGACTTGGCTTGGCTGGCCATAGGAGGAATGAGTACACTGCAATTTGACTTGACAAATAATATTTTTCCTTCTGCCTTTGACTTTGGAGATTCTTTTACTTTATACCCAAGTCCACCTTTATCCGATGACACCTTTTGAGAAGACAAAATTTCATCTAACACTTGTAACCTGCATTCAATTTCTTAAAAGTAGCATTGGCTTTGTCAAGTTCAACTTGCAATTTTGCTACTTTTGATTCAAGAACCTTGTTAGTCTCAAAAGGTTATGCATATCATTTTCAAGATTCATATTTTTGTGTTTAAGCAAGTCAAGTTCATGTAATGCATCGGTTCTCTCTTTCTCGCATTGTTTTAATTTGGTGGCTAATTCTAAATTATTATTTTTCTTCAAAGAAGGTTTAAATTTTTTCAAATCAAACTCATAGCTTTTGTATCATATGTATCATCACTATCCGAATAATAAGATTGATTAGTCTCAACTTTACTAAAATTATTATTATCAAGTATAGAAAATTTTTCAGACTTGTGATTCATGTTCATACTCATGATGGATCTGCTCTAGGAAAAATAAATCCTAACGGAAGGAGCAGCCTGCTCTGATACCAATTGAAAAATCAGGGTTTCCTAATAATCCGTAAAAAACCTTAACAGTATGAACGCGAATCACTACGTAAAATTATCAGCAAAAACTACGCAATCAATCAATTATAAAACGCAGAGATATACGTAGAAAACCCCAGAATGGGTAAAAACCACGGGAAGGAATCAAATCACTATAACCATTGCGCAGTTACAGATATACCTATCCAAACGATGTAAATCCTCACAACGTTCTAAGTACTACCTGCCGAGTCACACGTACATCGCACCCAGTGATCTTGATTGCCGCCGCCTTGAATCCACAAGCCCTCCAAAAAACCTAACCAAAATCTTCCTTAGGAATTAATGGCACTTCAAAAATCCAATTGCTTTGATTTTTCCATTTACCGCTGCCGCCTAAGATAGTGCTACTGCCTCCTTTTATTTTCTTTTTCAATCACCGAATATCAAAAATCCCCACATATGGCTTGCCCCCTTTTTCCTTTTATATGTATGTGGTCAAACCCTAGGAGGAAAATAACAAGTCCAACCCCTTTTCTTTTTTTCACGTTCATTTAAGACAGAAGGTGCCGATTGATCTGTCTTTGCCAAAATCCGTCTCATTGTAGTCAACCTCCTTTATTATCCAAAATATGCTCACTCGGAATTACAAATAAAGATTCCATACACTTTAATTCTATACAGACTCACTAGCCTATTAGAAATAATACAATTACAACTTGATATAAATTATGTGTTTTGTCGAACGGAATTGCCAACACAATTAAGACCCCGGAATTTGGTCTTTACATATGCTACACAACTATACCCTTTCTGTAACGACCCGGATTTTCAACCCAATTTTTTTTTTCGAATAAAGAAATTATTATTTTTCAAATAGTCTATAGTAACGGATTAATTATAGAAATATAATTCGATTGAAACTTAGATTTATTTTTGGTGATTAAAATTTGTTTAAATGTTACATTAATTAACTTGTAACCGGATAAGTGTTGTAGCAGCCCGAAAATCTTCATTATCATTAGTAATAATAAAATCCTTTCTCTTAAGAGGTTTAAACAAAAAAAATAATTATCTAAACCTATTTTACCTCTCTTTTATTTGTTTTAAAAAAATTACATGCATGCATACAATTCTTTCCATCTCTCCCTCTCCTATTCCTACTCCATCTCTACTCCTTCCCAGACTGTATTTTCGTCCATATTCAGCCCGTATCAAAATCCAACGAATCGAAATCCTTTTCGAATTCAAACTCATCATCCTCTTCCGAAATTCCCTATAAATATCCCATAACTTTAACCCTAGGATTCACTATGAAATTTCCTACACCCGACCAGTCCAGAAGAGAGAGAGAATTCAAGAAAATCAAACTCCAATCCATGGAGTTTTAGAGAGAGAAAGAAAGAGAGAGAAAAGTGGGTTTGTGTTCTAGACCCGACCAAAATCCGAATTGATCGATCCAATTGCTTCTTACAACTCCTAGTATCGCCAAACATCAACCAATTCGGTCCCAAGGTCCCCCCGATCGAAGAACCCGAAGCTTTCTTCCCAAACTTTCAAGTTTCGTTCAAAATTCAATTCAATCCGATTCGAGATATTATAATTCAATCCGAAGCCTACTCTAAGTATATTTAATGTTTTTAGACATAACCCAATGACCCCCGTAGTCTCATGCATCGGAACCATACCAAAAAAATAAAAAAAACGAACCCAGCCACGAACCTTGCGGCCGCGACCTTCGGCCGGCCCAGCCGCAAGAACCAGAGAACGCGACCTTGCGGCCGTGAACTCTCCCCTGTCCAGCCTTGCGGTTTGCATGGTTTTGCTCCGAATCGATTTTTCGACATCCCGAACATTGTTTTTGACCCCCGATCTATTTTTTCTAGGTTTCTAACATTCCAAAGATCATACCTTGTTAATGTCATATTTTT
Organism: Rhododendron molle; assembly: GCA_025413875.1. NCBI lineage: Eukaryota > Viridiplantae > Streptophyta > Magnoliopsida > Ericales > Ericaceae > Rhododendron > Rhododendron molle. The sequence goes on along the minus strand of CM046389.1, from coordinate 40,540,981 downwards.
ATTTATTTATTCATCTATTTATTAAATTTTTATTTATTATCATGTAGAAATTTATAAACTAAAAACCCTTACGACCTTATAAACTACCTTATAAAACCCCGTACTATTTTTTTCAGGTTTCTAACATATCAATTATCATAACTAACTGATTTCATATTTTTTTTATTCTATTAACTACTTATTAAACTTTTACTTGTTCTTAATTAAAGTTACAAACGAAAAATAATTGCAACCTCCCAAACAACGTTTTTAACATCTAAACTATTTTTTTTAGATTTCTTACATCTCAAAGATGTTATGTTATTAAAATAATATTTTATTTATTTAATTAACTATTTATTATTATTTACGCCTTGTTTCTAAATAAAAATACTTTAAAATATTATAAAAGATGTTAATAATACCGAATAATTTTATTTAGACATCTTACAGTCCTAAGATGAAACTTTGTTAATATCAACATATTTTTAATTATCTATTTATTTATTATCTATTTATTCTTCTTTTATCATTTAACTTAGTCTTTTATTTAAAATAATCCCATGAACCTCCAAAACCAATTTTTAGCACTCGAATTTGTTATAGAGGACCTTTATAACTCTTATTAAGGTTACGATGATTATTTTAATATTTTTACCTAATTAATGTATGTAATTAATAGTTAAATCCATCTAATTACCTAAGAATAATTAATAAAAGCCTAGAAAATTATTTTTAAAGTCTTATATAAAATTTCCTACATTGTTATTGATATTTTGGCCATACAAGATTAAGGGCAACGGCCCAGTCATAAAAAGTTATGTGATTGCATTACCAAATGTTTGTTTTGATCTGTTTGTTATTCGTTTTAATTATTACTGAGAATAATATTGTGTTGATACTGGATTTGAATGTTAGATTGGACCCTAGAGACATGGGGTGGTATGCGAAATAGAAGTCACTTAGACGATGCTAAGTAATGGATAAATTGTGAAATTTCTTTCTTTTAGAGGTTGCCTGCAGGCGTGGTTTTGAGATGTGATGAGATTTGTGATGAGATTGAAACTGGCAAAGTAAGCCCAGTGATGAATTGAAACTGGCGGGAGTCCAGTAATGAATTGAGACTGGCAAAGTAAGCCCAGTGATAAATTGAAGTTGGCAAAGTAAGCCCAACGATGATTATGATGATTGTGAAGTGGTGCATAAGATAGGCAAACCCTAGCGGTGATTCAGGCATGATAAGCTTTCCTTTTGTTGGAATGAGAGGGATACATGCTAGGTACATAACTTAGCTGCAATCCACGCCAGCAAAAGGAAGTGATCTCATGGGATCGAGCATGGCTAGTGGTTGGGGAGGAAAGATCTCGCGGAGAGATCTTAGATCACACGTCAAGTTAATGGATAATAATAAACTGGATTATGTGAAATATCTTTGTTTGGACTTCTTCGTATTATCATTATCTTGTTGCTTGCTAACTGTAAAGTAAGAGGGGTGGTTAGGTTGGATTATTCTACTGGGTGATTTATCACTCACGGATATGTTTGTATCCTGCAAATCGGTTGCTTCGGCGATCAATTTGCTAGAAGGCGCAGGAATCAAGAGAGGAGATTCAACGATGATGCAGTTCAACACGGAAAGAATATCAGTAACGAAGATCGAGTATGATTGGGATTCGTATCAAGCCTAGAGTCAGCTCTGAAGTTAATGTATTTTGAATCAGTAAATTTCTTGAGATTGTAATAGCTAAACCTTTATTTTGAAAAAATTATATTTATTTAGCAATACTTCCTTAAGAAATTATTTTATTTTGCTCCTGAAAAGTCGGGGCGTTACACTTTCCCATCCCTTGCTATACTCCTATTAACCTAATTACACTTTCTCACATCTTTTATATGGGAGATGAGGTTTCGATTCTCGCAAAAAGCGTGAGTGCTTGGTGTCACTGGTGGAGGTATGTAGGGGCCTGGAGACCGGAGAGGCCCCGGCCCCTCTTGACATTTAAAATATTTTTAACTATCATTGCATGTAATATGATTATTATTTATATAATTAATTAATATAGCAATCTCTAAAATTATGAATAATTTTGATGTGATCTAGCCAAAAATTAAAGTTATTTTTACATTATCAGGTAAGATTTTCTTAAATTCTTTCATTGTCGAAAATAATTACACATGTGCATTGCGATTGTCTACAATAATGCAAAAGGAATATGTCCATTATCCGATATATTGATATACCACAAAAGTTACCCCGTATATTGAGTACATTTTTGAATAGAAATACTTATTTTATGTCGCTCCCCTCGAGACAAAATTCCAACTCCGCCACTGCTTGGTGTGGTGGTTGATGTCTTTGAGTTTGTCCCACCTGTATGCCGCATAGCTATACGCTTTCTCCATCCCCACCTGTTGGCTAAATATCTATCGAGTGACAAAAAATATAGGGTTGTGCTAGGGACAAAAAAATTAGGCAAAAAAATGAGCCGTTCATGTACACTTTAAAAATTATTTCCATGCCTACACTTAGCGTTTCTCAAAAATATACTCTTACCAGTAAAAGTATGTTAGTATTGTCAGGAAAAATGTGAACTGTGTGGGATAATAAATGGTGAGAATCCCATCCCTTGCTATACTCCTATTAATTACTCATGCATGCTTGCATCAGCAATAGATTGGGCAGTTATCGGGTGTTGGTTGTGTAAGCAGTCGTCAATCTGGTGTGGATTTAATACGCCCGTGCAATTCCCGGTCAGAGCCCTATCATTGTCTCAACTCTCAACAACGTGATGAGAGAGAGAGAGAGAGAGTGTGTGTGTCATAAATACGAAATAATGCGTCATAAATGCAGTGCCAATGTTTTCAATATGAAACTCGGAGCAGGTTGACAAGCAGGGTCATAAAGATGGACTTTTAATAGAATGTAAATCCGTCCAAGTTTTTTTTTATTTCTCATTCACCTATAGAAATTAACTGGTCATATTGCACTAATAAATATTACTAATACAACTGATGACTCTTGGGTCTAGCTGATCAAGCAGTCGTGTAACTCCCTTTTGGTAGTGAGAGTTTGAAGGTTCGACTTGATGGGAAAGAGGTCATCACTTATGATACTCCGTAATCACTAATTACTTCGTATGCCATAAAAAAAATAAAAAAAAAACTAATACAACTGACGGCCTACTAAGCTTTTTGGGATTTTGTTTTTTTGTTTTTAGTACATACGCAATTTTTTTACATTTGTTAGTTTTGCGCCTATCTTTTGTGGATTATTGATTCATTTTGTCAAGACAAATCAAAAAAGCGCAACCAAATTAACAAAGCTATTTATACAAAAGGATAGTTTGGATAATCAAAAATTATGCTACATATATGTAAGAGGTTGTGTTTAATTTGGTATTATGTTTGGATTGTTGTGTACTTGTACTTATTTAAACATTTTGGGGTCCTAGGGATTGTAATATGGGGACCATATATGTTTTGGTAAGCAAATATAAAGAGACAAAATAGGAAAAAAATTCTTGAAATAATTAGAATAAAATTGAATTATATATAAATTGATTTTAATTAGAAAAAATAAAATACGGAAACATAAACCTACAATTCTAGGAAGTGAAATTTTAGGAGAAGAAAAGTAGAGGAACTACGCTTTTGTATAAATAGCTTTTTCCAGATTTTTCCAACTCAAAGCTTATGTCTCTCAGGTTCTATCAATTTTTTTGGAGTTAGTTTATACGTAATATTTGCTCCGATTTCAAGTGGGCCTCCCACTAGTTGACGTTGGGTTTATGATTTTCCAAGATCAATCGAGATTCGTATAAGCTGATTCAGACATCTGATTAAAAGAAGAAAAAAAAAAAAAGCGTTTTGGGTATTGAATTGGAAACGCTTCTACCTGGGAACTTTATTTTTATGTTGATACTGTGAAATGGTAGGCAACGAGATTCGAATTTGGACCAAAAGGTTCAACAACGACGCAATACGTGTCGTACACGATTTGGTGTGCAAACAACTACGAATACCAATCCGGCTCAAAGTTGGGCCAAAAAAAAAAACCCCAGAATGAACAGCAGTGTCGAAGATGATTTGGTGTACACAAAATATATATATATAACCGATTGTATATGATCCATCTTCAAGTCCAGCACTAATGTTTGGAACCGTTTAATTTGTTTAAAAAAGAGTTTTCAATAAAATCACCTCATTCGGATATCGATAAAAGCTTGATCGATTTTCACACGAACAAAACATTGAAAATCGATCAAGCTCTTATCAATATCTGAATGAGTTGATTTCTTACAGATACATTTAAAAAACATATTTCAAACAAAGTAAACGACTCCGACAACTTGTGTGGGACCTCGAGATGTATCCCATACAAACTGGTGTATATTTGCTTTACACCAAATGGTGTACTCATGGTTTTTTTTTTTTTTTTTAATTGAGAAAGAAGCTAGTTTTTGTTCTTCTTGTTGTTTAGGGTGTGTAATTTGGCCGTGGTTGTTGATAGTAGAGGATCCAATCACCAAATTGGTAGTAGTACTAGTAGGAGTATTAAATAACGGTATTAACTGATACTGTAAATGATGAAAACTACCCAACGCGTAATGCTTGGCGTGTCTACAGTACAATTTCGTACCCTTGTGGTGTTCTACAGTTGTTAGGAGTAGTACTATTAAATTTTGCCATCTCCAGTAGTTAGAACTTTTGACATCTCCAGTAGTTGAACTTCCCTCCCAAGTACAAGAAATGTTTGGATGTCGAGTGGGTATCACCTGGCGATCAGGGATGGCAATTTCGGCCTACCCGACCCAACCTGATTCGCTCCCCGCTCCAAATGGGTACGGGATTCAGGAATTATTTGGGGATCGGGTAGGGTATGGGAATAATTATTTAAAAAAAGTGGGGAACGTATAGGGGGTGGGTATGAGTTAGTATCCGCCAGATCCCCGCCCCACTAGCCTATTATATATAATAATTATATATACATAAGTTAGGGTTCTCGAGCCCCATCCCACTAGCCTACTATATATATACATAATTTTTACTCTGATTCCTGTGGTTGGACTATTTTGTGTTAAATAACAGTAAAAAACATTTTGGTTATTGTACTCCTTCAATTAACCAATGAACAAATAGTTCATGTCAAAAGTACTACATGAAACGTTTTTTAGAGGCTTTCTGTTTCCCAAAACTTGATGAAAGTTGAAATTGACACTGATTAGCAATTGTAATGGCAGCCTAGATTGTGTTTTTTTTTGAAATTTAGTTTCATGGTTTGTATTTTATAATGGTAGGTGATTTTTTTTTTTTAAAGTTTTGGAATCTTTGGATCCCCGATTCCCCGTGGGGATCCCCATTCCCCGTTTGGGGCGGGGATAGAGGGTAATAATAAATTCCAATGGAGATCGGGGCGGGGATGGGGAGGAATTTGGGTTTGGGGATCGGGGGGGATAGTGGTATCCACCCCCGACCCTCCCCGTTGCCTTCCCTACTGGCGGTTCACGTCGCCAATCTGAACCGTCCAAAATATATTTTGGACGGTTCAGATTTATTCCCTATCTCTCCCCTCACCCGATCACTCTCTCTCATCTTGTTCTCTCTCTCTTAAATCCGGACCGGCTAAAACACTTTTGGATTATTCTGTGCTCCGAGGGTATACTCTATTTTCTCACATAACATGTGGATCCCGTGTATTCCGGGAGTATTGAATAATTTCCCAAGTTCACCTCCGTTTGCATATAAAACTGGCCTCACGTATTGGGAAATTTACTTTTTAAGTATTGACTCTTCTAGGTTGAGACTCTCGTCACGTTGGAGGAAATATTCGGGCAAATTATTGTCATAATCTGAGATTGCATGATTGAGACCTCATGGTAAGAACACTGGTTAGCCACAAACCCGTCTATGAGTACCAAAAATAAAAAGTAGGGTTGTTCAAGAAAAATCGAGAATCGTAAAATTGGTCCGAACCAAATTGATTTGCGTCTTTTGAATTTTGTCCGTGGATTAATGGTCCAAACACATATTCAAAAATTAAAAAACCATGATATACGGATTTGGATTAGATTTTCATTTTCAAAATCGTGGATTAACCGAATCGAACTGTGAGACATTAAAAATATATATATGATGTGTGTGTGTAATATTTATAAATAATTCGTATGACTTTACTACTAATTGTTATGAATTTTTTAAACAATTTTACATTAATGTGATAATATTTGGTTGCTGCCTTGCTTCAGTTGCTTGTATGGATTCTGAACAGGGACGTCTAACTTGCTTTAATGTCATCTGAACCGTGAAACCAACAAGGCTGCAAACACTTATTAGTTATTATTTGCACTTTGCATTTTTAGTCGGCTGTAGCGTCATTTTAATTTTGTGGAAGGAAATCTGTAGATAAAATCGAGACTGAACCATGAGACTTTTGAATTAGGATTTGATTGTTTTTTCTAAAAACCGTGAGATAAAAATTAGGATTGAATTCATAGAAATCTGATTCAATCCGGACCGTGAATAGCCCTAACTGAAAGTGAAAGTGTACTTACCAAGTATCCAATTGGTGCATGGAACCTGCTTTTGGATAAGAACCGTTCACTAACTAAAAATATTTTTTTGAGTAACCTCAAAAAATTCAGCTCAATCGGATAATTACTTGATCCAATGTACGGAGTAAATTTTTTTTTCCCTTGTAAAAAACACTTTTATTGCACAGTTCATACAAGACTTTACTCTAACCTCCTTCTTTTTTGCCAATATTGTAAGTAGGGTGTTAAAGTTAGCACATGAGGATTCCCAGAGGTTATCCATAGCCATAGCCCCCCAAAATCCGCCTCTTGTGGAGCTCGAACCGAGACCTCCACAGAAGGGGGAAAGGAGATAGCCAACTAGAATTAAGCATGGTCCGGATTGGTTCGGTTTTATGATAAACCAATGATCAAACCAATATCTACGGATTATGAATTTGGAGAACCAAACTAACCCACAAAAGGCATATAACCAAACCAATTCAAACCATTAAAATACAGATCGATTTCGGTTTTAAACCACGGTTTGCTTTGAACTAAGCTATCATTTTCAACCAACTAATTAAGAGTAGAATACAAACAATTGCCTCAAGTCTTAAACTAAGAAAATGAAATACTAATAAGCCACTACAATGAACCAACTAAGAATACCAACTCCTAAACATCTTAAAAGATAGTTTAACCAAATAAAAGGTCAAAGGTAATTCCTAAAACTATTGAATTTAAATGAGGTAGCGAAAAGGACAGTAGCAACAATGGTAGCAACCAACTTGTGATTATCACTCCACAGCAAGATTAATAATCATAGAAAATTAGGAATTAGTTGTGAGATATAAAAGCTTAATCTAAATTATGTTGGCAGAAAAGAAAAATTAAATATTGCGGTGAATTTAATAGGATCAAAATATTAAGAAATTAGTTTTTTTTTGTTGGTAAAGAAGGATTTTATTACCAAAAGAGACAAATACAAGTGAATCAAAGGGGCATACCCCTGAAACCAAAAGGGACTACACAAAGATTCAACACAAAAGAACAAGACAAATAGCCCTTTACATCATATCTACAAGATTTTCACCGAGATATTCCAAGCTTTACACAAAACCTTGTTGCCATGGTTAACCCCAACTTTCTTTCAAGAATAGACCATGTCCCTCACATCGTTTATAATCTAATCATAAACCAGACTTCTTGAGGTGATGAATAGCCCGATCAATCTCCTAAGACCAACCAGCAGGACACCTACAAATACCAAACTTCTGTAAAATTTTGGCCCAAACCAAAGCTGAAAAAGGACACTCAAAGAATAGGTGACTATGAGATTCAGTCCCGCCACGGCACAATACACAAATGGGATCCACCACTAAACCCCAAGAAAGAATTTTATCCTTGCTAGAGAGTCTACCTCAACAAACAAGCCACATTATAAAAGCCCATCTAGGAATCCTTTGTTTAAGAAATTAGTTGACCGAGGCTCCCTTATTTATTTGGTGAATCATAATTAAATTATGTGTGTGTGTGTATATATATATATATATATGTATGTATGTATTATGTATTATACGGTTCGAATCGGTTTGGAACCATTACCGTAAACGTGAATCCACAAACCAAACCAAATAGCGCGATTTTTAATTTTTTTAAACCATGACCAAACCATGTTACTAAAAAACCGAACTAAACATTTTAGTTTGGATTGGTTTGAACTGGATTCGTAGTTTTGACGGATTTTTTCTCACCCCTACAGCCAACTGCATTGATAATGGTTTCTCAACTTTACTCTAACCTTAAAAGTGCCCAAGTAGTGAATGATTAGATTAGTCCCCAAAAATAGACATGAACACAAAAGCTAGCTAGGAGCCTACGACAACTCGATTTCCAAATTGATTCATTAATGTTGCAAACTAAGTTACTCAAGGACATCCTAAACTACTAAAACTTGCGAGAACAAACATTGAAAGCGCGAGCGAAGAACGAGAATTAGCGTCATCCATCCTGAGTATGAGAGTTAGCGTCATCCGTCCTGAGTATGAGAATTAGCTTCATCCGTCCTGATTATGTGACAAAGGTTGCAAAACCATCATGAAGTTGGAACTTCATATGCTGTTGGAAAATTGTATGATACAAAGCTAAAAGCATACATACTAAGCAAACCCCCAAGCAAAATTGGCAATATTTACAACTTGGACAAAAACATTATGGAACCAAACGTAAAATAAAAATGAAAAGGGTTCTGCTTGGTGACCATAAAACCCCCTTATACCCCTCATATCAACTTTCTTCTCTCTTTTCTTTTTTTCCCTTTTGTGATGTCTTTTTTCTGATTGGCTATACTTGGAGGACAATAGGGGAATTCCAAATAATGTTGGAGCCCTTGATTGTCTTCCATTGTTCAGCAATGTCTCTGGCAACGTTAAGGGAATCTGATGCAGTGCCAAGGAGGCCTCTTCTTGTGAACCCAACCGTATACAATCCTTTCTCCCCTTTCCAACTGTTTGGAAAGGGTGTTTTGGGCAGCCCATCCTCTGCGAAGAAATCACTACCCTGCATTTCATAATTTCAACAAGAATTTAGTACACATAAGTTTGCAGTTTGTTTCCCTCTAAAAAAATAATAAATTAGCAAATAGAACGGATTCTGTGTTTCCAACGACAAGAATCAGAAAAACATATTTGATCTAAATTCAAAAAACGGAATCGTATCAAAATTCAGAAACCGGTGTGAAGGATCTTACAGTTCCAGTACAAACACATTTAGTATCTATTTATGAAACACGAACATTTGCTCAAGCACTAACATCCATTTGGGCGCCCACGTGAATGTGAGTGTGTTCAGTGTTCTAGTGTTCATCCAAACTGTGCGCCATTGCGGAAGAGTTGGATCTAAAATTTGTTCTGATCGCAACATACTCCCTCACAAGGCAACACCAAGCTGATGTGATCTAAATACGGAGTAACATATATTGTCCAACATTACCTTGTTTGTTTCTCAAACCCTCACTAGTCACTACTCACTACTCACTAGTAGTACTTAAATCCAACCGTTTCACTTGTCAAATATGTGATACACTTCAAATTTGAATTTCATGATACAGTCATTGCACACGTTTTTTTATTTTTTCAAGTGCCCGGGCTAGCTAATCCTCTCTTCGGTCCGGTCAGAGGTAGGTTATTCTAGCCAGAACTAGAAAATTCACAATAATTACTTTCTAACGGGCATGACCCCATAATCGAACTCTGGTCAATCATAAAATGCGAAACTCACCAACCAACCGAACTAACGAACTCAGGTCAGTCATATGGAAAGCAAAACTCACCAACCAACCGAACTAACCCTTAGGCGCGCATTGCACACTTGTTGGGGGTAAAGAGAACCCAATAGGAATACACATGGACGATAACATATGTATCCTCGGAAGATAGAATATATATCATGAAAGCTACGTATCATCAGAGATCCGAACAAAAAAAATTCAAATGTTTCCAAAAAGTAATTCCTGTAACAGGGAATAGTCCAAACAAATGCCATCAGATTTTCTCTTTTGAACAAGGGAAACGAAACGTTTTTTAGTGTTCTGAAAATGTAAGACAGAAAGAGACATGAGATTGCCGGTCATTAATGGAGTAGAAAATACTAAATTTATTTAAATGAAAAAAATGCTGTGTACAAATTATTTTCGCAACCAGGGGCGGACAGAGGGGGTGCAAGTGGGGCCGGCACACCCTCAAATATCCCACTAATTACACTATATATTTAGGTTAATTTGGAAAAGTTCTATAGAATCGGCCCCTGTAAGTCTCTTGAGTGAAAAAAAAAAAAAAAAGTTGATAAAATTTATATCTATGATCGAAAAAAAAAACCCCTAAAATTTCAAGTTATTGACAATTTTTGGGTCGTGGGTATAAAATTATATGCAATTATGAATATGTAGACAATCTCGTTTTCTCCTAAGAACTCGTAAGCAGTCCTATTTATATTTTAGAATATAGCTTTTGTTCTCAACGTAAAAGTTCATGTGATTCGGGCCCCCGTTTTGTACAAAACGAATCTTGTGTCCGCCAACGTTCGTGATTAAATAAAATAAAAAATAGGTGTACATGCACAGATTATTATTTTGTAAATGTACATGGATCCAATATGCAAACCCAGGGATGCTGCTGAGCGGGTGCAGAGCGGCCGATTCGGCCATTCATCTCGGCACGGACAGCTAGGATCGAATCTAATACGCTCCTCTTGTGTATGGAACTACAACTAAAACTGCATATGTATTGAACGGCTTCGGACATAGTAGATATGTGTAATGTATGCATATGAATCCATCTTCGTAGAATTGCTCCTTGGAAAAGGGGATTAAAACAATTACCTTAAGCCAACAAGGAACGTTGCTCTTGTACCCAGTTGCTAAGATTATAGAATCAAACTCCTTTTCTTGCCCATCGATAAACTTGGCCCCGTTACTTGTTATCTCCCTCACACCTTCCATAACCTAGAAAATTCCAATAAAAGAATAAAAGAAATACTAAAGATGGTGCAAAAGATTATGACATATAGCAAAGAAAATGTGATAGATACCATGTAAGGTGTGTTTGGTTGGCTAATTACCTTGATTTTACCAGATTTAATCTGCGAGATTGCTCCGACGTCGAGCACCGGGGTTTTTCCGGTGGCGTTTTTTAGCTCGATTGGGCCGGTTTTCGGACGCCGGAGGCCTAAACTGTCTGTGTTGCCTAAGGTGAAGTTGGCTGCCAGCAACAGAAGCTTGTCTACTAATCTCAGAGGTAGCCATTGGAGAAGGGCCATTGCTATTCCAAAAGTTGAGAAGCCAAACATCTCCCTAGGCAAAATATGAACCTGAAAATACAGAGTTGGCCTTTTAATATACAAGTATATCCAAGAAATTTCTACAAAGGCAATAATTACACCCCTGATCCCTCAAAAAATGAACATTTTATATACTATAAGATATTTTTCTACCTTCCACCAAATGAAGAACGTAGAAAGATATCTGGGTAGAAAGATATCTTCCAAATGTTCAATAGAAATGATTTTGTCACTTTTCTTTTTTTTTTTGTTAACGTCATTTTTCTGTAAGTATATTTTTACACCAAAAATACACTTGCAGGGAAGTGGCGTTAACAAAAAGTTAACAAAAAATAAAGTGACAAAATCAGCAATCATGCTCAAATGTCAAATTTTCTTTTAGCAAACCAAGAAACAAAAATTTTATTTTTGATCAAAGTGAGACAAAATAAAAGGCAATGTACTTTCAAAATTAGAGCGATCATATTTGAAGAGACCAAAATTAAATAAAATAAGAAGAACTAACCCAAGAAATATGTGCATGTAATGATTACAACATGAATAACAACCACATGAAAGGAGTTGTTTAAAACAGAAATTTTGAACAAAAAAATTACCACCTTGACCCTTATACCGAGTATTCTATTCGACTATTTACTTCAGGGCAAAGAAGATTTTACTAACCAAAGGTTAAAAAGACAAGAGTACATAACATCACAAGGCACTAAATGCATCGACACCAAAAGGATGGTTTCAAATGCCAAAGATTTGATTTTTCTTCCAAACCCAGAAAAAAAAAAAAAGAAGATTAAATTCAAAGGTGAAAGAACTTACAGTGTTTCTAAGAACCAAATGAGGGCTTGCATTGTACCTGCAGAGGTCCAAACTGACCTCCATGCCAGAATTCCCACACCCAACAACCAAAACCCTCTGGTTTCTAAAATCAGAACCAGACTTGTACCCGCTCGTATGCACCACGGCCCCCTCAAACCTCTCGATCCCGGCGATCTCCGGCGTGAACGGCTCGGCGTTTTCGCCCGTGGCGACAATCAGCCACCGGCAAACGTACTCACAGTCCTGAGTCCTGACCCTCCATATCCCCGCACTGTGATCGTACTCTGCCTTTTCCACCCCTTGGTTGAACAGTGGCTGAATGTTGAAGTGCTCAGCGTACGACTCCACGTAGGAAATGAACTGGTGTTTCGTTGGGTATTTTGGGAAATTTTCTGGGAAACCAAACAGGGGGAGCTCACAGAATTGCTTGGGTAGGTGGAGCTTCAGGCGATTGTAGCTCCTCTGTTGCCACAATGAAGCTAAGCAATTGCTTCTCTCGAGAATCAGAGAGGGTACACCGTTTTCCTTGAGGCAAGCAGAGACTGCTAGTCCTGACGGCCCTGCGCCGACTATGATCGGCCCTTCGATTTTCAGGCATTTTGGTTGATTACCCACTTGATTTTTCGAGAAACCCATGTCGAAAAACCTCCAAGAAGAGAAAATCCGAAGAAGGAAAATCCTGTTTCTTGATGCCTTTCCCCTGTTTTTTTTCCACTCTGTAATGCTCTGTTTCTTTTTCTTTGTTTGATTTACGAGATAAAATGTGCAAGAAAACTAGTACAAAGAAACGGAAAGAGAAGAAGATAAAGGCGGGCTGTTTATTAATGACATTTCCTCTGTTTCTTCCCTCTGAAAGACTGGTTTTTTATTTATATTTTCCCTTGTGTTTTTTCTCGAGAAAGTATGTGAAGCATGTAGTGGGAATTTAAAGGGGGAAGAAAATGGGGTTGTGGGTAGGGTCAATGGAGGCAGCGAATCGCAGTGAGTTCTGAGACTTTTTTAAATGCTTTGAAATGCAGGATTATTGAAGTGGAACTGAGAGATGAACAGAGGTTTTTATGAGAAGTGAGAGGTGGAGAGAGAGAGGGGTGTAATGGCGGCGTGAAGGTTAAGGAAAGGATTTGGTTTCTGTTTCTCAAGGCAAGGCCGCTCCTTCTCTCTCTCTCTCCCTCCCTCCGTGCAGGAGTTGGGGGAGCTGCTGTACCTTGAAGGGACAGAAAGGGACAGCAGCCTGCAGTCTCGATCAAGGAGGTTGTGCTCCGGTCTCGTTTTAATGATCAGAAACGTTCACTTCGTAGAGTTCATCAAGTTGAATAAATATGTAAAAAATAAGCTCAATCGGATATCATTAAGTGCCTTATTGAAACCTTTTTGTCTTGAAAAGAATAGATCCGAAACACTATCAAATCTATTAGAACCCATTATTGGCAAGTAATATGTGTTCCGATCAGGCACTTACTAACATTCGATCAAACTGATTTTTTGCACAATTGTTTAACTCGACGAGCTCTACGAAGTGAACGTTTTCGATTATCGGAAAAACACTGGAGCGGAGCCCCCTTGGCCGGAATAGCACGCAGCTATCCCTTCAAGAGACAGCAGCTCCCCCGTCCCTCCGTGCAGGGTTTAGGAGGGGACTTGTGAGAAATGTGCCTTTGGGGGGAGGAATTTTTCAGTGCCGAGCGGGTATTGCCCACGTGGCACCCGCTCGAAGAATCCGAGCCGTCTAATACACTTTTGGACGATTCAGATTAAAATATTCTCTCTCCTCTCTTTCAAACACTTTCTCTCTCCTTTTCTCTCTCCAAATCTGAGCTGTTCAAAAAAAAATGAACGGCTCGGAAGGCCGAGCGGGCACCACGTGGTACCCACTCACACTGAAAAATTTTTCCTTTGGGGGAGATTAAGTAAGGAAATTGACTTTTACACTCCCCTTTTATCATATATATTATATTTTTTTGTCTTTATTCATGTGAATTTATCTTTTTATCTTTTCAGAAGTTCATTTTTTTACACATTAAAAAATAATAGAGTAAATTCACACCAAATAAAGATCCAAAAAAAGTGTCCATGATAAAAATGAGAGTATATAAGTCAATTTCTTTAATGACAGTGCATTTAAAGTTGGGCAGAGAGAAATTTTTATACCAGTTGCAGATCAGATTTGGGCACCCCTCGCACTTGGAGCTTTTTTGGGCAACAACACCTGTGAACCAAGATTCTTCTATGATTCTACGTGTAATGCAAGATCACGTTTTTAAATAAGGGTCATTATTTAGCTTGAAGGCCCACGGTCCATCCGAAACCCGCTTGGTCCATCGGATTTTTATTAGGCCCGAGTTTGTGAAACGAACGGGTCGAGCCGGGCCGTAATTTGTAATGGGCGGACTCGAGTCTATGAATTTTTACTCGGCCCACCCATAGGCCTGACCCGTGAGCCCGCCTGTGTTGCCCTCCCAATAGCCCCCACGGGCCCGCCCGTTAGCCCAATATCCCACAAAATCCTTTCTTTTTCCCCTTGCTCAAGGAAATTTAAGCATGCCCGTTGGCCCGCCCGGTTTTTGGCCCGCCAGCCCATCAACTGGGCTAGCCAGTGGGCTGGGCTTGGGCTTCAATTTATGGTAGGTAGCCCGGCCCAAAAAAAAAAACAAAAAAGCTCAGTCAACCCGATCCATGGGCGGACTTGGACAGTGACTTGACGGGCTGGCCTGACCCGATGATGACCCTTATTTTTAAAAGTTTTATGTGGCAATCTCATGTTTTCTATCCCTAACTTTTAATGGGTTTGTTGAATTGTTGTGTTATAGTAGTATTCATCAAATATCAACAATCGAATTATATTTGCCAGAACAAAAATGAATAGTCAAAAGAGAGGTACTTATTTACAGCTCTGCCGAGAACAAATTTTTTACAACAGCAACCAATCGCGATCGTCCAAAAGTGTTTTGGATGGTCCGAATTTTAATGAAACTTTTCCAGAAAAAAATTTAACTTCATTAACATCCAGATTGTCCCAAACACTTTTGAATGGTCGTGATTGGTTCTGTAAATAACTATTTATGGCTCCGCCGTTAAAACAATTTTCTCTTATCAAAATTGATCATGAGCCCACTGTCGCACAACATATTACTCTCTTGTTGCGATATAGCCCTTAAGAAATTCGACAAACATAACAAACTGTCCCGTAAGAAAATTAGTTATTGCTGCTATTGCTTCTGCCTGTCTTTGTCTTTTTGTAAGAACCTGTATACAAAAAACAATGGGGGCGACTATTCGCAGCCCCCTATTTTCTCCATTAGCCCACTGCTCCATATAACTCATCCCTAATATTTTAAATAAAAAAATTCTCCATATAACCCATTAAATGTACCAGATCTTCCAATTATACCATCACCTCTCAAAAATTACCCTTTTAACTCTCAGCCTACCCAAATACCAAACCCTAACCCCCCCAGCCTCTATTTACGTCTCCCACCATCTAACCCACCTCCATTGCCCACACACCTCCATAGCCACCACCGCACCACCGCCATTCATGCCAGAACACCGCCGCCGCCCTTCCCTCCTCTCTTCAAGGTCTCTCTCTCTCTCTCGGAATGTGCTGAAATCAACTTGTGCTCAGTCAATCGTACCAATAATTCCGTGGAACATGATACCTGAGACTGAGACCTAATTGTTCTAAATAAGCATATATTTTGGCAACGAAATGATGAAATCGTACCAATTATTCGGTATCCAAGTGCTGAAATATTTAAAAATTTCGGGTTGTAAATGTTGAGACGAAACATTACACAAAATTTGATAACTACATGTCAAAAATATGTACAAAATTCGACAACCAACTGCCGAACTACTATATGCGAAAATCCTTCATACATTTCAGTAAACAGTTGTTGAAAACAATAATATATTTCGGTAACCACATGTCAGAAATTCATACACATATAGGTAATTAACTGTTGAATTTTAGTATAACAAAAAAAATACATATATTTTCGGTAATTGAATGCTGAAAATGTATCTCAATTTCGTCAACCAACTGTCGAGTATTTTAATATTTTACAGTGGTTAGTTACTGAAATTACTTAATTTATTCGGACCTGAAACTCCAAAAAACTGGTTTAAAATTTTATAAATCAAATGTAAATCAGACGACACTGTACAACAACAACCACAACAAAGCAGAGGCCATTGTGAACGGGAAAAGTAACCTCCTCGCGTGGCTTCCAAGATACAATGTCCATCACAGTATCTTTCTCCTCCTTAGTCATCATATAGTTGCCAATAGAATTTGATTCCATTCCAATTTCAGAATTCAAACCTAGAAGTGAGTCATCTTGAACCTTCTATTGATAAAATATTTGGTCATTGCTCCTCCTCCATTGGAAAATTTGAGAGAGAGAAGAAAAGAGAGGATGAAGATGAAGAAGAAAGAGAGCTTGAGAGAGAGAGGAGAAGAGAAGATGAAGAACAATCGACTGGTGTGTGTGTGTGTGTGTTTTTTTTTAAACAGTCGACTGATTTTTGAGGGGGAAGGGGGGAAAAAGATAATTTAGGGTTTTGGTTATAAGGGCATGTAGGTCATTTCATGTATATTATAAGGGCAAGTAGGTCATTTTGCATTAGGGGTCATGTTGTAATTAGTTAAAAAAATTTAATAGGCTAAGGGAGAAAATAGAGAGTTGCGAATAGTCGGCCCCAAAATAATGCATCATCAAATCCTAATTACAAATTCACAATCAACCAAATTGTCTTTTGTAGCCAGTGAAAGATTATTTTCACACATTTGCACATTTCACAAACTATGAATGGACTGTGTGATCCAATGTAATTAACATTTGATGATGTCAGACAGATTTCGTCGGATTCCAAACAGCTACATCATGACATGGATTAAATTTGTTAGGCGACCAGAGATAATTTATAATTTTTCCAACGAAAGGGAGAATCTATAATTTGCTGAAACCTCGGGGTAATTTTGGTACTTTGCCCAACATGATGGGATGCATATCAATTTCCGACCGATTTGATTTTATAAAAAGGTGATAAACACATCAAGCATTCTAATAGACGACTCAGATCGTCCAATTAAATTGGTGATCCCATTAAGTTTACATGACGATTGCTGTAGATTTAATACAAATTGTAAATATTAAATCTATCAATACAAATTCTAAATATTAAATTTATCAAAACACGTAAGAAAATTATAAATTTTGGTACTGACATAAGGATAGAAACACATAAATCATAACAACTAAGAATTATAAAAGTTTGTGAAGTGTCTACCGACATAAATTATGGTAAAATATCACTAGATACGGAAATACTCAAAATTTTAAAGTACAACAATTATCCAAAAAAAGTCAATAGATAAGTGGAAACTATCTTTTTTTGTTCATAATTTTTTATTTTAAAATTTTTTTTTATCAAAATTCATGATAAATATTGTAAAATTGTCGTGACCATAGCATATATTTTGAAAATTAATAAAATTCAGTGAAAATATTAACCAAAATCTCTGTAAAAATCAATGTTGCGTTCTCTTCACTTCTCAAAAAGAATTTTTCAAAAAATTCCCCATGGATTTTCCCTACTTCCAACATTTCTCTTCTATCTCTCTCTATTTATTACCCCTACTATTTTTCAAAAAAAATTTCAAAACGCAATCCAAACACAGCAGCTGCCTTTCAGGAGGATGGCTTGTATTTTGGTTTCTCTCAAATATTGGAAAATCTCTTTTGATGGGTGCACGAATTCAATCCCACTTCCGGTTATAATATTGGCTCACATTTAGATTTCCTAAAAATTTAACTACCAAAAAAAATTGCAAGCAAAAGACAAAAAAATTGTTATCCTAGGTGTCTTCTCCCATTTCCCATATTATATTTCATTACGTATTAAATATCAACTAACATAACTCAAAGAAATTTTGAAGCTAGAAGAAAAAATCTTTGATTTTTTTTAACAAATATGTATAATTTTAAGTTTTCATTTTGCAGATTATGTAATTTTTTTTGGAAGGAATGTATTGCCATATTTACACACGCATAGCATGCCTGAAGTCATTAGAGCACCCGCAATGGTAATAATCAAAATCAATAACTAAAATATGTCACTTCAGCATTTGATTATCCATTTAATCCATAATCAAACTTAACAATATCTACCTCCACATTGGTTATTTTTGCATTCCTAACCCAAAAAAATCCCACAATACACAAAGACATTTGTCCATACAAACGAGTTCCAATCACGCATCCGACCACATCAAATTATTCATCTCGATGAGACGATTCCAATGTAGGGTGCTTTTGAGTTATTTAATTTTGAGTTTGGTTATTGGTAGAAGTTATTAAGTTTGGTTATAAAATTGGTGGAATTTGGTTATTTGCTAAAAGATTTGTAACTTTGCTTATTACAATGTGAGGTATTTTTTGAGTATTGTTAAATTTGTTTATCCACATCCATTTGCTTATTACAATGAGGATGCTCTTATACACTAATTAAGACACATGGATCTTTCGATATTCATTACCACATTATTTTGTAGAGAATGTGTACTATCCGTATGAGGTGGAAATCATCAGATTTTCACCATCACCCATTGTGGGCCCTACTGAGCGTATATTGTAGTAATCTGAACTGTTCATTTTGTAGGGTCTGCAAATTAATATGTCCACGCAAAAGATTAGTTTTATCAGACATCAATAGCTATATCAAAAATCGAATTTTAGTTTATAAAATAGACGGCATGATTCTGTCACTAGTTTTCTAAGTTAAAATGTTCATGGCCATCTATTTCATAAATTAAAATTTAATTTTTGATATAGCTATTGATGTCCAATCAAGCTAATTTTTTACATGTACGTACATATAATTTTGCTGGCCCTAGAAGATGAACGGTTCAGATCACCATCGTGAATGCTTGATAGGGCCCACAATAGGTGGCAAGAACCATGCGGTTTTCACCTCATCCGAAAAGAATTTAATCTCTATTTTGTAAGCCACATGTAAATCGAATAAAAAAAACAACGGGTACACCGAAGTACCAATGGGGTCCCAAAAGAAAATTGATTGGTCCTTCATTGTGTTAAAAATATTTGTCTTAGGTCCCTATATAAAATTAACTCAATCAGATATCGATAAAAGCGTTAACATCCCAGAATTCAAGCCCAAACTCAAAACCAAATTTGGATGGTTTATAAACCGCATTACAAAATATCTGGTTAAGCTGATTTTTTTAAGAAACCTACAATAATATATTTTGAATTTTATGTGTGGATCAGATAATGTTCGTGAGAACCTGAGACGGGTCTCAAAGGAGGTACACGTGGGTACTGACTGTAACCATATCTATTATGTACTCCAAATGAACTCGTCTATAAGAACCAACAAGAAGTGCATCAGTGGTGCAAAGATCTGTGCGCGGGCCAATTTTGAGTTCGACACAAATGATTTAAACCGTTTTTTTATTATAAAATAGTTGTTCAAGTGACCTGAAAAAAACTAGCTCAATCTAATTACTAAAGTGTTTGATTCAACGTACCAAATTTTCAATCAAAATACTAGATCCTAGATTCTAAATAAAAATTTAGTACACTTCATCAAGTAAGGGTTATTTGGAAAAAAATATTTTAAAGTTAAAGAAAAATTCAGATAATATAAGCAGGAACTAAAAGTTGGTCCCTGCGGGTTGCTTCGCCACAACCTAACCATTGAAATAGGTTGAATTACTCCAAGTGTAGGCCTACATCGTTGTCAGCATAATTGCCATACCCACCCCAGGCCAACACTCAAATGAGCCCAAACCGGCGTGAGGGTGCAACATCAACCACTAACCCAATCCCATAACTCAAGCTCTAGCAATTAAGTTAATCAAAAGTCGTTTTATTGATGACGCAAAACATATCGTTCTTACAAACACAGCGGAAGTTTCAAGAAAGCCTTAAACTGTACAACAAACTAAATATCTACATGAGCTATAACTACATCTCTAACTACAATATCTCACCAAAAATAATACGTCAAGCCTCCTTGACACGCTACCCTAAGCAAGGGTACAACCGTAAGACGATCAGCAGTGAATATCTACAATGCCTGCAAAACTGGATTCGGAAATGGAATCCGGGAGTGTTATGAGACATGGATGCAATTCCATATTAAAAGTACAGCTAAAAGATAATCTCAATTTGTCAACAGTTTTTCGAGAAATTAAAAGCAACACCGGGCACACAGCCAATAATTTAAGGCATAAGCCTTTGGCATTAAGCCAATCACCGAGCACACAGCCAATAACTTAAGGCATAAAAATCTTTTGGCATAAAGCCAATCACTGGGCACTAAGCCAACAGTTCAATTCAATATAGAACAACATCTATGAATCAAACACTCACCTTGTACTCCAAAAGAAAGTACAACTATGGTTTCGGTGCCCCATGATTCACCGACTCGTCACTTATCCACAAGCCAAACATTTTTGTATATAAACACTTGAAAGGCTTAGCAAATGTATTACTGTAGCAAATATCCTGCCTCAGATCAACAATACAACATCTAGTTTAGTCAAATACGATGTCCAACTCTTATTTTCTGCAATTATAAACACAACAATTCCAGCTACCAATTCTGTGTTGAAAATACCAAAAATTCAGCCAGACAGTCTATCGTATTTTGGCCATACTTCTCTATAGGTTCAAAAGAAAACTTCAAGACCACCACCACTAGCAAGAAGACTTCTAGTACATCAATATAGATATAAAATATGCCATAATCGGAGTCCGAAGGACCAAGGTACGCTCAATTGAGGTTACACATCTAAAACAGGAATCACAATTCCAGCAAAACAGTCTGCATTCGAAAGTCCATTAGAAATCACCTACTCAATATTTTCCAATGATTCTAACACCAAAATATCACCAATTGATCAATACTTAAGACTCATGAGAACTCATGTCCACCTGGCATGCTTAAACTTGAGGAATTTCATGAAGAATACAAGCCAAAAACTGTCCAAAATTTCAGAATTACCAAACCATTAACTTCGGAACCAAAACTGATTTTGCTCGGACTGAACTAAGGCACAATCCTTACAAAATCAGAAATATATGTAGGTCTAGTTTCATAATCAAGAAACGGTGCGTATAACCGATACCCGAGCTAGGAGATATGCCGATTTTCTCAAAACGTGTCTATGTTGTCTGCCTATACGCGATTCTGACAGCAGCTCAATTTATGATTTTTTATCTTTTTCCACACTTCTCAGAAAATTCTGAAATTTTAACAACATAAGCTACACACACAGAGGCATCTACAGCAAAATTATCAGAAAATAACATGATCAGCATGTTGATGAGAAAAATTCGTCAAAACATGACAGATTATCATTATACATAGCAGATTTCAAAATTCCATAGCAAGTCGAGTTCTCAATGGTTTCCAACGATTCCAGCGACAATAGAACGAGGTGAGAGTGTTCTTTAAATATCAAGAAGGAATCAAAATCCAATTCACAATCTACGAACGAAAAATCAATAAAAAACAGGACCCTTGAAACCTGACCCAAAATCTGCTGTGAATACTCAAAAATAAGCAAAAGAAACTAAAAATTACCTATTGAAATTGAGGTTTCAATATTTTCCCGTCACTCTTCTTCCTCTTCTTTCCACCGCTGGTCTCTCCCTCTCTCTCTCTCTCTCTAATGTTGAAACAAAATCTGCCATATTGGGTTTTTTTTTTATGACTCACACACACACGGCACACATGCACATCTCTTAAAAAAATACACTTTGCCCCTTTTAAGTTATTAAATGTAACTTTAAAGCACCTTTAATATAAAGGGTGTTACAATAATAACCGGAAAGTCCGGGATCGTACCACAGAGAAATTCTCTATAGCTTGTTCGGATTGTTGGTGTAAGAGTTCGTGGCATTTAGACGGCCAACTTTTGGTTTTGCTTTGAAATGTGAGAGAAAAAGATTAGAAATGAGTTTAAGCTAAGATTTAACAAGCGGCATGGCCTAGAAGTTCTTAACACCTGTAACTTCAACCAATCAACTTTTCTCAATAAAAGCACGATTGAATCGCACGGCATAAACTATCAACCGGAGGATTTAGCTATGAAACCAATAAAAGACTAGAAGTGTAGTTTGGAAAAATGAGCAAGTTCTAAAGTTCTTTTCGCAAACACGAGCCGAGACATCGCTCCGAAATTATGTGTGCGAGCGCATGATCACCGAAAATTAATATCGACAAGTTTTGTTACATAAAAGGCGAACCACACACATTTACAAACTAAACCTCAAGTCTTAAGTTGAGAAAAGCAAGATTAACTTAAGTCACGAAGCGTTATTCACCCCGTGGCCAAGCCTAAGTAACTACTTACACATACTCAAAGAACTAAGCATTGTAGAAATTGAGGCATAAGATTTAACCGATTGAAATGAAAATAAACTTGACATTAACGAAGATCCAACAAATAGCTAGAATATTAATACATGAGAAAACATCAAAACACTTAAATTTACTTGAGTTCTTGAAGATTGAAAGCTAAACGACTAAGAACACAAAATGAAAATCCTAGAAAGTAAGAAAGAAACTTAGGCCTAAAGCTAACTATTGGCCATATACGGCATACAAAGCTATTTATATGGCTTACAAATCTATTTATATGGCTTATAAATCAACCTTACAATGGACCAAAAGGTCTCCAAAATATCCCAAAAATTAGTCTTAAGCAGAAATTTTTCATAAATGGAAGGTTGAACAATTCAGCTCAAAGTTCTGGCCGCAGAGCAGAGGTACCGACACCTATGTTTTGAGGTATCAGTACCCAGTCAACGGTTGAGCACTGGATCAAAATGGTACCGATACCTATTTTTTAAGGTATCAGTACCTTTGCTGAAGTTCTGCAGATTCTCAGCTTTTGGGCTCAGTTTCAGCAAACAGCTTCCAGCAACTTCGACAGCATCTTATTTTTATTCTCTAAACTTAAATAAAGACTACATTTGAAACCTTTCTTTTACCTTTTATTTACTTTAATTTATTTAAAGAAAATAAAAAAAGTATTCCCCCTTTTGAAAACAATGGTAATACCAGAATTTCAAGATTTCAATTATATCAAAATGTCAACCTCCACTTTCAGTGTAAAATGAAAAACTGCACGTTTTTCTCTAGAGGTAATGGCTTAAAACATGACATTACTTTTTAAATAAAACCCTACAATTTTGTAGTTACTCTAAGAAAAATTCAATGATCAATCACCGTCATTTTTAATCTCGAAAATTGATACTTTTCAGAAAGTAATTTTTTTTTATACTTAGACAGATTTTAAGAGGCCAACAGGATTTTCAGGTGCTTAGAAGCACTTGGGCCATCCAGGGCGCCAAAACACATCTTATTTGCACGGTTTACTTGATAACACTAAAAACACACCTTACGTGCAATATCGCTATAAAAATTAAATAAACGCAAGATAAAACAACGTAAAATGGGACTAGTCACCAAATATCTACAATATTGGGTGCTCATCATGGGTCGATCGATGCACCATAGGCGCACTTCTCGGCGGGGATCCGGGGATTCTACAGGGCATCCTGTAGGACAGATCACAACCGTCCAAATATACTTTCAATGGTCTAGATTTAAAATGAAATTTTTCTGGAAAAGAGTTTCATTTAAATCTGGATCATCCTAAACACTTTTAAACTGTTGTGATCTGTGTATTACATGCCTTGTAGTGCACCCTGCACTATAGGATTCCGAACCTCTTTGCGGTTCCTACAGGATTTTTGATTCCAAATACTCTCCCTGTTCCAAATTACTGTGTATGTTTACTTTTGGGGTCTGTCAAATTTTTTTCTATATATCACAATTTACATATTTTTTTATGATTTTGAAATCTTTATTTAATAATATAAATTAAGATTTATCAAACAAAATTTAAAATTAATCAAAAAATAAATAGTCAACTTTTTGAGATGTCCAGAAAGGAAAACAATCACAATAATTTGGGACGGAGCCCCACTTACACATATTCAATTAGACTGATTTTTAGCAGAATTACCCAAAAAAGTCGTCTTTTAAAATTAACGGTACTCTTTCTCATGGGTACCTAGCATTTTAGATCTTTTATGGGGGTGTTCCACTTTTACAAAAAGTTCTTTTTTTTCGAAACAAGATAATTTTAAACTCAAATATAATAAAAATAAGAAATAATTTTTAATTCTTTTTGCACCGTTTAAAAGATTTCAATAAGATCTATCAAACAAAATCTATATTGGTAGAAAAATTATTTATGTAAACACATAATTTTTGAACTTAAAATTACATTCTTTTTCTAAAAATCTTTTTTCCCAAAACTGAAACGGCACCTAACAATGGTTTACAAACTATGCTATAACTACTGACAGTGCACATACCAACCGGGTACCAACGGCAACACAAGGCCTCCTATGGGTATTGCACGGAAAATTTGAGTTGTTTTAAAACAAAAAAAAAAAAAAACCAGGTTGGCAATGCAAAAAAACTAGACAAATCAATAGGTAGATGCTCGATCCTGTTTTTTCATTTTTCATCTAATCTTTCGATTTTTTTTGATTTTTTATAAATGGAAAGATTGAATCAAGTACGTAAACATATCGACTTAAACTAATTTTTCTTAATACCCGCTGAAGATTTTTAAAAAAATTACCAAACCACTCGAATTTTTCGTGCAAAATCCATAGCGGCCTGACTGATGGGGTACCGACTGTTCTTTTTAGCTTTTCTGTTGACACTGGAGTGTTCACTCGTGAAGCGAACCATTGATTTCGCCACTTGTACGGAGGCTTCGACTCTGGCAGGCGTTGGTGTCATCTGACGTCATCCCACATCACTCCTGCTAGTCACGTGGCTCTGACTAGAGATCTAACATCACCCAATCACATCTTGACCCACTTGTTTACACGCGAGGCTAATTGAAAAAAGAAAAAAGAAAAAAAATACAGTAAGAACTAATGTTAAAAAAATTAAAAATAAGACGATATTTTAAACAAATAAGACAGTCATTTGAAATTTTTCTTCTTCATTAGTGAACTTTTATTGTATTGTTTTCGACAGGGCCGTCTCACAAGGGAGGCGAGAGAAGCGACCGCTTTCGGCCCCTAAATTTTGGTTCAAAATTGAGGTTCCACTGCGATATAAATTGCTTATCAATATTAAAATATTTTCAAATAAAAACACAATTGTATCTTATTTTCTTCAAAAACTCTTACAATCATGCATCTTTTTACATTTATATTGTCATAATTGTAACATTTTAGTTTGCTTTTTTGTTTTTGTACTTTTATCATTTTTTTTAAAAAAATATAAATATGTAAGGGGTTCAATATAGAGAATTCGTTCGAGCCTTTAAAATATATGAGCCGGTCCTGTTTCGGTTATAATTTTACATTTTTAAACTCCTCTTATCGAGATGGATGATTAATCCAAAATATCACACGAATCTAACAAAAATTCAGAAAAGATGAGGAAAACACATAAAATGAATGAAATTTTTTTTTCAGTTTACAAGAATGGAAAGTGATTTTGTTACTCCTCAAATTGTTAACGACACTTTTCAAGAGAGTGCCAAAATCGATATGAGTTGATTTTGAATAATTTGGGGAGTGCCAAAATCACTCCACTGGAGAATTTACTCCCGCCGTCCCATTTTTAAGTGTTCATGTTTTCATTTTGGGATGTTCCAAAATAAGTGTCCATTTTCTAAAAATAATCATCCAAATACGTCAAACTTCCAAGATTACACCTAAAAAATATAATTTCCTTCGTAATTGATTTAACAACTTTTGATATTCGTGTTATTTTTGGATTGACAACATTTTTAAATTTAAAATATTTTTTATGGTTTTAAAAATTTTGTAAATAAAACGGATTGAGATTTATTAAATAAAATTCATATTCCATATTTTTTGAAATTCATATTAAAAGATATAAACAATTTAAATACATACAGTAATATTAACTTCACAAATTATATGGTTAATTTTGGAAATATAGAGCAAAAATTTTGAATTTTTTTAAAATTCTATTTTCAGTAAAAGATACGTATATTGCGACGGTGCGACTGTGGGAGTACTATTTTTCCACGCAGGACCCAACGCCACTGAAATTACCAAGAAAGACCCTGACAACGCAGACTGGAGTATATCAGTGCACGCCGTACGGCTTACGTAAACGAGGGGTCCTTCTCCGTATTTTGATTTGATCGTCGGGGCTATTTTTGTCATTGAAAGCTGGGCAACCGTCTCTTCAGTTTCCATGTATGGGAAAGAAAGATTTCGGAGGGTAAGCGTAAACAAACTAGTCAATAGTTTCTCCGTGATTTTGGGCCGTCGGATGGCACCTCAAAAGCATTGCATCAGCATCACACAGATAACGAAGAACAAGGAACGGCTGCGCTTGCGTCAGTCCATTTCGTTGACTTTTATTTCCATGGGATGCAATGATATGATTGGCATAAGGGTAAATTACAGTTAACCCCCTCTAACTATGGCTCGGAAACACTTTACCCCCTATAATTATTATTTTTTACACTTAACCCCCTCAAACTAATGAAAACTCTTATTCCATTTACTTCTGTTAGAAATTGGATGGCAAAAGGCGTGTGCAAGTCACATGCCCCTCCCATTTAAAATTTCTGGACGATATTGCCCTCCCCTCTTCCAACACTACAAAACATGTCTCTCCTTTCTTGAACCCAGCCCGGACAAATCCACACCACCTCACCTCCGCTACAGCAGATCGACCAAAATCCCCCAAAATCCCAGCCGACTGTTGGAAATCGAAAGCTCTATCCATTCTCTCTCCACAAGCCCAGTTAATCTCTCTCTCTCTCTCTCTCTCTCTCTCTCTCTCTCTCTCGCGTTGGCAACTCTGTTCGCAGCTCTATCATCGAAGCTGACTCAGTTGGCGGAGTCACTTCGCGACGCCAACTCTGCCACTACCATCGCCGGAGCTTCAATTCATCTTCTTCTTCGCAGCCATCCGCCAGAGCTTAAGTCGTCGGGATCTGGAGGGTCTCGATCGAACTGCCCATTTTAGGGAACGGGATGGGATAGACCTAGGTTTCTCTGGCTGCAAGGTTGGCTGCGAGGTCAGCGGAGGAGGAGATAGTGGCAGCAAATAGGAGGTGAATCAGCGGCGGTGGTGGGCTGGAAAGAGGTGAATCAGCGGCGGTGGTGGGCAGCGAAGGTTTGATTAGTGGTGGGTTTCTGCCGAAGCTCTAAAATCGGAGATTTCCAGTGAGGTTTTGTGGGTTCATGGTCTGCTTCGCAAATTGGTTTGTGGATTATATGATTTGTTGCTTTGTGAATTTGATTAGTAGGGTTTTAATATGAATTTGTGTGCTGCTAGTTTGATTATTTCAAGTTTGGAGTTGTGGGTTCAGTTTCAGAGACAGATGGGGGTAGGCTCAATTGGATTCTGGTGCCGATGCGGCAATTTGTTTTGAGTTCCGAGAGAGAGAGAGAGGAAACATGTGTTTTGTCTGTAAAATGGAGTTGCAGAGTGATAGATAAGAGAAAGGGAAATAAGCCAAAACAGATGTGTGTTTTTGTGAAGGACAAAATGGTAACTTAAGCCCTCTCCGTCACGGAAGTTAACCGGATAAGGATTTTCATTAGTTAGAGGGGGTTAAGTGCTAAAAATAATAGTTAGAGGCGGTAAAGTGTCTCCGAGCCATAGTTAGAGGGGGTTATCTGTAATTTATCCTTGGCATAATAGTAGTACAGTAAAAAGAAGGAAAATAGCCGAGACTTACACCCGTTCCAGAAACCTTCTTAAAAAATAAATAGCTTATTTTATATTTTCAAACTTAAAAATAATATAAATGAAAAAAAAATTTTAATTTTTTTTGCATCGTATAAAAGATCTTGATGAGATCTTTTAAACAAAATCAATATTGCATATTTTTAGATTTCAATAAATCCATAATTTTTTATCTTGAAATTGCCTTCCTAAAAAATAAGGGGTTTTTTTGAGTTCTGGAACACTCTTATTTTTTTTAATTCGTAATAATATTAGCATCTTTTATTACCAAAAAAACAAAGAAGGAAAATAATTTTGGCATTCTAAATGGTGATAATCACAATTCAATTATTTGTTTTTTAAGGTTCATGTTATTTGTCATTAAACGACAAAAAATAGAATGTGATTATTTAAAAATGGAGTGTTAAAATCAATTAGTATCTGAGAGAATGACTAGGGGTACATAAATTTGTGTACAGATCGGGACCCAATTAGGAGAAACACAAATGATCGAACTCATTAATTACTTTTAAAATGGTTTTTCAATAACTCGGTAAAAAATCAACTTAATCGGACAAAAGTACTTAGTCCAATAGTCTAAATTTTATTTAATATTTAGGACATTAAATGAACAATTGGATGAAAGATTTAGAGTTATCTAACAAATCCTCTCTTGGTGTGACTTGAAAAGCTATTTTAAAATTAATGAACAACTTGAATAATTTGCGTGTGATCCAAAATGGACGCCATTCCACAATTTGTGCACATGTGTGTACAAGTCAAGGTTCTGAATATCGTACCGGCTAGAGTACTAGTTTTTCTACTGGTATGGTACGTACCAGTACTAGTGAGATACTGGATACTGTTTTGGATTTATTCTTATTATTGTTATTTTTTCACATAAAAGAATTTATAGCATAATGTACACATTTATTAAAAAGAAAAATAAAAAATATTCTGGTATTTGTCTGATACTGACCAGTATTGTCCAGTACTTGAAGAAAAAAAAACAAATTGAAAAGTAGTCTGATACCATCGGTATCGGCCAGTACCGACCGGTATTTGAACCGAAACAAAATTAAACGTGTAGGATACCGAATTTGGACAATACCGGTACATACTAACCGCACGGTACGAGATTCATAACTCTCGTGCAAGTAGCCTTTCTATTGATAGATTAAGCTAACTAGTAACTAACCTTCATGGTTCAATTACCATAATTCTACGATATAGATTGGGAGCGTAACGGTGATGCACAGACTGGTGGGGCCCATTTTAGGTCTCGTAAAAATGATCCAAATTGTTTGTTTAAGTTCAAACTAATATTTCTCGTAGCCCTTTTGAATATTCGGCTCAATTGGATAATTGTAAATTATTGATCCAATTCTAATAGTTTTCTTCAAAAATCAGGATCCTAAATTATGAATGCAAAATTTGAACATTGAATGAACCACTTACAATTATTCGATTGAGCTGAATTTTTGTAACGCACTCAAAAATTTATATTCAGATTATGAATGACTGAGATAATTTGTGTGGGACCCACATGTCGAAATGTGCACCATCTATAATAACCCGAATTTTCACGCCAAATTTTTCGAAATAAAACTAAATATTTTATTGAAATATTTTCGCAGATATAATACCCAGACTTTCTAAGAAACCCTAGCCCTACTTCAAAATCCTAAAAATCTAGGATAAGATTAGATTGGATTTTGTTTGGATAAGATTAGAATGGATTAGGATAAGATCTTATAAGATTTTGTAAGATTATGAAAGATTTTATTAGATATCCCTAGATTTTATTCTAGGAATATTCTTGGCATCAAATCCTAGATTTTATTACGGTAAGAATATTCTCGGCATCAAACACTTAGATTTTTATTATTTTAGGAATATGCTTAGGCATAAAAGAATATTTTTAGAATTATTCCATATATGGATAAGATTTTCTAGATTTTCTTAGATTATATAAGATTTGATTTGGATATTATTAGATATAGTTGGATTTTCCTAGATTTCTTTGGTTAAGATCAAGAAAGGAATATGCTTGGTTTATACCCTAACCTAATTAGTATAAATAGGTAAGTCTCCTTCCTTTCTTTCCACACCACTTCATTATAGAATATTAGAGAGAGAGAGAGGGGAATGAGAGAAAGTAGTCGGCAAAGGAAGAAGAAGAGAAAATAGGGGAGGAGCCGATGTGTTTTACGATAGACCAAATTCAATTGGTGTGGAGTAGTAGTACTCGACTATGCATGAGGTTCAACGGTGGCGATTTATTTGAGGTAATTCGGGTTGTATACGATATGCTTCCTCCTTCTGGAATCCTTTCTTCATTCTCATCTTTGTACTCCTTTGATTATCTCATGATCTTTGTTCAATCATGTGGAATATTGTTGAAAAATGGAATAATTGATATAGAATATGATATTGTTGACTGAGTACTATAGAATTGTTAGTACATGGATTGAGTGAACTCATGTACCAATAGCCTATTCAATATCCAGAATGGGTCGAGGATGACTCGGTGAGGAAGGTATTGGGGGAGTGTCACTGGTCATATACTAAGAAGGACATGGTATGAGGTCCTTTGTGATTGTTGCTTCGACTTGGTGGTCGATTATCGTTTATTGATTCCACTTATGAGCTTTGTTATTCTGTTGTATCGTATACTTCCCGGATAATTTCATTTTCAGGTGTGGAGCCGGATTAGTGGAAATTGAATTGGAACACATAAGGATCAAGTTGGAGAGGTCTTAGAAGAGTTGATCATTTTGGAGAATCTAGAAATTTATTTACCTGGCGGCTTAATTTATTTTAGTGATGTAATTCATTTATGGAGAGAATAAGGGCTTAGAAGTGTTTGAAATGCAATGTATATTGGAGTTTTATTTTTAGAAAATACCTGGTCGTTACACCATCGATTCCCCATTGTACCCATAGTTTTGCAAGTATGGAAAATGTTAAACCACAACCTTAGGGCAGTGAATGGTGCGTAAAAAGTGTATTGATATTCAAAAAAAATTTATTGATAATAGCAAGATGTGTGTCCTGAAATTTTAACTTGTTTGGCATTATATACATACTATTCACAACCTAGTGGACAGACGGAAGTTAGTAAGACACAGGAGAAATTATTCGGTGCCCTTGGGGCAACACGTGGCGCTGCCCCAGCACATCCGAGCCGTCCATTCAACTCTTGGACGGCTCGGATTTAGTGAGAGAAGCAGAGAGAAAAAGGGGAGAGAGAAAGGAGGAGAGAGAGTGTTTTAATCTCGTCCGTTCGGTACCCGAACGGACGGCTCGGATCGTGCCTAGGGGCACCACGTGTCCCTGCCCTTGGGGCAAGGAATAATTTCTCAAGACACAGACTCTTTAGGAGTAATTCGAGTGTTGCTATAGGTATATACACTCATGCATATACATTACGTATATACGCACTTTAAATCCGTATCAAGTACTATAAAAAACATCCGAGCTGCTCATTTTGTTTAAAATAGTTTGTTTATGATCTCTGTAAAAAATTAACTCTACCCGATATCGGTAAAGGCATTTATGAAACATTCACTTTTGCTACAGAATCTAGGCCTGAAATCTAAAGCAAAGTTGGATGTATCGTAAATACTTCTACTGATATCGGGTTGAGTTGATTTTTTACGAGGACCGTAAATAAACTATTTTAAATAAAATGAACGATTTTGATCATTTTTATAGAACCCGAGACAGATCTAAAGTGCATATGTACGTGGTGTATGTACATGAATGTATGTACCCATGGACTTTCCGTCATTTTCTGCCTCCTCAACGGAGAGCCACTTGCCCTGCCAAAATGCACCGAGCCATTTTTCCGGCCAAAATTGGCTGAGGAAATGGCTCAGGCCTTTTGTGCCACGTCACCTATTTCCCTCCAATTTCAACAAATTTGATGGACAGCCAGCGGAGCTACGAAAGGCATCCGCATCGGCCTCTCTCTATGTTGGACCAAATTACATTTTAAAAAATCATTTTATTACTTTAGTTATTCACTTTAAAATACCTACTGCATCAGGCTCTTTACTTTTACTCTCTACTCAATTAAATATTCATACTTAAAAAAAAACTCCAACCCCAAAAGAAACCTAAACCAACAAAACCAAAACCGGATAGAAAAAGAAGAGGCGAAACCAGAACATTGGAAGCAAAAACCAGCAAACCCACAACCCCTTCTCTCCCTCTCTGGGCTTCACAAGCAACAGACAAAGATACCAAAAGCTCTGATAATTTTTTTATTTTTTTTTACCAAATGCCTTCCCACTGAAATCTCTCCCTCTGGTCTTCATGATTTCATCATCTTCAACTTTCTGTTTGGAATTAACCGAGAAATATTACCGCTGATCTATTAGGAAGCTGATTAAAATAATGGACGACGAGATGAATAGTGACTCATGGGAATAAACGAGTTACTGTATCAAAGTTAAAGTTCTTTCAAAGTAGAGAGGGAGGAAGAGAGGTTGATGCAAGGGGTTTTTGGGATTTTTTTTTTCCCGTTTTGGGTCTTTAATTTAGTTTGAAGGGGAAAGTAAAGAGGTAGACGTGGATGCTCTAAGGGTCCCAGCGCATTGGACTTTCTTATTAGCATAAGTTTTACGTCTCGTGTATATCAATTAATTGTTGGAGAAGCTTTGAACACCAACATTTTATTGGTCGACAACGTAAAGTTTTGAATACCAACCTTATTGCATTTAGGGATCATAAAGTTTGGCTAAACTTTAAACTTCATTCTTTCATAGTAATACGATATCTCTAAGAATTAACAAATGCTAGTCCACAGAGCCCACATTTTTTATTTTTTATTTTATTTTGAGCATTCTAAATTATCCAAGTGAGATCGTGCGGTAATGACACTGCATGTTTTCGAATGATATGATAGCAACAATACTCAAGATTAATTCTTTAATTTATCAAAACCATTCAATAAAAAACTTGAATGACTGGATTTAGTCTTGAAAATTTACCGAACAAAAATTCATTTCATAGTTGAGTCCGCTCTGATTTCACTTCTTGGCTCCGCCACTGACGTGGCATTTCCCGTATATGTTTTTGCGTGCCCCCGGAGTATCATATAAGAATGTCGGTTCTTCGTAGATGCATATATATCATATAAGCTTTGTTCATCGTAGTATTTCCTTTGCTTGGCTGTTGTTTCTTCAGTTCACTCCCTCGAATTAAATAAATGGAGTATAAGACTAAATTGTTGCTTTATTTCAAGTATAGTATCCTCTCCACTGTCTACTGCATGTGTGCACATTCTGATGCTGTGGCCCAGAAAGATTGGCATCGTGAAACAGCAAACTAAAGCAATATATAGCCCTGCATACTCTGATACATAGGAGCCCAGATCACAGTAGTTATGAACCCTTTTCGGTTCCCCATTTCAAAATCATCTTCCATTGCAATCTGGAAAATTTTGTACTTGAGCTTCTGTCGATCCATTTCAAAAATTCACCAATGATAACGCAATCCGATCTTCATGGATCTTTCTGCTTGTTTTTTTTTTTTTTTTGTTCTTTTCGATTACTAGTGTGTGTAAGCCAACCTATACATGCAAACCTCGACTAATTTCTAAAGTACTAATCCCACTTTCTATTACGGACAATGTATCCTTCTATGGACTTACCTCAAGAGTTGATAACACCTGAAGAATTTCGGAGTGTGCCCCGGAAACAACAAGGGCAAAACATAACTGAAGAATTATTGACCGCAGAAAGATCGTTGTAACGAATATTCTAATGATGCGATCATTGACCACAAAAAGATCGTCATAACAAAAATTCTAAGCATGTAATCATACATGGCCCTGCCGCGCGTGACAGCCATGTTCGATCCTCAAACAACAAGGCCCCCCCATTGCTGGAAGAATCTATTTTTGGGGATGCTACGGTTTATAGAGTGTGTAATTTTGTCAAAGGGGGAATATGCTTTGTTAGGGCATCATTGGAATTCCTACAGCTAGTTATTGGTTAAAACTGTTCAGGGCATTATGTGTGAACGTATTATTGCATGGCAGCTTTGAAAGTGGGATATGTGCATCCCATTTCCCTTCATAATATGTACTGCTATCATGTTGTTGAAAAATGCCCTGATTCCACTTTGGTGACAGCCCAACAACCTAGCTCATTTGCCTATGTAGATCCTCCTCTCTTTTTTTTCCCCATATTTGTCCTTGTTGAGGATCCTTTGCAGTTGATTGTGGTGTTACACAATTGCTTTTGAATAGGGCACATTTTTCGTCGTGATATATCTAACTTGTGAATTATTTGAGCGTCGACTCAACACGGTGACATAATATTTAACCAATAAGGGCATCAGATATGATTATGTTCGGACCAGAGCCACCCTACTTGCCTTATTAGTAAATGAGGGCAATTATTCATAATGTTCATTGTGGGAGATCCTTTGCAGTTGAGAGATCGATTGATTATGCAGTTACACTATTTGCTTTTGAAAAGGGCACATGACTATCCGAAACTTTCGTTGTGATTTAACTTGCGAATTATTTGAGCGTCGACTCAGCACGGTGACATGATATTTAACCAGTAAGAGCATCAGATATGAATATGATCGGACCAGAGCCACCCTACTTGGCCTTAGTTAGTAGTAAATGAGGGCGATTCGTAATGTTCATGTGTCGCGGTTGTGTTTTTGCTTTTTTGGGTGTAAAGTTTATTTAGTTGTAACAAATGATTTTAAGGAGAATGCATGACTACCGCAAGTTCATGAGTCTCATTCCTGATCGAAAATAGGCAGACTCGAAATCTAGTCATGGCGAGTGAAACTAGCGACTTTCAGTCGTACTTTCACGATTTAAACCATCTGTCTCGTGAGTCTTGGTGTGCTGAGTAGCTTGAACAGAATCAGACTGATCAGCCCATGAGTTAACTTGAGAAATATCTATTAGATGTGATGGCCTATTTTCGAATTCAACTCGTACGTTTTTTCGAAGACAATGGTCCTCAGTCGTTTTCATTGTAAGTTCATTCTATTGCGGTATCATTGTCCGTAGTTTTACCATACACTTGAATTGATCCGAGAGTTCACTCTGAATGTCAATGAAACTATAATTTACTCATACTACTCTCTTGTATCAAAGTTCGGATCCTTAGTTGTGTGTCCTTGAAGCAGCTGAATTCACGAAAGACTAGTTGCGTGCTAATCAAACGAAAGATAAATCCTCGTAGACACGAACAGTTCTTGAATCCACAAGAAAAAAAAGACAAAGGCTAAATATTATTGATAAAAACCTAAATAATTAAATAGGTTATAGCCTTTTTTATAAGACCTTAACCCCAGAAATCCTAATCTTAAATCATGCCAAAACTAGCGGCATTAAAGAAAATATATTTTCTAATTAATTAAAATAAAATCCTAATTCTTGTAGACCAAGAATCCTAATAAAGGTAGAAATCAAAATCAAACTGAATACGGAAAGTTAATAATTCTAACCTAAACGAAAATATTCCTAGTCAAAATCTTATTCTAAAACAATAAAAATAAAATACAAAAACTCTCCATTTTTGTCATACATCAGTATCATTTTCTTCAAAAAAAACTCGCCCTCGAGTTCTCATTAGTTACTTGCCACCTTCCATTCCAAAAAAATAGATATTTGGAATACTTCAACCTCTCGCTTGTCTTCCAAAAATCATTCAAAGAAAAGTATTTATGCAATGATTTTTTCTCTTCATGCTTCAACTTGTTGATAGTATCCACTAGATGGGAATTGAAAATCAAATCAAACTTCTCAACACCCAGAAAATCAACGTAAATTTTATGTTGACTTTGTGGCTTCCCTCGATGTTGTCCCATTTTAAAATTTGTTGCCACTCCTTTATCAAAAAATTGATTTCCCACAACAAATATATTTTCTTGTAGTGTTGCAGTCAACTCCGTTGTGGGTGATTCGTCAAGCCCAAATACACAAATCTCCAATGCAATATTATTTTGGTCCCCCGTAGTCTCATCTGAAATAATTTCAATATTCTCTTGCACACACGTATTGATGCCAATTTCATCTTGATCACGAACTTCAATTTTGCATTCCTCTTTTTCTCTAATATCAACGTCAACTTTCACTTTATCATCAGCTTCAATGTATCCATAATGACTGCATTCTACATCGACCTCCACTATTTCTTCGATATTAGGTTCAACAAATATTACCTTCTCTAGTTCAACTCAATCTCCTTCCTCTTCGACAATCTCATATCCATCAATACAATTATGAAGTGTCAAACTTGAAGTTGAAAGAGCATGGCTAGTTTGTTGACTTTCAGAAATTGCTTGGTATTTACTCAAATAACTTGTAACTCTTTGTGAAAAATATTGCAAATCAAAAGTACTGTGGAAGGAATGTTTGGACTTAAGCTTCTTTCGATATTCTTGATACAACATCTATCCATGATTTGTCTGAAGAAATCTATCACTCATCAATCGTCTCATCCTGGGCCATGGCCTAATGGGTTGTTTATATTGCCGCAGTCTATCGGATTGCAATCGTTCCCACCATGTAGAAACATAGCCATATAATTTACGAGCCGCATATTTGACCTCCTTCTCTTCAGAAATATCCATGTAGAACTCAAAGAAATTATCTACTTTACGAAACCAATAAATAAAATTCTCAGGATGGCAATACCCATGAAAAGTATGAATTATTGGTTCTACCTGAAAAGTTGTCATTTGTGCGATAAAACCCTTCAGACCTTGAATGTCGCTTCTTCGACTGATATCCATAATAATTCTCAAATAACTCGTCTTCAGATTTATCATCACTATCAAGTTGATAATAAGAATATCATCCTCCGGAGATGTTTTGATTAACAGGTTGGTTGCAAAAAAATCCCTGAACGCGGTTTCTATCAACTTTATATTTAACAAGTTGACCATGGGCAAATCCCTTGGCGCGAGTCCTGTTAAATCCTTCCCTATGAACATCGTCAATAGGGTTTGTATATCTTCCACAGACGAATGCCATCGAACCAGAAAAAAGAGTGGCTTTGATATCACTTGATGCAGCGGAATTCACAAGACTCTAGTTGCGTACTAATCAAACAAAAGATAGATACTCATAGCCACGAGCAGTTCTTGAATCCACAAGAAAAAAAGACAAAATCTGAATATTATTGATAAAAAGCTCAATAATTAAATAGGTAACAGTCCTTTTTATAAGAGCTTAACCCTATAAATTCAACTGAAAAAGAAATTTTAAATCATGCCAAAACAAGCGGCATTAAAGAAAAGATATTTTTTAATTAATTAAAATAAAATCCTAATTCTTGTAGACCAAGAATCCTAATAAAGGTAGAAATCAAAATCAAAGTGAATACGGAAAGTTAATACTTCTAACATAAACGAAATTATTTCCAGTCAAAATCTTATTCTAAAACAATAAAAACAAAATACAAAAACTCTCCATTTTTGTCCTAAGCCATTTTTTCTTTCAATTCTTTACAACCTTATTTAATAGATTAGTCTTTATAATTTCAATCTCACGTCTCTCTTTCTCACACACCGGGGATAGGTTTGGATGCTAATTGAATAGAACCGGAACCAAACCAAAACCGGACCGATTTTGCGGTTTGGTTCTGGTTAGGTTCCATGCATATATTGATTAGGTTCTCGTTCCCAATTTCCTAGAACCGTTTGAAATGGTCCGGTTACTGATTTTATAGAGAACCGGACCAATCCGGACCGTGTACACCCCTATCCTCTTCTAGTGTTTATAGGCGAAATTGACCACCTACCCTACCCGGGTTTACCAAGTCTGTAACCATGGTTATTATAAAAAAAAAACGTGCAACAATCGGCAATTTGCATCATAGGAAAAAAAATGTATCGTCTGTACACCGACCATCTAATTTTATCAGAAAATGTACTCGGATCGTGTACTTAACCGTGGCTGATAAATCTACAAGTTAACTCTGTTTAACTCGGAGATATCCCTTTCTGTTTTGCTTCGGGTCTTGTAAATTGGACATCCCGGAAGTGAAAGTCCTTTTCCAATCCATAGAGTGTATGACTCGCTATGGGCCATGCCCTACAAGTTATCTATCTGAAGCCTGCAGCCCAGCCCATGTTTGTACATGGTGCAAATTGGGCTGGCCTACTTATATATAGCCGGGCCACTCTATGGAGGCCCATAAAAGAATGAGACCCACTATGAGTACCGACCACTTAGGTACCGATTAGGTAAAGATGACGTGTGAGGCCATATAAAAGATCCAAAACTGCTACTGACACAGATTTTAAAAAACAGACAGCGCGTACAGATTGACTTTGGACCCGTTTTGGGTCTCACAAAGATGATCGGAGCCACTTATTTTGTTCAAGACATCTTGTTTAAGGTCCTTGTAAAAAATCAGCTCATTTGGATATCGGAGATGTCTTGAACAAAATGAGCGGCTCCGATCATCTTTGCGGGACCCAAAACAGGTCCAAAATTCATCTGTACGCGCTGTCTGTTTGCGAAAATTTGTGCGTATAGCACTGTTGTAAAAAATCCCACACAAATTTATTCAAGCAGTATAACTTTACAGTAAAGATATAGGTACCGATGGAATTTGTAGGGAAATCGTACTGACTGGCCCGTCAGGCCGATTGAAGCCGTCTAAAAATTCTATAAAAAAATCGAGGGGCCCAATGCGAGAATCAACGGCATCCGATGTGTGTAGAGTGTTTGATCTAAACACCTTTTTTCTTGTATATATGTACTCGGTTTTTTTTTTAGAATTTTTGGACGGCTCGGATCGGCCGTCCGATTGCCGGGAGAGATGGCCCGACGGGCTCGTCGGTACGATTTCCCTACAAATTCCATCGGTACTCATAGCAACACTCATAACTTTAAATAATCATTTTGAGTGACTTCATAAAAAATCAACTTAATTGAATATTGAATGTGTGTTACAATGTAAGTCCTTGATACAGTATTTCAAATTTTATTTAAAATCTTAACTTTTGAATAAAAGATTGGATCAAATACTTACACATATTCATTTGAGCTGACTTTTTTATGGGGTCACTCATAAAATTAGTTTAAAAGTAAAACGGTTCAAATCATCCGTGTGCAACAAATTTTTTCTTAAAACTTATTTACTACCGAAAATGCCCCCTCAATGTGTTGGGCAGCTTACGCCCATCTTAGTTAATTTTGAAATTTTAATTTCTTCATCAATTAGCGGAATTCCAATTAAAACTGAATTGAAAGTGCGTATGTACTGACCCATAAAAGTTGACACATCTCACGTGAGATGAAACCTTACTCTCGTCTCTCAAGCCTTCATAACCTCAAGGAATTGAGCCAGTGGTCTAGACATGAGGCCTATGGATGCTCTCCCTCTTAAGATTCTAAGTTCAAAATCTCCCTGCCAAGTGCCAACTACTCCTGTGGAAAACTTTGCCGCATGTTTAATTGGGACATGTTGGTAGACATTGCAATTGATGCACCTTGATAGCTGATTCGAATACCTTGATTTGCAAAAGAGTAAGGTGGTGTTACACTTTAATTTGCCTTCTTCGGTTTGAAATTCTAAACTCAAAATTTTGGAAAAAATAATTTTTTTACTTTTTCTCTCTCTAATTTTTCAATCATTACTCTCATTTTTCACTATATCTCTCTCTACTTTTTACCTCTCTCCACAATCATTACTCTCATTTCTCTCTCTACATTTATTCAAAAACACTACTCAAAACCCACAACCGAACAAGGATACTTTAAGAAAAAGTACATTTTTCCAATTTAAAATAAGGTAATTTCAAATTAAAATATAATGAAAATAAAAAAATATTTTTTAATTTTTTTTACACCGTTTAAAAGATCTCGATGAGATCTATCAAATAAGGTCCATATTGGTAGGATAATTATTTGTGTAAACATATAATTTTTGAACTTGAAAAACCTTCTTTTCTAAAATTATTTTTTACTGTTCATATGAAATAGCTCCTAAGCATGGACAACGGGAGTAGATCTAGTCCAGATCAAGTTTTGGGCTATTTGTGGGTCATTTCTTGTCCTATTACAATGATGATCGAAACCATTTATGCTTTGTTTGGATCCATTTTTGAAAAGCATTTATCAAAAAATTTCCTCTAAATTCCTCATACTTCCAATCATTTCTTTTTATATTTCTGTTCACTTATTACACCTACTTTTTTTAGAAAAATACTTTTCAGAAATGGATCCAAACACAGTACTTTTTAGAGCTCCCTGAACAAATTATGTGCTTTGAAAATCACGTTGATCCAATACGTTTTGATATGATTTCGAAATACATTGAGCTTCATAATTGTGTTCCATAGGTTGTAATCCATTGTTGCACTTAGGGGTGTTAGTCGAAACCAGAAAATCGATCGAAACCGGAAAAACCGGACCGAACCGATTTTTTTAAACCGGTTGAATATGTTGGTGGAAGTTTTGGAGCTCATTTTGGTAAAAAAAATAGTGAGGCTCGAATTTGGCCTAGAAAATATAGGCGCTTAGCTCGTCTGAGCTGGATATATATATATATATAAATATATATATAAAATATAATTAATACATATATATATATACCCCTTTACTGCCGGCTTTACCAATTAGCCCTAATTTTTCAGACCAGATCTCACTTCTCAGTTCACTTCTCACTGCTCCCAACCTATATTCTTCTTGTTATGTTGCTTAATTATTTTTTTATGGATTTTTTTTGATGTATTGGGCTCAAAATTGATCCTTTTTTGTTGGGCCCCAAAAAAAGTGTTGAATTATGAATTTTTGTTTGATATTTTGTGGGTTGAATTGTGAATTTTTTGATGTGTTGGGCCCAAAATGTGGCCCATGATTGAAAACCGGATAAACCGGATAAACCGGACCGAAACCGGTTGAACCGGTCGAAACCGGACCTGTTTTATCTCAACCGGTTCCGGTTTCAAAAATCCCCAAACCGGAAAACCGGTTTCGACCGAAAAAATAGCCAAAACCGGTCGAAACCGAACCGGTATCACCCCTAGTTGCACTTGTTCAAACTTAATGTTCTCATAAACTCTAAAACGATTTGGATCACTGATGCGGTAAAAAAAAAGGGTCATCATCTGCTCTCATGGACCACAGGCGAATCCTTGGGGCCTAATGGCTTGTTTGGATGCGAGATTAGGTTTGGAGGTGTTATATAATAATAGGGGATTGGATAGTAGGGATATTGGTTAATAAGGATGACCCACATTGATGTGATGTTTATGAATAGCGTATTAAATAGTAGGTTATTTGGATGAGATATTAGAGAAGAGGAATTAAATAATACTACTACTTAGTTTGGATGGAGGACTAATAGGGGTATAAGGATGGATGATGTAAAAATGTGTCAAATGACTTATTTGCCCTTATGCAGTGTTAGAATTAGAGTATTCATTTTATTAAATATATAATTACGAAATCCAATACAATTAAATATTTTTTCACTATTAACCAATAATAAATTCCTTAACTAATATAATAATTAAATTATTATTTTTTGATCCGCAATATATTAATTAATTTGATAATTAAAAAATAAAAAATCATTTTTTTGGTGCAAAGCACCGGATAATTTGTTCACAATCAACATTGGATTGCCTTGATTTCCTAGGTGCCAAGCACTGGATAATTTTCTCATTGTTATTATCGACGACCATCTCGATCTCTCTCTTTTCTTCTTCAGAGATCTGCAAGTCCCAGAGCAATTAAGCCCTCTGCCGCCTCATCCGTCCGGGGAAGAAAAATCCGACGACGTCCTACTCTCTCCGGCGATATAATCTCCAACGACGCTCTGCTCTCTCTCACTGTAATCATCCAACTCTCTCTCTCTCTCTCTCTCTTTCTCTCTCTCTCCCTCTCTCTAGCTCTCCCTGTG
This sequence comes from Rhododendron molle, assembly GCA_025413875.1. Lineage (NCBI taxonomy): Eukaryota > Viridiplantae > Streptophyta > Magnoliopsida > Ericales > Ericaceae > Rhododendron > Rhododendron molle. The sequence continues at coordinate 40,499,154 of CM046389.1, read as the reverse complement.
TGTTTGGGAAGAATAAACCGAAAAAGTCACAAAAAAAATCACCAAAAACTTACGAATCGAACTGAAATCGAAAACCCATCCAAAATTGCCACAACCCTCTTGTCTCTTCGAAGAACCAGTGCGGTGAGTTGAGACAGGAAAATGGTACCTTGGGGTGGGAAAGGGGGATTAGGAGGGGTAGATTCGTCCGAAAAAGAGGGAGATTTGGGGGGATTACACTACGACTGGTCGGAGGGTGCCCATCGCCAACACCCCCTCAGGCGGTATTAGGTGGTGTAGTGGAACACCAGGTGAAGGGAATACCCCCTCCCCTTTTGACTGCCAAACGGGGTATAACGGTGGGTCCGAGGTGTTAAAAGGGGGTATAACACAACACCCCTTTACAATACCCCGTCCAAACGGGCCCTAAAATCTGACGATTATTTTGAATAGAATTTGGTCGAGTCCAGCGATCTGGAGACGCATAACGGACATTCGTGTCGAATCGGCGGGCGCGTTCTTCTGTAATTGAAGATGGTGAGTTTTGAATCTCTCTCTCTCTCTCTCTCCGAGTTTGTGTATGTATATCCGTACTTAACTGTGCAATAGCGAGTTGCTTCTATGTTCAAGTATTATTCGATCAGTCGGACGCGTTGAGGAAACAATAGGAGCACTTTATGGTAGGTCTAAAAGTTGGCCCCGAGTTAATATTCCAAGGATCCTCCTTACTCCACGAATTAGGCGAATACTATTTAGTGAGATGATTGACCAATATCTACATAGTATCAATTACTGTTTTGGTTTTTGTCCTAATTCATGGCTACGATGTTTTTACTTTTATATGGATTGATAAGATGCATCTCTACTGTAAATATTCAGCGTGTCCCAAACTGAGTTCGTGTTCTAATTTTATCAACAACAAAAAAAAAGAAGAAAAAGATGACACTTTTGCTCGTCAATGTTTGTGTCCCGTGTTTGTATCCGTTGCTTCTTAGTCATGCCAAATTGCCGACAAACAACTTGCCCGCCCGATGCTAAGAGTCGTTTGATTTCTACTTTATTTAGTTGGGAGCCGAGAGAGTGTTACCCTTCTTTGAATCAATTTTTTGGACATGTTAGATATTTTTGGGGTATAGGGGGAGTATGGGTCCTTTTATTTTTGACGTTTTCTGTTCTTTTTCTTGCTTTCTTTTGTACATGGGTGGCATACCCTTCATGCTTTTTCAATAAAACTTTATTTCTTATAAAGAAAAAGAGTCCGGATTGGTGAATGACTTACTGTCATTGTTGTGCCCGTTTGAGGCATATTCTGTAAAGGTCTGTTTGAAGTTGTGTCCCCGTTCTTATTTACGTTACTTCTAGTAAGAGAAATGCAAGTGCTACCAGTTGACGTGAAACTTGAATCTTTAAATGAATCGAAGTATGCATCATATGCACTCAGGTTTTCAGACTGGTTTAGTTTGATCTGCATGCTCTTGGACGGAAGCAATCGATATACTGATTCATCAGCGGGCAAAAGCACCATTAAAAATGGCAATACTGTTTCTCTAGAATGTGGATCGTTATTAAGTATCTAACACACTGCTGGGTTTATCTGTTGAATGCTAAGGTTGCTTCTGCTGAGCATTTCATTGACAAGGAGGATCATGCTTTTCTGCAGCTTGAGGAGGAGTTGAAGACTATAGAAATTTCAGTAACCATGCTGACCAGCAATGTGGAACAACTTGTCAGATCTGTTGTTCTCATCGTTTCGTATAGACAATAAATAAAACTATAGCTTTCTAGTTTTTGTTATTGTTTTCAAAATTCTGGAAAATGAATCTTATTTCCCTTTGAAGGAAAACACAATTAAAGGACAAGAGACGATGCAGATTCTTAAATTCTTGTTTTCTGCTTTGTAAGTTATTTAAGTTGCTGTCTTTTCCTTGTGCTGTTCTCCAGAATCAAAGAAAGGCTCTTTGTTTGAATGAGATGCAACATCTACAACAAAGAATCAGTAGGGAGGGTGCTGATGCTGTGGTACAGAGATTATTATCACTTTCACGGTCCCTAAAGGTCAATTTGATGTCACTTCCTATACTTCCAGTTTGAAATTCATGCATTCTTGCATCAAAGTTAATGTGTGTTTTTTTTTTTTTTTGACTTATTTGACTACAAACTGAAACGAAATTTTGATCATTGGAAACACATCTTTCATAACAAAAATGTACATTTTATGTTTGAATTAGAAGAACACTAACGAGTAATGATGCTTTCGTGATTATATAATGATACGCATTATGTCTGTTCTTATTACCCTTGTATCTATCCTTCTTCCAGCAGTTATCTTGCCGTTTTTATTTGCCTTGTCTATTTCCTAACTCAATAGTTGAATGTTTCCAGGATCTGGAGAGGCAAGAATCTGTAGTCGAGTCAGATTCAAATGAAATATGTACTAAATTGCAAGCTGAGGTTAATGAACTGGAGAATATGCTATCTTGTGGCAATGATGATGACAACCTCTCCTGTGGTTACGATCTTTCTTTACACAATTTGCTAGAGAGATTGAATTCAGTAAAGAGGGTAAGCTTTCATTTGCTACCTGCAAGTACTTATTGAACTGACAAAGACATAGTAATGTAGGTCCTTTGCTATTGTCATTTGTGTCCTATATCTGATTATATGGCAGCATGTCTAGTAGGTCGAGATTTTATAAGCTATCACATGCAGTCTGGGACAATCTCTGAGAATACTTTGAGAAGTGTGCTCTCCTTCACCCATAGCTGAAATCTTTTTAACTATCAATGTATAGCAATCACCCCTCTTAGCCTATTAACTGCACTATGACTCCAGAGTTTGGTACTTCACCCATAATGTTAACTCATATTCTGTTTATAACCAAATTTTATAGAGGTGAAACAACTATCTAGGTTTGTTTATTGCACCTTCTGCATAATGGTAACCATTTATCTTACTTTGTCTTTCAAAACCAAATTTTATAGAGGTGAAATAACTATCTAGGTTTGTTTATTGCACCTTCCGCATAATGGTTACCATTTATCTTGGTTTGCATATGCATTGAATCTAGTACTAGCTTTTAGCACAAGTGCTATCTTCTGCTACCTATTAAATGGAGGGAGTTCATTCTTCAACTTGGAGGGACATGGAGGTTGTTTTACATAGTCATTGTTTGCTATTTCATATCCAATCCAATTTCAAGTAAAAATTTGCTTGCTATTTCATATCCATTCCAATTGCATGTCCAAAACTTCTCCCCGAGGCTTAAAAAGCCTATCAGCTTCTTTTCATAGACTAAAGGGTAGAGAATTATTTGGTGCAGGAACTTGCTGTTAAGCTTAGGGAAATTGTATTGCTCAAACGACGGCTTGATGATTTGCCAGTGCAAGCAGAACTCATCCAGTATGCCTCTCTTCTTAGAAACTTTGCCTCATTACGTATGTCTATCGTCATCGTTACTATTTTTGTATCAATCCAGATTCCTGACATCTCTTAATGTTGTTTCTGAACTTGTATGAAACTCTATAAACTAAGGGCATGGTCCAGTTTCAAACAGGAGAGAGACCGCTGTTGTTTGAAGATTTAGGGAATAACTTTACCTTTCTATTTTAGTTATATCATGATATCTTTCTAATATTACATTTTTTTGCTGCAAATTTGTTTTCTCAAAATCACCATATTGCAGTTGTCTTGGGGTTGTGTACTGGAGACATGTTGGAGACATTACTGTCTAACTAAATTCTCTTTTTGCAGGTACGAACACCGGTTTTCAGAACTTTATGCTCATATTCAGGTGTAAAAAATTGCTGGTATTTTATTCCTTGTCCTTCATTTCATATATGAATTTGTTTTATTGGTTCAAAGCTTGACTAAATTAACAACCTCTCTCCCAATATGCAGGAAAAGCTTCGGAAAACTCGTAAACTATATGCCACGTATAATGCGTTGTTGGAAATAAAAGACCTGATGCTAAAGGAAACATCTTTGTTGAACTCTATAAATTCACAGGTATAAGAAATGGTGGCAGCTTCCTTATCGTACAGACAGTAGTATTTCCAACCTTTTTCATTTGCAAATGCTTTCTTCAAAATTCGTGACTACACTGGTTTGGTTTCTCATCATGTTAAGGCGGCTATGGAATTTCTTAACACTGAATGTCTTCATACTTATGCCATATACTTCCCTCATACTTCTACAATTTCATGAGGAGCAGTATAGTGTATTTTTTTTGGTGTGGATTATGGATATAAGGAAACCCCTGTATTTTACAATATACTGTTAGTCTGTTACCATGCCACCTGACCCATGCTGGAGATTTGTGTTCTACCAGACCACCAGTGTATCCCGTATCACAGACAGCCCTTTGTTTTCCTCGTTGTTTCTGATTCTGACTCCTTTTGCATTTATTTTGTACAGTTTCAAGCTGCTATCACTAGCACTGCTGGTCGCATGAAACTTATTGATTCCATGGAGGGAATTATGAAGGGAACTCAACAGGCAAGCACTCGTTTTCCAGTTGTCTGCGGAAACAATGTCTCAACTAGTTTATGGGCAAGATGAGATGCTCGAATACAACAAAAGTTCTACCAATTGCTATTTAAATCTGGAAAAACCGGTCAAGGTCTTCAAAATATCAAATATATGTCTCCATTAATTACTACTTTTTATTGGAGAGACAAAAATTGAAGAGACCAAGCTAGTCTTTGGCCTACAAAAATACATGAAACAAAGAGAGACAAAGCGGTAGTAAATATGACTTAAAAGAATCATATTCATGAGAATTGCATTTTGATACCATCTTCCGAACACATTTTCAGCTTTCATCTGAATAGATAATGAACTTTGCGATATTTCTATGTTTCTTATAGAATGTGCAAAAGTATGATAATCTAGGTACATGCATGAGTTGTTAGATCATTAGAGCCCATTTATTGTAAGTAGTTAGTATTTTGCAGGCTTCCGTTCAAAAATATTGCTGTGTTTTTTTATTTTCGGCAGATTATCCCACCCATATTTGAGCAAATTGGTCCCAAAAAAGCCAAGCATATTACATGAATTATGTATCCAATTCTTAGATTTTTAGAGATGCAGAGAAAGGGGAAGTCACTGTCATGAAGAGATGTAGAGAGATGATAAGGGTAGGATATCATAAGAAAAGAAAAGGCCTGGCAACATGCATACAGTTGAGATGTATAACATCTAGTGTTGGTCGGTCTGGTTTCTTGGTTATTCTCCATTGGATCCGCTACCTGACCAAAGAACTGATTCCACACATTTTACAACCTGCAGCCGACTGCCGGGGTGTTGAAGTTGAACGAAATTCGTCAGATCAGGCTGGACGGGTTTGTTGGGTTACACGGAAGTTCCTCACCCCTGGCTTGAGATGTTCTATTGTACTTAGGAATGCGCTCTTTTCTCGATGGGAGCAAGGTTCTAACCTGGGAGCGCCGAGCAAGGTTCTGGGTGGGTTCTTTTGGCCGACAGAAGTTTCTGCAACTAAGTGTAGATACTCCATTTGATCCCCCCAAGTTAATCCCAAGGATGCTACCCCCGATGACGAAAATAGCCTCGAAAGAGCTATTGGATCAAATGTGAACTGCTTTGGAACTCGAAGGAAACGGATGAACAGTGTCTTAGTGTTCGAGTAAGGAAACATATGAAAAGTGTCTAAGTGTTCAACTCGAGTCTTAGCTGGAAAACTAGGATTTGTATATATATAGAAATGTACAGGACGACCAGTTTGAAAAATATGTGCGCCGTTTTGAATGAGGTGTATGCTAGCTTCGCAGGGGCACTTGCCATTCTGTTGTGGATGGATGCTTACGATCCGTACAGCTTAGAGCGGATGGCCCGCACTCAAAAACTAAACGGACTCGTCGTCCTCCTCGTGCTCTGAGCTGTACGAATCGTAAGCATCCATTTGCTCGCCGTCTTTGAGCTCTCCCTCTGAGCTGCTCCCTAAGTGGAATTCCCGCTCCTTTGTGCTAAGCTCTGTCTCACCCTCCATCTTTTTCTCTGGAACAGGTGCATGCCTATGCCTGGTCCTGGCTCCTCGGCCTCGTACTCGTGGACCCGCGCGCTCTCCCCTTCCTCGCACTCGTGGACCAGTCCACCTTCGTCTGCCTCACACCCATGGACCCATCTGCCCTCCCTCGGCCTCGTGCTGGCCTGGTACCCTGTGAAGCAAAGTGAAAAGTTCATAAAACAACGAAAAACCGAAATGATGGTATGGGAAGTATTACGAACATGAAAGAATTGTGGCCATACCTCATTAGGGCAACCAGCAGCCGCTGCTGAGCTCTTCGGCTATGAACCTCTAGAAATGGCAAAGGACTTTCCATGTGAGATCCCCCGCCTCACCAACGTTTTCAGACTACCCATATAGCGTAAACACCCCTCTACAAACTCCTGAGGGACTTGAAAAGGGAGAGCGCTAGAATGAACAAAGTGCAAGAAGGGCAAGCATGCATGAAAACAAAAAATTTGACAAAGGTACCTGGTCAAGCTGCGGTGGCAAAGTAAAAGGAAGGTTGCTAAGGACTAGAACTTCCGTGACTCGGTTACTCCTGATAGAAGTAATTTCCACAACTCTCCAGTCAAGCACTAGCAAGTCAGGTTGACCCCCGTCTCCGTGACAACCACGCCTCGAAGAAGGCTTGATTGCCACCTCGCCCCGACGATACTCGACAACACCATGAAGAGCAAGAGAGTTGGCCACGAAAGCTGCGTAGTCGGCTCCAAAGACAATCAAGTCCTCGCTAATTGTACACCCGTAAAGTGTTGTGCCACTTCTGCAGGAATCATTTTATTCCCTCTGAACATAACCGTAGGAGGGGAGACGGGCACAACTGGCCTACAAAAACGAAGGGACTGTTGGACTATGCGCTCTACTATGATCTCGTCCCAAAATCCCAATACACCTGTAGATGGATAAACAGGTGCCAGTAAGACGACTGAGCAAAAAAGAAAGGGATATTGACGTGTGGAATGTAAAAAGGAGAAAGGAATACCTGGTCGACCGTCAACTTGTCCAAGTCTCTCCTGCAACTTCAAGGTTGCTAACACCTTCTTTGGCCTCCTAAGAGTCGCTAGACCACCTCGTAGCACGAGAAAGAATTGAGGCGTCTCTAGTATTCCGAGGAACCCTCAACTGCAAAAACTCATAACTCCACAAGTATAAGGAAATTGCGCAAAGAGGAAGTTTGATGGTTTAAATAGGCATGTATAGTAAACTGAATTTGAAACGAAGCGCGATGGAAAAATGGGAAAGAAGTGTACCTCCCAAGCTCGCCAGTGCTAGGAGACTCGCCTCGAGAAGCTAAACTCATAAAGGTGTAAAGAGTAGCTACAATGCAACCTCCCCAGTTGTAACGAGATGTCGTCTCTAAGGGCGTGTTTGATTGGGGGGATTGGAAGTAGGATTGGATTAACAATCCCCCCACCCTCTCTTATCCCATGCAATGTTCTAAAAGTCACTCGGCGTTCGTTGCTCGGCCGACCACCTTCGAGCTTCAAGGCCTTTTAATCGCCGATTAATCGGCTTGTAACAATTAGTTGGTTTTTATTTTATTTTATATATATACACACACACACACTCCCCAATGACAACCCTTATGAAAAAATAGTAAAGTACTACCAAATAACTAGTCAATACAATGAGAAGTTCAATGTTCATAGTTCAACTTCATGCCAAAGGAAACCAAGTACGAAATTACTAGTCAATTAGAAACCAAATGAAATTAAGTACGGAATTACTAGTCAATTACTCTTTACTCATCCTCTTCTTCCCCATATCCATCCATAACTTGGTCTCCATCTGACTCAAATTCAAAATCCTCATCTACCTCCTCTTCAGTATCATCTTCCGACCAAAAATCTTCCTCATGTAGCTCTCATACTCCATCATTTCTAGTAGTTCTTCTAGGTTGAAGGACTTCATCCGCTCCCGTAGCTTCCCTGATCATCTCCCATATAAGTCCCGAAACTGGGTCTTCTTCGTCAACATCACCACCTTCAACAATCCATCCTTGTGCATTTTTTGCTTCACTAGCACGTAATACATTCTTCCCCCTTCTTTTATTGTTGATGATTTTGACATTGAATTGGACATACACTAGATTATTCAACCTTGTCACGTCTAGTCTATTCCTTTTCTTTATTTGTATCTATTCAAAAAAGAAAAATCCTAAGTTAATATAATTCTTGTCCGATGCATATACATGTATAAAGAGAGAGTGTGTGTATGTACTTACTCCCTCAAAAGTGCTCCAATTTCTCTCACACCCCGATGAACTTGAAGTCAAAGAGAGAATTGGAGTGGCTATTCTTTTCAAATTGGGTGTATGATTGCCATAGTTAGACCACCATCACTAGACATGAAAGAAGCACAATTCCATTAGTACTAATTAGCCTTGGTAGCAAAAAAATAATAATACTAAGAAAAGTAACTACTTATATACCTGGATCATAAGAGTCATTGTTCGTCGCACATCCCATTGTGGCAGATTTGCTAAAGATCAAGAGGCCTAACATATTTTGGACCTCATGGGCACCCCCACAATAAATCTCATGCTTGAAGGCTTTTCAAAAAAAATCTCATGCTTGAAGGAATCGGTAAGCAATCCAAGTTTAAAGGAATTATTGATAAGGCCAGGCGTTCACTATTTTTGTTTATGCTCATCATAATACATTGGCGATGATGAGAAAATATATGAAGAGGAGAGACATAGTGAGGTCAGGTGTTACTAGATTCGCGACCGCCTTCTTGACTTTACAAAGCTTGATGGAAAAGAAACAAGAATTGTGGGCAATGTTTAGTAGTGAGGCATGGGACAAGAGTAAATGGGCGAAGAACCCAAAAGGAAAAACGGCATTTGCTACCGTGATGCGTATGACATTTTGGAATGGTGTAACCTTATGCTTGAAAGTGTTTGGTCCGTTGGTGATGGTTCTTCGACTTCTTGATGGGGATCGGAAGCCCTCAATAGGCTTTGTATATGGAGAGCTCAAAAACGCAAAAGAAGAGATCAAAGAGGCATACAAGCAAGTTGAGACTAACTACCGGCCAATACTAGATGTCATTGATGGGTAAGCCAAGGGTCAGTTAGATAGTGCATTGCATTTGACGGCTTACTTTTTGAATCCTTTTTTCTTCTATAAAGATCATACCATTCAAGATGATCTTATCATTATGGATGGGGTTCTTATTTGTGTTGAAGCTTTCTTTCCCGATGATGTCAATGTTCAAGATGAAGTCATCAATAGAGAGTTGTTGAAGTACAAGAACAAAGATGGTGGATTTGGAAGACCATTAGCCACAATGGGATGTGCGACGAACAATGACTCTTATGATCCAGGTAAATAAGTAGTTACTTTTCTTAGTATTATTTTTTTTTGCTATCGAGTTTAATTAGTAGTAATGGAATTGTGCTTCTTCCATGTCTAGTGATGGTGGTCTAACTATGGCAATCATACACCCAATTTGAAAAGAATGGCTACTCCAATTCTCTCTTTGACTTCAAGTTCATCGGGGCGTGAGAGAAATTGGAGCACTTTTGGGGGAGTAAGTACATACACTCTCCCTTTCTTTATATATGTATATGCATCGGACAAGAACTATATGAACTTAGGATTTTTCTTTTTTGTATAGATACATACAAAGAAAAGGAATAGACTAGATGCGACAAGGTTGAACAATCTAGTGTATCTCCAATTCAATGCCAAACTCATCAACAATAAAAGAAGGGGGAAGGATGTATTACGTGCTAGTGAAGCAACAAATGCACAAGGATGGATTGTTGAAGGTGGTGATGTTGACGAAGAAGACCTGGTTTTGGGACTTACATGGGAGATGATCGAGGAAGCTACGGGAGCGGATGAAGTCCTTCAATCTAGAAGAACTACTAGAAATGTTGGAGTACGAGGTAGATGAGGATTTTGAGTTTGAGTTCGATGGAGACCAAGTTATGGATGGATATGGGGAGGATGAGTAAAGAGTAGTTCCGTACTTGATTTCATTGGGTTTGTAATTGACTAGTAATTTCGTACTTAGTTTCCTTTGGTATGAAGTTGAACTATGAACATTAAACTTCTCATTGTATTGACTAGTTATTTGGTAGTACTTTACTACTTTTCGTAAGGGTTGTCAATGGGGAGTGTGTGTGTGTATATATAATAAAAAAAACCCGACTAATTGCTACAAGCCGATTAATCGGTGATTAAAAGGCCTTGAACGCCGAGCGACCTTTAGAACATTGGTCCTGGCCCGACCATCCCCTTTGTAGGTTACATTGTGACGGTGAAGTGTCGGCTACTTCTCTCAAGCTTTCAGATATCTTTCTTTCCCTTCGAAAGTCGAAGGATTCAAGTGTACGGGTGTGTGTGTGGGTGCTCTCTCAAGACCCTAACTCTTAGTTGCACGAAGCGGAAGCGGAAGCGGGGACGGGAGCGGGAGCGGGGGAGCGGATGATCATAAAAGTGTGGGAGCGTTTAGGAAAAATTATTTATTTTTATGTAGTTAGATGTCAAAAAAGAAATATTATTCTGCCACTTAAAATTCCAAACATAAAAATATATATAGTTTTAATATGTGATTCCAGCTATTCTCCATATCTTAGTTACACAAAGTGAGGGCGGGAGCGGGATCGGGATCGGGATCGGTGGTGGAGAATTATAGGAGCTCCTCTTCCGGGACAGGGAGCATTTAAGAATAATACATGAAAATACATAATGCAGGTAAATATTATTATGCGTCAATCATGTCAATTGCAAAGATTGCCTTAGTAACTAAGTAATATTATAGTTATATTATGTAATTGACTAATTGAGCAAATTTAAGTTAATATCTTTCTAATATCTTATCGTTACTTTATCTTTTATCTTGCTTGGTATCTTTTATTTTTGTTTCTTTTGGGATTTATATGCCTAAGAGGTTCTATTCTATTTGGGAGCGGGTTCCTTCTCATCGGGAGCGAGGTTCTTGACTTTGGAGCGCAGGAGCGAGGTTTCGAGATGGATTCGCCTCCTGCAACTAAGCCCTAACTACTCTCTATTCCAAAGAAGAAAAAGTAGTAGAAGGAGAAGGGTGACTCTCTCACTAACCTAACTCTCTGATTGGTTCTGTTTATGCAGGAAACTCACTGATCCAACCAACCCCTAAGTGGACGGAGTCCTCCTTTTATAGGAAAATGGGCTGTCTATTTGAGGTACAAAATGGTGTGCGCCGCTCCATAGTGGCGCGCAGCAACTTCAAAATAGCGCGCATGACTGTCCATTTCAAATGTATGATTTTCAAATAGGTGATAAGCTAGCGCGCGCCCTCCTGTTGCGGCGCACATGACAACCGTCCGGCACATGTCGCCTTCTAGTGATTATCCTGGTTTTCCTGCCAAGACTCGACTCGAACACTAAGGCACTGTGCATATGTTTCCTTTTGAGTTCCAAAGAGGGGGGTGGGGGGTTTCACATTTGATCCAATTGCTCTTACGAGGCTGTTTTCGTCATCGGGGGTAGCATCCTTGGGATTAACCTGGGGGGTCCAAATGGGGTGTCGACACTAAATGCCATATACCATCCATACATTTTGCATCCAACGTGTCCGGCCTAAGTTTTGCAAATGATATGTCCACATATTCATGTCCTTATGTCCATGCCCTGTGCTTGTATCTGTGCTTCTTAGGTTGCTGCAATGTTCAAGATGTGACACTTTTTGTACAGTATTCTGCAAAATTTTGTCCAGTTCTTGAACGTGAGGCTTTCAAAATCTTCCTGAAAGAATTATCCCCGTTTTAGTTTAAGAATTATCTCCTTTTAGTGTAACCAGTAGTATGTTAATGGTCGCTGGTTTGAGTGGATTTCAAATAGTTCGGATAACCTTATTAAGTCAATTTTTAAAATTGTTCAAATGTTGTTCATTTGAATTTAATTACTCCACTTTTAGTTTATGTAAAAGACTAGTAAGAAAAGACATCTAAGGTGATGCCACTCATTCTCACTAGCCACAATACGATGAATATTAAGGCGGTAAGCCAATGCTTATTCTTTGCTTACATAGGAAACACAAACTTACCAAAATCTAACAGCTACAGCCTACGAGTCAAGTGTTCACAGTGAGAATCATCCTTCTATGCCGACATCACATTAAATTCCTATTTGGAAGAAGCCCTTGGAGACCAAATTCCTCTTCATGGGAAAGCTGATTCTGATGACTGGCCTAGACCCAATAAATGTTTCGTCTCTAAATGACATAAAAAAACCTCAACCACCTCAGTTCATTTGGATATCTGCATTCTGCTACATCATTGTTTGCTTAAACTACACATCTATTTGTTCGAAATGCTTTCCTACAGATGGGTATTTTACCTTTCGACTTTTTTTTTGCTTCCTATAGAAGCTCGAAAAGGTTGCCCTTGCCGTACAAGTAGAACAAAAAAATTGTGATGCTGTCAAGAAAAGGTATGCTGCAGCAATTGTGGAACAAAGGTCCTGCTATTCTCTCTTAAAAGATTTGCAGGTAAGCAGTCATTAGCGAAAGCGCCAAGTAGTTGAAATTAGTTTCTCGTGACTTTTTCTATTTGTCTGTGAGGATTGAAAGGAGGCTATATTGGTAAAAAGTATGACTTAGTAATATCAGATTTTTTCCCCAAAAGTTATTGTCCCGAGTTAAACTGCAAAGCAATCCATGGCTCCAGTTTCAAGTGAGTAAAATGCTGATTCTGGTAGAAATTGAATAAAATATCTCTTTATTATGTGTAAATAATTATAATTCTTAAGTTGAACTCTTCTTTTTTTAAGTTGGGGGGGGGGGGGGGGTTTGTGGATAGCAGCTTTTATAGACCAAACCAGATAAAAAAAATTACAAAACAACGGGCTAATCTACAAAACTATACAAAACAAGCCCCTACCTCAGCAAAACAAAACTACAACAGAAGCCTCACAGGAACAAAACAGCTCAAAAAAGAAATTAATGGCCTACTCTAGTTCTCCCTAAAATCCACCAAGGAAGGTTCCACAGAGAGCAGAGCCTAAGTGGCAGGTATATTCCTCCAAGAACTGATACGAGCTCTAACGTTCTCTTCAACAGTCCGAATAACCCCTTGGGCACTCCTCTGGCTTCTCCCGAAAGATCTTGTATTCCTTTGTAACTGCAATTGATAGATAGTAGCAGCTAGGGACAGTTTGCAAAGCTCAACTCTGTAGTAGTCCCCTCTGCATCTAAGCACAGCCCACTCCATATCATCATCCCATTGCCCAGGTTGCCTCCAAATCATGCAGTTCGTCAAGATTGTACCCCAAACCTCTAGACTAGGAACATCCAAAAAATAAATGTTGGAGAGATTCTTCTTGTTGAGAACAAAGAACACAATTAGCTTCAATCTCCATACCCCAAGATCTGAACCTATCTTCTGTGGATAACTTCCCTAGACAGCATAACCAGCATATGAATGCCCATTTTGGAACAGTCCCATTGAACTTGATTAGACGAGCCCAGGGAACTTTCACTCCCATTAGGCCTAAGAGCTTTCCAAGTTGAGCGAGTACTGTAATGCCCATTTGATGAGGGGAGCCAAATAACCAGATCTTCACTGTCATCTCTTGGCAAAAAATTCACTGGGGTATTCTCAATAATATGCAGAGTTTGAATAGTTCTAGCCTTTGGCCATCTCCAAGTGCCATTGGATATTATGGAACTAACTTTTGCATTCAAGCTTCTGCCCAAATTATGAGCCACTGCTTCCCCAAATACCCTATAAAGAGGACCCATGGGGTTCCAATTGTCCATCCATAACCAAGTATTCTGCCCATTCCCTATGACATGTTTAACCAGATCTTGTCCCAGCTTGTGCAGATTCAAAATTTTCCTCATAGTCTAGGAGGTATCATTGGGGATGTTCATATACCAGAAATTCTTGTCCTTTATAGTGTAGCTGTGAATCCATCTGACCCACAGAGTATCCTGCTTCTTGCAAAAAGCCCGAAGATGTCTCAACATAGAGGTTTTTTCGAATCAGTTAGAGGCTGGTTTGCCTAAATCTGAAGGAGGTCTGGGCAAACCAACCTGAGACCATTTAACTTTTGCCCTTTTTAGAGTTTAAATCCACCCCAGACCATAAGAAAGCCCTCAACATAGAATCTTTCCTTTAGGATTTTTTTGGGAAGAACAAAGAGGGAACACCAATAATTCTGCATGCTAAAATGCACAGATTGAATCGAAAGAGCCCTTCTCCCAAAAGATAAGAGCCTATTGGACCAGCTTGCTATCCTCTGGTTTTGTGTATTTTTCTTAAGTTGAACTTAAATTACTCATATACCATAATAGCAAAACTACTTCACAGTAGTGTGTGGACCATTCAAATCAGGGAGCGTATACAAAACAACATTTATCTGGTGGCATTTGAATGGAACCTAGTGAAAAGCAAATAATGCAACTGTGCCCTCAGCTGGTCTTTTTCGTTGCTAAGGTATGCTCTGGTTTTGTTTCTAATAACTAGCGGCATGTTAGATATTTTACAAGCGTAAAATTTGCTTCATATGGTCGGTAATTGGTACATTTGGATTATTACTCAACAGAACCCCCTTAACAAGAAATTAACACTTAGAAAGAGTGTGAAAGGAAAACTTACTCAAACTGTATGACCTTCGTGCTTGGGATAGTGAGAAAACATACTTACAATATTAATCTTGTGTCACCAAATTCAAAGCCATCATCAGTATGATTTGCCGTAGAACGGCCCTTTGTAGTGTAGCATTTCAATAGTAGTGTGAGGTATCGAATATACTCCATGATAGAGATTATTCTCGAAGTTTGGCAGGAGACTTTGTGGAATGTTGTGCTGCCTACTTTGACTCGAATATTGGAAGTTTTGCTTCGTCAAAAATCTCACAGGAGTCTTATCAAATTTTTGTAGGAGGAATGCGCGAAGAACGAGCGACTTCAGAGCCAATCTTCAACGATACCTTCCTAGTGTGAAGACATGCTAATCTAGTTGACTACTTTTGCATCAGGATCAATGAAAGCAGCATAATCTTCTTAGTCAAGAACAGTGGATCATTGAAAAGTTGAATGGGTAGTTGCAAAGTTTTAAGCCCAGTTCACATGGAGAAGCAGCAGAAATCATTGTTCATCAATTTTGTTGGCCTCTTTGGCAGTTTTCTTTGTCAAATAGTAGTATGCCGGTAATTGATTTCCACAATCATTGAAATAACGATGTTGTAATTTCACATGAATGAAAATAAAAAATGTACGTGTAGATATAAGTTCAGAGACTGTGCAAGTCACTACCCAACATAATTCTCAATGAAAACTGGATCAATCCTGCCTTAGCAATGATGATTTTGCACCATCAGACCTTTGTACGTCGTAGTTAAATACAGCTTCTGTGCATATCTAAACACTTCTTGAGATCTACTTGGGAAATTACAATAGAATTACTCCACCGTTTTGTTATAATAGCTTTGTTTATGTCCTGAATGTTTCATAAATAATCCTATTATGTTTATGGTTTGATTATGAAGCAAGGGCCAATTACATGGGCCGGAGTAGTAAACATTCAGATGTGGGTGTGAGATCCACATGATGATTGGTTACCACGCAATCCGAGTTGCATAATTTTTCGTTTTGTCATTTGATGAAACTTCTTTTCTTGTTTTTATAAGTAATCAATAATCATGCGCACTATCTATCTAATATTTAAATATCTTACAATGATAATTATCCAAATAACTTTTTTTTTTTTTTGTGGTAAATGAATCATATTATAACCAAAAAAGATTTTAGCAAAGGATCGAAGGCATTCCTTCCTGGCAACAAACAACAGAAACCACTCTGACTAATTGCCGTTCAGTCAAGTTTTTATAACTTGTGAGAGAAGATCAAGGTTATTCAAAGTAGGCCCAACTATATGTTAAGAGTCACAGAAACCTCTAGCCAGCATTGCCTAGATGTGATTTTTTTTCCCCATAGGTCTTGCCTTGTGTTCAAAATAATAAGGGTGAAAATATGACCGAGAAAACCGACCGTAAAATTCGGGGTTTCGGTCAGTCCAATGGCAGGCTCTAGAATTTTTCATGAGGGTGGTCATTAAATAACTTAAGTTCGACAAATCCTATTTAGGAGTCTTACATAATGTGTTTTTTTTTTGTTTATCACGTTCACATCTTACATAACATGTTTTTTTTATTTTTTATTTTATAGGCAATACAAGTTTTATTAAGAACACCTGACAAATGATACATCAAGTGGGGGAAAGGAAAGGGGAATCCAACCAAGGAATCGAAGCCCACCAACACCCAGAGGGCTAGGCCCCAAAAGTAATAAAATAAAATAATAATCCATGTGTTTTTTTCGGTTTCGGCTCTTGATTTGGACCAGGCCCATGAGACATTTTGGACTTACATAATGTGTTACATTGGCATTTACATTAAAAATGTAATAAACATATTAAACACACATGATTTCACTTGTATTCGACTAATTTTTTTGTGCTTTCAAAAATTGTAAATTGAAACTTCTATAGTTTAGATAGATGAAAACACGAAATAGCTAGCTAATTTCACTATATTCATATGGTTCCATGTAAATTTAAATGGGCTCCCCAGTGTGCCCAATGTTTTTTTGTTTCCATCTACATTTACTGCGATCAAATATTATTCACAATCCGATTAACTTGATTTTCCCATGACTTTCGAACTCAGCGAGCTCTACAATGTAAACAAACCCCATCAGTGAAATGAACGTGAAATGGGGACGGAATTGCTGGACTGCATGCCCCCCCAAAACAGCAGAGAAGCCGTTTCCTATATTTTTCAGTTCCATCTCCGATGAAGCGTCTTTTTTGTTGTTCTTATTTTTAATAAAAAAATCATTGTCTACATCAATCTATTATTTAAGTAGTACAGTAGTAGATAATTATATATAGACCACCCAATAGCTCTAAAATGATAAAACCAACTGATACAATTGAATATTGCATGGTTTCAACCTGCCATACTTTTGTTTCATTTTCTTCCCATTTTTTCTGATAGTGATTGTCTTATTCCATGGAACTTGTGATCCCTTCCAAGGAATTTTCCAGCAAAGAAGGATATATTTTTCAAATTGATTTCTTGTCTTCATTATTATCCAACTGGGCATAGATTTTCTTTTGATTTCTTTTCACGCATAAAACCAAATCTAACTTCGTTATTTGTTGGCACCTAAATTTTATATGCATTCTATCTCACTTATATATACCAGCTACATGACAAACTGAACTGCTCATGAACAAGTTGATCAAAAAAAAAAAAAGTTTTATTTTACAGTAATGGATTAGGAATTCGTCGGTATCTAAACAACTTAATTGTCCACACTATTATAAAAAGATAGCGATTTAATAGATGAATGGTTTAGATGATAGAGAAACGTAATAACTTTCATTTGGAGACCACACGAGAATTGAATCAAGTCTTTATTTCTATTTGAACAAATAAAGCTTAATTAGGATAATAAAGCCTAACTTTACACTTACAAACATTGATAGTGCAATTACACAAATAAAACTAACTTCGGGTGGGTTTGTATTAAAAAGTAGGGAGTGAGGTCTTTTTTTCCATCTTTATTCAATTTTTTTTTGTGCACATATGTTAGTTTTGCATCGAACTTTTGCAACTTATTAGTTCGTCTCGATGAGAAGAACCGAAAAACTATAAAATATTTTATCAAAACCCATAAAAATTATGAGTTTCGATCAAACTTCTTTTACTTTTTCAATTATTCTCGTCAAGAGATGAACCAATGAGTCGAAAAAGTTCGACGCCATTAAAACTAAAAAATGCACAAAAAAAAATTGAATAAAGAAGAAAAAAGAGTCCCTCCCTACTTTTTAATCGAACCCACCATTCATATGCTTACTAAAACAAGAATATATGCAACATAATAATGCAAATTTCCAGAGAAACATTTGTCCTATTGTTAGGCTTTTTCTTTTAAGCATTTTTTGTTAGGCTCTCTTGATTACGTAATCCTTAGTCCTGGACTGGTTATAAACAAAAGGTTTTGATGAGGACTTGATTAGGTCACTTGTCATCATCATTGAAAGATACTATAAAGTACTCCGGCAGTACTGAGGATTCACACTTGTCGTTTATGCTTTTCTGATTTTAATTCAACAAATTAACGAACCAAAAAGGTTACAGCATAATTAAGCACGCAACTCATGAATCTCTCTTTGTTTGTATGTGGTTTTTTTGGAATAAAATCACATGAGAGTCTAATAACGAGTCTACGTACCGAGAGGAAGAATGACAAATGACGGGGTTTTTTTAAGAGCATCCTCATCAGGCTTGCGGTAGCACCCTGTCAAAGTAGTGAGCGATTTCCTCAAAATGTCATGATCACAGTCAGCCTCACTTCACTATTGTCGAAGAGAATTAGCGGTGCTACGGTAACTCGCCAAACTAGCTAGACGATCGAGCAACTGTTCATTCGCTATTGTCATTGTTCTTGTACACACTTGATTAATTATTAGTCCATATTAACCACTGGATGTGGTTGTCAAGATGGCAAGTGGAGTGAGGGTGGAACTACCCCAAGTGCACGACTGCACGGTGGGGAGTTCAAATTCTGCTCGTGAATAGTAATTCTTGTGAACCAAATGTTGTTTATTAATTGGTTACTATATGTTCAGCTTGCACTTTGTTGGAGTTGTTGTGACGAACTACCCTCTCATGAATAGAGGCGGGGGCGGATTCAATGTAGGAGAAAAAAAGATGACGGATACCCCACAATTGGGATCGTTTGTTAATGTAATAGTAGCTGTTCACGGTAACTACTACGTTTGTGTTGTAATTTCATTCTGAATGAGTTCTTGTCATTTTCTTATGCAATTATTTCAGAAAATTAGAAAATGTAATATTAATTGAAAGGAGTGTTGTTAAGGAGTGTGATTTTTCTGCCACCGTTTTTTCTATAGTTCAAACTGAAAAATACAGTTACTTAAAAAGGTTGAGAAAATACTACTGTAACTTTTAAGAAGCTTTTCATATTCTGCGTTTTACCAATTACGTTAAGCTGCTAGAGTATCCACAATGATATAACCAAAAGTGCTAGATTTTTAAAGTTAATGTACAAAATATGGCTCACAATGCTATAATCAAACTTAGCAACCTCCTTAGAAATAATCAAATTTTGGACTTTGGATTACCAAAACTAACAACCTTTTGCCAATAACCAATTTGATGAACATCACATTTGCAATCAAATACACACATCATTACAAACAAAAAATGTACTATCTCTTCCCTTTTCCCCTCTCTTTTTCTTTTTCAACAATGTTTTCAAAAGAAATATTTTTACTTAAATTTTTTATAAAAAAACTTTTTTCTCCCAAAAAATATTTTTGAACTGTTTTTAAAAAAAAAACATTTTTATACAAAAAAAATTATTCTTTTTTGAAAAATTGTTTTGTATGAGAAAATGTTTTTTTTTTCAAAACCTTTTCTTATATAAAAAACTATTTTATCAAAAATAGTAATTACACAAAAGCTATTTTTTTCAAAACTATTTTTCTTTTTTTAAAAAAATTCAAAAATTATTGAATATTTCAAATAAATAGTTTTTATTAGTTTCAAAATTATTTTAGAAAAACTATTTCTATGTTCACAGTTATTAGTTTTTTTGTAATTTAAAATGGTGATATGGCAACTTTTGGTTATTCAATTTTGATTATGCCATTGTGAACCTCTACATTGCTAACCTTACCAATCTCTTAATAGATAATCAAAAGCTGATGTGACAACTTTTGGTTATCCATTTTTTATTATAGCATTGTGGATACCCTAACACAAGAAAATATGATCTGGCAACAAAAAAAAAAAAAAACAATTAATTCAAGAAAAAGCTTTATAATGGAATATAAATAATCAACTCCCTTCCTCTTGAAAATAATTAAATTCCGATTTTCAAGCACAAAAGGTGCCACCCAATTCGAGTGGAAGCATGACATCAAATGAGAACCTACTTCTTCAAGCTCACAAACTCGACTTCAACAATAACAAAAAACCCTTGGGACTGCTAGAATTTGACCGACAATTTTAACTTCAGAATTCCGAATTAAATTAGTGAAAATGCACGTAAAGTAACTCAGACACCTAGTTATTTAAAAGAAAAAAAAAACAGAACTTTTAGTCACCAAACATTTCCCGCGAAAAAGTAACCAGACAGTAATGTAGGCTAAACTCATTCAGAAGATGTGCAAATAAAGGAGTTTTTTTTTAAATTAAAATTAAAATTTTTGACAAAAAAAAAATGTGTTTAGATTGTAGTAAAAGAAAATGCTATGTCAAAAGATGCTAGGCCTTGATCCCAATATAGTCTTTAAGCGTCAAAGGCTCCGTTCCAGAAACCTTCTCTTAAAAAATAAGTAGTTTATTTCACATTTTCAAACTCAAAAATAATATAAATAAAAAATAATTTTTTAATTTTTTTTTGCACCGTATTAAAGATCTTGATAAGATCTATCAAACTAGATCTATATTGGTAGGAAAATTATTTGTGTAAACACATTATTTTTAAACTTGAAATTGCCTTCTTAAAAAATAAGGACTTATTTAAGGTTTCGGAACGGAGCCAAAGTCCGATAACGCGGGAGCCCAAGCCTCGAAAAAGGCCCAACAACCGAATCGGCCCGCGACCCGTAAAAATAAGCATCCAATATCCGGGCCGGGTACGCTTCACTATGGCTCGATGGCAAACCGTTGGAAATTTCCCATTTGACGGGCTTGTTTGATAACCTAAATTTAGCACTTAAAACTGAATCAATTAAGTAATAAGTGATTTAGTAGGTTTGATAACCACATTTTACATTGCTTAACAAATTAAGTACTACTTAAAATGTAGGCTAAAAAGCTAAAAAAAATTAAATAGCTTTGAGTTACTTAATTCTGGCTGAATTTTTATGTACTTACATTTAATCATTATACCACACCACAACTACTCCCACCACCACCACCACTCCTCCACCACCACCACCACCACCACTCCTCCACTCCACCACCGCCACCACCACTCCACCAATTCCTCCACTACCACCACCACCACCGCCACTTCCACCACTACCATCACTACACCACCACCACTACCATCATTACACCACCACCACCA
Source organism: Rhododendron molle (assembly GCA_025413875.1). Classification (NCBI taxonomy): domain Eukaryota; kingdom Viridiplantae; phylum Streptophyta; class Magnoliopsida; order Ericales; family Ericaceae; genus Rhododendron; species Rhododendron molle. The sequence continues at coordinate 40,478,042 of CM046389.1, read as the reverse complement.
CCACCACTACACCACCACCACCACCTCCACCACCACCACAAGCTCCACCACCACCACCACCACCACCACTTCCACTTCCACCACCTACACCAACCACTCCACCACCACCACCACCACTACCATCACTACACCACCACCACCGCTCCTACCACCTCCACCACTCCACCACCATTATCACCATCACTCCACCACCACCGCCACTCCACCACCACTATCATCACTCCACCACCACCACCACCACTCCCACGTACCACTCCACCACCTCCATTACCAACACTACACCACCACTCTACCACCTCCACCACTCCTCCACTCCTTCACCATTACCATAAGTATATTGAGATTGTTAGTAAATTAAGAGAGAATTTGAACAAAATTAATTTAGCATTTTTTTAATTCAGTACTTAATATATTTATTAAACAGCTTTTCAGCTTAAAATTTTCAGCATTCAGCTTTCAGTACTTAATTTTTCAGCTTTCAGCTTCAGTTTTGTCAAACAACCCCAAAATATATATGTAGTAAGTTACCAACATTAACCGTGAGGGCTCCAGAACCCGATGAACTGGGACCCCCCCGAACTCGTCTCAAAAAGTTTGGAGCCCTTTCATTTCGCAGTGGTGGAGGGTGGTGAGGAGGAGGGAGTCGGTGTGCGGGGTAAGACCCGATGGTTCTCGTCGGGGCATGCCGGGTGGGTGTTGAGCTGGAGGGCGTTGTATCCCGAGTCGTAAACTGCGGCGGCCCAATTCTTTTCAGGTTCGGATAGGTCCAGTGAGTTAAGGATTGTGCGAAAGAGGTTGTGGGCAAGGATTTTCATGCGTTTTTGGTACTTGTCCATTGCGTCACTGCATCCATGGAAACAAACACAAAATGTTAGAATGAACCAACAGAGATATTGTGCAAATTTAACAGGGACATGATGTTATTGGATTTGCACAATATCTTGAAAAATGAATTTGACCGGATAAAGATCGAGAAATGATCGCAAGATATTTACCATGAGGTAAATGGGGTAGGACATATACATTGGCAAGTGGTGAATAGGGTATTAAAGTACCTTAATAAAGGTTTTACCCCAAAAAAAGTACCTTAATAAAGGTACTATGGACTTTGGATTAGTCCGGTTTTGGAAGGTACACAGATACCAGTTGGATTACTGGGCAGGATTGTCAATCTCACGATTTTTAACATAATAATAATAATATTTTTAAATGAAAAGTCCAATGCAATATACATATTAAAACCCAAAAGGCTTTCTCATAAATCATTCACAAGAGTACTATTAAGTTCAAAGGATTACAACTTTGGCGCTCCGGCCTAAATTCCAAAAGATAAGTCAAGAAAGAGAGTTTAGAGATTTAAATATTCATAGGTCAAATAATATATTTGAAATTACAATTACATCTTCAAAAGGATTTTACAAAAGATGTCATGGTAATTCCTCCGTGTTACCTTTCAAGAGTATTGTCAAACAAGCACTTCATGCATGCCAAATCAATGCCTCTGTGGTGCACCTGAAAATAATGATAGGGTGAGCTACACTAGCCCAGTAAAGAAATCTATGCTTAAGTTATATGCCAATGAGATGGTTAATGTGCAGAAAAGAACGTGAACAACAACCAAACTTCCCATGTGATCAAGAGCAAGAATATAAGACTTGGTGTAGAGACCCGTAAATTCGTAAAAAAATTATTTAAATGTTTTACAAGGGATAAAAGGAGGAAATTGATTTGGGAAACTGAGAATTGGGGTTAATGTGTTAAAGTGTTGCATTCGAGGGGTGAGAGTGTGAAATGTGCCTAGTGTGTATATAACACGTGTGTGTGTATGTGTGTGTGTATAGGAATAAATTTCCCCCTTTCCTCACTCCCTCTCTCCCATCCATCTCTCTATCTCTCGGCTCCCTCACTCTCTCTTGCTCCCACTCAACTCAAAACCCAACCAAAGCAACCTTCAATCCTTCACGTTTTGCAGCCCGTATTGCATTGGTTTGAGCTCGGTGGAGGCGTATCCCTTTTGATTTTAAGGTTTGGAGCTAGGGCTTGGGGGATCCTTGGTTTTTGTTTTTCAATTTTGAGGTAAGGAGTTCTAACTTGCAATATATGTTTATGACTTGTTTTCCTTGCCTTGATTTGTGCCTTTGGTTGTTGTTGATGTTGTTGTGGTTGTTGATGTGTTGAATCCCAAGAAAACTTGTAGAAAATCTGCTCAAACAGAGCTGGTATCGATACCATTTGCTCAGGTATCGATACCTTTGTGTTCCAAAACCCAGAAAATCACTTGTTATCGATACCATTTGCCCTTGTTATCGATACCCTTGCATCTGGAGTGATTTTTGGTCAAATGGTATCGATACCATTTTCCTTGGTATCGATACCTGTTGCTTATCTCCAGCTTTTTCTGTTTTGCTTTGTATTTCACCGTTTTGGTTTCCAATCACTTCCAACCTACTCTAACACTTCCCGAATGATTCCTTAACTCGATTACTCATAATTAAAGACCTCATTGAATGTCTCCATAACTTTAATGCTTAATTGGACATGATCTCACGAAAATCACATTGTATATCACAATTGCGTTTGAATGGTATTATCATGACGGTAAAAGGATTTTGAAGCTTTACGGACACGACGTGAATATTCAGGACTCATCGACGGGTGAGTGCCTGGCAGAGGACATCGAGGTCATTTAATTGGCCCGACAAGAGCTATATGCTCGTATTTGATACTTCAGAACATCCCTATGGGTAAGGTGTCTGACAGAGGACATCGGGATCCTTTAACTAGCCCGGCAAGAGCTTTGGCTCAAGACACTTATATGAGACACATATGGACACATGGTGTTTTCAAAGGTTACTCAACAAGGACTTCGGTTGGTTTTGTAATCGAAATGTTGGATTGTTGGTTATCGCTACCGTTTGTTCTTCGAATCTCATGTCATCGTTCCTCATGTGGTCATCCCCACATTTCATATGCATACATTGTTCAATTAGAGCTTTCTACTGGGCTAGTGTAGCTCAAACCTTACATTATGTTTCAGGTACTAACCCAGGCAGTAGCTTCATGTTTGGAGTGCATGGATGTGGACATTCTTTGAAAGCTAACATTGAAGAAGTTACTTTGTCATCTTGTAAATTTATTTTTGGAAGATGTCTTTGTAACTCTGTTTGTAAATCTTTGATTAAGGAATATTGTAAGCTTGTAACTCTCTTTTGACATTCGGTAATCTTTGATTAAGGAATATTGTAAGCTTGTAACTCTCTTTTGACATTCGGTAATTATGTTGATTTGGGCCTTGGAGCCAAAGATGTAATCTTATGAAAATTATTGAATATTGAAACGTAACTATGGAGATGGAAATGTTATACTCTTTTGGGGTATCGTACGGATTATTGTGAGATTTTATCTATGGAAATTCTTTATATTTAGGTTGAAAATCGAGGGTGTGACACTTGGAAACCAACACCATTCATATTCAAGTAGCTTAACAATCACTAAAGTTCTCCATTTTCATTATGTCACATGTTTCGATTTTAATTCCGCGGATTAGGGACCCCGTGCGTCCCATTTCTGGCATCACACCATAAGGTGGATCTGTGGCTTTCTTGTGCACTTCCGGGCATTAAGGACCCCGTGCATCCCATTTCTAGCATCACACCATAAGGTGGATCCGTGGCTTTCTTTGTATTCGTTTTATTGTTCTGAACTATGTTTTCCCTCTCACATTACTTAATAATATCATGCTCAATATATACCAAATCCGTATCGTTCATATTAACATGCCACAATGTCCATATAATTATTCTAATGTATAGACAACAATGAGATACCATACTCATAGGATTCAACACATTTCTTTGTACCACGAGAGTTCAAGGAGATAGATTGAGCAACAAATCATTTGAAGTACGAACAATGAAGTATAGAGGTGGTTTGGATGTGATTAGAGAGGGTTAAAAGTGATTGGGGGTCAAAACAATCGAAGTGGGATTAGGAGGGGCAAAACTGTCCCTAAGGGTCTTGATATCGATACAACACTAGAGTTGGATCGATACAACACTCTCTATCCAAAATCATAAATTTATAGTATCGATACAACTCTTAATGTTGTATCAATACCACAGAGTTTTGAGTAGCGATTCAGCAAAAAAATAAAAGCAAGCACGACAATGAAACCCAACGATCTAAGGCACGATCAAGGCACAAAAATCGCTCATAAACACATAGAATGAGCAAGAAATCCCTACCTTAAGGTTAGAAGTTTCAATCACAAGATCAAACAAGCAAGCCCTAGCTTTCCAAGCTCCAAATCCTCCAAGAATGAGTTCTAGCACGAACCCACGCGATCCAAGGCTCAAATCACGCATAGGAGATGGATTGAAGGTCGATATGTGAAGGTTTGGATGTTGAGTTGTGGGTGTTGAGCTCAATAGAGCGAGAGAGAGCGAGAGAGAGAGAGATGAGAGTAAAAGAGATGGGAGTTTGATCTCCTACAACACATGCACACCTTATATACTAGCATAAACACAAATCACACTTGCACCATTTCATAATCATTCTATCACTTTAGTCCCAAATCACATAAGCACTATTATTTCACGTTTCTTTCTCAATAATCATGCACTTATAAAGCATTAACATTAATAGAATAAATACGAGTCTCTATAAGGATGATCACTTGTCAACAAGTGGTTGGGTGTTTACATTTGGTGGAGGAGCAATTTCTTGGGGATCAAAGAAACAAACCCTCATCGCAAATTCGACCTTGGCAGCCGAATTTGTGGCTTTAGCTTCTTGTGACAAAGAGGTGGAGTGGCTAAGAAATTCATTGCTAGAAATTCCAGTGTGGCCTAAGCCTATGCCACCTATATCTTTGCATTGTGATAATGAGGCAACTCTGTCATGAGCATATAACCAAGTGTACAATAGTAAGGCCAGACATATCGGACTTAGACATAACTATATTAGACAATTGATAACTAATGGGGTAATAACCATTGATTGTGTGAAGTCAAGTCAAAACTTGGTTGATCCTTTTACAAAAGGTCTTGCAAGAGATTTGGTGTGGAAAACATAAGAAGGGATGGGACTTTTGCTACTTAATTTAATCACTCTTGGTGGAAACTCGACTCAACTGATTGATGGTCTCAATCTCTTGAATTCAATGAGAAATTACACCATATATTGTGATTGTAAGCACTTGAAATGTTATTTTATTCATCCCAAGGTAGAGTGCTTGGTACTTGTAATGTGTAAACAAATGATGATGAACTGCTTAGTTCTTAATAGATTTTAGGTGCTATTGTTACAAGGGCACATGTAAGAATTTACCTATGTGAGTGTGGAAGTGGTGTCACTTTCTATAGGTCAAGGGAGACTTTAGAGCGCTCATAAAATTAAGATATTGACCCAAAGCCAACACACGAGTTGCCCAATTGGAACATCTGCGTTTTTTAAAGGATTGTGTGTGAGACATGTCCGATTAGTCCCAAGAGGACAGCTAGTTCAAAGATACGTCTACTACACGACCCTGACTAGCTTTGATGTGTTTTCACAAAATGAATGGTTGAAGTCGTGAGACACTATTCATGTATGTACAAGCCTTCTAAGAGAACCAAGAAAACTTCTTATTTCAAAAATGGTGGGGGATTGTTAGAGATTTTCAAAATACTCCACGGATTCCGGTTTGAGATTTTTGAAAAGGTATTAAGAGAGGTTTTTTGTGAAAGGTTGCAACACATTTTCTCATGAGATGTGATTTTATGTGAATGGTTATAACACCCATTAGTTTGGAATAAGTGTTTTGGAAGGGGTGTGTTTGTTGGAAAGGGATATGAACCATGGGGGTGCCTCCAAGAGGCATGATGCTTCTAATTAATTTTTTTCATGATAGGATGCCTATTAAGAAGCATGATTCCATTTAATTAAATGTCTTTAAGAGACATGATCCTTCTTAACTAGGGTCTTCAAAAGACATGACCCTTCCAAATGTGTGTTTACTAAAGACACAACCCATCACGTAAGGGTGCCTATAAATAGGCCATTGGTTAAGTCATTCCACACACCAAAACATTTCGTATTGGATTGCTCTCTATCTACACACTCTCTTCCTAGAATTTTAGGCATACTGATATTCTGTTATTCTACAGAAATAGAATATCAGTTCTTTGTTCTTTCGCATTTGTGTAGTAGATATTCTGTCTGTATGCGTTTGAGCAAACACAGATAAAAAGAACATAGAGTTCAGATTCATTTTATCTTGAAGACGGATTTGCTGTAACTCGGTGCACTGCATTTGGTGGGGGCCAATACTGCCTTTAGGATAGCGTTCTCCTAATGCGACTTGAGAATTATTTCTACTGTTCCAATTTTGAAGAGACGACCTCATCACATTCATTATTTTGAAGACCGGATCTTCAACAAATTTTGTCTTTACTCTCAAACCCTCTCTTCTTGTTAAAAAAAGAAAAGAGTTTTGAAAAGTCAAACAAAATTTAACTCACCAAACATGTCTATAGCAATGAACCTACTGGTTTTAAAACCAAAACAAAAACATAACAATTTTTTTTCCTTTCAATTATTCCGAAACTGATACGTAAAATTAAACAAAGTAAGCAATTGACAAGAAACTCATCCTCTGATCTGATCACAAAACCCAGTAGCCAAGATATTAGTCCACAGAATATATAAATATAATCTAAGAAATTATATAACCAGAATAATATAATAATGACTAATGCTAACTAGAAACAAAGCACTGACTGTAGGATTTCATAAGAAACCCTAAACCCAAGAACTCATGTCAAATCATTGAAGAAAATAATTATACCTGATGAGTACTTGCCACCATGGAGGTTGACAAAATAAAAAATTTATATAGGGTCCACTATAACGTGTTTGGAACTCATTAAGTTCACTTCTCAAGTTTATAACTCCTCTAGTCCACTAGTAATGTTTTGTAAAGTCTTAGATCCATTTTTCTTTAAAAAAGAATATATACAAGACAAAAATGCCCTCCCAGGATTTTAATCATATTCTCTCTCTCTCTCTCTCTCTCTCTCTCTCTCTCTCTCTCTCCAACGACCACCCCTGCTGTCCCACCCCCACTGCCACCATCACACCACCACATCTGCTACTGCCACCACCATCGCTCTGCCACCACCACCGTTGAGGATGAATATTTAAATACTCCTATTTAATAATTTTGGGATGTAAAAATACTTATGTTTACATCCTAAAATTTTTGGCCTCTATAGTAGCCCATTCAAGTATATTTTAGCATCTCAAATACTTATTTTTACATCTCATATGCTTATGTTTACATCTCAAATACTTATGTTTACATCTCAAAATTCTTTGCCTATATAGTTGCCTAGTCAAGTTTATTTTTACATCTTAAATACTTAATTTTGGGATGTAAACATAAGTATTTTTACATCCCAAACTTCTTTGAGTTTCAAACTTACGCTGCATAGATAACATTATGTTCATTGCTTCGCTCATCGGCTTCAATTATCATTAGTTGCGGCAACTAAAGAAGTAATATTTGTCAAAAATTTCTTCTCTTATGCAACTCTCGTAGTCAATATAATTGACTCCTCTCCTAAAAAAATGAAATTTAGAGGTATCCAAGCTACTGAAATTGCTGAAAAACTAGTTGTTGATGATGACAAGCTTGAGACTGGTAAAGGAAATAATCGAATTCGTACTTTGAAACGAGCTGGAGATACTCGATAGGGTTCTCATTTTGGATCTATTTCCAGTTTAATGAGTTTGTTTAGTTCAACTTGTTTAGTGTTAAAAGAGATCATCAATGACAAAGAGAGCACATCTACTCAGTGTGCAGAAACAGATGGAACTTTTGATGCCATTATCACTTTTGAATTTGTGTTCATCTTACATCTTATAAAGGAAACAATGGAGATAACTGATGACCTTTGTCAAGCTTTGCAGCGTAAATCTCAAGACATATTTAATGCAATGCATTTGGTAACCACAACTAAAGTGCTAATTCAAAAGTTTAGGGAAGGACGGGTTCTTTTGCTAGAGAAAGTCACTCTATTTTGTGAAGAACAGAACATGGGATAACTGTTCCAATTATGAGCTCTCCTCGTATAGGAGGTCGAGGTCGTGTTCGAAAAGATCCCATCACTATTGGGCATCATTTGCAGGTTACTATTTTTATGGGCACGATCGATTCTCAATTGCAAGAATTAAATACCAGATTTAAAGAAGATACAATAGAGTTGCTCATTCTTAGCACAGTTTTAGATCCTCGGGATGGCTACAAATCATTCAAAGTCGAAGACATTTGCAAGCTTGCTGAGAAATATTATCCTTGTGATTTCACAAAGGAAAAGAAACTACACTTGAAATTTCAATTGCAAAATTATGAGCTCTATATTTTCAAGCATCCGGAGTTTCAAAATCGGAGAACCATTTTAAAGTTATGTCAAGTGCTGAATACTCCCTCCGTCCCGATTTGTTTGTCCAATCTCGAGTTTCTAACTTATTAAGGAAATCAAATCAAATCCATTGATTTGAAAATCTACATAATTTGAGCCATTAGTTTTGAAATTAGACAATCAATTTGAGACATGTATAAGTCAAAAAGGGAACAAACAAATTGGGACGGAGAAAGTAAGACAAGAAAGTCTGCGATTTAACCTCTTGTTGATAAATTGATTCGTCTTATATTGACTTTGCCAGTTTCAACAGCTACGATGAAGCGTGCATTTTCAGCTACGAAACTTGTGAAGACTAGATTGTACAATAGAATTGAGGATGATTTTCTGGCAAGTTTCTTGATCACATACATTGAGAAGGACATAGTTAGAAGTTTTGACGCCAATTCTATCATTGATGCTTTTAATGACAAGAAAGAGCGTCGGACACAATTCAAGATGCCTCACTTTAGTAGATATAGATTACATTAAAGTTGGTCTTTTTTCGTACTCCATGTGCAAATAACAAACATCATTTATTATATTTTTTATTATGTTATTTTAATTTTTTCTAGAGTTGATGACTTTTAATATTGTAATGCATCTTTTTATATTTTTAGTATACATTTTGTCACTGCTAGGGTAAAATCCTAGTTCCGTCCCTGCTGGTAAGTTGTACCCACCAATGTACAATATAGAATCAATAAGACAAAGGTTAGATTCTCATAAGTTGGTAACATTAGTTACCATCAAATTCACCGAGGAATTCAAAACTGATGTTTATTATTAATTGTCACACCGTTGCCATGCAAACCGTATTACAGTAGGCAAACCGTATTATTGTAGGCATAATAGATCAATTGAATAAACTATATATTGATCCAAGCATTCAAACGGGAAGGAACGACTATAAGCGGTAATCCGAAATCCAGTCGAGATTCAACATATTGGAATTATTACTTGTTTCCAGAACAAGGAAAACCAAACCTTATATTTTCCTCAATAATCTGACATGATGCTCTGATACCACTTGTAGGATTTCACAAAAAACCCTAAACCCAAGAATTTATGTCAAAGCATTGAAGAAAATAATTATACCGAATGTCATTCTCTTGATCTTGACTTTAGTCTCTGTGGGCAACATGCCCCGAAAAATCTCCTGTGCGCAAACACGGGAGTATTTTGGGCAAATTGAGGAGCGCTGGCAAACAAGCGCTCAATTCAAAGTCGCCACTTGGGTTTGAAGGTCCGACACCCAAGGAACCGAACTTGAAACGCTTGCTACGTTGTTTTATTTGAAAAGGTGAAGGCACCAGTCCGTCATAACCATATCTGGGTTCGGAAGCCAGGTTACAAAAGGGGAAGGATTTTAAGGCACCCTTCTCGCCCAATCCAGAGATCGGTCTTTAATTAGGCATTTGCAAAAATATTTGCTATTCTATTTGATTTATCAATTCTTTAGCCATTTTGTCACGACCCAAATCTAGCAGATTTGAATATCGTGACCGGCCAGTGAGTCTGTCTCACCAAAGGCCTCTATTTACTCTCTTTTTGCTTTTGAAGAAATAACCACAACATTTACAAAAGCCTTCTCTAATAATCAACAATCACTTAGAGTGATTTATTCATTATGCTAATATCAATATAGGCTACACTCTTCTCTTATTCATTACATAACCATATAACCAGCATAATAATATTAGTACTCGGCCCATCTCTCTAATCCTGATTACCTGAAAAGAAAGATTTCAACAGCATAAGCCACTGCTTGTGTGAGATTATGAATTATCAGAGTTACATGACCTACCATGGAATATTTAAAATTCTTTTTATGATCAAATGAACACGAGGAACATAACTTCAGTTTTTCAAGGCTTGAACTGTAACCCAAAATCATAACTTCAGTTTTTCATGGAATGAACTGTAGCCAAAATCATAACTTCAGTTTTTCGTGGCTTAAGCTGTAACCAAAACAATTCTGTGTATAACATAACATAATAATATGATACCATCCAATAATTACCACCAGTATTGAGAGAGCGACCCCCAATGTGTATAAAGTGAATTGATCAATTCAATTGGACACCCGGCTGTGCCCCCTTTCTTTTCGCCCTTATAACACCGTTCCGACTTGTATCTTTACCGTCCCCTAAATTCCAAGGACATCGTTCGGATGTATTGATAATACTTTTTCATAAACTGTTCAAAACATCATAACTCTATGGTATATTTGCTACAAAAGAATTCAAATGTTAAATAAACATACTTTTGTAAGTCAAAAATATAAATTTTACGAAAATTCATGTAACAGGGATAATTCATAACTCATCTTTCGTTCCGTCCAACTTGGCTTATGATTAACTACTTCGAAGGACTCGTACCTAATTTTTTTCCTCTTCTTTCCTCCTCTTTTGTAACGACCCGGATTTTCGACCCAATTTTTTTTTATAAAAATATTAAAAGGTATCAATTAATTCTGAAAATAATACTTTCCTTATTTATTAATTAGTAGATAATTACAAAAAAAAATAAGTATTCTATCTAATTACCTCTTAAAAATTATTTTGTCATTGTATACATACATATAAATGCATGCATGCACGCCTATATTCTCCCTCACTCTCCTACTCAATCTCTACCTCCTCCATGACCCAAAATTCGTACGTAATTCGTCCATGTAAAAACCCGATACCGTTAGGACTCGTTTTAATTCGAAACTCATCCAATTCTCCTATATATATACACTACTCCGACCCTAGGGCACGCACATCACCCCACCACGTTCCACGGAGCCGGAGAGAGAAGAAAAACCCGAGAGAACCGAGCTTTAATCCATAGAATTTTAGAGAGAGAAAAAGAGAGAGAGAAAAGTGGGTTTCGAGGTTACGTTCGTCCGAGATCCAAATTGATCGTTTGAAGTATTTTCCTCAGTCCCAAGGATCACCGTAGATCAACCAATTCGGCCCCGAAGATCCCCGATCGAAGGAATTGAAGTCGTCTTCCCCAAATTCAAGTTTTCGATCGAAAATGAATTTAATCCAAACCAAGGTATTATAATTCAATCCGAGCCCTCCTCTAAGTATAAATATGTTTATTAGACATAACCCAACGTCCCCCGTGCCCCCATGCATGAAAAACCGAGAGAAAAACGAAAAAAAAACAAAGCAGTCAGCAACCTCGCGGCCGCAAGGTGCGGGTTCCCTCACCGCGAGAACCAGTCGCCCGGAGTTCGCGGCCGCGAACTCCGTTTTCCCCCAGCGCGCGTGTTTTTGTTTCCGTTTTGAATTGATCGTGCGACCTTTTAAACATCGTATTTGATCCCAAAATTTTTATCCTAGGTTGCCCATACTCTAAAGTTCATACCTTGTTAGTTTCATATTTTTTTTATTTAATCTTATATTTATTTAATTTTTAGTTGTAATTGTGTAATCGTTTGTGAACTAAAAATCAATGCGACCTTGTAAACTAATCTATAAATCCCCAAACTATTTTTCCTAGATTCCCAACTTGTTAAAGGTCATAACTTGCTGAGTTCGTGGTTAATTAACATTATTAGCTATTTATTTAATATTTAACTAAAGTTATAAACAAAAATTAATAACGACCTTATAAAAAATATTTTTAACATCGAAAATATTTTTCCTAAACTCCTGACAGTTCAAAGGTGAGATGTTATTAAAATAAAATTTTATTTATTTGATTTACTATTTATTATTATTTATGCATTGTTTCTTAATAAAAACACTTTAAAATATTACAAAAGACAGTAATAAATATGAATAATTTTATTTAGACTTTTTACAGTCCTATAATGATATTCTGTAAATAAAAATATATTTTCAATTATTTAATTATTTATTGTCTATTTATTCTTGTTTTGTCTATTAAATTAATCTTTTTATTCAAAATAATTCCATGAACATTCGAACCCAACTTTTAGCACTCGAACTTATTATAGAGGACCTTTAGGACTCTTATTAGGGTACGATAATTATTCTAATATTTCTACCTAATTAATGTATTTAATTGGTATTTAATTCGTCTAATTAATTGGTAATAATTAATAAAAGCCTAGAAAATTATTTTTTAAAACCTTATTAAATAATTCACACATTATTTAATAATTTTGTGGCCATACAAGATTAAGGACAACGGCCCAGTCATAAAAAGTTATGTGATTGCATTGCCTAATAATTATTTCGATCCGTCTATTATTCGTTTTCATTATTATTGAGATTGATATTGTGTTGATGCTTAATCTGAATATTAGATTGGACCCTAGAGACATGGGATGGTATACGAAATAGAAATCACTTAGACGATGCTAAGTAATGGATAAGTTGTGAAGTTTCTTTCTTTTAGAGGATTGTTTGCAGGCGTGATTATGAGATATGATGAGATTTGTGGTAAGAAAGTATACAGACGTTGTTATTGTTAAGTGAAAAAAAAAAAAACAAATGAAAGTCGTGGGCTAAAAGGACCTCGAGGGTGGCCTAACAGACCTCGTGTGATCGGGGTAGCCTGAGTAGGACTCGAGGGCAGCCTGAAAGACCCAATGTCGCTAGGGTGGCCAGCAGACCTCGGGGTGGCCTCGACAGACCTCGTGATCGGGGTAGACTGAGCAGGACCTTGAGGGCAGACTGATGGACCTAGAATTGTGAGAATGGCCAAACAGGACCTTAGGGGCAGCTGACAGACCTCAAGTATTGGGGACCTGAGCAGGACCTTGAGGGCAGACTGATGGACCTAGGATTGTGATTTGAAACTGGCGGGTAGTCCGGTAATATGATTTGAAGCTGGCGGGTAGTCGGTGATATGATTTGAAAGCGGCGGGTAGTCGGTGATGTCTGATGATTTAAAACGCAGAGTAAGCCGGAGATGATTTAAGACTAGCAGAGAAGCCCGGTGATGATATAAAACTTGGTAAAGTGAGCCCAAAGATGTTTTCGTTGATAAAACCTGGCGGTGGTCCATGACGCTTTATGTTGATAAAACCTGGCGATAGTCAGGTGTTTTCTGTTGATAAAACCTGGCGGTGGTCCAAATGATATTTTGTGATGTTAAAACCTGGCGGATGGTCTAGTGATGTTTTGTGATGATGTCCTGGCGAGAGTCCAGTGGAATAAATTGATGTCCTGGCGTGTGTCCAGTGGTGAATTGATAGACCGGCGTGTGTCCAGGGATGATTGTGATGTGGTATATAAGATAGGCGAACCCTAGTTATGATTCGGCATGATAAGCTAGCCCCCTTGTTGTAGTATTGTAACTTAGGTTATCTACGACAAAGGGAAGTGGAATTGATCTCATGGGACCGAGCATGGCTAGCGGTTGGGGAGGAAAGATCTCGTAGGAGATTTTAGATCACACGTTAGGCTAATGGATAGTAATGAATCAAGTTACGTGAAAAATCTCTGTTTTACTTATTCGCATCATGATTATCTTGTTTGCTTGCTAGCTGTAATGTAAGAGGGGTGGTTGGGTTGGATTATTCTATTGGGTGATTTATCACTCACGGATACGTCTGTATCCTGGCAAATCGATTGCTTCGGCGATCAATTTGCTAGAGGGCGCAGGATTCAATGGGGGAGATTCAACGATGATGCAGTTCGACACGGAACGAATATCAGTAACGAAGATCGAGGATGCTTAGGATTCGTATCAAGATTAGAGTCAGCTCTAAAGTTGGTGTATTTTGATTCCGTAAATCTATCTTGAGATTGTATTAGCAAAATCTTTATTTTGGAAAATTATATGTATTTAGCAATATTTTCTTTGGAAATTATTTTATTTTGCACCCGAAAAGTCGGGGCGTTACATCTTTTCTCTCTCTTTTTACCCCCTCTGTCTTTTCTAGTTGAGTGTCGTGAGTGTGGTGTGTATGATGTGTGGAAGGGAGGGGAGGAGCCTATTTATACTAAAGGAAGAAGAATCTAGATCATATCTAGAAAATCCTAATCATATTTTATATCTATATAATATGACAGGGAAGTGTTTGAATCCAAAAGACAACCAACACTCCAGATTTGTTCCCTCTATAAATCTAGATTGTTGGTTGTTCAAAATGGCAGCTTGGTAAATGCATTACATTTTTATGACAAAACTAGAGCACATTTATGGTGGAAGCGAGGGTCTTGGACTCTGTTTTTGAATTCGAAATTGAAACGGAAGATTACTTTACCAAAACTTCATATTAAGGTTATTCATATTAAGGTTAAGGTAATGTTAGTCAATACATAAATCACATCCCTCCTAATCTTATGGAATTTCCAATCTATTATCCCATTAAGGTAATTTTGTGATTGATCCTATAATCTTTAAATGCATATAGGTATCCACTGATTAAGAAGATTTACATCTAATCATTCCATCCTTAAATTATGAGATTTCTGATATCTTTTTCAAAATAAATGGAGAGAGAGATGGTTAGTTTATTCTTAGAGGCATTCAATGGGGAGATCATGTGCAACCAAAGTGAGTGTGATTATATATTTTTCTATCCTTTAGTAGTTTTTTTCAAGGATTTCTATGATTTTACTTTTTTTACCTATCCAAAATTTTCCATGGATTTCTATGATTTTAGTCGTTACAGATTTGCTGAAGTTCTTCTAAGCGTGCCAACAACAAACCAAGGTAATGGCATGAATTTAATCTATTGTAATGTTTGCTTGGTGTATGATTTTATCCCTAATATTAATTTGATTTTTGCCTAATCTTAATTTGGTGCAAGCTTTTGTTAATTGGGAATGACTGGCCACAAGCCAGATTTATGATTTTTGGTGGGTCCTCATGCTTCTAATCTAATGACATTTGCGAACGGTTGAAATAACATAATCGTTTTCTCTATTATCTTTTTTTTTTTATGGGCCTTTCTCTATTATCTATTGGCAGATATCAATGTTTGGACTACCCTCTTCAAAAAGTTTTTTGAAACATAGATTGAATTGCTTGGTTATACTTATTAGTTCTTTGTTTTTGTTTTTTTAGTCCGGGGGCACAACGAAGGCAAGAAAAATGGTATAGAACCATATATTTTGTTATTTTATTATTATTTATGTATTTACCCAAAATTAGTATTGTTAGTTATAGTTAATGAAGTTTAAACATCTGTCAAATTCATAGAGTGTATGGCCATTGGCTAACACTCCACTTGCTATTATTGATCTTTTCAATTTTTTTTCCTTTTGTCTTTTTACAAATCTATGATTCAAAATACTTATTAAAGTCAGTCTTTTCCCCCCTTTTTGGTGAGTGAATTGAAGCGTTTAATGCTCATTCTCGCTTAATTACTGTTTAATCTCAAAAAATTTTAAAAAGGTTTTTTTTCTTAACAACAAACACCTCTGATTTACAATGTTTGGATGGGGTGCATTGCAAGGAGAATTTCTTTGAGCACGCATAAGATGGTTGCATTTGTAGTTGAAGCATGTAAAGTTGAAGGAGCAAATAGATAAACTCTTAATTTTTAATAATTTAATTGAGATACTCCCTCCGTCCCATAAAGAATGATAATTTTTGAAATCCGTGTCATTTTACATCGCTTATATCTTTCAATCTATAATGTTTTTCATGAGTTTGAAAACTTTGTATAATAGAATTAATCGATAGTTATCAAACAAGATGCATATTGCATATGTTTTGACATCCATATTGAAAGATATAAGGAGTTGAAATTGACACAGATATCAAAAATTGACATCCAATTTGGGACGGAGGGAGTATTTTTTATGTTGTAATTTAAAGTTTAAGTTTGAAAATCAGGTTAATTTGTTTCATGTTACACTTCAAAAACATTGAAACAGCCTCATTATGTATATTTTAGCGCATACGTATTGCCCACAATATGTGTAATATGGTTTCTCTTTTTTCTCACAATATTAATAAAAGAACCACCTCCTCCTTATATTTTGCAAAATTTGTGTCAAAAGTATAAGCACGACAGTGTTAAAATTTCATTCTATTTACATTATGAACCTTGACAGTTTAATGCAAAAGGGTTAAAAGTTAAAATTCATACATTAGGTTTGTATGGTCCATATGTAGTGTTTTACAAACTATTTTTGTGAGGAGACTTGTGAGAGGCAAAGATCATTTTCTTTTAGAAATTCGAAATACACATGTATCGTTGGTATTGAGATCCTTTTGCTGAACTCCCGTGCATAGCAAATGATAAAAAATGATTGGATTATGACAATGTAGGTGGGTGGGTGCATGAGAATCACACAAAGTTTCCCTGTTTTAGGCTAGAAGGTAGCGTCAGCGAGACATGAGTCTTACTATTGCTAGAGGCAGATGAGGATAGAGATTTGACTATGGTAAATTGGGATAGGGATTCAACAAACATCAACTATGGGTTAGAACCTAAAAGAGGTGAGAATGGTTTCGTGATTAAATTGAAGTTTGAATTACATGGGGATTTAATGTGCTTTTTTGGATTAGAGGATAGAGATCGATTGAACTTATTTGGGAGTAAGTTTGATTTTGTAATGGCTATGGTTTTATGATTTGTTGAACATCCAATTACGTTTACTTTTGGATGTAGAGAGTTTGGTATGTCATGTGTTTATGTGTGATTGACTATTGATGACCTGTTGAATCTTAGATTAGTCAATGTGCTCAACAATATCAATGAGCAATTGGTTTTTTTTTGGTGATAATAGTATGTGGGTGCATTCCTTTGGACATGATCACTTTGCTTCGTGTTGAATATTGAATTAGCCGTGCCTTCAGGCACGGGCATGCACTAGTAATCTAATAATATCTAGCAAAATCTTTACATAATCTAATAAAATCCAACAATCTTATCATATCTTGTAATATCTAGAATAATCTTGGGAATATTCTATTGTGCCAAGAATATCCTTAGAATATCTAGGATATCTAGAATTGTGCCCATTTGATACCTAGAACATTTCTTCTCTGGATTATTCTCCTTAAACCTCACAACCTTACGTCTCGGGATCGACTAGTGCCTCAAATTTAATGTTGCATTGCGCCGTTTGGGTTAATATCTAAAAATCTTTTTAAGAAAACATAGGAAATGAAAATTTTAATAAGCTCCAAGTCATATATATTTCCTAAATCCTAATAGTAAACAGTTCGTTAAATGTTAACTCCTTACTATTTTATTTTTACCTTTTTTTTTATCGTTTTAACTATATTTTTTAAAAGTTGGGATGTTACACATTTAGGGGCGGGAAACAATTTAATGGGGATTAAAACTGTAACATGTTTGCAAGATGTGATTGAATAGCATGAATATGCTTTGAAGCGATAAACATGGTAAAACAAGGTTCTGTCCAAAAGAGCAAACCCAGTGCATTGTTCCAAATTTGACATGCGCAAGAAGGAACTTGTCTGCACTGACCAAAGCCACTGCATGCAATTCTAACCTACGTGTGCAAAAACTAAACACGTGCGCGGGGGTTTGCTTTTCTCACAGCCTCTATTTTTATCCTCCTTTGAGCTTTGGAGGACCAGTGCATACCCAGGATAAACCAAGCAATATTTAGTATTTAAACTACACAGTTTAAAGGCTGAAAAGCCTAACAAATGAACAAAACACATCATAAATAATGTGGGGGACAAAACAGTGGCCAAATGCCAAGTCCCCATGCAAGAGCAGGACACTGAAAAATCATTGGATCAAGACCACCTACGCGCGCTGGTTGGGAACTTGTACGCGCCCATCCAAGCTATTTTTAGTACTTGTTCTCACATGACTAGGGTTCTGGGACAAGTCCAGATATACCCCAGTTGGTGTTCCAATAGAACAAAAATAAGTATTGAAGTACAAGCTAGCAGTTTTAACATAGGAAAGTAGTAAACTAGTTTTACATGCTCACAAGGATGATCTACAAAGAAAACAAGATAAAAGTACAAGGTCACTGACCCCACACAAATATGTGCGCACAGCCACGGAGTGGCGCGCGCAAGCTAAAGTTCGACGCCCGCAGGTCCCTCGTTCGCACAGTTTTTGAAACCTGGTAGCCTTAGGGCCAAGACTGGTATTGATTACCAACCTTGACTCTGCCCGCCACCCTCAGGGATCAGAACAGAGTAATACAAATATGTTATACATTTGGTTCTGGGGCTTGAAAGATGTTTGAGTTTTGAGTTGAGGTTTGAAAGATAGTTGTGTGTTGGATGGTTGTATGCTTGTAACCCTTTTTTTTCTACCCTTTGGAGGGGGGGGGTATATATAGGGCAAAATCCCTCCTTTGATGGAAACCCTCTATTAAAGAAAATCTTCCATAAATGAAAACCTTTTAGAAATGGAAAGTATAAGGTCGGCTGCAACTTTAACCAGCGTGTGGGAAGGAAAACCAACGCACGCAGAAAGGAAACTGGCATGCGCTAGTAGGATTCAGGAAGATTTTAAAGGGTTCCAAACGCTCAAAGCTCAACTACTTATCATTCCCGGGGTGTTTTTAATCCATTTCATCATCGGGAAAACAAAAACCAAAAATAAAGAAAAGCAATCTGAAAAATCCAGATTGGAGTGTCTACAATCTCACACACGATGGGATGATATGAGAAAAGAGGCTGGGGTTTAGAGTGGGGACCTTGACCACCTATTTATTAGCCCTGGTTCCATCATAGCCCATCATAATAGATGGAACAACATTAGGCCCTTTAATTGGTCTCTACATATAAAAATAAGTCTGCACCACTTAAACGCACGTGACAGGACCCAAATACGTGCTAATAGAGATGTGTCTATTATTACCCGGTCACATTAATTGAACGATCACAACTTAATGGGTAATATCAACATTACTCAAGCCTTATTCGACAACATACAATGTTTAATTTTATGATATATGTAGGTTCACCAACAAAAAATTGCTAACACTGACTTTATACATTTTTGGAATGGAGAAAAAACCCACCGACTAGGAGTCAAAAAATTGGATCTGGAGTCCCTGCAGTGAGATGAAATCACTGCAGGTCGCAACCCCCCCAAACGACGTCGTTTTGGGGGGTTTTTGGCCAATTAAGAGATGCAACAAAACTACGTTGTTTTGAGATCCCTAATCCCCTCAAATATGCCGCCCAAAACTCTCCCAAATATTTACGATGACCATGGAAATGGCAACTATGGACGACAATAGCCAAAATAGCCGTGCAACTCGATCCCTGCTGCTCCTCCATTGCCGTTGCCAAAAGACACCGCCTCGTCATCTTTGTCACCGCCCACAATCGTTGATGGTGCACCACCGACGCTGCTCACAACAGTTGATGGTCCACCTCCTACCTCTCCGAACCGATAAGATTATATCTACATTCTTTCAGTTTCGGTGGTTATTAGTATAATTTTTCCTCGCACAAAATATGAACCTGTTGAGTTGTCTTACTGGCATAGATTTATACTAATGTTATTTGTCAATACTGAGTTCATCTACTAGTATAGGGGACAAGCTAGCCCCGATCCATACTTACCATTTTGTATATTGATATAGTGTATCCTTTCGATTCTCGAAATGAACTCTGTCTTTTGGGTTGAAATTCCAGATTCGATTCTCGAAATGAACTCTGTCTTTTGGGTTGAAATTCCAGAAAAGATATTGGATCTAGAAAATCATTTTCTATTGAAAGTCAAAATAAAATATAGAGACGAATGATAAAGAATTTGATGATTTCCTGCAAGAGTGGCCAAACTAGAGGGTATTATGTTATACTTAGTTATGATTTATTCTTATACTATATATGTAAAAGCCTTGGGAGTGGGTTTTTTGACCTTTGGTTTGACTGCACTCCCTTGATTAATGATGCTTGTGGTCCCATATTCTTTTTGAAGCAAAAAAAATAAAGAGTTTTAGTTTGTAAGGTCTAACCATACTTGTAGACTATTAGTACTGCACAATTACTTATAGAATATGATTTTTAACCAATTAACCTTAATGTTTACGACTTTATGTTAAAATGGAAGGTGGTACTGGACTTGAGGAGACTATGAATGAGCTGTCCAAAGATTACTCTCTTTCTCTTGGAATGCAATTTGAATCGGAGGAGGATGCATATGAGTTTTACAATGATCATGCAAGAATTACGGGTTTTGGCATTAGAAGATGTTATTGCACAAACAGCAAAAAAGATGGTATAAAGATTAATCGGAAGTTTGTTTGTAGTAAGGAAGGCGAGAGAGAGAAGGATAATCGGTCCCTAGTGGTAGAACAACCTCGAAGGGAGACAAGAACTAAATGCATTGCGTTCATGTACATACGATTTAACCGACAGAAATCAAAATGGTCTATGACGAAGTTTGAAGAAAATCACAATCACATTTTGCATGATCCTACAACTTCTTTTTTGTTGCGCTCTCAAAGAAGGATATGTGAGCACAAGCTCTAAATATCGAGTTAGCCGTTGATAGCGGTTTATCGGTTAAGGCATCACATGATCTTATTAGTGCCCAATCTGGGGGGAGGGAAAACGTAGGGTTCACACTAAACGACCATAGAAGTTACTTGTGTGCAAGAAAACAGAGGAGCTTACAATATGGTGAAGCTGGGGCTTTGTTAGGATACTTTCAAACTCGAGCGGCTAAAAATCCTTCCTTTTTCTATGACGTTCAATTGGATATTGAGGAAAATATTACTAATATTTTTTGGATTGACCATGAGATGATCACAGATTATGGACTTTTCGGAGATGCTGTGTCTTTTGACACAACATTCCAAACAAATAAAGAGCGTCAGCCACTTGCTATATTCACCGGCTTTAACCATTTTAGAATGACGGCAATTTTTGGTGCGGCTCTTTTTTATGATGAAACTTCGGAATCTTTTGAATGGTTATTTAAGTCCTTCTTGCATGCAATGGGGGAAAAAAGCCCATGTCCATATTCACAGACCAAGATGCCGCAATGGCCAAGGCAATTTCAATTGTCATGCCCGACGTTACTCATGGATTGTGCACTTTTCACCTCAATCAAAATGCTTTGAAGCATTTAGGCCATTTGTTCAAGAATGATTCAGACTTTGGGAAAGAGCTCAATACTTGCATTTTTGGGTACGCGGATGAACAAGAGTTAGAAGAAGGTTGGGAAACTTTGATAAAAAAAAAAAATACAACTTGCAAGATAACATGTGGATGAAGAAAACTTGGGATATTAGAAGGAAGTGGGCACATGTACACATGAAGTGGTCGTTTACAACGGGAATGCGAAGCACCCAACTTAGTGAGAGCCTAAATGCAAAGATAAAGAAATTTGTGAAGTTTGATCATGACATTGTTCAATTTTTTACTCATTTTGATAGACTTGTTATGGAGTAGCGGGATAACGAAATTGATTCTATATTTAATTCTAGGGCAAAGCTACCAAAACAAAAGTTGAAAAAATCCCCCATGATAATTCAAGTTGCACAATTTTATACTCCTCCTCTATTTGACTTGTTCCACGATGAGGTTGACTTGTCCCTTTCTTGCAAAGTGAAACAACACCATGAGTTTGAAGGAGAATTCAAGTGTGTGATCGGCTTGCATGGAAAAAAGTCTTTGGAGAGCCAATGTGGAGGAAATACTGAGTTTTTTTGTGTCGGGTAGTGTTGAATTGGATGAGTTTGGGGATAATATTTGTCGAGAGGTTCATTGTACTTGTCGAAAATTTGAGAACTTTGGAATTCTTTGTGGTCATGCAATTAAAGGTCTTGATAGAATGAGTGTTATGGAAATTCCCGAAAGTTATATATTACGTCGATGGAGATTAGACGCAAAAGCTTGTGCATCTAAGGATAGCAAAGTTAGCATGGAGGAGGATGATCCTAAATTGGCAAAAGCAGCTCGTTATAGGAATCTTTGTCCCAAAATGGTAAAATTGTGTGCTCGATCGTGTGAATTGAAAGCTGCATATGAGTTTGTAGCCACCGGAGTGGCGGACATGTGTGCCAAAGTGGATAAAATGTTGCTTGAGGTGGGAGACTCTATTGATGAGGAAATTGAACAGTTAGAGGTGATTGATCCTAGGTTTCGAGGAGTCAATGGTTTGAAGAAGAAAGCCAAAGTTAACAAACGGAAGTGTAAGCGTTTGAAACCTTGGTAGGAGAAGAATGGAAAGAGAAAAAAGTTACTGCCACACCTACCGGTCTTTATCAGGAATTAACAAATGATGCTTAACTACTTTATTTCAAGTTCTTGTTTTTTACATTCTGTAAGAATAAGTTGTTAATTTTCTTGTGAATTAGGATGTTCCAATGCCCTATGTGCCCGAAATGATCAATTGCGAATTTAATTTGTCTTCCCAAACATCATTCCATCCACAAACTTTCGAGGTGTGTAAGACATCTATAATACATTCTTGGTTTGTAGTATAATTTCATTCTGTTTTATTTGCTGCAGCTTATATTCTTTTTATTTCTTTCAGGTGATGGGAGATGAGACATTCTTGCAAGATGATGAATTTTTTGAGTTGATTAGTGCTCTGCAACTATCCCGACAAAACTAGAATGTGAATGAAGAGGGAGACGCATTCGAGTTGGTTTTTGAAAAGGGAACATGCCGTCTTTGTTGAAAAATATTCGACTGAAAAGTGATGAAATATGTATTTTTGACTATCAATTTGTTGGTGGTGAAAAATGGTGTATTTTGACATTTTATCAATTTGTTGGTGGTGAAACATGATGTATTTTGACATTTTTAATCTGTTGTCAATATATAATTGTTGGCATTATTATGGTTTAGGAGCAATTATCACAGATTATGAGAAAGTTGTGAGATTTGGTTGAATTTAACGAGTGGAGTCTATTTTTTAATTTGGAGCAGCTTTGGGAGTTCTGGTAAAGGCCAAAATGCCCCAAAACGACGTCGTTTTGGGGCTGTGAACTGCAGTTTTCTTATCTCAAAATAGCGTAGTTTTGTTGCATCTCTTAATTGGCCAAAAACCCCCCAAAACGACGTGCGGCTTTGTTCGGTTCACAGTTTAGTTTTAGTTTTAGTTTTGTTTTCAATCATTACCCTATTTCTTTCTCCAATCATTACCCTATTTTTTCAATTATTACTTTCTCATCTCTCTCTATCTCTCTCCAATCATTACCCCTATTTTCAATCATTACTCTATTTCTCTCTCTACCCACTACCAAAACTAAACTAAACTAAACTAAACTCTCAATCAAACACAACCGTCGTTTTGGAGGCTGCAACCTGCAGTGATTTCATCTCACTGCAGGGACTCCAGATCCCAAAAAATTAACTAAAGAGTACTCCAAAAGTCTCTGTATCCACAGTCAGAGAAGTGTGGAAACGTGTTTAGCCCTTGAACGAAATTGAAATAGGACACAGCTATTTGCACCCACAAATTTGCTAAGCGTATCATGTATATAATATGGTACACACTTATATATACTATGGTACATATGATACGCTTAGGAAATAATGGGCTGCAAATAGCAGTGCCCATTGAAATATAAGCCCAGCCAGTAGATCATGTCAAAAGATGGAATAAGTCCAAAACTAAATAAAACAAACTTCCCAACTCCGCTGTTCGAAAACCAAGTTCCCAAATCTGTTTTCCTTTTTCCAATAAGTATTCGTAATGGAAAATTTCAAAACAGCCGAGCCGAAAACTACAACTAGAACGGAAATGGAACAAATTTGACAAGATCGATACAAATAAACGGATTGAACAATATAAACACAGGAACTATTAAGGAATGAATAGAAATCGCAAACCGAGACCCGTATTACACCACGGTGACCTTAAAACAAGTTCACCGCTTCACCGGTGTTGGAGGTTGTGTCGGTATTTGTCTTCCAGAGGGTTGACTCGGTTCCCACTCAACCGCCGGATCATTGCCGTAGAATGTCCGTCGAACGAACTTGTGTGTACTCTCTCTCGGAAGGAAGAACAATCTTGCAGAAGAAGAAGAGCTCTGGATTTTCGGTGTCTTGAAACAAAGGGAGAGGCTCTCATTACATAGCCGAGGAGGAGCCTTCTCATTGAATACAAGATTTCAATAGGGGGAGCCTACCCATTCAATAGAGCCAATTTAATATTTCATAGTGGATATAGGGAATTGAATTCGGGTAATTCAATTTCTGAAGGAAAAACAAACAGTTGCAGTTATTAATCCAGCGGTTAATTCCATGATCAAATAGTGGGTTTTATATCTTCTGGGCATTCTATCCAGTTTTAATCAGCTACGCACAACTGATTCTATAACTAGATCATCCAAATGCGAATGGTTCAGACCCAATAAAGCACAATCAAATTCCAAACCAATCTAGACTAGACCATAAGTCACAGACTTCAAACCACATGTTGCGGGCCCAGGAATCTTGAGTCCCGGCCCCGTTCTCATTGAGATGTTCGAGGACGGCGAGTGCGCGCACGTGGCACATTCTATCTCACTTATATATACCAGCTACATGACAAAGTACTGAACTGCTCATGAACAAACTAATGATTACAGCTTAATTATGCACGCAATTCATGAATCTCTCTTTGCTTGTATGTGGCTTTTTTGGGAATAAAATCACATGAGTCTAATAATGAGTCTACCGAGAGAATCTCATAACAAGACAAACTGCAGGTTTTTAAGAGCATCCTCATCGGGCTCGCCGAAGTACTCTGTTAAAATAGGGGAGAATTACTGAACAGTGGTCAAAGGGGCTAACAATTCTCAACTCATGGACCACTTTTCAGGGAATTCATCTAAATATGAGAAGTAGAAAAATAATTCCCAATACATGGAGAGGACCACCTAAAAAGACTATTATGCCCCTCATGAAAAAAGCCCTAAATCCCTAATTCCACCCATCGTTCTCATTTCAAAATCCACTCCCAATCCCATTCGTGCGCTGAAGAGGAAGAGAACAACAGAGGTAGGGTTCTTCGTCTTCGTCTACTGCTTGTGCTATCCTTAGACCTCTTCTCCTTTACTTCGATCTTCTTCCCTTTCTCACTTCATCTCTCTATTCCATTCCAGCAGCAGCATGTTTTGCTTCCCCGAGCGAGTTCATCGTCGTACGCAGTTAGTAAGATTTTGGATGATTCAATTTTTTTTTGCAACTTTCTCTTCTCTCTTTTCATCCCTATGTCTCTGTTTGTAAGCAACTTGATCTTTTCAGTATGTGTACTGAGTGGTCTGGTATAGGCAGAAGTTTGTTAGGTTTTGGGTTAGGTGTTCTCCTTTCTGTAGTGACGTGAAAACAACGATGCAAGCAAAATGGTTTCGAGGAATTTCTCAAATTTCGAAATAGAGCCCAGCCCCAATTTCCGACAGCAAACTGATAGGATTAATGAAACAATTTCATTACAAAGTAAACTACAATTTCTTTTAGCCAAAAATGCCTCTCTGAAAGATAGATTGAGGAGGTACCTATTTTGTCATGCATAACATGTGCTCGATAAATTGTTGAAGAGAAAGAAATAACCTATATGTTAGACGTAGGATATTGTGGGTGTTTCATAATCCAATCAGCAACGGGCAATGACCTTTATTTAGCTCACTGAATGATTGTCCCTTTACGAAGGTGTGTTGGTCTGAATGAAATGTGGTTCTTGTTCAAGTTATGTAACATGTTTTTTCCTGAAAAATATAATAGTTGGTCTTTAAGTTACCTAATGTTACTCTTTGTAAGAACTTTTGTTGCTCTCTATGTTTGAATGTATGCTCCTGAATTGTTGTCCCTTTACAAATTTGTGCAATGTATGTAATGTGGTTCTTATTCTTGTTCAAGTTATGTAACATGTTTTTTCTTGAAAATATAATAGGGGAAATTGCAAGACAGTGGCGTAAATAATGCCCAGGACATGGACTAGTTATTAGAAAATTCATGTAAATATGGGAAGGAGAAAATTATTTGCCAATACAAGGAGAGGTCACCTGAAAAGACTATTAGGTCCCTCATCAAAAAAACCCTACACCTCAAACCCACCCATCGTTCTCATTCAATTCTCCCAATTCCCATTCGTACGCACGACTCTAAAGCGGACGACGAGAAGAGAACAACCAGAGGTAGGGTTTCTTCTGCTTCTTGTATCTTTCGACCTCTTCTCATTCACCTCTTCTCTCTCTCACTTCATCTCTCTGTTTCATTGTAGCTTAATCTTTCCATTCCACCATTGAAGAAGCAGCATCTATTCTTGTGCCCTGTCGAGTTCGTCGTTACCCATCTGGTAAGATTTTGGGTGATTCAAGTTTTTTTTGCAGCTTTCTCTTCTCTCATTTCGTCCATGTGTCTCTGTTTGTAAGCAATTTGATTTTTTTCATTGTATGAGTGGCCTAGTTTTGGGTTAAGGCAGAAGTTGTTAACTTTTAAGTTAAGTTTTCTCCTTTCTATATTGATGTGAAAACAACGCAAGCAAACCATTTCAAGGGCCTTGACTCAATTATTTTTTCCATTGACAATGTCCTAGCACCATAATTCATTCTAACTAATGGAACAAATTAGGAACTTTCTAAGTCTAACAATGTGCAAGGCTCAGTAGTATGACTGCAGCAGAAAAAAATAATGTGTTGTCGTCCATAATTCGTTCTAACTCATGTAACATGTTTTTCCTGAAAAAAAAACAGTTGCTCTTTAAGTTACCTAATGTTACTCCTTGTAAGAACTTTTGTTGCTCTCTATGTAAGAATGTATGCCCCAGAAATGAAATTATGAGGCATACATTATATGTAATGCCAGTTTCTTTTTTTTATGACTTATCGCCTTGTGTAGTATTGAAATCCATGTTTATTTTGTGCGCCTCGAACTTTGAGGAACATTGGTGTTCTTTTTGGTGGAAGCGAGAATATTAAAATGATTTAAACATTGCTTAGGTTATTTTTTTTTAGACATTGCTTAGCCTTTACACACGAGTAGTTCCTCGATCGTCTGAAGAGCTATTGTTTGGCTACTTGGCGTCATCAGTTTTGTTCACTATAATTTAAAATATGATTCTGGATTATTTGAATGTGACTAAGAAACAAGGGGATGTTATAACAGAGAGGAACATGAACTTCTCTGCCTATATCCATGTAAGACAAAGTAGAAGGAAGCCTTCTCTATATCGCCCACTGTCTTTGGTCTCTGTTAATCTATTAGCTGAGTTTTGTACATAAATGCTTTCCAACTTTGGCTCAAGTCTAGTACGGCTTCCATTTTGTGTCTCTATCCCCAACTGTAGATAAGGTAACAAATGTTTTCGCTCTTGATGTTTGTTGTGCCTAGAGTTCTGAGAGTTGCTTTGTTACATGTTTTCTCTTTGTTGAAGTACGAACTTCTCTATATATTTTGGTTATAGTTTTGACACGAACGAAAGCCAAAATCTTCTTGTGAAAATCTGCAGCTTTCTTATGATGTGAAGAAGTTTGGTGTGGAGGTTGACGCTGCTCTTTGTCCAGGATTTGTCCAGGAGATTCTCTGGAGTGAGAGTGCCCGGAGTACTCTAATTTATCTTGCAGCTAGCTAATTATATACAAACAGTGACTTACAAAAAAACATGCTAAAATTTAGATACCTACGAGTATACCAAATACTACTATACTTGTGAAAGCCCGAGTTCCTGCTATGTCTTTTCTTTAATTCTTTACTTTCCATTAGAAGTCTTGTCTTCTTTAATCAGATTGGTCTTTTTCCTTTTCTTACTAGTGTCTCAAGTTCAAGACGGACCAAGCACAGGATACTAAGGAGATGGAGAAGCTCAACAATATATTCTTCACATTAATGTCTCATGGTCCTGAAGGTATCTTTGTTCTATGACCACATGCAAATTGAAGTTCGATACACGTACTTGTTTATGAACACACCACAACCCATAACGTGAACGGGTATGGTACGGCATGACACAAAGCACGGTTGGCACAATTGAAAACGGCATGGCTTGACACGATTGAAAGTGGCACGGCATGACATGACACAATTGACAAATGGCACGGCATGATACGACATGATTGACAAATGGCACGGCATGATACGACACGATTGGCAAAAGGCACGGCACGGCACAACACGATTGACAAACGGCACGACACAATTTGAGTAAATACTATAAACGAGCCGGCACAACATGAAGCACGGAGTTAAATGGGCCGAGCCAGCACGACACGACACGTTTGACACCTCTAATTTTGTGCATGGTTTACTCCTAAAAAAATGTGTTCATGAAGTTCATTTTTGGTCTTTGCTCCATGTTACTTTCAATCCCATTTGGTGTCGTTCTTCAGCTGGTAGCAACTTGGGGCTATTTAACCACTAGATTGATGTAAAAGCTTTTATTTTTTCTAGTCTAGTTGTAAATCATGTTGGTGATTTGTTGGAGGGCAGAAAAATATGTTTTGTTTATAGATGAACTGCTAGAATATGGTATCCTATTGCTGGAAATATAGAGATTTTGTTGCTTCAATTTGTTAAAACTGTGAAGTACAGGTCTTCAGTTCATTTAGTGTCTAGTTTTTTGATTGAATTAGAACCCAGAAATTAATTTTAAGTGTTATCTTCTAAGTCTGTTTCTTGTATTGTATGTAGGTCAATTGGTTGAAAGAGAAGATCGATAATTCATCACTTTTTGCTCGAGATGGAGATTATGATCTTGCTAGTGTTGGATGTTGGATCTCAATTGAAGTTTTTGCATTGATATCTCCTCTCTTTTTTTGTAGAGCCTCAATGCTCCTTTTTTGTATGAAGACATATAGCTGGGCAACTTTCCTCCTTGCAAATGTTGTTAGCAAGATGAAGGTTATAGCTAGCTAGCTACTTATATTTAGACTTAAGTGATGTAAGATGAAGTCTCCTACTGCATGGTTTTGTATGGAACAATATGTGAATATATGGGAGCTTCTTTATGGCAATTAATTGAACTTGACGATTGGTTTTGGTTGTTCTTTTTAGAGCTTTGCATAAGATGTGATGAATGCTTACAATTGTATATATGAAGTTGACAAGTTATAGCGGGCATAAACGCTATGGAATGTCCAAATTTTATTAATGTAGTTACTTATTCATAGCAGTTTTTGAATGTTATGGAAGGTCTCTTATTTATAGCAATCTTTAAATGCTATGGAATTAAGGTCCAATAGCTATAATAGCAGGGGCTAGTACAACACCCATTTAAACGCTATGTTTAACTTTTTATAGCGTGCTTTGCTCGTGTGGGATGTGTTAACAATAGCAGACAATGAACGCTATTGAAAGAAATGACTTTTAATTGCATCGGCTAATAAGGCGTTCTTCGGAACGCTATGAAAGGACTTATTTGTTGTAGTGTGTTTTTCCTGAAAATAAAATAGTTGCTCTTTAAGTTACCTAATGTTACTCCTCGTAAGAACTTTTGTTGCTCTTTATGTAAGAATGTATGCCCCAGACTGTTAAAGATACCTATATTTTAAATCACTGAATGGTTGTCCCTTTGTATGTTGGTTTGTATGAAATGTGGTTCTTGTTCAAGTCATAGAACATGTTTTACCTGAAAATAAAATAGTTGCTCTTTAAGTTAACTAATATACCTCCTTGTAAAAATTTTTGTTGCACTATATGTAAGAATGTATGGCTCAAACTGTTAAGGGCAGTGACCTATATTATAACTCACTGAATGGTTGTCCCTTTATAAAGGTGTGTTGGTCGATATGAAATGTGGTTCTTGTTAAAATCATGCAACATGTTTTTCCTAAAAATAAAATAGTTGCTCTTTAAGTTACCTAATGTTACTTCTTTTAAGAACTTTTGTTGCTCTCTATGTAAGAATGTATGCCCCAAACTGTTAAGGGCATTATGATAAGCCGTTTTGTGGTGGTTCTGACCTAGACAGCTTATTGATCAGTTATTTCATTCGCCATACTATTCACTCATCATTTTTGTACAGATAGCACCACGTGCACGCCAATATGGATATATCTTCCCATGTCTCTTCCCCTTTTACTTGTTTATTAAAAAGTTTCATTTTCCAAAAGATATTCAAAATTCTTCCCCTTTTAGAATTTTTAGTAGAGACCGGTTTTACCGGGCGAATGGGGTGCTTTTCAACAAAATCTTCTCCGTTCGTAATGTGGCTCCTGAACCCAAAGTCTCGACGTTTTCGCTAGAACAAAAACCTTTTCCAACCAGTTCTTGGTTTCTCGGATCATCCATCTCAAAAATCTGGGTGGCGACTCTTTGAGGGTGCGCCGGGCGAGGAGTCCACAAAAAACTTACCCATAAGGCAAATAAGTTGCTCTCTCTATGAAAATAAGTTGCTCTGTATATGAAAATAAGTTACACTATATACACGACAAGAGGGACCAGTGAAAGTTCATATCACCTTTATGTTTTCTTACGCGTGACACTTACTCTGTCAGTTCACTAATGTAGCTCCTTTTATGAACTTAAGTTGCCCCAGTAGGCAAATAAGTGCTTTCTCAATGAAAATAAATTGCTCTTTTGCCTTATCCTTAGTAACTTGTAATGCCCTTGGCCTTTATTTGTGCTTAGAGTTACTTGTGTGTTGCATTTTGGGTTAACCATGTAGGTTACTGACATAATTTATTTGTTAATTGGAGTTGAAGCATATGTTACCACATGTGACACATACACTTGCTGAATACATGCTTTGGATAATTTCTTTCAAGTACGATTTTTGTATTGGCAATGTATTACTTAGAGAGTTGAAGTGAGAGCTGAATACATGATTTGGATAATGTAGCATGACTCAATTTCAAAACTGTGTTGACTGCACCGGCACAAGTTAGGGAAGTGACCATAATTTAATGCTGGAGTGATGAAATCGCGAACTGATTTCTGATTTTGAAACTAAATTCGTAGACCTTAAATTTATGTCTAGTTTGAGCCGTAGTTATTCCTATGTCAACTAAGATTTAACATTCCAATTTAAGGAATTGCAGATTCTGGATTTCTTGCGTAATTGTCTTAAGAGGTTCAAGTGACACGTGAGACCGAGGTGAGTTACTCAATACCTAAATCACATGGTAATATACCTTCTGTTTCTGGTGAATCCTTACATGTAACCTGTGATGCTCGATATGGTAACCTATGATGCTCGTATCTGTTGAATCCATGTTTTGTCCCTTTTGTTATTGCTTATGAGAAAAATGTTAGGGTGGTCCTAATGCCACGAGTCATTCTTTTAATGCCACGACCACTTCTTTTGGTCCAACAAGTTTACCCCCATTTACTGGATTCAGCTTTTCTCCTGTTGGCCTACAGTCAAACTCCACGCAAACCCACAAACCCACTTCTTATCCCTAGACCCTCTGTGCTTATTAATTTCCTTATTCAATCGATTCAAAATTTTCAATCGTCCTCCACCACTTCTTTGATTGATTCGCTCCTGCTTTTGTGGCCATTCTTGGATCCAGTCGTCCAGATTCGAACTCTTCTCCCATAGGCAATCATATGTCATCAAGAACTTTTTCCAGTGGTGGAGGACGTCTTAGATCGCCGTCGCGGGTCTTGGGAATAGAATAAATTGTAGTGTGAGAAGAGGGAAAAATGAGAAAACTAGGTTCTGTTAAGCAATTTCCCCATTCATTCTTCCCTCTATGTACTTTCTGATTTTTTTAAGAAGAGGTTATGACTTTCTTATTAAATTAACGGAAGAGGTATTCTAGATTTCTTCATTGATGTCTGTTGTTTGAGCAAGATGTCTTGATTTTCTTTTTAAATAAAAGGAAGAAGTATTCTAGCTGCATTCGTACAAAGAGTTTGATCTTTGAGAGAGAGAGAGAGAGAGGGAGGTGGATTTGATGGGAAAAAGTGTTACAGGTAGAAAGCAAACAGGGTATGATGGTCAATGCACAGTAAATTTTGTGGCACTAGAAGAAAGTATCGTGGCATTATAATTTCCCAAAATGTTACTTCATATGGCCTTGGTGGAAATTCAATTCCACCGGCGCTTTATTTCAGCTTAACCCCTACGGATGGGCTGTGGTCATTATATAACTACTCTTACTTTATGGTAATGCATGGATTGTTGTACATAGGGTTATGAATTCTCGGTTAATTTAAGAATAACAAATTTGTAATTCTGTTCCAGGCAGCAACAAATGGTTGGAGTAGGTATCTTACTATTGGCAAAGCAGGGCACAACCACATGGTCGGGATGCCATTTGCTAATTGTTTCCACTTTATTGCTTGTACCAATATTAGCCCCTATCTCTCTTAAAAGTAATGCTGAGACTTACAGTGTAATGGTCATATGTTGAAACCATGGCAGTTAATACCTGACTTGTTTATCCTACGTATTCGTGGTTTTGTAGTGGATTTTAAGTAACATGAAAGCCTTCAATTCAATTCTGGTGGTGACAGGCCATATCAATGGTTCTTTGAATTTTGACTAACACCAAAGCTTTCAATATTACGTGGTTGCACAATATCTGATATGTTTCAAGAAGGTTTGGAGGGTGCCTTGGTTCTTAGCACCTCTTGATGCAGGGAAAAAACCCAAATGCAAACTGATTTGGCTACGGATTAAAGAAAAATGGGTTTGAATTCTTTGATTGGGGCCTTCTTTTTCTAGAATAAATTATTTTGTATGGAAATGGAAAACCAAACATTGTGCGCACTATTTTGTGGTATGGAATTGCAGTGTGCATGGACCTGCATATTCGAACAGGATTTATGTATATGGTATGCGAGGACCGAATAGGATATATTTGCATGGAATCCATTAGCCGAACAGAGTTTTTTTTAATGGAATCATGTAACCAAACAGGATTTCGAGCATATTCACTTGGTCTTGTTCATCTAACTTTGTCCTTGTCAGAAACATGAAGTGCTCCTTTTGAAAAAATTATATGGCCGGACCCTAAAAATAATGTAGTCGTTCAAAAATATTCACTTGCTCTTGTTCACCCACCTTTGTCCTTGTCAGAAACATGAAGTGCTACTTTTGAAAAAATTATATAGTTGGACCCTAAAAATAATGTAGTCGTTCAGAAATATTCACTTGCTCTTGTTCACCCAACTTTGTCCTTGTTACAAACATGAATGGTAGTTGTGGTGCTGAACTCCATAGTACATTTACTACTTTGACTATGAAATTATATAAAAGATGTCCTAATGTTAGTGAAGATTTATTGGTAGGGGTACATTTATGACAAGATTCACCGGCCTTCTTAGCTGGGCCCTTTTTAAAAGGCCAGGTGGAATAGGAGATGCCTCACATTTAATATTCCATATTCCACAGAGAGTTCTCACAACAAAAATGTACTCTTTCAATAATATTTACTTGCCTTATTATCAAAATAAGTTGCACCATATACACGACAAGGGGGCCAGTGAAAGATCAAATCAACTAAGTTACCTGTTTATATACACACTTGTTAGGCCATTAATGATGCATTCCAAACAATTACGATATGGATACAAGTTATGTAACTTGTATGTTTTTCTGAAAATATAAAAGTTGCTCTTTAAGTCACCTAATGTTACTCCTTGTATGAACTTTTGTTGCTCTCTATGTAAGAAAGTATGCCCTAGACTGTTAAGGGCATGTTTTCTCCTAAAAATATAATAGTTGCTCTTTAAGTAAACCAATGTTGCTCCTTGTATGAACCTTTGTTGCTCTCTATGTGAGAAAGTATGCTCTACACTGTTAAGGGTAGTCAACCATGTTTTAACTCACTCAATGGTTGTCCCTTTACCCCTGTGTGTTGGTGTGTATGAAATGTGGTTCTTCTTCAAGTTATGTAACTTGTATTTTTCTGAAAATTTAAAAGTTGCTCTTTAAGTCACATAATGTTACTCCTTGTATGAACTTTTGTTGCTCTCTATGTAAGAAAGTATGCCCTATACTGTTAAGGGTATGTTTTCTCCTGAAAATATAATAGTTGCTCTTTAAGTCAACCAATGTTGCTCCTTGTATGAACTTTTGTTGCTTTCTATGTAAGAAAGTATGCCCTAGACTTTTAAGGCTAGTCAACCATGTTTTAACTCACTCAATGGCTGTCCCTTTACCCCTGTGTGTTGGTGTGTATGAAATGTGGTTCTCATTCAAGTTATCTAACTTGTATTTTTCTGAAAATATAAAAGTTGCTCTTTAAGTCACGTAATATTGCTCCTTGAATGACTTTTTGTTGCTCTCTATGTAAGAAAGTATGCCCTAGATTGTTAAGGGCATGTTTTCTCCTGAAAATATAATAGTTGCTCTTTAAGTCAACCAATGGTGCTCCTTGTATGAACCTTTGTTGCTCTCTATGTAAGAAAGTATGCTCTAGAATGTTAAGGGCAGTCAACCATGTTTTAACTCACTCAATGATTGTCCATTTACCCCTGTGTGTTGGTGTGTATGAAATGTCGTCCTCCTTCAAGTTATGTAACTTGTATTTTTTTGAAAATATAAAAGTTGCTCTTTAAGTTACATAATGTTATTCATTGTATGAACTTTTGTTGCTCTCTATGTAAGAAAGTATGCCCTAGACTGTTAAGGGTATGTTTTCTCCTGAAAATATAATAGTTGCTCTTTAAGTCAACCAATGTTGCTCCTTGTATGAACTTTTGTTGCTCTCTATGTAAGAAAGTATGCCCTACACTTTTAAGGGCAGTCACCCATGTTTTAACTCACTCAATGGCTGTCTATTTGCCCCTGTGTGTTGGTGTGTATGAAATGTGGTTCAAAAAGCAATTATCTAACTTGTATTTTTCTGAAAATATAATAGTTGCTCTTTAAGTCAACTAATGTTGGTCCTTGTATGAACTTTTGTTGCTCTCTATGCAAGAAAGTATGCTCTAGAGGGCAGTCCCCCCTGTTTTAACTCACTGAATGGCTGTCCCTTTACCCTTGTGTGTTGGTGTGTATGAAATGTGGTTCTCCTTCAACTCATATAACATGTTTTCTCCTAAAAATATAATAGTTGCTCTTTAAGTCCACTAATATTGCTCCTTGTATGAAATAAAGTTGTCCTTTGTGGAAATTAAATTGCTCTTTCTCCCGTCACAGTTGCACCTTATACACTCCAAGGGGGGCCAGTTAAAGTAGCTAAGCTAACGGTTTGTTGGCCACGTAGGCTATAACTACGAATGATCTTGAAACCCACAGGAATACTTCAATGATCTTGAAAGCCACAGGAAAGACACCATCTGGGAAGATGAACAAGATGGGGAGGGCATTTGAGCTTGCCTTCAGCAAGAAGAAAATTGAAGCAAAGAAAGAATTGGCTCCGACACTTTGACGTTTGACGTTTGAAGTTATTGTATTGTTTTGGTCGTTGCAACCTGGTAGTTACCTTCATTAGAAGGAGAAGCTCATCAAATACAGTGACTTTGTCAACAAGGAGCTTATACTATTTTCAATGGCAGATCTTCAGCAGTCAATACCTTGGATTACAAATGGTACGTACGTATACACTCCACATATTTTCTTACAAGATTCCTGTTCCCCAAGGATGATGACATCCTTTTTGACTACTTGAATGAAGATGGGAAATCTATTGAACTTGCTTGGTAAGTGTTTTGAGTAGTAGTATACAATTTATATTACGATGAAGTTGTTTGGTGTGTTGTATATTCATTTGCCATTTTCTAAAGGTACATGCCGATCATACCAATGGTAGTAGTTAATGGAAGTAAGGGAATTGGGACAGGATGGAGCTCCTATATCTGAATTATAGCCCAAGGGATATAATTGCTAATGTGAGACATTTATTTTAATGGTGAGCGAATGGCAGTTATTGATCCAACTGTACCAAATGGACAGCAACCAATGAATCCGGATAATTTTTTTTCTTTGGGTAATTTTGCTTGAAATAGAAAACAAGGTGAAGTGAATGTACAGCCTACAAGGGGCATGCCCTAGGAGGAAAAAAAAGAGAAAATCATAGATTGAAAAAATTGATCTAAGCCAAGTGCCTACATATATACATATGTGGCTACAATGAGAAGAGACCGATTGGGCCATAGTAGCAAACACCAATCTAACCCAATTAATACTAAGTACACCATACTAGGCAAATTAAAACCAACATGGAATCCACATGTTTCAATGCCACCTAACAAATGGGAGAGGAACACTGTCACGACCCAAACCATTCTGGTGGAATCTATGACCGGCCAGTGAAATAAAAATCACCCGAGGCCTTCACCTTCAGATATGTAAGTAAAACTTTACCAGAATACGAAGCATTAATTTTATTTAAATACTCCAGAGCTGATTTACGTGCAAATCAAGTATGTATTCGCCTAATGGCGTTAATTACAAACCTGTGGCCAGAGGGTGCCACCAAATGAAATTAAAACACACAAGTCTTACAATCCTTTATTACAAATACCAAATTCACTTTATTAAAAATAATGACAGTAACTGCAATCACCATAATACATCACTTGATAATAGAACCACCTTTAACCCCGATTCCCTGAAAGGGTTTCATAAAAACAAAACCAATTCAGTGAGAATTACGATATACCAAGGTTACATATTTCACATGGGAATAATATGCTTTTCAAATAAAACATAGTAATATCTCGAGAGAATTTATTCAATAACAAATTAAATGCAAGTTTTCAGGCTCGAAACTGCAAACCGTTACTATCGATTATACATCTTTAACGGGTGGAACACCGACAATTGTTTGGGGGAGCAACCCCGCCTTTTGGGAAATGATATCAAGTCCATAGGATACCCGACTATATCCTTTATCACTTTGGGCGCCAAATCATCACCTAGATGTTTCGATACAATAAATCATCTCATTCTCTGTCTTTTAAAATTCATCCCATATTCATCTTTGAAATATCAACTTCTCAAGTTATGCTTATTATGCATTAGGACACTTCCGTACAAGACGTCTATTTTCGCAACCTCATCTTTTTACATCGAAATATTCAATAAACGCAATTATAAAACATGTCATAAAATTTATGTAACCAGGGTATATTCGTAACTCACCTCAATAGCGTGAACCAAAGCTACCCCCGTACGGACGCTATTAATTCTCGTCGGGATCTGTTTCGGGTCACCAAAATCAATTCACCCATTTTAATACCCATTTGAAACAAACCCCATTTTCACAAAACTAACCAAACCCATTATGATATACATATACAAACAGATTCTTTTAGGAAGGGAGGGGACTTTATGTTTTACGTCAATGGTGATGATGGTTCATGGTGCTGTCAGTGACCATGGCAGTGGGAGGCATGACTGCCTTGTTTTCTTTTCCCTTTTTTTTTGTTAATAGTTGAGAAAGAAGAAGAGATTACCATGGAAAGGATGTGTCGGGGCGGGCCGCCGATCGTCGGAAAGGAGAGAGCCGAGGTGGAGAAGAAGGTGTTGGCAAGGGTAATTTCAAGTGGAAGGAGGAGAGAGTACAAGTGACTTTGAGAGAAAAGGGAGATGCAATTGCTGGTGAGTAAGCTATGCTGTTACGGAAAATGGTTTCTAAAATCAAGATTTTAGACAGTCTCCAGACAGAATTGAAGAAGGAAGACCCATCCCACTTATACTCCCAACCACTATATGTTTGTGATAACATTATTCAGAAGATAAGAACCCCCTTGAAAGATTTGTCATCTGCTAAGGAAATAATTCTACCGACAGTGTGGAACCGGTCCCCGACCGGTTGCGCGGTCCGGACCTCGTTTTCAGAAAAATATCAAAAATTATCCGTTGGCTAGAAAAATTATTCTAAAGTTAACTGCGGTGACGAAAATTTAAAATTAGAACCTAAAAAATTATAACTGGATTTTTTATTGATAAGAACGGGTTATCACAAACATATGCCAAATGAAGCGAAAAATAAAAGGTGAAGTTTTGCACTGGTTCGTATAATCAACAGGTGCCGGATAGCACAACACTGGTTGGCAGCAGCAGCTTGAAACGATCAGCATCAGGAGAAGCTACTTTGTGCAGCAAACATCGTCAGCAACAGAACTGTTCAGCTGCTGAACTGATATAGCAGCAGAAAACAACAGCATAGAACACTCCACAACCCCAGCAACATCAATACAGTAGCAGCAGGAGGAGATAACAGGCTGCTACTGTTCATTTAAGCAGCCAAAAGAGCAGCACAATACAATACGAAACAGCTGGAACATGAGCAGCACAACTGATATAGCACAAAAGTGATAGTCAGCAAACACGACAGATGAAAGCAAAATAGAGAGTGGTGGAAGCCCTAGGCTGATCAGCAACTAATCATATCACTACATTTAATTGGCAGCCAAAGGGATCCAAATTGAAGTATAAATCAAGTAATTACAACGAAAGAACTATAGTACGTAACACCGAAGCATTGGCACAGTGGACACATTTGATGCCCTATGAATCCGGGGTTAGTTACACTATCAGTGGAACTATAGAGGAAGTCAAGGACACCACAGTCAGGAATTAAGAGCTGCCAATCCGACGATGGATTGAAGATTACAAGGAATTTCTGGAATCAATTACAATGGGAAATGATAAAATCAAAGATACCTTATGTAGTCAAGGTATATAGATGCTGAAATTATAGATGCTGAAATTGGTTGCAGGATTACAGAGAGCATAATGATGACACCACTGTCCATTTTGAAGCCTGTGCACCTATGTAGCATGGACACTTCGTCGGACCTCACGTACCGACGTCGGACACTTCTCAGACACTGACACTCTCCGGACACGTGTTCGACACTTCTCCCGGAGTGTCCTGATTTTTTTCCAATATTTGGGTCCCGACACTCTACGGACCCTTTAGGGACACATCAGGGGTAAAAATGCA
Organism: Rhododendron molle; assembly: GCA_025413875.1. Taxonomy (NCBI): domain Eukaryota; kingdom Viridiplantae; phylum Streptophyta; class Magnoliopsida; order Ericales; family Ericaceae; genus Rhododendron; species Rhododendron molle. Next base: position 40,438,996 of record CM046389.1, on the reverse strand, counting down.
ATTATAAGGACTTTTAAAATGGATCAAAGTTTACACTTTAGGGACACTCTCTATGTTTGAATGTGTTCTCTCTTTCTTTCTATCTCTGATCAGATTTAGGGCTATCTGGTTATAGTATTATTGAACTTTTATCTTATTTGAATGTTTATATATATAACATGTCCCCAACGTGTCGTGTCCCCCATTCTCAGAAATTTTGCGTGTGGGGGCTGTGGGTTTCATGTCGTGTCCATGTCCATGCTACATAGTCATGCACTTAGCACAGGTCATCCCGTCTACACCAAACACCGCTGCTTGCTTGCACTTAACACAATGGCATCAGACAGAATTTGAGTGTAGAAAGTAGATATTGCCTATTCTCTCCCAATAAATGAGCAACTTAACTCAATGATTTAGAAGTACGCAATATCACTTCCAATAAATGAGCACCAAGCTAAGTAACAACCAATATTTTACATGCACTCATGTGCGAGTGTTGGGTAAAAGTTTGTGTTCAAGCGCATCAAGATTCATCTTATTTTCATCTCAAGACTCAAAGACAAGGGAACACTACAAAGTACTCATATTTCTAAATATAATTCATCAATTCTCTTAGGATTTTGTGTATAGAAGGTATCACAGGCCATTTTCATGCACAAGTATAAGAGTTTTATACATAGTTAAGCAGTAATCAAGAATACTAAACATATTTTGAAGAAGCACCTTACTTCGCTCCATTTCCTCCCAAGTGGAGGGGAAGAAATGGGACAAAGAAATGGTTACACTTTTTTTACCTCCTCACAACTCCTCCATACCCCTCCCTCCTTCCCCTCCTAAAAATCAACCTAAACACGCAACAACTATATTTTCACCTCTACCCCTTCACTACTCCTCCAAAGCCCGCATTCCAAACGAAGAGTAGAGTGTTCAAACCGCATACTTCATACATTCTGATGAGTCATGCAACATTGATAATGACTAACTAAAAAAGGTTGAACCCCTAAACAACATTCACAGTCCAATAATTTACAAGTTGTTTTGGTCAACTAATTGAAAGGGTCTCATATAGTCTCATACATAACCATCACATAAGCCAATTGAAGTACCTAAACAACAATCATATTCCCAATTTAGCACATAAGGCAACCAAATGAGCACTAAAATTACAAGATCACGCAAATTTTGGTTTTGAATCAATCAATAAAACCTGTCTTTTCGAAAGCAAGGGGATTTCGGAAGTTCAAACCTAGATAAACAAATGCAAAAAAAATTCATATAAAGACAAAAAATAAGTTAGCTAACTTTTCAAATTAGGACCTAATAATTCCTCTGAAAAGGTATGCAGGCGGTAACTGATTCCTCTGAGAAGCTGAAAACAAATTTGTTTTACTCTCACTCCAGTATTGATTGATCTATGCGCAAAATTTGTTACTCCAACAATGAATAATGGTTTATTCCTTCGGTCATTGGATGTTCTCGACCTATGCGCTATTCCCACCCCTACCCCCCACCCCCACAAGGAGTAATGGTTGATTCCTCTTTCTCTATAATCTGTTCCCCTTTCTTTTCCTCCCCCGTTTACCATGGATATTCTTTTCTTTTTATAGTCACTGTTAAGAGTCATACCACGGTTCCTTATAATTCATATTTCATATTTCATTTTACAATACAATAAAACTGCTGAAATATTAATGTTAAAAGCGTGGAGAGTTCCTACTGTTCTGCCTAGCCTTCTTTGAAGAAACATGTTCACCTCTTGCACATATGCTCATTGAAACATTACTACTGGCCACCCTTCAACCCACCACAGCAAAGCTCTTTCACCCCTGCACCTCATATTAAATCAACGTATTCTTTTTCTACGTTACACAAACTATTCAGTTAATAACCCAATCATATAATTAGTCCCCGTGAAGGACCACTTCTCATAACTCAGTTTTGGGGTTCTTTCTCTCGAAGCAAATCAAGTAAATCGAAAGCTAGAAAATCAGACATTATTCTAGCTATATGAGTGAAACATAATGAAAATAAAATAATCTCCATCCGCGCATGACCCATGAACACCAAATGTTGAACACAACTTTTTTTTTCCTACCCCTAGTAAGAACATCATTCTAAACGGCATAAAATTATGACTTCCAATCCCAAAACACAATATAGAGATTACTCACCCTTTTCCCCTTACAGAGGCTGCACATAGCTTCCAAACCGACGTATGTGACGATATGTAAACAAAAATTGAATAATAAAAACCATTTATTTTTATCACAACTAAAGGTATAAGTCAATACTTCTCAATCCAATTCCTAAAGGCTACAGGTATTCCTTCCTACCTCTGTCACCACACAATGACAGTTTTTAACAAAAACCAACTACTAACTGAAACTATCATCTATGTCATTTATATAGAGAGACAGAGAGTAATCTATTGCACAACCCATAAACAGGGATCATCTAATAGGGGAAACGTAATAGAGTGATTAAAGGGACCAATTAGACCGAAGCATGAGGGAAAGTTTCAACCTAAAAATGGTCCCAAATAATAGTAAGTACGTGAGATAAAATTGAAGTTGTGTAGGTCAAGAACTCTTTACCTTGGACGAGAATGGAATTCGAGGAAACGCTACCACAAACCCATTGAATAGCGCTGCCACAAACCCACTACCACAAAGCACTGCTCTATCGTCGTTAGTTGGAGGAATCAACGGAGCAACGAGATGGAGGGAGAGAGCAACACACACACACACAGAGGGGTTTCTCTGGTCGTTGTAGAGGAGGAGAGAGGGAGCAACGTAGTGAGAGAGATAGAGTAACGGACTGAGAGAGAGAGAGACGCTAGGGTTATAAAGGGATTTGGGTGGGAGCCTGGGAGGGTTTCACGCGTTGGTGGGAGATAAAAGGGGAACGACGTCGTGTAATTATATATACTACAAGAAAAATCACAATAGCTGACGAAACAAAAAATATTCGTCAGCAAAAATTATTATAGGTGACGGAAACATGTTATAGGTGACGAAAAAGTGACTTTCGGAGACAACCTATAGGTGGCAATCTTATTTTTCGTCACCTATAGTAACTTTTGGTGACAAAAATCTTGTTGTTTCGCCACCTATAGTAAAAATTCAATTTCGTCACCATTTTTTTCGTCAACTATTCTGATTTTTCTAGTAGTAAGGAGAAGGGGTATTTGTGTCCATGTCTATTTTGGATTCTATGTATTGGGAAATAATTTTCTCCTTCCCATGCATTTTGAATTCCTAAAAACTACTCCATCACTTGGGCAATATTTGCCCCACTGTCCACTGAATTGCAATTTCCCCATTTCTAAACATGGTTGTGCGAGTGGAAAAATAGTTCTTCAAAACTTGATCCTACCGAGAGTTGAACCACATCAATTCTAGACTTCGATAGTTGGACTACCACAAAGCCAACGCACACAATTCTACTTATACCACCAATACAAATGTAATTAATGATCTAGAAAAAATACAGAAACACTAACATTCATTTTTTTTTATTCTGGTTATATTTTTCTGAAAAAAATGTTCTCTTTCTATTGGATTGTGAGTATTTTTATTAATTTATGCTCGAAAAATGACCCATATGGCTAAATTTTCAGGATCCGGCACTGGACTTCTCTGTGCATAATTCTCTGAAGTAATTCATGCATTTTTATGTTCAAAATGTGCATAGCAGACTTGGGTTCACTCGAATCAAGGATTTATGGAGGGATTTACCAAGACAAAGGAAAATGATGAGCAAAACAAAGTAGGTCTTTACTTCATCTTTTCCTTTACAGCCACTATTCAAACTTTTCCTTACATTTGACCCAAATGATTAGAAATGGATAAATTTATATTTAACCACAAATTGACTAAAGGCAAGTAGTAAAATTGAAACCCACGAAATAGACTTGTCCGTCGTCTGTCCACCACAGATGACAAACCTTCTTCTATTGCCTTGTGGTTTAACAAGACCACAACCACAAAAAAATGGAAAAAGAATAATAATAGTCAATAGAAATGTGGATACATCGATATTGTACATACAAAACAATTACGGGTCCAGATCTCTCACCTTTTGTTCAAGCTCTCCACTTTTTCGTCAATTACCTATCCTCCGAACACCACCTTATTGATCCAATCGCACAGCTGCCAGCCATTATCCCACACAAAACACTAAATATTCAACAAAAACTACAAATTCACAAGAGAGAGGGAGAGGAGATTTAGTAGCTTTGAGTAGAAACTGAATTTATTGCAATCATAAACTGTTTGATCTTCTGAGTGTAAGATTTCAAAACCATGACAGGGTCGACTATAACTACGAATAGTATGTCAACGATTTAACCGCTTCACCATGTAGGATGGACAAGTATAAGAGAACATTTAGAACAATATTAACATAAACTTGTCACAAAATGGGCCACCATTAATTTGATCTTCAGAACCAAGGAGGAAAAGTAAGCACACAGAGTAACAAAGGTGATCTTAAAAAACTTCAACTCTACAGAAATTTCATTGCGAAATGTGCAATACTACATAACCAGAACAATGGCTGCAAATGAGGAGAGCCAAGAATGAGCCGAGCCAAGCCGAGCTTTACCATACTCGAGCTCGGCTCGCCTTAATTCTCAAGCTCCAGCTGCTCAAATCAAGCTCAAACAAGTAGGCTCGAGCTCGGCTTGCAAAAATTTTTTTAAACCTCCAACTCATCTCACATGGCTCGCCAAAGCTGGAGAGTAGCACTCGTGCATCACGTGCAAAGGAAATAAAGCTGAATACTTTGCTCCTACTAGTACCAATGGTTCTGAGTTATCATGACTTCCAATGCACGACTAATTTTTTTCCCCTCACATCATAAAACCCTTCCTCAAGACTTGTCCAACATCAGTAAAATATGCGCAAGGTGTGGCTGCCTGCGCTCTAAAACTACGCACTAGGTCTACTTACATGTGTAGCTGCCCAAGGACAAGATTGCCAAGACTAACATGTGGCATGTCAAACTCAAAAGTTATATCTACAAAAATATGTATGGGTATGTATATACATACACACACACAATAGCCTTCACATGCATACTTCCTTAACTAGGAAAAATGGGGATGTCAAACACTCAAGGTATGCTTGTGTTTTGAATTCAATGTCCACAGATTGTATATATGCGGACATCCGCAAAATGTCATTGATAAAACAATTTGCTTGGCCATTGTTTTCAACCCACATCGAGTTGAATTTCAAATTTTCATTGGAACATTGTATCGAACAGTTAGTAGGCAAATAACAACTCCGGTTAGAACTTTGCATGAGAGGTTTGTAGTTTTCAAGGATAAGCAGTAGGAAAATCAAAAAATTAAAGTAATGGTGACATTTTAAGAAAACCCACCGTTTACAAAACCAACCGTTCGTCTCCGTATGAAATGTAGAATCTTTGAACAGACGAGCAGAGCTGCCGTGGAAGTGTGAGGCTTTCTCACCGCAGATGGAGTGCATTTGTACTGAGCAACTCTTCAGACGATGGAGACCACAGAGGAGATGAAGGGGGAGCAAACCCTAAGAAGGAGGAGATGGCGTCTTCCGTCCTTCTGGAGCACAGACGATTTCAAATGGTTCAATTTGGGAATGGAAAAGGGGAAAACAGGAACGAAGATGGAGACACAAAGAACGACGTCGTCTTCGGGGAGAGGGGTAATTTTGTCCGTAGATGTTTTGATTTCCATGTCTTTTGAATAAATTTTCTCCTTCCCATCACTTTGGAATTCCAAAAAAGTGCTTCATGACTCGGACAATATTTGCCCCTTGTTCCACTGTCCTGCTATTTCCCCTTAAAATAGTGAGTGAGCGACTCGAAACCTCATCACAATCAGCTTCACTTTATTGTCCAAGAGAAGTAGCGGTGCTACAGGAAGTACTCGTCAAACCAAACGAGCAACTGTTCACTCGCTATTGTCCTTGTTGTACTGGATTAATTATCACTCCATAGTAACCACTTGGATGTGGTCGTCAAGATGACAAGTTGTTTACATCCTAAAATACGCCACCCAATAAGAAAATTACACGTGGAATCAAACAATGCTTTGGCCTATCAGAACATATCCCATTTTGGCCCGAGATACATGGAATCATAGGGTTAATGGCGATATTATTTTAGTACTAAACGGTATCGTTTTGATGGGAGACGGCAGCGTTTGAGTCCCAATTAAGGGTAATTAAGACGGTAATTAGGTTTAGCCGTGGATTACTTATTAAAACTCATCCAACGGTGATTGAATCTCCGTCTCATGGGGAATCAAGCAGGGAATCATTTAGAAGGAGTGATCATGTTCACGTTGCATAAAAAGAGGAAGCCCACGATCCAGAAAACAGCCATGATCGAGATTAGCAAACGTGGAGAGAAGAACTCTAGAGGAACCAGTTCAACAACCGTTAGACTCCACTCAGCCGAATTTCAAGGGATCATGGGCAGTTTCGAAAAGGAACATGTGCATCAATTGAAGACGTGGAGTTCAAGGCACACTCGGCGTCTATAAATAAGAGAAGAAGTTGAAGCTAGAGGCCCGACAAAAAAACTCATCCACCGACAACTCATACTCAATATGATTGCTCGAGGGATTTATCTTAGTTTAGGGCGTAGTTTAGTTTACTTTGTAAGTTGAAGACTTGTTTGCATGTAAGACTACTTTCGATTAAATTCAAGTTTCTTATTCCTTTCGGTCTTTCTCTTACCAGAGATTAGTCGTTTATAAGCCCTCTTCGATTAAATTCAGTGTGCTTATATTTCTGCTTAGTCTTAGGAAAATTCCAAGAGTGTTTGTGCACAAATTTGCCTTCGATTCGATTCAGGTTTGTTTGTGCTCGACCATCTCAATTGGTTGTAAGCTCTCTTCGATTAAATTCAGTGTGCTTATATTTGTTCCGTTGGTTTCAGTAAGGTCTTAAGAGTGTTTGTATACAAACTTACCTTCGATTAGATTCAGGTTCGTTTGTGTTCATTCATCTTTTTTGATTTGAGAAAAGCCAGCCCGTAGTCTTGGTTCGACATTTTTAAGGAAAAATCCTCTTAGTTGAGGTAATTGAACAGATAACACAGTTGCCTGATATAAATTAGTTGTTTCAAATCACATTGGAAAGAATAATTTCATTTGTGAAGTTAGTTCTTTTCTGGCACGCCCGCACACAATCTTTTCCTTTGATTGAACTAATTCACCCCCAAACACAAGTGGAATGAGAGTGGAACTACCCCAAGCACATGCTGGGGAGTTCAAATTCTGCTCGTGGATTGTACGTAGTCTTTGCGAACCAAATGTTGTGTATTGATTATTATCTGTTTAGCTTGCACTTTGTTGGAGCTATTGTGACAAACTATCCTCTCATGAATAGGGACAGGGACGGATTCAATGTAGGCACAAAAAGATCACGTAATCCCTTTATAAATTAATTAATAATAGATATGTCGCATTCTTACGCTTTCTTAATTATTTTTGGTCTTCACTCATTGTTGACGTTATGTTCCTATCAACAATCGTCCATAACTGGCTCCTCGATCTTGTATCCACGCTCTCATCGATCAAGGGTCACTGTTGGACGCCGGTAAATTTTTGTGGGGAAGGATTTTTGCTAATGAAAAAAATCAGTTTTTTGGGTTTTATCTTAAATATTAAAAAAAATATTAATGTAAAAGTATAAAAAAAAATTTACTTTTTTTATTCCTCTCTTCGAAATGAATCAATAGGGGTAAAAAAATTTGTCGCAAAATGAACAAATACAAAAAAAAAAAAAAATTGAATAGGAACAAAACGAAAAAACCCAAAAATTCCAAAAAGCCCCTAGCAGAACTTAGCCTTAGTAATAGCTGTTCAAGGTGAGTAGTGCGTTTGTCTTGTACGTAATTTCTTATACATACAATCATTTCAAAAAATTAAAAAATTTAACATTAATTAAATGGAGTGTTGTTAAGGAATGTGATTTTCCTGCCACCGTTGTTTCTATAGCTCAAACTGGAAAATAACTCAAAACGGTCGAGAAAATACTGACTTTTAGGAAGCTTTTTATATTCTGCATTTTAGCAATTACGTTAAGCTGCTAACACAAGAAAATATGAACTGGCAACAGGAGAAAAATAATTAACTCAAGAAAAAGCTTTATAATGGAATATAAATAATCAACTCCCTTTCTCTTGAAAATAATTAAACTCCGATCTCCAAGCCACCCAATTCGAATGGAAAGCATGACATCAAATGAGAACCTACTTCTTCAAGCTCACAAACTCGACTTTAACAACAACAACAACAAACTCTCAGGACTACTGGACTTTGACCAACAATTTTAACTTCAGGATTTCGAAATTAGTGAAAATGCACATAAACTAGCTCAGATAATTAGTTATGGGAAATTTATAGAAATGATCCTTCTAATTTCACCCGAATCTCATTTTCGTCCTCCAAGTATCAATTGCAACTCTTTTGACCTTCAAGTTTGGTTTTCGTATCAAGTTGGTCCAATTGATAACGTTTTGTCAGCCAAATAGGATAGAAAAAAACAAATTGACGGTAGATGTTATCAATTAAACCAACTTGGTACGAACTGCAACGTCCAAACTGCCATCAATTTGATTCTTACCGTCCAGTTTGGCTGACAAAAGTTATCAATTGGACTAATTTGGTACGAAAACTAAACTTAAAGGTCAAAAAAGTTGTAATTGATACTTTGAGGACGAAAATGAGACTCAGATGAAATTAGGAAGACCATTTATATAAATTTCCCATAAGTTATTCAAAAACAAAAACAAAAAAAAACTTTTATTATTAAATTAAATTAAATTTTTTGACCAAAAAAATGTGTTTAGATTGTAATCAAAGAAAGTGCCTTGTCTAGATGCTTGGCCTTGATTCCAATATACTCTTTAAGCGTCAAAGTCCGGTAAAGCGGGAGCCCAAGCCTCGAGAAAGGCCCGACAACCGAATCGGCCCGCGGCCCGTAAAAATAAGCAACCGATATCCGGTGCCGGGTCCGGGTCACCACTGCCCGATGACAAACCGTAGGAAATTTGCCATTGGACAAAATATGTAGCAAGTCACCAACATTAACCGTGAGGGCTCCGGAAACCGAATGAACCGGGACCCACCCGAACCCGTCCCGAAAAGTTTGGAGCCCGTTTGTTTCGCAGTGGTGGAGGATGGTGAGGAGGAGGGAGTCGGTGTGTGGGGCGAGACCGATGGTTCGGGTCGGGTCGGGGCATGCCGGGTAGGAGTTGAGCTGGAGGGCGTTGGATTCGGAGTCGTAAACCGCGGCGGCCCAGTTCTTTTCGGGTTCGGATAGATCCAGTGAGCTGAGGATTGTGAGGAAGAGGTTGTGGGCAAGGGTTTTCATGTGTTTTTGGTATTTGTCCATTGCATCACTGCATCCACGGAAACAAACACAAAATGTTAGAATGAATCACCAGAGATATTGTGCAAATCCAACAAGGGCATGATCTTATTAGATTTGCACAATATCTGAAAAAATGAATTTAATCAGATAAAGATCGACAAATGATCGCAAGACATTGACCATGAGATAAATGGGTTCTCATTTCAATGTGTGGTAACCATTTTTTAATGATAAATGTGTGAATGGACTACTTTTCATTTCAATGTGTGTCATATGCTATAATTGCTCCCCTTAGGTAAGGACTACTTTTTGACTTACATTATCATCCTTTTTTCGTTGAAATTGAATTCTCTGCGGTTCTTAATTTGAAATGGACTAGACAATCTAAATGTAGAGTATTTATTTGATATAATCGCTGATTCGGACTTTCTTAGATACCGAAAGAGTTATGATCCGGTAAAAAGTATCTGAGCAAATTTGATCAATTAATTGCAGTAATGGACGCAAATAAATTGTCATGTCCAATCCAAGTACTGGACTAGATTCTCTCCGAACCCTTTCCCATTTGAGAAGACTGTACAAAAAGGATGGTGAGAGAACTAACTAAAAACGAACACATTTAAAAGCTTTGCTCGTTTTAGTCTATTTATCATAACGTTTTTAGATAATTAATTTTTTTTATTTTTTTGAAAATGTGCTCGTTTTAAATATTAAATATAAATTTTGGAAATATATTTGCCAACTTCTGTTGAGGCCTACTTTTGTGGGAGACTTTTTTCAATAGTATATAACTATAAACCACCCCAAACAATTAAGCACCGATTTGAGCTTTAACTTCTTTTTTTATTTTTTTTTCTTAATATTGTATACATTAGTAGGGGTTAACGGAGTGTTAGTATGTTAGTCCAAACCGCCCCTAGCGGGGCTCGAATCACGCCTCTACTGAGGGAGGTGTACCAACTGAGCCAAGAGCTCATTGGTTGAGCTTTAACTTCAAAAAATTCAGTTCATGAGATGAACCAAATGGAGCCGTTCTCTTCCCAAAATGTTGCTCCAAAATCTACAACCAAACCTAAGCCACGTACTACAGCCGTGAAGTTTGGCCTAATAGTTGTGTAGCGCTCTTTGGGGCATGAGGTCTAGGGTTCGACTCTTATGAACAGGAGATGATAAATTATACTAACAACTAACTAACATCCTATCGTCTAGCAAAAAAAAAAAAAAAACCCATAAGCCACGTGCTTTCTCATATTATGTACTTGCATGAAACGTGCATGGGGACTTACCAGAAGCCTTTATAGCCATGAGGCCAAAGAACCCTGGCATGATCCACTGAAGAACCCATGACAGTGAACCCTTCATGCCACATTAAATTGGGGAAAAAAGGCGTGATCCGAGCACAACCGTATCCCGTGGCTCCACCAGGTGACCGCAACACCTTCCTCTTCTGTTCGACCGGGAGAGAGAAGAGGCATCGGGCTTCGTACTCCACATCCTGCAACAGGCTAGAAGGAAGCCCATGGTTGGTGACTTGAAAAATCCCCCACGTCTGGCACGCACGGCCGATTTTATCTGCGATATTGGGATCCTTGAGATCCACGATGGGTATGGAAAGGTTTTCGTTGGAAGGGGATACCCGGAAGTTGTAGGATTCCGGCCATACGTGCGACTCCGGTACCGCTCGGAGAGAGGGGAAGTCGAGGGGGATAAGATGGTGGAGTTGGACAGGGTCGTTCTTGTAGGCATCTAAGAGAGTACTCATTTGGGGTGTTGAGAGTGAGACCAAAGACAGAATGGAAAGCTTTATAGAAATCTTGGGTAGTAGTTATACAATGAAACAAGTTAACCATTTATACAGAGGGAAAATGACTTGCTGCTGCACTTGCAAACAAGATTTTTGTCCACCCCAAAAAATAAAAACACTCATTTGAAAATGATGTGTGAAAATGATAGACGCCCTAATATTGTGAGTCATAATTGTGAACGTGGCGAAGTCAGAATTCAAATTCGAGAAGAGTCAAATTAGAAAAGTGATTTTTTTTTTTAAGATGATATATATCTGTAAATTAGATATAGACTATCTGATTTATGATAATCAGATCAACTTAAGCATTCATAGGCTATCACCTTGTTTAACTCCGCGGAGACTGACCATAATAGTTACGAATAACATGAGGGAGATTTCGAACATGATGAGTTATAGAAATGAAGAAATTCCTAAATTTCAAGCCTTGACCACACTATCCCGGATCATGACTCAAATCTCTACCGGTGTGGCAACCACGTCATCAAGTCTGGCCTCTTCTCTTGTCTTGCTCTCTTCAGCCAAAGGGTTCCTAATCAGTGATTAAGCCCCTCCTAATATAATAATAGGATACCCAATTAATTATAAAATTTAAAAAAAAAAAAAGGGCATGTGAGTGTGGGTGGCTATTTGGAATGAGTGTTGTCTCCTAGCGATTTTGGAGCCTTTTGTGCCTTCTTGGCGATTGCTAGAAGAAGACAAAAACAGGAACAATTGTTAGGGAGAAGTTTCATTGGAGGACTCCATTTTTCTTTTCTTTTTTGAGGGTCAAGGGTGTCGGGCCACCTTCGATTATTTCTTTTTTCGATTCGATCAAAAGTAGGTCATCAATGTCAGGACTAATAGATTTACAAAAATATTTCGCTCTTACAACCTGACCTCAATGGGTTGCCAACTTTCGAATGTCTATATTTACAGCTCATCCCGATTGCTCCTTGAGCTGCTCATGGGGTTGGAGGACTCCATCTTCTCCGTATGCCTTTCTGCACAAAGAGGACATGTTTTCTTTTCTGACCCCCTGAGGCACCGAATTTTCCATGCAAAATAAATCCAAGGGGAAAGTAAACTGCTGAAAATTAGAACCCAACTAAAATATGACACGTGGAGATGGAGTAGAAGTCTAAACTTATGACAGGAGAAATTTGATTCTCTATGCGCTTTTACCAACCCATTGAAAATTAACTTTTGGGCTTCACATGCCAAACAATTTTACTGGTTCAAGTTGAATTAAGCGGATATTTGATGTAGAAAGTTTGGTCCTGAACCAATTCCACGTGTTAGATTTACGGTTGATAAACGAGCTAGACGATCCAAGCTATTAATTTTTCAAACTTGGTTTGAAAGCTTAACACGTTTTAAAAGTATATATACTTATTCAAACTTAACTTGTTATGACATGAGCCGATTTATCAAATTTTAAACATACATTCGAGCTTAATTTGTTTATGTACCAAAGCAGTCTTAACGAGTGAAACACGAACTCTCAAACTTGAATAACTTGATGAGGTTATTTGCCGTTGTTCTACCATGGTAGTAGTATTTCTATGTGCTGGTTTTAAAGAGGAAAAAAAAAAAAACATCTAGATGTTTCTACTATCAATTGCCACACACAAAAAAAAAAAAAAAGGTGAATCATATATTGCTTGGTATTCTGGGGTGATAAATATATCCGAATTCTTCCACGATCGCAGGGTTGGCCCTGACTTTTTGAGAGTCTAGAGAGAAGATTTGAGGTAATGTCCTTTTTTTGTTAGACTATTTATAAGGGTACCAAAGAAGAAGAGACCCGTAAAAGTTAAAATTTTCAGAAACGTGAAACGGCCACATCTCGAACTTTAGATCAAGGCCAATTTTGCAACATTGGATGTACAGTTGTATTTTGACCGTAGATTTGAAAAGAGATACGTGGTTGGAGACAAGAAATTAAGGCAATGGACTGTCCATCATTTAAACAATGCCCAAGGCTATACTTGAATTTGTGTAGGATTTAAGCCTGGCAAAGAAAAGAAAACCACAAGAAGCCAATGAAATGGAAAACCCAAATTCCTGTATTTGGTTCTGAATCCTTTTTCTTTTCCCTAGGAAAATTCCTCCACAGATCCTTCGATCCAAACACAACCTAAGATGCCACCAGAAAAACTATTGAAAATAGATTCTCCTCATCCAGAACTAAAAGCACAAGGGATTTCAGAAGGTTCTAATCTAGTGGTGTTCTAGAAGTTTAATGAACTCTATACAAAGACAAGAAGAAAACAGAAAGGAGATGTTCAAGGTTCAGTTTAGCTAAGATTTAAAGTAGGTAAAACTAAAATTATGCCCTTTTAAAATTACGGCGATTCACGCCTCCCGTTTCTCTTCGATCCTCGATTCGGCGGCGTGAACAGAGGCTTTTTCATCTTTCATTAACCCGTTGCCTTGACGAATCCCTGCACCATATACTACGTAGTATCAGCAATAACAATAAATGCATTTTGATTACGAAAATGGATTGATGTGATTTCACCACTCAAGAATCATCTAATGAATCACAAATTCCATCCCAGTTCAAGAAAATCACAAATTCCATGCATCATAATTGCTAGTCACTTAGAATTAGTCCCCATGTTTTTTGAACGGATACTTCATAGTTTATGGTACTTCGATCATGTCAACAAATGGAGTTAATACTAGTACATATGTTTACCGAACCAGTGCTAACCTAGGAATTTTGTTTGGATGGTATGATAATCATGAAATAACGACGTAAAAAGACGTAGGAATAATGAATTCCCGTCGGTACTTGCTTGAAACAAAGCTTACATGTGTGTTTGTTGGTACTATCACAAGCAGATTACTCGTAAGTAGGAAAGATTAACGGCAGAAATTTGGAAGGTCTTGCACTAAAAAATGAACGTGGACTAGTATAATAATTAAGCATGTGTCTATGTCCATTCACATACAACTGAGAACAAAAAATACTTCCGAATAGATAGAGATCTAGTTTACTGTGGTCTATAATTTCATCAGCGTAGTTGGGGACGGGTAATCCAGTAACATGGGGATTGTTACTTATTGTGTTTTTGGAAAGGGCAGTACTGAAGGAGTTTTTCAATAATTTAGGTGGGTCGTGGCATTGTGCATTGCAAGGTTCATGGCAAACCTTGATGATGGTTATAATGAGGCTGTTTCTAATATCCAAAATGATTCCAATGTAAAAAGAAGTTAATAGGACTCATCCTCCAGAGTTCATTATCTGCAGAGTATTCTAATCCCGATTGACATGGTATGAAAGAAATCAACTGTCCCAGTTTCATGTAGTGAATTCAAACACCCCAAAAACACCAAGTACCCACAAAAACGAAAAAATACCATCAGCTTGTGGTTTGAAGGATAAGTTGATCACCTGAAGCTAGGGGGCCTGAGATTTGATCGCCGGTACCAAACCCATGACTGGAGGTACTCATATTGGATAACCTCCTTCGAAATTCATGCGGTGATGCGAAATTACTAGCCATTCCTGTTTCATTCTCTCCACCGGGTATGTAGCTTTCGCCAGGGGCTGGTGCAGATTTTGGGAGATATGTTGTAGACCAAGATCCTCCATTTGATCCAGCTAATGCCATTATCACATCTGCCTGAAGATAAGTTGTAGACCAAGATAAGTGGTAATGACGTTCAAATCATATGCGACAAAAGTTTTCCTGTCTCAATTTTTCAGTCAAAGACATTACATGTGCCAATATTGCTGATCAAACACATACACACAAAATAAAAAAAGATTAACTGTAGCAATATGAGTAAGAGAGGGGTAAAGAACTGGATAATTGGAGAATTATTATCTCTGACCGTTTGATGAGGGAGAACAATCCCGTGAGGTGGGATTAACCAATACCCTAGTGGAGGTCAGTGGCGTAGCAAGAAACAAAACCACTAGCGGAGGCACAATGAAGACACAAACTCATAAAAAGTGCAGCGGAGATCGGAAATTTACTCAACAAGTTGCGGCATCTTACCAATGCTATAAACCAATTAGGAAACTTCAGTAAATTGAAGTGGTAGAGTTTCCCAAAAATTTTTGTGGAGAAAGATGAATGTAAGAATTGAGAAGCTCTAACTCAATTAAATGCTGGCTAATTGTTCGCTGTGGCGGTCAAGCACCGGAAGCGAAACACCAGTGATGACTGCAAGCTCTGGCATGTTGTCCTGATGAATTCAAGATGGCTAAATCGCTGATGCTTGGAGCTCAGAGTGGAGGGTTTGTGTGCTTTCGTTTCGTGTAGTTCACAAACAAAAGAGGAACTTTTAGCATAGCTTAAAAATATGAGTTACTTTTAAAGCTGGTTGTCAAAATAAAACAAAGAACGAAAAACAAAATTCCAGTGAGGGCACATGCCCCCAATGGGCACAAGCTGGATCCGCAGCTGGTGGAGGTGGTAATATCTAGTTCCCAAATTAGTTCCACAATTCCACATATATGCGACAAGAGGAAAGTCCCACAATCAGCTTTTTTCATCAATTTTTTTTTTTTTTATAACTTTTTCCATCAAACAATGGACAACAGGAAGGTACCAAACATGACAAAAGCTAACACAGCATACAAGGAAAATGAGAAGGTGATGGCAAAGGCAGGCATCCAACATAATATTTCTCTTGATGGTCAATAAAATTCTAAAGCAGAAGCTGCGCAACAGAAT
This sequence comes from Rhododendron molle, assembly GCA_025413875.1. Lineage (NCBI taxonomy): Eukaryota > Viridiplantae > Streptophyta > Magnoliopsida > Ericales > Ericaceae > Rhododendron > Rhododendron molle. Next base: position 40,423,172 of record CM046389.1, on the reverse strand, counting down.
CCTTGGAGGATATCGACCAACAGGGAAGATATCATTCATGAAGAGTCTTCTCTCTACCCATCAAAAAACCGTCATTTTCTTTCTCCCCAAGTTATTCACATCGAACCAATGGATCCCATGTCTTCTCTTTTTTCCCCACAACCACGCCACTCCAACAAGGAATAATCTCTAGTATATTCCACAAGAGACCTAATAAACAACAAAAACAAGGGCCTCATCCCCCATAGCCACCCTAGAACAAGTGAACAAGTTGCATGTACAATAACAAAACATACAATGTGTCCATAGACTCCATACTACGGATTATCTGCCGATCTGTTGTTCAAATAAAGAGGTCAACGCTGGAAGAGGATTTATAAACTCCAAAGGCCTTTCCAAGAAAAGAAACAGTACTACAGAGGACAACAGAAGTTAAAACTTAAAATTCCCTGAGTTAGACGTATTCTACCTCATGAAGAATCTCCCTTATCTCTAATCCTGTCAAGTCATAGAATAAAGTGACAAGAGCCTCTACTTGCTCCAATTCCCAATCCTAGAACAAACACCTAAGGAAACATCCCAAAATAATTGACTACCCCCAAAATGCAAATAATCCTCCACTGTTGCATCCCTGTTCCCAGAATTCCAAAAAAGAGATGGGATGCCACCTCCACACCACCTATGCCTCAAAAATCTCAACCCCCTCCTAGACAAGTCACACTTGTCAACTTCCCAACTTGTTTCCCTCCAACACTGGTGGTGAATGATTTTCCTGCGCACGTGGAGGACACGTCAACAGCCAGATGCTTGTTAAAGAGATCATTTGACAAGGATAAATAACCTTTCCTATATGTCAGTGAAACCTTCCAAAGAAGTCCCCAGGCTACCCATTCTTTCCACTGTTGAATTTCATGAGAAGTGCCTGAAGTATCACTAGACCTTTCGAACAGGGAAGGTAAATTTCTGACACATATCCTACCTGCATCAAAAATAAAAAGTAGAACGCTGAAATACAACTACGTCAGCAACATCTATTTTCAAAAACCAACTGATTTGACGAAAACTTAGACAAAAATAAGTACCAAGTCTGTAATACTAAGGATATTTTCTCAAGAAAGTCAACTATGCTTTCTTGCCCCATCCCCAAAATCCCTTCTATTTCCTCTCTTGGAGATTTTTCAGACCATCAGCCTATGCAATGTGACATAAAAATCCTTTCCAAAAACCCTACACAATTGCATCAAGCACATTTTGCCTTCTTACATCTCCCTTTATCAGAATGCCATTGTCCCAGGATGGCTTCTCTTAGATAAATCTTTGCTAGCAACTGAGCTTTCACATCATATCCGTCGTAAAAGAGAGAGAGAGAGAGAGGAAAATCTTATCTTCTTGTACTTAAACTTGATATAAGTAAAGCCTTTGATAGGATAAATTGGAACTAGTTGCAACCCTTAAAAAGGTGGTCTTCTTTGACAGATGGGTTCACTTGCTACATCAGCAACTCAAGTTACTCAACTGTGTGTTTTTTCATCCTCATCAACGAAGCTCCATCCACTAAATTTCTCCCTCAAAAGGGCCTAAGGATCACCTCCAAATGGCGAAAGGCCCAAATGTTTCCATCTACTAAATCAGGGCAAGGTGATCCCCTTTCTCCAAGCACCACCTCCAAAAGGATCTAACTTTTCAAGAAGTAACGACACCTAATGCTCCTATAACGACACCTAATGCTCCTATAACGACACCTAATGCTCCTATACGAGCATCAATCGGTACAAGTCCACAACTATGATGTTTAAAAAGCAAAAAAAAAATTAATTCTAGCCTCAGGTACCGTCACAGGTCAGTATTCTTGGAGTAGTATCTATGGGGTGGCTCTATGTCACTTTCAGGGGGTTTATCTGAACCACTCAACTCTGATGATTTCCAATTATGCATCAGAAACTAAACTGGTCAGAAAAGCTATATAGCCAAGTGAAACCCTCAGGCTACTCCTGAGTAACCAAAAGACACTTGTGCAACTGCAGATTTTTAGCCCGATTACTTGTCAAAAAAAAAAAAAATTAGCCTGATGACCCTTCTGACTTCCGAGATGCATTGATAACCCCATGCCTTATCTCTCACCACTCATTTCAAGTTCAAGGGAGCATCCAAATACACATTTTAAGTCTATATACTCGTTAGTATGTATTAAGATTTGACACTATTACCATGTAAACAAATTACTATGCTTTAATGGGAGAGCAAGAGCAGAGAAAGATCAGTGCAGGTATTAAGAAGTTCCCCATATCTGTCTCCACAATCTCAAATTCTTGGAACGTCTGGTCATATCCGTCAAGAACAATGTATCAATGTTGATAATAATTAATAAAGCTATTATGCAATAATTCCAAAATATGAAAGCTCATCAAGAGCAATAATCTCTCACAAATGAGAACCAAACATAGTGAATAAAATTCATGTATTTGCATATTTCTATGGAACAACAGTATAGTTAAATTGCAATTGTCTTTCTCCTTTATGGTTCAAGAGTTTTGCTTTAAGTTTCTTGGTTTTTTTGGAAATGGACGATAATTATCATTGTGATGTGATTTTCTAATAAAAATTAGAAAACTGAAGTTATTATGCGTCACCACTGGTTAGATTTTCTGGAGCCGCCCCTGGTAGTATCTACCAACTCCATGGTTTGCAACTAATAGTTTCTTACACAACTAATCAAGGTGTTCTATAGCAACTAGAGGTGGCAATTTTCAACCCGACCCATGCCACCCATTGTAGGAAAATAGTGCGGAAAACAATAATGAAATTCACTAATTTTTGGAAATTACAAATTTAGGGATTTAGAACTTGAACATAAAATTACAGTAAATAGAACATGAACCGTAAAGGATCAAGAATTTGCAAACCGAGACCCATTTTGTACAACGCTGGCCTTAAGACAAATTCACTGCCTCAGCGGTGCTGGAGGTTGTGTCGGTGTTCGACTCCCAGGGTTAACTTGCTTACCACTCAACCGCCAGAGCACCGTCGTAGACTGCCCGTCGAATCAACTTGTGTCTGTACTCTCTCTCTCTCGGAAAGAACAATTGTGTTGCAAAAGAAGTAGTAGAGATGCTTTGGATTGTTTTCGGTGTGTTGAAACCAAAGGTAAAGGTCCCCTTATATAGCCGAAGGAGGAGCCTCTGCCATCAATACGACAATGAATACAAATATTCATGGAGGAGCCAATAATCAATAGGGGAATTGATTCCGCAATTCAATTCTAGAATAAAACTGTCACAGTTATTATTCCTAAAATTGAATACACAATCATGGGTAATAACTCTAGGTAATCAACCCAGCTTTGACCATCCAACCGTGCACTATTGTCGGTCCAAAACCCACTCTGAGAGACAATTTCTCATTCATCGCTCAATGGAATTTGTTCATTCTTTCACCGATTTAAACTCCTTAGCAAGGAGTATCTAAAACCCACTTGGGCCCCCCTCGTGCGGTGTGGGTCCCAACAAATTCTCTTTGGTTAAAATTCCATTTTTCCAACACCCATATCCGCCCACTTATTACTTGCCCATACCCACCCAAACTGTATTATGGGGCATAAATGGATAAAACCGCATTAACCAATGTATAAATGGGTTTAAAATGGGTTCAAAAATGGATTGGAGCATCGGTGAGCAAATACATAATACAAGGTCATTAAAAAAACTGAAAACGAAACTTAGCAAACACCAATCAGCAACAGCAGCAAAAGCGATGAGTCAATATTTGGTTTTTTGGATCGCGTGATTGTTGAACATCTAGATGTTAAATTCATCCCAATGATCGAGGAAATAAGCAAATCAATTCTACGATTCAGGAATACGAACCTAGAACAAAAGAATCATGTTGATTTGGCCCCACACTTGGGGAGATTGATAAACACTTTACAGACACCACCTGGTTCTCTATATTGTGGGTGCCAATGTTTAATAGAGGAGTACTACTTGATCATTTCTATTAATTTAAAGCCCCAATTCGAATTCTTTTTTTGTAGAAATATCTAATTGGCTAACTTTCCAAATTTCCATTACTAATCTTTTTTTTTTATAATTTCAGTCTAACCCAAAATTTACAACTTCCGTTCGATTTTTCTTTTTTCCTTTTTTACATCTATTTTTTTGTTTTTAATCCACTGCAATACTGCAATGAAGTTTTCAACCCCAACCATACATCATCATTTTCTGGTAATGACATAATTCATTTTCCCGTTACAGGGTTCAGCCAAAACAAGAGGGGGCCAGGTCGGGTTTGTAAGCTCCAAAGGCCGAGCTCGTTTTTGGTTGGCACTTTTGCATGTATTATTTTCTATCGAGTTGTATGTTTATTTTTATTCATTTCTAGAGTGTCTGTACTAGGTTGTGGAATGAAATCTCACAAGGGTGTATTTATTTTTTTGAGTGCGGTAGTTGTTAGTCAAGTGAAACAGGTGTATTCTTGACAGTTAGGAAGAAAAGGATTTTGCTCAAGCAAAACTACTCAAGCGACACAGGCTGTCTTGACACTTTTTAAAAAAAGGAGGATTTCACTCAAGCAAAATTAGTTTTGCTCAAGCAAAACAGGCGCGTGCTGGATTCTTTAAGCCTGCCTATAAATATCGATCTATTAGGTCATAAAACGCTACCAGCGTTGAAATAAAAGAAAGAGCTTATATGTCTCATATCCCAACACTTTTGGTGGCCAGGGTTTGTGCAACTCGAAGACCAGTGAAGGTTTTTCAATACCTTGTGCGAAACAATCATCTTCGACGGGTTTTTTACTTCAACACATTCAATCTCTACAAAAAGCCCTTTCGTGGAGTTCGGTTTGGAAGGCTTGAGGATTCAAGATTCGGCCATCATCCAGAGGTACGATGAACGTGGATTCGGCAAGTAAATCTTAGGAGTCGTGGTGAGGATACGCGACCACTGAGTAAGAACTACTAGTAATCGTACAATAGTTTTAGTGCATGATTCATTCCCATGGTTTTTTCCATTTAGGGTTTTCCACGTATATCTGGTGTTCTTTTGTTTATTGCTTCATGTTGTGTGATTGGGTTGATATATATATTGTGGGATATATTGATTGTGGGTTGATTATTGAAAAAGTTCGAAACATAGCAAATCTTTAAACTAGGCAGGCTAGGGTTTTATGGGTTTGACTTGAACCATATTCGACTCATGACCAATTTGAACCCGTCCGTTTGCCACTTCTAATAGCAACAATGAATCACTTCCTAAATATGATATGAGACTATCTTCAAAAGTGAGCTTCCAACCAAACAGCAAAACAAAGCATCAGTTGCACACCAAATCCATCTGCATTGTTTCTTGCAGTCTTACAGATTACGCTTCAATAATTGTACAGCTGAGAAACATCTTTGCACAACCGAAACCTTGTTTCTATTAATATATACGGGTAAGCAAGGATCAATGTCAAGTGTTGAGTATGTGGAACTAACTAAACCAGATTGCGCATTGGAGTCTGGGACCATATAAAAATCTTTAGGTTTCATACAACTGTGGAAGGAGCTCAGCAAGCTGGCCTATTTTGAATTTTCAGCCATTAGTCAATTAACTCGCATATCTCATTAGTTCTTCAATGATCAAGTAACACAAGACAGAATAACATATTGCTCATCAGTTGCAATAAGTAAGTGTTCCTTCACTACCCAGGACTAAGAAAGCAAACCTTGTTTGGGTGGACATCATCAAAAACATGGGCTTGACCACCATAAAATATAGTCATCTGGCGACAGGCAGATGATAATCCATGTCGGCTGCCACCAATTAGAATAGTAGTTCACAATATGCGTAATGAATACCTTCACATTACAAACAAAAAAGTTGAACATGAAAAACAGATTTGTGCCATGTTCTTACCTCGAAGGAGTTGAAGATTCTGGCTCAGAATTATGAATGTCAGACTTCTGCTTCGTGCCAGTCAGCAGCATCTCGGAGGGGCTTCTATCAGAAACTACACTTCTGGCATTAATAGAGCTCAAAATTCCAGAACCTTTAATTCCTGTTCGGGACCCTTCGTCGGCAGCTGCTTGAGAAATAACCGAAGGACCTGCATTGGCATCCTTGAATCTGTTTGAAGGTACTTGACACCCAAAAGGTGCAACTTGCCCCGCACGTGGAGGATACTGCACTGTGGGGACCACATTCAAGGGAATAGTGCGCTCCCATTTGGACACAGTGGCATCGGTTCTACTGCCAGAAGGAGGGTGTAAGATATGAGAAGTTGAAGTTGGCCTCATTCGATACATATTAAAGAACATTGCCTCTTCATGGGAACGTTTAGGCCTCTCTCCCCCTGCATTTCGGAGTATCTGAAATTGAAGTGGATGTGAAATGTCAAAGGACTTAACTACCAGCAATGTCAAAAAAATGTTTGGGTTCCGTCAGAATGGCCGAAACGGAACATCATTGGAATCCCAAAATTCCAATATGCTTTACCAGGCATATAAGCACATACTGAAACGCGCACAAACATTTAGAAATTGATACCTAAACATCGGGTAATTTCACGTTTCAACTCCTATTAGAAACATCCTCCGATAAAATATTCAAAATCCCATGTTCTTTGACATTTTTTTCCTCCATTATGCTCCAGCTAGGTTTTCAAAACGTCTCCATAATTTCCAGAAAAAGCTTTCCATTTTCCGAGCTAAACGAAATTTTGAGCCTTGACTACATAATCATCATGCTTTTACATCAATCAAAACATAAATAGAAAGTAAAGTTCCTGAACTGAATACCTTCATCAAATGCAACCCGTCAAGGGAGTCTGGTCCCACGTGTGGAAGCCCATCTCTGGATGACCCCAGAAAAGCAGAATCTGAATTGCTTCGTTTATTTCCTGCGAATCTGTTACTTATCTCAGTCCCAGTGAGATCGCTCCTAGGGCCGTAGAACGGAACCCCCTCAAAATGATCTGAAACCTGTCTTTCTATCATAGTGTGATGATAACAAGAATCAAACTTCAAATTAAATAACTAGAAGCCCCACACAAATCATAAAACTTAAAACATGTGGAAACTTCAAACATGTACATGTATCAGTAATGTAATTTTTACACATTGAAGTAACTAATGATGTCCACAAGAGAGCACACCCAAAATGAATGAGCTCACTCGCACTTGGGTGTAGAAGAAGCAACAACATCTAATGAAGAACAGAATCAATCGCCTTTGGAAATAACCATCAGATAATACATACTGGGATGAAAAAAAAGAATTAAGGAACCGTAAAAACTACTCCGTAAAAAGAGAAACTGATTACCCTAAGTACCGAAATGCCATGAAGAAATTGAGAGAGGAAAGGGAAGCTACTAACTCTGTTGATGACCTCATCCAAACTACTCCATAACAAAATACCAACCCCACTAAGAGGGAGATGCACAAGTAGAGAAAAAGGCAGAAGAACTTATCTTTAGAATACATTCCAACAAATCCATTTTTAGATGCTATGACAAAATGCGAAAGCGAGAACTGAAACAGACAATGACAATGACACAAGAACATAGGGCCCGTTTGTTTGACGGGACTAATATTAAAGAGATATTTCTTATACATATACAATTCCACCGGATCCCCCTTCCCGAAAGGGAAATAAGTACTTATTTTTAAGAAGGCAATTTCAAGCTAAAAAATCATGTGCTTACGCAAATAACTTTTCTATCTATATGGATCTTGTTTGATAGATCTCATTGAGATTTTTTATACGATGCAAAAAAAAATTTTGAAAATTTATTTTTCATTTACATTATTTTTGAGTTTGAAAATGTGAAATAAGTACTTATTTTTTAAGAAAGTGTTCTGGAACGGGGCCTAATAGTGATCGCTTTAATAATTCCACTCATCCCTCAAACCCATGGAATTGTATATCCGACACTTGGTGGGCTTATACATCCAAGGCATTTAATATGGGTAGTAAAGATTTTAAAACACACACTGGATATTTGGTCACCTTGAATATATAGTCCAGTCCGGTACTTGTACTTATATCAGGTCAAACAACGGGTTCATAAAGTATTTTCTATAAGCAAAACCGAGCTGAGCTATGAAGTGTTCGAGTTTGCCTCATTCAAAACTAGTATTGCTTGAGGTCGAGTTGAGCCCAAATAATCAAAGATCGAGCTAGGCCCGTTTTAGCATTGCGGAACTCAAGCTCGGTTCATTTACTTCACAAGCCTCCATAAACGAGCCAAGCCACTACATACGAGCTAGCTCGAGCTCCACTCGTTTGCTAAACGAGCTTAAAACGCAAGGTTGAGCTCAGACACGTTTACTAACGAGCCAAGTCCATAATGAGCCAAAGCCTCGAGCTGCTCGGTTAGCTCGGTTCATTTGCATTACTATTTACTATGAGCATATGTCCACCAGCAAAATCATAAGTCATCTCTATAACTCTCTGTAAACCCTAGAACCACAAATGCCCCCAAACCCAACCAAACAAACCCTAAACAAACAAAAAAAAACATAGCAAATCGACCCCAATTTCCATTTTGAGTAATCGGTCGCCAAGGAGTAATCATCATAGACGCAACTAAAATTTACTAAAATCCGCCTCGGCTGTCAAATTAGATTCAAAAAATTACCCATTAAACTAGAAAACATGAGGAACTTTTTTGCGTTATTAGAAAAACAAAAACAAACAAACAAAGCAGTAAAGTAAGGAGAAAAAAGAACAACTTGCAAGCAAGAAATGCACTAACCAGAACCCAGATCAGAAGTGGCAGAAATGGGCCCAACAGAGGCAGACGCCGCCGGTTTCACCGCCGCCGGCGACGAATCAGAGGCACAGCTCCGGCCAAGAAAGTCATGAAAAACAGTGGGATTCACTTCATCTGTGCTGTTCTTGGCATTGCTGTTACTCTGAGCCATATTTTAGCAGTAGCAGCAACACGGCCATCTCAGCTGCACGCCATCTTGCTGCTAGAGAGAGAGAGAGAGAGAGAGAGAGAGGGCCAAAAGGGTGCACGATTTTCAGAAAAGATGAAAGAATCAGACGCTCTTTTTTAGGGGGGAAATGAGGGAGGGCATTAAAAAGCAAAAGCTCGTTACTTTCTCTCTCATACTGTTAATGGGTGTTTTTCACTCTCCCTCCCTCTCTCTCCATACATATGTCGAGTCTGTCGAGATTATGGGAATATATGTACATCTATATATATACTGACTATTTTGCCGTTGTGGTGGTCTGAAGCATGTGTGCTGGGTTGAGTCTTGGATAGTCGCATTAAATTCCTTTTCTATTTGAGATCCAAAATCTTCTGAAATTGCTTTTTTCGCATTGAAGTTTACCATTTCTTCCCTTCTTTTCATTCTTTAGAATTAGAATTTGTAAGGTCCAAAGGATACAACATTTTGACACAAAATGTAAAACACCTTTATGGGATCCATTATAGAGTCTTGATCGAAATCGTCCAATTTATTTAAAACATATTTTTGAGAGTTCACTTGAAAAATCAACTCATTCAGATACCGGAAAGAGTTTGATTGGTATTTGTCTCTAAACTTGATAGTATAACACCTAAATGGATCGATCAAACTCATACCAACATCTGAATGAGTTGATTTTTTATTGTAAATCTTAAAAAACATGTTTTAAGCAAATTGAATCGCTCCGATTATTCACATGGAGCTCTAATTACATTTTGTGTCAAAAGTTATGTTAAATGTTATGTCCTTGAGCCGATCACATATATAATATATTACTCCTTTTCAAATGCTCTTCCAATCCCCAAAAAAAAAAAATTACAACCATGAACCTCAAGAGGAGAAAGTAGTTTTTTACTTTTTGGGCATTTTTTGTTTTTATTTTTTTATTATGGTCAAAATGTACTATGAATCTGTATAGCATTTTGAAAGATATGTGGATAATACATTTTGCAACAAGAGTAGCGTTTGAAATATATATATATATATATATATATATATATATATATATTATACACACACACACATATTTTGTAGGTTTTTCATGTTAATTAAAATGGAAAAAGTGACAGGAAAGTGGTTTTCACACTCTCTTTTTTCATATCCATAATTCCTTTTTATATTTTAGTGATGAAAGTGGATGTAATTTTTCACTAAAAGACAAAAAACAAGTGTGAATATTAAAAAAAAAGTGTGAAAATCATTTCCCAAGTGACAAATGAGAAGTCACAAAACTCATCTCCCCTTGTTTTCTAGCTAACATCAAAAATTGGCAACTCATTTTGTGAGAATTTATTATGGGAGCGGGTTGCCAAACACTCAAAAGCAAGAAATCTTCTCCACTCTTGCGGCAATTTGGATGACCGGGGTTGTTTTGGCTGTTGTTAAGGTTTTTGTTAGTCTCTGTCAACGCTTGTGTCTCAAATAGCCTTTAGTTGTTCTTGTCCTTTTAATCTTTGTAATTTTTTTAGAGATTAATAAAATTTCTTTTGCCTATAAAAAAAAACTCAAAAGGAAAAAATGAAGAAACAAAAGAAATTTTATTACACATTCACACACTTACTATTGTCAGCCCAATGGACTGATTTTAGAATTTTCCTACTACTATTGATTGGAAACTGATTTTCGCACTCCACTTTTTACTGATGGCGCTCCAATTTTAACGTAAAGTTACTAGCAACTTCATGAACAAAGTAGAGCGCCAGCAATAAAAATTGGAGCACGAATATCAATTTCCAATTGATTTTATGTACTATTGCTATTATTGTTGTTGTTATCCATTTTGAAAGTCATATGAACACATGGCGTGCTTCTACTCACTTGCAAGTTGCGAGGTAAAAAAAAAAAGTTATGAAACATATGCAATTAATGTGTGAAGTTGTCTTTGTATTGTCAACAATACACAAGAAGACAAGAAAAACACGTATTTCTGTGTACTTTTTACATCTTTTAATACACATTCACACACTTGGCACACAAGAAGACAAGCAAAATATATATTTTTGTGTACTTTATACACCTTTTAATTCACATTCACACATTTGTTATGGTTAACCCATTTGGACTGATTTTAAAATTTTCCTCCTTAAATAGCCCCTTTGTCTTTCATTGTTAAAGATCCAAGAACCTAAACACTTGTTCAATGTACCATCTTTTCTTTATATTCACAACAGTAGGTCAATGTAGATGAGCGACCAATTAAGCGTAGTGCAAAATGTAGCTTAGATTGTTCAATATGGAGTATCTCCTTGCTTTGTTCGGTTCGATTCCAATCAATCACTTCCTCCCTCTTTTCTATTTCCAGTTTCTTTTTTACACTTCTTACGCTTGGCCGCCCCTCACTCATTGCTTTGTTCGGTTCGATTCCAATCAAATTGCTTGTATTCTTAATCCGTAAAAACATATCACTCTCTGTTGGCACGTACCTGCAAAAATCTTAGGCTAAACGTTATTTATGAGGCCTCGAGTTCAAATCTTACGGTGAAAATTTGTTTGCTCCTTTGATTACTCCCACATATGTGTACAATGGAAATGAGCAAGTGAAATGCCAATTTCAAAATCTTGAGGGCATGACAGAGAAATGCTACTCCCTCAGTCACATTTTCTTTATCTTTTTCCGTTACATGTGTTATTCTTTAAACGCTTATATGTCTTAAGTTATAATTTTTTCAAAATTTTAAAAATTTTGTATTATAGACCTAATCGAGAACTATCGAACAAGATCTATATTGCATATTTTTAGAGATCCATGACTGACACAAACTTCAAAAATGTGACGGAAGGAGTAGTAAGTAAATTGCTGTCAATGCCATGTCAAAACAAGCATGCATACAACCAATCCCCTTGTAGCAAAGTGTGGGACAAGATGGGAGACACGTGTAGTGATGGGTTTTCGTTTGTATGGGGAGTGGAGAGGGGGACGGGATTTCACCGCATAGATTCTCTCTCTCCCACTCGAATTTTAGACCAGGATCGTCTTTAGTGCGCCAATGTACTACGAGAGTGTAGTGCATCTCTGATTTTCACACAGAAATTATCCCCGAACCGTTCAATTTGTAAAGTTCGTTGAACACTACATGATTATATATAACTAAGTATATCCGAAAACAAAGTTGATCAAATTCTGATGATTACATGGTCATATGATTGATGGTAGAATTGTCTTTAACAGTTGATTTTTGAAACTACACTCATGGCCATTCATTTTTTAATGGGAAATTAGTGGCTTGATAAATAGGCTACAAACCAAACGGTTCAGATCTTAATCATATAAAATCCTTCAATGGAGCCCTCCGCGCGGCCCTTCGCGCTTTATTGTCGCTCTGAGCATACACGTACTCTCAATTCTTTCTATCATAGTATTTTTGATCAGTTTAAAAGACGGTATCACCTTGCACTCATGCACGCGCATTTGCATTACGTACGTGACGTAGATTCAGATCCTAGTGACGAGATCCCGGTAATAGTCACCAAAACATACCTCCTTTTTTTTATATATATATATATATATATATATATATATATGTATCAACAGAGTCACCAAAACACACCAGCCCTTATACTAATACGTTCGTGCGGTACGGAAGTGCTTCTCTGATTGTAAATACCCTTTTCTCTATAATAATCAAGTACCAGATGAGAAGAAAATACTAATCAAGTGCATCTGTTGACTGCAACCATACATTACTCAATATGACTTGCTGGTTGAGTTCCCTATGGGATGTCTCATAATGCATTGAGATGTGCTTTGTTGAAGTCTAGCGAAAAGATTGTAGCAACTTGTTGATTGACATTTTGGGAGGCAAATTCTGGATTATGATTATCCATTCCGTCACAATTTTTGTTTTAGAGCTCTGTTCTTGATCGGAATGAATTCTCTCACATAGCAACTTGTTGTTCTTGATCGGAACGAATTCTCTCACATGGCAACTTGTTGATTAGGTAGATTATGGATTATGATTATCCATTCTATCACAATTTTTGTTTGAGTGCTCTGCTCTTGATCAGAACGAATTCTCTCACAATTTTTGTTTTAGAGCTCTATTATTGATCAGAATGAATTCTCTCACAATTCACAGTGAAAACTACACTTTAGGGCCGCAATATGAGAATCAGCCATGGAGGAGATTTATCATTATCCAATTTGGATTATTTGATTATGGTAGGGATGAAAAGACGAAACTACCCCTTCCTTTTTCAAAAATACGTTAGGTTTTGTTGGCAAGGCTTGTCAAATGGTAGTGATTATTCTCCTATGGAATTGCTGTTGTTTTTTTTTTTTTTTTTTGTTCTATTGTTCTCACTCTCTATATTTATATTGCATAATGGTTGTTATGTGCCCAAAAAGATGTGAAGACTTCTGTGGAGAAAAGTTATTAAGGACTATTCATTAATGATTTCATGTAGCTCCCTATTGGAGGTCACATCCTTTAGGGTGCTAATCGAGCCAAACAAGTCAAACACAATATTGCTCAGGTTTGGCTTGACTCCATGTTACATGTGTTCAAGTTTGGCTCAAGCTTGAGAAATTGTTGAGACTAATTGTTCAAGTTTGGCTCGAGATTGAAGTTTTGTGTTCATGATAAGCTTGGTTTGGCTCATAAAATATGCAAGTCAATCTAGAGCTTCCAATGCAAGCATGAGCTAAGCTCGTGAAGTTTCGAGTTTTCAAGCTTGAGCTTAAACTCATTAAGTTCCAAGATAAAATAGGCTAATTCAAAATAATAAAATCCTAGTTAGAAGAATGTGATAGCAGCTCCAAATTTTCTCAATAAACTCTTTGAATTGCTCCATGGAAGATCTATATAGGATTTAATGTAGCTCTAAATTTTCATATCTCACATAGGAGGTTTTCTATTTGGATGCAATAGTACTGTAAAGTAACAACTGGTAATATGTATGCCGATTCATATCTCATATTTTGGGATATTTATTAATCTACTCCTATATTTTTAGTATTTATGAATTAACCCATTTGTTCACGAGTCTATCGAGTCAAACACTCATATGCTCAAGTTTGGCTTGAATTCATAAACAAACGAAAAAACGTGATTAAACTTGCCTTATATTTTTTATAAATGAGTTTGAACAAGCCAAAAGTTGAGCCGAGCTCGAGCTGTTTGGTTCGTTTAGCAGCTCTTGACAATCCTACATTTTACTCCTGTGAACACAATGCCTCTCTTAGTTGTAATTCTATATACTAATTAAGGGTATGTTTCATGAACTAAAATATTATTTTTCAAATAACTACTTTTAAAAAAAAAATTTAAGGTGATATATTGTGAAAAAATGACTTATCTCATAAAACTGAAAATAAATACTTAAAAATTACGGTTCTGCTAACAAATGCCCCCAGAGCACAAGTTAATTAAGGTGTAAAAATAAATCAACGCTATATTTTTTTGGCGTGGGACTTGAACTTTGTCTCCGATTAGCAATATTCCCTCTATCAGCACTCAGCAGAAAGAATAAAGGAGGTGATGCAAAGGCATGTGTTGGGGAGAAAAAGAAAATGATTCTTAATTGTAATTTTGCACAGTGTTTTAAAAGGCCCGAGCCGCATCGAAGCGGGGCCCCTAGAGCGAGTGGAGCCTAAGCGACGAAGTGCGAAGCAAAGCACGCTCCTCGGTGAAGTGAAGCGCACGCATTAGGAAAAAAGAGAGTAGATCAACGTACGTAGCCAAGTGACCAAATGACCCAATATCATTAAGTAGGACATGTACTACCACACTCTTGACGTCCAATAAGGTAGAACGTTAATAATTATACATTTGACATTCAAATGATGAAGTAACAGTAGGCTAATTGCAGTGTGTAATTGAAGGAAGCGTTGCGAGGTCGATTCAGTCAAAGAAAAGGCCAGTGCAGTATTAAGACGGTTAGGGCTTTTTTATAAAAAAGTTGCTATCTGGTACTTGGTACCATTAAAAGCTTCGATGTGATGCGTTGGATCGCAGTTAGGGGTAGATAAGACTTTATAAAATGGACAGCTCTGATTAAATACACAAATTTCTTAGAGTTGATGGTTAAGCGCGCGTTTCATGCGCCTTGGATTATTTCCGAAGCGTGCGCTTTTTGCTCTTTCACCTGCACTTCACCACCCGCGCTTCGCTTCCGCACATTGAAGCCTGATACCCGCGCCTCGATCCCCTTCGCGCTTAGCTTAAAAGTGTACTTTTTAAATCACAATTTCTGATTCCAAGGTTCACTTTGATAATCAAAGCCGCTTATTTTGTAGAGCTTGATTTTTTAGCCAATCTTGCAAAGATGAGCTCAATCCCTTGTCGGCAAATATTTGATCTCAATCCCTTGTCCGTAAATATTTGAACGAATAACATTTTTTTCGATGGAGAACTAATCAATTACCAACTGTTCGGTTAAGTAAGCCAATTGGCTTATTCTTTTTGTCCTTATTCAAATTTTTTTCGTATTTGTTAGTTTATCGTTAATTTTTTGGGAATTATTGCATTGTTATGACGAGAGGAATCTAAAAAGTAAAATATTATTATCGAAATCTAATTTTTTTGAATAAGAACGAAAAAATTGTCTTATTGGCTTATTTTTGTCTTTATTCAAAAAAATTGAATTTCGATCATAATTTTTTACTTTTTAGATTCCTTTCGTTATGACGATGCAATAATCCCCAAAAAATTGACGATAAACTAACAAATACGAAAAAAAATTTGAATAATAAAAAAAAAATAATCCACTTGGCTTATTAAACCGAACGGGAAGAAGTTCATTGGTCGCAGGATTAACTAAAACCCAATCTCTTCGAAATGAACAGATCTAGACACCAAAGTGAACAGGTCGGGCTGGGCCGGGTTTGAGGCCCACTCGCACTGACCTTATATGGTCGGGTTGAATTCTTTTGGACCTGAAACCGACCGTGTAATCTTGTGAAGCCGTCTAGAAAACAGATTCGGGTTGATGGGTCGGTTTGACCAATTTCGCCCAATTCGGACCTGGAACCCAATCCGGAACCCGAGTTTCAAAAATAAATCAACTTGCATCCGACCATATGCTGGTTCAAAACCACCTGAGACCCTTCAGGCCGGGTCGGGTGATCTGGTTCTGTGGTTTTTTCTCACCCCTAGACATCTTGTCTTTGGTGGAAAATTATACTCGAGAATGGTGACCAGGGTCGGAGTTATGTTGGGGCCGGAAGACCTCGGTCCCCCGAGCTCTCGACTTTTAAAATTTTTATTTTGTATATACCTGAATTCGAATATTATTGGTAATTGTTTGTGTATAGCTACTTATAATCTTAATAATTTTGATTTGATTTCATTTCATTTCATAAAAAATCGGTTATTTTACGGTCTTATTTCTTTTATAAACAAAAAAAATAAGCACGTGATAGTTCGAGTAACCTAAAGAAAAAAATAAAACGATTGGTATACTTTAACTGCATTAGGCTAAAAGCGGGGATTATGCTGTGCAATGTGTGTTGTGCACCATCTGGACCATAACATGCACTTTTGGACAGTTGAGATCGCACAGCACCGTGCTGTGCACTAGGTGCGCAGCACGCCCCTGATCCCATTAGACTATAATCATTTCAATGTACAAATGCAATGTATTAAAAAATAAAAACTTATGATACAATAAGTATACGTTCCGATAAAAAAAAATCTTCTATATCTGTTAAGCCGGTCCCTCCCAGTTTAAAATCTTGGCCCCGCCACTGACGGTGAGCGAGCAGGAAGCAAGAACTGATCAGCAGATATACAAAGATCTGGTTCCATTATTTCTATAGCTTTATCAGGATCATGATTGGTTAGTTGCCTCATGATGCTTTTGTCAACTCTCAACCATGCTCACATAATCTACAATATCTATCCTTAATTTACAAACACATTCCATTCCATTGCATTAAACAAATTTATCCGATTGTGACTTTATGCTCAACATAATTCTTTTGTTCTTACAAAACAATGCAGTATACTAATATTTGTATCAACCTCCTCGAGATATAAATATTATTTTCAACCATTAAGCTCCAGTGCAAAGTCTAATATTGTAAGTAGTGATGGAAAGACCTGCTGACAATGGTATCCAAAGCTTCACCCAAAGCAGCAAGTATGTGCCAAAACTTTTGGAAACAACTTTACAGGAAGCAAAAAAAATGGGCCAAAGGTTCTTTACAAAAAGAAGATAGATTTTTGGTGCTTTTGGACTTAGAAGTTGATTTTGAGTTTTGGCAAACAATACTATTAGCAGCACGAAAAATCTCAACTTCTTAAAATTCAAAATATGAAACTCTAAATCAAGATCTTCAGGTGTTGTTTAATAAAACTAAAAATTGGCTAAAAATTGAAAAACTAAGTACTGAACACTGAATGCTAAATTTTTTAAATTGAGAGAAAAGTGGTTGATAAAAATGTTAAGAGCTGGATTTTGTACAAAGATTAAAAAAAAATTGTTATATTATCTGGAATTGTTATCTTTTAATATTGCTTATGATCGTTATGTGTTTGTAGTGGCCGTGGAAGGGTGTTGACTTTATGTGGTGTGGTGGAGAGACGATGTGATGGTGGTTGTGGTGGCTGCTAGTGATTGTAGCAAAGGTGGTAGTGTTGGTGGGAGGATGGTGATGATGGTGGTGTTGGAGAGATGGCAATGGTAAGAGTTGTTGCAAGTGGTTATGATAGCAAGTTACTGCATAGTCATGGTGGTGAAGAAGTGGGCTAATTGCAACACTCCAAAATGGTAGAAAGATGGAGAGATGATGGTTGTGGTGGTAGAAAGATGATGATAGTCCAGCGCTGAAGTGATTGTAATAACAGAGCCACAGCAACGGTGGTGGTGGTAGAATGGTGATGGTAGAGGTTGAGACAATAGAGTGGTTGTGGTAGTAGTGGCAGCAATGAAATGGTTATTGTGATGGTGGTGGTGGTGTCGATAGTAGTGGAGTGGTTGGTGAACTGGCAGAGGTAGTGAAGTGGTTGTAGTGGTAATGATGGGTAGATAGCATTGGTGTTGGTTGAGGTAGTTCTGGAGGTGATGTAGTAGTGGCACCGGCAATGAATGTTGGTGGTGGTGGTGATAGTTGTGATGGTGGTGGTGATAGTCGTGATGGTAGGTAGTGGTGGTGGTAAGAGTTATAACAAGTGTCAATAAATTCAACCAATAGGCAGTAGGCTACTTCATTTTTATGAATTTCTTAGCCTACATTTTGAAGAGGCACTTAATATTTTAAGTAGTGAAGTATAACTATCAAGCCTATTTAATTGTTTATCGCTTGATACATTCATTATTTTTAGTGCTAAATTGGATTATCAAATTTGATATTTGTTTTCAATTCATACGTCACACGAGTGGAGAAAGTTTGCCGATCTTGAGCATGTGAAGCAATGAATAGATAAATAACTAATGAACGAAAACTTCTAGTATGCTTGAAGTGGTATGGGAGTATAATGCTCCGATTACATACGAGGGGAACTTAATTAACCATCCTTTTTACCTTATTTATTTAGGTGTTCAATCTAGTGTGTTTAAATACTTATCTTTCCATCCTCAAATTCAATTAAATCCTAAACTACCCTTTCTTTCTCCTAATTTTTCAAATCTCCCTCTCTTTTTTTTCTTTTTTTTTTTTATTATTTCTAATTATCTCAATTCTCTCTCCTCTTTTAAACGTGTCTCTCACCTAATCTTTTGAATTTTCTCTCTCTTAATCTTCTCTCTCATATTTTCATTCCCCTAAAATCTAAAAACAAAACACGACTCTTACAAAAACGAATGTATAAGCCGGAAAACATGGCAAAACATGATCAATTCGCAAAATATGGCAACATGACCAATTTGAAGGTAAAAAATGACCAATTTGAAGGTAAAAAACGACCAAAATGGTGAATGGATAACGATGCTGCCAAAATTTTTGAATAGTGTAAATTTCGAACATGACAAGTTTTGAGCAATTTAAATTTCGATCGTGGATTACGGATAAAACATGATCAATTCACGTAAATGACAAATTTTATTCATCGGAGCAAAAAAAAAAAACCGATAAGTTACTAACATGATACAAGTGAGGGCTCGTTTGGATGGAGTATTAGATTTGGAGGTATTATGTAAGAAGGGGGATTACATAATATTGGGTATTAGTTAATATGGGATGGCCCACATTGATGTGATATTTATGGAGGGGGGATTAAATAGTAAGTGATTTGGATGGAGGATAAATAGGGGGTATTAGGAAGAGTGGATAATGTAAAAAGCTGACAAATGACTCATTTGCCCTTATGCAGTATGAAATTAGATTATTCATTATAGAATAACAAAATTCAATAAAATTAATTACTTTTCACAATTTAAGGAATAATAATTTAGTTTACAAATAAAAATAATTAATATAATATTTATAAATAATAAAAAATCAATTTCAATTTCAATAATATTTTAATTCAATTTGTGGTTTGTTTAATATGAAAAAATGTACAAATGGTAAGTTGAAATGTACCAAATCATTTTTCCTCCTTCCTTATTCTTCTCTTCTTGTTTTTATCGTCAGAGAGAGAGAGAGAAAAGAACGGGCAAAAGAGAGAGAGAGAAAGAAAGAACGGTAGAGGAGAGAAAAGAGAAGAAGAAGAAGAAGCTGCTGCTGCTCTCCGATCATGGTGGATATTCCTCTCTCTCTCTCTCTCTCTCTCTCTCTCTCTCTCTCTCTCTCTCTCTCTCTCTCTCCCCGATATTCATCTTCTTCTTTTTGTTTCTTTTCACTGTTCATCTCTCTGTAATTTAGGGTTTCAAATTCGAAATTGAGGGTTTCTAATGGTGGCGATTTGTGGTGGTTCGGATGGTTTGTGTGTGTTTTTGTGTAGGTGTGGTGGTGATCTCCTCCTCTTCTTCTTCTTCTCTCCCTTTTTTTTTTGATCCGTCTTCTTCTTCGTCTCTGTTAACAGAGCAAGAGAGCCGTTGGGGAGGGGATGAGGAGGGGTGTTTTGGTCAAAAAGCAGGTGTATTAGGGCAGATTCGAGATGGCTACCTCAGACCTTGGCCATCTCTAAGCCCCCCTCAGCCTGTATTACGAGGGGTTATGGAGTCGGTGGATTGAGGAATACACCCGACGAAAAGCCTTCCCAAACCACTCTATGGAGTATGCCCCACGTACTATAAGAGGGTATTTTGCAATACACCTTCCTTTTGTGGCTTCCAAACGAGCCCTGATGTAATACCCGCCCCGAATATTTAGTATTTTACATTCACATTTTAATTGAATTATGTGTTTATGAGATTTATTCATATTTGGTGGGTATTTAACTAAACGCTATTGATTGGAGCATAAGTTAGGACGTGGTTTCGTTTGCATGGGATTATTTTCTTAGGTGTTATCAAATATCCCCAGGATATTTTGGGAGAAATATCTCCCTTATTCTTTCTTGTTTTCCTACGGGGAGAGAGAGAGAGAGAGAGAGGCCGTGAGAAGAGGGGAGAAGGAGAAGAAGAAGAGAAGAGAAGGGGAATTGCTTGGGGATGATCATTCTTTCCTAGAATTGAAGTTCTAACATGGTAATTCATGCTCTCTTGTATTTGATTTCATGTTTTTCATGCTAGGTCTCTTGTTCTACATCTTATTTGCACTGAATTGAAGCCATGGGAGAAGGTTTTTGAGGTTGGAGTTGGGTTTTGTTCTAAGAAATTCGTGCATATCATAGTTGTACAAAACTGTGTTCTAAGCAAGTTGAATCTGTCCTGTTTTTGACGAATTTATTCAAGGTACCTAGAAATCTTCTAAATTCTTGAAATAAATCCTGAATGTTCATCTGTGAGTCTATTGCATCGTGTTAAATTTTCAGAAAATAACTCGAAGCGTGTTGGCCTATAAAATTCGTGGACTGAACTGGTGTCAGATTCGCGTCTGTGCAGACAGCACAGACACGTGTTGGAAAAACGGGCATAACTTTTTGCTCGGGTATCTATTTTGCGCACCGTTTCTTGATTCGAAAACTAGACTCGTATATTTTTCTGAATATGTATGGGTTGTGTCGTGGTTCTTTCTAGATTATAGCAGTTTTTGAATTAAAGTTCAGGTTTTGGTACTTCTGAAATTCTGGACAGCTTTTGGCTTGTGTTCTTGATGAAATTCCTCAAGTTTAAGCATGCTAGGTGGACATGGGTTCTCATGAGTCTTAAACATTGATCAATTGGTGATGTTTTGGTATTGGAATCATTGAAAATTATAGAGTAGGTTATTTTTAATGGGTTTTCGATCGCAGACTGTCCTGCTGAAATCGTAATTTTGTGTTTCTCACTGTGTAATTTCAATTGGGCGTATCGTGGTCATTCGGACTCTATGTTGGGCAAATTTTATATCAAAATTTATGTACCGGAGGTGTACTTTTCAATGGTGGTGGTTTCATAACCTAATTCTAATCCTAAAAGAAGTTATGGTCGGAATACGGCGGATTAGTGGTTGGATTCTTTATCGGTTTTGGGGTTATGTTATATTTAAGCGCTATGCTTGCTTGGGAAACCTTGGAGGTCTTTGAGATGACATGTTTGAGTTCATTGGACATCGTTTAATACGTTGTAGCTTTATAACTTGATATCAAATGGTTGTAAAATGGATTAGGGGGCGTTTGGTGGCCTTGTTAACCTTTGGGCATGGATTAGCTTGTTAAAATGTTATAGGGTGCTATCATTCAATTGTTTGATCATTCCAGTGGAGAAGTATGCTAATATGAGTTAGCTTATGATTAGGAAGCAAGCCGGTCAAATGGGAGGTGCCGAAACCGTAAGTTTGACGTGCCTCGGTCGATACAAAGGTGAGTGTGTTTGATATGATTCTTCTCCATATAATATTGTTGTGATGGTGAGTATATATCTTGCTAGTTGTGGTTAGCTTTCGATATGATTATCTTTAATGAGATATTGCTGTAGTGGTGAGTTGTATATCGTGCTATTGTGGTTTAGCTTGATATGTTGTGAATGTGTGCGTGTGAGGCACACCATGTCGTAAGCCATATCGTTCAATGAACGATGGTTGGGAGCATGGTGTGTGGGACACGAGATTTGGTTATGATATGCGTGTTAGATGAATATGCATGCTGATGGGTGTTGATTGAACCGCCGAAGGTTAGCGTGTGAGGCATACCATGTCGTATGCCATGCCGGCTAATGGTCGGTGGATGGGAGCATGGTATGTGGGACACCTCATCTTGGGTACATGCGAAGTGGCAGACATGTCACTGCATGTGATGTAATGTGATTATATTCATGTTTTTGAGCATGTGGACAGGTTGGTTATAATGTTGTATACATTCAAGTATTTCAGTTACGCTGGTAATGTGTATTCTTGTTGATATTCCTTCAGGTATTGTGATATTATATTGAGCGTTTCTATATCTCACACACTCTGGCTTTCCTTTTGGTCTGCCAGGTAGCAGGTTACTTAGAGTGGGTCCACTACCGGTCAATGTGTTGAGGTGTACTCGAGCGTTAGCTTGGGAGATGTTGATAGTCAAGCTTGTTGTAGGTAGTTAATGAAGGAGCTGATTCATATAAATTGTAATCAAGTCGTTGGTGGATATGTTGAAATTTAGAACTTATTAGGTTTTGTAATAGAGGTTGTGGTTACTTAGTTGTGCGAGTTTGTGATTGGTTGGTCAGTACGTTGACTCGTTTCTGTTTTAGTGTGAGAAGTCTTCCGCTGGTTGTTTATTCTGTCTGATTGTATTGTGAGGTGGGGTCTTCTGTGTGGAATGCCACGTGGCCGTGTCGGTTCGGGCCCACTTTGGGTGTCGTTCCGGGACGGGGCGTGACAACTTGGTATCAGAGCTAGTACGTTCTAGTCTCTGTGTTGAGAGTCGATTGGGGGTTTGGTAGTGGACCATAGGGTGTTTTGTCTGTCAAGTAGGAGTTAGTGGGTGACTAACGTATGATTATTGACTACTTGGCACTGTGTTTGTCTTTAGTGGTTTAACTTGTTGAAACAGGTTATTGAGATGACTCAGTTCACGGAGCAGCAAATGGTAAATGTTCCATGGCAGATTGTGTTGGCACTGACGATGTCGTATGTGGATTGTGTTGTATGTGTGGAGGTAGAGGTAAATGGACTAAGGGTTCACGGCGTTATGGAGAGTATGTGCTTATGCGTGTCAAGGAGATAGGTATTTTCAATATTGATTGACTTCAGGTGTAAATGGCAAGGAATGTAGGATTAAACCTAATTACCATGTTATTAATGCTTATTGTGCACTTAGAGTAATTATGTGCTTTTGTAAAATGTAGTTTATGTGTAGTGAGAAGGTTGTATTGCTATGTGGTATGTCAACCTTGCTATAGTGTAAGTTGGCGGTGGGCAGATTCTTGAGAGTCGGAGAGTTACGCGCTAAAGAGGGTTCATTTTGAATTTTAAAGATTAGTGTCAAAATTGTAGATTTTGTGATGAATTTTGGGAGATATTGAAAAAGGTGTGTGTGTGTGTTTATGGAAGTAGCATGGGTTTATTGATGTGTGATGGGATACATGTGTGGTATGTGTACGTGGAAGAGAGGATACTTTCATAGAGATGTGCGTATTGCTAATACAAGGTTTAAGATGGTTTTAGTTATCTATGAGAGATGAGTTGGATGGATTTTCGATATCTTATTAGTTGTATGAGTTGGAAAGGTTTGGTGAGTTAGTTGTCGGATGTGGTGTTAATGGTGGAGATGGGTTGCCTAACGGTTGGAGTGGTGAGTTAGAAGGAGTTGGGAATTGTGTTTTGAGCGTTTGGGCTCTAGTTCATGAACGGGGTTTGAATGGTACAGGTTGGGAAGGTGCAAGTTTGACTGGGATTGAATCGGGTTGTGAGGATGGTAAGCAGTACGACAGAGCAGTGGCTATAAAACAATTGCAAGGGTCACATCACAGAAGTGAAACTGGGACAGAGTGCTGGTGTTCTTAAAAACCATTCTGAGAGAATGGGACAGGTATAACTTTTATTTGTTGTTCGATTTGATAGCATGATCATGCATTATGACTTCTTGTCAGAGTCAGTTCAGCTGGAGTGTCAGTGGTGTTGTGATGAAATGGGCAACGTGCCTATTAAATCACGACACATTTTGCATATTGTCATATTCGCATGCCATCAATGATATTTGTGTTGTGGACTAACCTTGTTTTGAAGGGACACATTACAACAAAATTGAGCTCGGGTTTCTGAAACAGAATTCGGAGATGGTACTGAGTTGACAATGAGACGTGGAACAGTGTTGGGATCTTGGTTGTGATGGAGAAGGTGTTAGGGTCGATGAGGGAGTGCATAGAGAAAGTAGATTAAGTGAAGCATAGGTGCTTGTTAAGGTTAGATGTGAAATCTTAAGTGATAGTTGAGCTACAATGGTAGCAAGTTTTATGGTGGATTGAAGGTTAGAAAGTTAGGTGGGTTGTCGATTCGAGTTGGTATGCGTTGGGTTGGATTGTATACTAGTATATACAAATGTCTTGAGGTGTTGTTTGTGTGTGACAGATGTGTTTCTTTCGGTATGTCTGAGTGATAAAATGGTTAGTATAACATGATTATATAATATGCATATAATGCTATTTCAAGATGAATGTTTGTTGCTGTATCAAGTAGTGTGATTATGCTGGTTGATAGTATGAGGTTAAAACTTAGTTTTCCTAAAAGGTTATACTCAGGTTTTGAGAGTGCGTAATGGTATGGGGGTCATAGTGGTTTATTAAGTTGGTACGGATGATGGAATCAATTTTACTAAAAAGAAAATCGTTGAGAGTGCGTTATATTGATTTTAACATGAGTTAGAGAGTTTCAGGTAGGAAGTTACTCTAGTGAAGGATAAGCTCGTAAATTTCCTACGGTAGAATCGTGTGAAATGGTGAAAGTGGTTTTAGCATGTAGGCGTGTTGGATGCCGTGATGTGAGTTATGGGTTGTGTGCCCTTCTTGAGAAGTAGAATTGGTATTGTATGAGTACCTATAGGAATTATGTGATTGTTTTTGTCGAGAGTTGATGGAAAAAGAAGAAGTTTTAACTATAAATCATAAGGGTGTTATTTTCTATATGTTTTGTGCATAGAGACATGAATTTAAGGGAGTTTTGGTTAGAGGTGAACGTGAATGGGGGTGGATTACATGATGGTGTAGTTGAAGGAGTAACTTGTTTGTAGTTTTGTATATGTGTTGTTCTTGTTCTTACATGAAGTCGTTGGTCAAGATTGTTTGAAAATCTTATAGTTTTGGTTGGTGCTGGGGTGAGGCTGGTGGTTCTAATTTCGGGGACGAAATTTTCTAAGGGGGGGAGAGTTGTAATACCCGCCCCGAATATTTAGTATTTTACATTCACATTTTAATTGAATTATGTGTTTATGAGATTTATTCATATTTGGTGGGTATTTAACTAAACGCTATTGATTGGAGCATAAGTTAGGACGTGGTTTCGTTTGCATGGGATTATTTTCTTAGGTGTTATCAAATATCCCCAGGATATTTTGGGAGAAATATCTCCCTTATTCTTTCTTGTTTTCCTACGGAGAGAGAGAGAGAGAGAGGCCGTGAGAAGAGGGGAGAAGGAGAAGAAGAAGAGAAGAGAAGGGGAATTGCTTGGGGATGATCATTCTTTCCTAGAATTGAAGTTCTAACATGGTAATTCATGCTCTCTTGTATTTGATTTCATGTTTTTCATGCTAGGTCTCTTGTTCTACATCTTATTTGCACTGAATTGAAGCCATGGGAGAAGGTTTTTGAGGTTGGAGTTGGGTTTTGTTCTAAGAAATTCGTGCATATCATAGTTGTACAAAACTGTGTTCTAAGCAAGTTGAATCTGTCCTGTTTTTGACGAATTTATTCAAGGTACCTAGAAATCTTCTAAATTCTTGAAATAAATCCTGAATGTTCATCTGTGAGTCTATTGCATCGTGTTAAATTTTCAGAAAATAACTCGAAGCGTGTTGGCCTATAAAATTCGTGGACTGAACTGGTGTCAGATTCGCGTCTGTGCAGACAGCACAGACACGTGTTGGAAAAACGGGCATAACTTTTTGCTCGGGTATCTATTTTGCGCACCGTTTCTTGATTCGAAAACTAGACTCGTATATTTTTCTGAATATGTATGGGTTGTGTCGTGGTTCTTTCTAGATTATAGCAGTTTTTGAATTAAAGTTCAGGTTTTGGTACTTCTGAAATTCTGGACAGCTTTTGGCTTGTGTTCTTGATGAAATTCCTCAAGTTTAAGCATGCTAGGTGGACATGGGTTCTCATGAGTCTTAAACATTGATCAATTGGTGATGTTTTGGTATTGGAATCATTGAAAATTATAGAGTAGGTTATTTTTAATGGGTTTTCGATCGCAGACTGTCCTGCTGAAATCGTAATTTTGTGTTTCTCACTGTGTAATTTCAATTGGGCGTATCGTGGTCATTCGGACTCTATGTTGGGCAAATTTTATATCAAAATTTATGTACCGGAGGTGTACTTTTCAATGGTGGTGGTTTCATAACCTAATTCTAATCCTAAAAGAAGTTATGGTCGGAATACGGCGGATTAGTGGTTGGATTCTTTATCGGTTTTGGGGTTATGTTATATTTAAGCGCTATGCTTGCTTGGGAAACCTTGGAGGTCTTTGAGATGACATGTTTGAGTTCATTGGACATCGTTTAATACCTTGTTAGCTCTAACTTGATATAAAATGGTTGTAAAATGGATTAGGGGGCGTTTGGTGGCCTTGTTAACCTTTGGGCATGGATTAGCTTGTTAAAATGTTATAGGTGCTATCATTCAATTGTTTGATCATTCCAATGGAGAAGTATGCTAATATGAGTTAGCTTATGATTAGGAAGCAAGCCGGTCAAATGGGGAGGTGCCGAAACCGTAAGTTTGACGTGCCTCGGTCGATACAAAGGTGAGTGTGTTTGATATGATTCTTCTCCATATAATATTGTTGTGATGGTGAGTATATATCTTGCTAGTTGTGGTTAGCTTTCGATATGATTATCTTTAATGAGATATTGTTGTAGTGGTGAGTTGTATATCGTGCTATTGTGGTTTAGCTTGATATGTTGTGAATGTGTGCGTGTGAGGCACACCATGTCGTAAGCCATATCGTTCAATGAACGATGGTTGGGAGCATGGTGTGTGGGACACGAGATTTGGTTATGATATGCGTGTTAGATGAATATGCATGCTGATGGGTGTTGATTGAACCGCCGAAGGTTAGCGTGTGAGGCATACCATGTCGTATGCCATGCCGGCTAATGGTCGGTGGATGGGAGCATGGTATGTGGGACACCTCATCTTGGGTACATGCGAAGTGGCAGACATGTCACTGCATGTGATGTAATGTGATTATATTCATGTTTTTGAGCATGTGGACAGGTTGGTTATAATGTTGTATACATTCAAGTATTTCAGTTATGCTGGTAATGTGTATTCTTGTTGATATTCCTTCAGGTATTGTGATATTATATTGAGCGTTTCTATATCTCACACACTCTGGCTTTCCTTTTGGTCTGCCAGGTAGCAGGTTGCTTAGAGTGGGTCCACTACCGGTCAATGTGTTGAGGTGTACTCGAGCGTTAGCTTGGGAGATGTTGATAGTCAAGCTTGTTGTAGGTAGTTAATGAAGGAGCTGATTCATATAAATTGTAATCAAGTCGTTGGTGGATATGTTGAAATTTAGAACTTATTAGGTTTTGTAATAGAGGTTGTGGTTATTTAGTTGTGCGAGTTTGTGATTGGTTGGTCAGTACGTTGACTCGTTTCTGTTTTAGTGTGAGAAGTCTTCCGCTGGTTGTTTATTCTGTCTGATTGTATTGTGAGGTGGGGTCTTCTGTGTGGAATGCCACGTGGCCGTGTCGGTTCGGGCCCACTTTGGGTGTCGTTCCGGGACGGGGCGTGACACCTGAGTTCAAACAAGACAAGTTTTATGAACATGACAAAATTCGTAAAACATGATTCAAGTGAGGGCAAACATGACAAATTAATTTCAAGAACATGACAAAATTCGTAAAACATTATACCTACAATTATACCCTTGTAACCCAAAATTTTGGCCAAAAATTTACTACAACTCAAATTCCTTTGAGCTTTCCTGCAAAGGGGTTTGAAGAGGAGAATTTCCACAACACCAAGATCCAGAGAGAGAAAAAATCAGGTAGTTCCATTCCAGATTTGTTTCGATCTCTACCCGAACTAAAATCTTTTTTTTATATGGGTTACGAGATAGAAAATGACGCTCTACGATTTCTCTTTGGAGCGAGAGAGAGAGACCTAATTACAATAGAGATATATATATACACCTCATCATTCATTACACCCTTCACCGCCACATGGAGATCAGCTGCCTTTTTCCATCGCCGCTCACGCTATCTGCCACTTCCAACCCAATGACTACGTCGGCATCCTCTCCTCCGTCACCCGAGCCCTTGCACGACCACACCCACACCAACCGGGCCACGCGTGTAACGTCAAGCGGTTCAACATCGGTGAGGACTGTCCGATTTTTTACGGGCTATTTTCGTTCTGTTGAGGACCTCTGCTGGTGGGACTCACCAGCTCCAATCCTCCGCCGCCATCTCCAGGTCGCCATCTCGATCCAGGGATATGAGAGAGATAGGTTTTAGGGTGTTTTGAAAATACCAGTTATACAACCCAAATGTGATATGCCAAATCCCGAGAATTGGGGAGGTGGTTGGAAACATACTGTGTATAATTAAGCAATATATATATGGGGCCGGTTCTAGAAACAATAAGTTTGACAATATTTTTGACAATACATTTTTTGAAACCCCGCATGAGACCTTCAAACAAATGATCGGAACCGTTCAATGTATTTAAAACATGTTTTCAAAGGACACCCAAAAAAACACCTAAAAGAACACCTCATAGTTTCCGATCAAATTTTGATGATCTGAACCGCTCATGTAATCAGAACGTGATTTTAAGAGTACCCTCAAGAAATCAGCAAAAAAAAAGACCGGGAAAGGCTTGATCTGAGCAGTTTTTATCTTAGATTTAATGAACGGTTCAATTAAAAACTGCTCAAAACAAGCACTCTCCAACATTTTTTTTTGCCGATTTCTCACGGATACCCTTAAAATCACATTCTGCACACATTGGACGGTTCGGATCATAAAAATTCGATGGGGAACTATGAGATTGAGATTTTGGGTGTTTTTTTGGGTGTCCCTTGAATATATATATACACACGGGGTTTTTTTAGAGGTTTTTTTAAAAATCCCCGGAACCGCCCCGATATAAATATTAATATGTAACTAGGAGTATAAAAGGGTAACATAGCATTTTGAGGATTTTTGAGGATGAAAACATAAGTATTCAAAATCACTAGGATACTCACCTAAATAAGTCTTCTAAATAGGATGCCTATTTAATTTACACTCAATACGAACCCTTTGATTGAAAAATAGGTAAACCACAGCCATTAGATCAAAACCACCCACAAAAATTAAGAAGAATTTGTTAAAAACGAGATGGTTTCATGATGCTCCCATACCACTTGGGAGCATGCTAGAAAATAGGTAAAAGTGCCATTTTAACTACACTGCTATACTTTACCAATTGGGGGTGGAAAACTACACCGCTATACTTGAAAGACAAATTCTAGCTGCAAGTATATGAGATGGCTCTTTCACACACTAAAAACCATCTAGTTTTTGAACTTTGAACGTGATTCATAGATTTGTTCAATCAGTAGATTAAAGTACAATGATTTGAAAGATGGGATAATTAAGGTGGTGTTCCAATTTTAAAAAAAGTACTTTTTTTTTTTAAACAAAAGTAATTTCAAATTCAAAAATTATGCGTTTACGTAAATAATTTTCCTATCAATATAGATCTAGTTTGATAGATCTCATTAAGATCTTTTAAATGGTACAAAAAAAATTGAAAAAATATTTTTCATTTTCATTATATTTGAGTTTGAAATTACATGCGTTTGAAAAAAAAAAGTACTTTTTTCAAAATTGGAACACCACCTAAAATGGTTTGTGACAATCAGGACCCACTAACAATTCCCAAACCAAGCAATGAAGAGCTCATAATTGGCCGTCTCAACCTCCCGTGGACCATATTTGATGAGAAGTCCATGATCATAATAAGCCTCAGAACTTTCCATTACTTCAGCTTGTATGCTAGGACATATTGAGGAATTATTTATCCATCCGCATAAGTAAATCCATATCCCCAATATCCAATTTCACGAGTCGGATATAAAGGGGGTTAAGTAATCCCAGAATATCTATATCCAGCGACATCGGGATTACTTTTGAACACTTCTTACACTCTCAACTATACATTCGCCTCTATATCCGACTTCTAAATTAGGAAATTGTTAGTATTATTTATAAAAATTGCAATTATCCATTCATATCTCTGAACTCAAACAAACCATGCATACCAGATCACCCTTCATAGTAAACTCTCTTGCTAATGTGTCACTTCCAGGGAAGAATAACTTCACCCCTTCATAGTAACCCCTCATGCTAATGCTAATGTGTCACTTCAAGGGAATATAACTAAGTGCCACGGGATTTTTGGACTCCTGCAACTGTTACATTTTCCATTTAAAGTGACGAAATGATCGTTGCACGCACCCTTGTTACATTAGAGGCTTGAAAACTTGTTTTACTTCAAATAATGGTGCGATAAAAAGACATCATCCTTGTTATTTATCTTCTTTCCCTAAAGTAGAAATCTGAAACTCTTAAGCAGGGCTAAACCAGCCACCATTCCTAAATTGGAGGCCTGGGATCTCTCACTACATAGACATAAAATATAGTCTAGATATAGTCATCGTACACAATTCCAAAATTGCCTCTACCACATAACTGTACATGCTTGCAAACATAGAATACAATTACCTTACAGCTGCGGTTACATGTCTGGTGGTTAGTTGTTCATCAATCATCGTATTGCATCGCAGCCACATCAAAGAATGCCTTGCACACCCATCTGCCACCAAAAGCCCCCAAAAGGAAAATATGACTTGTAAGTATTCACAAATCACGATTCAAAATTTTAAAGACAGTACATGCCACCATTACTAAAAGCTAATTTTGCGAGACAATTTTGAAACCCGAGAAGAGATAAGCCGTCAGTTCATGAGCAGTTTATAAAGTCAAAGACCTCTAAGTTGAGAGGGAACGCATGATCCAATAATTTACAGGATTTCCATCACCTTCCCATGCAAAGAATGCTAGAGTTCAATCTCACAAGATCCACAATAGATACTTAGTTTTTTTTTTTTTTTTTTTGATCCGCACGAAAGTCATTCATAATCAGAAACGCCATACGGCATCTACAGATTTCAATCAAAACCACGAAAGGGTATTACAAGAATAACCGGAAGGACTAATTGAAGCCTGAGAGCAGGGACATCTTCACACCGCCACATACTCAAAGGCAGGGTCAGGACACGTGGAGTATGCATCCAGACAAACAATTCCCTTCGAGATCAAAACCCTAATCGAAGTGAACACAGCAGCACAGAGAAATCTGTCTTCCCCAATGTAGTAATCCAAACGCCAAATCGCCGGTGAAACCACGAAGCAAAAAACACAAAGTGAATTTCCTTCGTCAGTGAGGACGCCACTCCAAAATGCGAACTCCCGCTGGCACGCGGAGTTCTGGCCACAGAAGGGCACCGTTGACAGTCCAACGCAGCTCCGAAGCCACGGCGGGCAGACCACTGAATCGGAGGCAGCCACCAAACCCAACCCGTCACAGGAAAACTAGACGCGAAGTTATTCGCCCACCACCGCACCCTCCGGATCTGGGAGAAACCCAGACCGGAAAACAAAACCGGACTGAAAAAACAGCCGGAGAAAAGACCGAAACCGACCAGAAAAAACAAAAAACAAAACACTCCAACCCAACCACACACCTTATTACTCACCGCCGTCCCTCGAGAACTTCAGATCTGGGAGCTCCGGCTGAGAAGACGAGCTGGGGAGCCCAAACGCCGCCAAGGCCAGCGTTAAAAAAACTCCACGCCGACTGCTACAACACCAACACCAACGCCCCAAACTGGGGATCTCAGGAAGAGAACGGACAGGAGAGAAAGGAGAGGAGAGGCGAGGAGGGGGGAGGAGGAGGCGTGGCGGCGCACCCCCCCACCCCCCAAAACCAGGCGCTAATGGAAAAAGCCAGGGGCGAGAGAAAGAGAGGAAAGTTAGAGAGAGAAAGTCTCGTCAAGGAACCCGGCTTTTTTCCTGCAAAAAAAACCCACATATAATAGATATAAAACGAATCAGACTACTTCCACTTAATAACGATTAACAACGTACTTTGTACCACTTATAAACTTGGTTGGCAACGAACCATTAGGAATGTTATCTACTGATCTGTATACAACTAGTAGTACAGTAGTACTTCAACAAACAACAACAACGTTGTACACAACAGAAGGGCGAATTTGAAACAAAAATGAAACTATAAACCAAACCAAAACTGCATGGTGCATATTGTAGCCCCACCCTCGCAACAAAGAACATATGAATGTCGAATTACAATTTCCATGAAAGCTAACTATTCAATTATTTAATGGTGATCAAATTGCCAAAGATGATTGGTCACATAAGAAATGGGGTTTGCATGTCTCACAAGAGAATTTACGAGCACAGCTGCACTAGAAGTATCAAGTCCAGTAAATATATACTCAGGAAAAAGCAATACATTCACTAACTAACAACCCATTTGCCATAAAGCATATTTCGCAATTCATATCACTCAGAATCTAAGCAATAAACTCAACATCTGAAACAAGCAAACCTATATATATCAGCACAAAGCAATAGCTGGCAGCAGTGCAATCCTGCTTCTGACCCAAAAGATTTCTCTAGACACATGTCCAGTGCTGATGTCTTGATAAGAAAAGGTTAAAAAGGGTTGAAGATGCACAAATTTTCCATGGAAATGGCAAGTTTGCAACAATTCTACTCCACACTAACGATCTCTAAACATAAACAATAAACTAAAATAATATAAACCGAGATTAGTCCCCCCATTAATGCAGTTCTTAGCCTATGTTTGGCACAGACCTGACCTTTTGGCATTACAAGCACAAAGCAGCTTAACAACGGTAGAATTGAAAACGATGATGTTAATAGTCCGAATTGTAACCACTACACCAGTAGCCGCATCCTATTGATAAGCAAGAATGTAACCATGCTATCATATTTTGACAAAATAGCAACAATAATTACCTCAAAAACTAACATAGTGGAGCCCATCTGCGCATGAATCAGCTTGAACTTCAAGCTGTAAGAAGATTACAGGACCTAACTCCAACTGATCTTTTTGTTTTCCCTACCCATTACTTGGGGCAACATAATTACCTCAAAATATAAGATAGTGGAGCCCATCTGCATTGGATTAATCACCTTGAGCTTCAAGCCGTAAAAAGACTAAAGGACCTAACTCAATTGATCTTTAGTTTTCCTTACCTGTTAATTGTGATACCATGAACTAAAGAATACGAAAGTCCAAAGAAAAACATGGCACGAATACAGAAGCCCACAGTTTCTCCTTTTATTATGCCACTTTTTATTCAAATAGGTCGAGATCATGTAGCCATAGTTTACAAGAACAGGCATTATCAACCAAAAATTTTCATCAATGTCGTTACCTTAGCTTCCAATGCTAATGCCCAAAGAGGTAAAATTACGTTCTCACTAACAGATGCTAGCTCTTTACACACTTCTTTTTTTTGTGGAAAATAAAGTAGCTCCTTACAGACCTGCCCGCCTACTAAAAGACAATCACCCCTTCCAACAATCTTCAGCAATTTTGTCCTTCAGCCCTCGTCCCTTTTCAAAAGCTCTAGAAGCATACCTGTAGGACCCTTGCTTGGTTAACTAAGATTTTAAAGTTTTGTCAAAAATGAAAGTACAAGTATAAACAAGAGGGAATACATAAAGATATCCTTTCACAGATTCTGTCGAAGCTTACCGCTGCGAAATGCAACACCTTCACAATTTCCAGAACCTTCAAGCATGTCTCTGAGGGTCATCTCCACAAATACAACACTCCAGTGGCTGATATTAGGAATAATCCTCAAGGAAAACCACTTACACACGTCCCTTTACGTATCCCTGATGTCGACTGCTCCAATGAGAACTAAACCAAAAGGCTTCCGAAAGGAACACTACTAATTCCTCCTCTTTTTCCCAAAATCTAACCATAGGCAGCTTGTGCTCGACACTATAGATATATCCCCATCGGCTCGAAAGAACTCTGGTCCATTCAATCAAGCAATTCTGCACTCCAGGTCCCCACATGCCGAAACTGCCCCATCCTTTCTTTTTTATTTTCTTTTCTTCCTCTTTTCAAAGATATCTTACAATCCAACCTAAACCATACTAACAAGAGCCAAAAAAAAAACAGAGGGATATCACTCCAATGCATAACAAAAGCTTTCAAGACAAGTACTGTTGCTCTTCATTACACAAGCCTGAACGCATCTGAAATCCAAGAAGTCCAAGATATTGGTGGAACCTTGTTGTTCCAGTGTGCCCTCTTGCTGACTCACTTTGTATGAGACTATTTAGGCGGTCCACCGCATAATCTCAATTATAGAGAACTTGTTCTTTATCTTCTACAAATCCAGGATATCACAACAAGCTTCCTCTTCTCTTCATATCCTCTAACAACTACTGTGCAACCACCGATGGTTTTCTACGCTTAACAAGTTCTCTCGGATCTCTGCATGTCTTCAACGTATTAGACAATGCTTTGGCTTTCTGGATTATTGACGTTCTCCTTGCACGTGAAGCATCTTCATCTCTGACATTTGCACTAGGCAGCTTTATTAAGTGAGGGGTTGCGGCCACCATATCACATAGTTTTCGGGTCATTTCAATCTTCCCTTGTTCCTTCAGTTCATAGGTCATTCTTTGATACGTTATGGAATGAGGAACAATTCCGCGCCGTATCATGTCCTCCAATTCTAGAAAAGCCTCTTCAACTCTATGCATTGTACATAGCAAATGGACTAACAGAGTGCACCCAACGGGGTCCAAATCATATCCTCTATCTTTCATTTCCTTCCTAACTTGCATTGCAAGATCCAGTCTCTCCTGTTTGCACAACAAAATCATCAAAATATGATAAGTGAACTGGTCAGGGATGTATCCAGATTCCATCATCTTGGTATAAAGGTTCATCCCCTCTTCAAATTTCTCTAATTTTAAGTAGTGCCGAAGAAAGTAATTATACATTGTAATGGTTGGCATAAACCCCCTATTAATCATCATCTTAAGGATCTTATTAGCCCCTTCAATATCTCCAGCCCTGCAAAAACACTTAACTAGGGAATTGTACGTGGAAATAGTGGGCCCTGATTCCAAAACTAGAAATCGTTCCATCATCGCTAATGCCTCCTTAAACCTTCCTGCTTCCCCTAACACATCAATTATTGAATTATAAACAATTGCATTTGGTTCAATTCCATGTCTCTTCATCTCCCAAAATAATTCAATTGCCACCTCAACACGACACTGCCGACAATAACCCTCAATAAGGGTGCCATACGTTACAACACTAGGCTTCACATTCTTACTTTTCATCTCATCCCAAAGACATTCTATGCGTTCAAACTGTCTTGCTCGAAACCACCCCGTCAATAGAATATTGTAAACATGAATTGACGGAACCCAAGAAGGGTCTGTCGCTCTCTTAGTATTGAAATATTTTGAAGCTTCCAAAACAAGTCCTTCCTTGCAAAAGGAGATCAATAAAATCTCAAACAAATTCAGTTCTGAATTCAAACAGTGAATCAAGTCTAAACTGCATGCAAACTCCAATGTTCTAATCGCAGGTGAGGGCATACCTGCAGGACCACCAAAAATCATCCACATTATGCAAATATCCAAATTGTAAGTAGCATGCAAGGGTTAAATATGCAAGCACCAAATAACTCATTTTGCACTAAAATACAAGTGCTTAAATAGGGGTACGATGGTACAGTGCTCCATTTGCAAACACTGAAGCATTCAAAATTCCAAGCATATTTACATGGTCGAATTCCAAATACCAACGTATTACAAGTACATTACATTCTCATATCACCCAAATGACAATCTAGATCCATATTAAGGTTGCGTTCGAATATATGGATTTAAAGTTAATGGACTTGACATCACTTCTTGAAGCATTATAATTATAACCTAAAATTTCGAATTCTACTTTCCCACTTCAACAGCAATTTCAGATCTATAGACTGCACTTGTACAGAATCGAAATCATTGCATAAATGCTCACATAATCCACACGACCTTGAGCAAAACATATCTTCCTCAACTAGGGAGTTCAGAATCTACCTCTAATAGCTAACCTCCCAACAGTTTTATCTAAGTAGCACCGACACTCCACCGGGGGCGACGTACCGGTGTCGGACACGTGTCGGACACCGACACGCACCGGACACGCGGCCGACACGTGTCGGACACTTCTCCAGAAGTTTTCCATTATTTTGAGCAATATTTGGACTCCGACACTTGATGGACACTTGACGGACACTTAATGGACACTTTTGGGACACTTCGGGGGTAAAAATACAAATATGAGAACTTTTAATATGGATCTAAGTGTAATTAAAACTATCCCAGCCTATAAGTAGTACGTTACACTCTCACGCTCTCAGACTACGCAACACAGAGACGAAGCGTGATTGACGACGCAGGGAAGAAGACTAATCGAAGACAACGACGACTAATCCAGGTAAGTTCGCCTCTCTCGTCTCTCGTCTCTCTCTCTCTCTCTCTCTCTCGCCCCTCTCTCTCCTGTACACGTGTCTCTCGCCTCTCACTCTCGCCTCTCTCTCCTATGGCTGTACTCTTCTGATCTTCTCCTCCTCCCTCTGCATATTCACAGTTTACTCTTTCTTTCTCTCTCTCTGATTAGATTTAGGGTTTAGAATTGATGATCAGATTTAGGGTTTACTGGTTTAGTAGATAAACTGTTAGTTTTTTTTAGTCTAAAACAGAATTTTGGCATATTATTCTGTAGGAAACCACTATGGCAGATGACAATGCAGAATTTGATGAAAATAAACCCTTGTGGAAGTATGTTACTAAATTAGGAAGAGCTGCGGAAGGGGGAGGAAATTTGGAGTGTGTAATCACCCATTTAAGGGATCATATACAAGAGTTAGGGCACATTTCTTGAAAATTCCAAGCAAGGGGATTGCTTATTGCAAGAAGATGATAGATAAGGATCATGAGAAATATCAAAGGGAAAATGATGAGGCTGAGTTGAGAGCGAAAAATGCTCAACCGAGGCTGGTTCCTCTACCTCCTCCAACTACAACCTCAAAGAGAAGAAGAGCAAATGAGGTTGTCGGAGGGAGTGCGAAGAAGGGGAATAAAGGTCCACTTGAAATTGCATTTAATATGAATGATCGGGATCAATTGCATAGTGAAATTGCAAGGATGTTTTATTCGGGGGGATTGCCTTTCAATCTTGCAAGGAACCCTTACTATGCTACCTCTTACACATTTGCTGCAAAGCACAATATCCCGGGTTATTTGCCTCCAGGTTATAATTTGTTGAGGACCACATTACTTACAAGGGCGAGGGCAAACATTGATAGGTTGTTGCAACCGATTAAGGGCACATGGCGCAACAAGGGGGTGAGCATCGCTAGTGATGGTTGGAGTGACTCTCAAAGGAGGCCTCTAATCAATTTCATGGCGGTGAATGAAGGTGGGCCCATGTTTCTTAAGGCCGTTGACTGTTCGGGTGAAACAAAGGACAAGTACTTCATTGCTAATTTGATGAAAGAAGTTATTAATGAGGTTGGACCTCTTCATGTTATTCAAGTGATAACCGACAATGCTCCTAATTGTAAGGCGGCAAGACAACTCATTGAAGCTCAATTCCCTCACATTCTATGGACTCCTTGCGTGGTTCACACTTTGAATCTTGCATTGAAAAATATTTGTGCCACAAAAAATGTTGAGAGGAATGAAGTTGTCTATGAAGAATGTGGTTGGATTAGTGACATTGCAAAGGAAGCTATGGACATAAAGAATTTTATCATGAATCACTCTATGAGGTTGGCCATGTTTAATGAATTTGTTCCCTTGAGTTGCTTTCGGTGGCCAAAACACGATTTGCCTCCACAATTATTATGCTCAAGAGATTCAAGCTTATCAAGGGTGGCCTTCAACAAATGGTAATTAGTGAATAGTGGAATTGCTACAAAGAGGATGATGTTGTTAAGGCAAATTTAGTAAGAACAAAGTTGTTGGATGATGTGTGGTGGAGTTTGATTGATTACATTCTATCTTTTACCGCTCCTATATATGACATGCTTAGGGCTTGTGACACGGACAAGGCTTGCCTTCACTTGGTTTATGATATGTGGGATTCCATGATAGAAAAGGTGAAGTTGGCAATTTATAAGCGTGAAGGAAAGAGGCTAGAGCAAGAGTGCTCCTTTTACAATGTGGTGTATCAAATCCTTGTGGACCGTTGGACCAAGAACAACACTCCTCTTCATTGCTTGGCGCATTCATTGAATCCAAAGTAAGTAGAACATTTTAAATTTAAGCATTGAGTTATAATTTGTAATTTTGTTGGATCTATCATCTATGGAATATAACATGCTTACTTAATCAATAGGTACTATAGTGATGAATGGCTTCATGAAGATGCAAATCGAGTTCCCCCACATATGGATCAAGAGGTCACTGAAATGAGAAACAAGTGCTTAAAGAGATACTTTGATAATGTTGGGGAGCGCTCAAAGGTGACAATAGAGTTCGGAAAATTTTCGGGATGTAGTGGTCAATTTGCTGATTCTGATTGCATTCATAATAGGTATCACATGGATCCTTACACTTGGTGGTGTGCATATGGTGCATTTGCACCAGCTCTTCAAAAGGTTGCTTTGAGGATACTTGGACAACCGGCCTCCTCATCTTGTTGTGAGAGGAATTGGAGCACTTACTCCTTTGTTCACTCAGTCAAAAGGAACAAAATGACCCCTCAACGAGCGGAAGACTTGGTGTTTGTTCATAGCAATCTTCGTCTTCTATCAAGGAAGACCCCTCAGTACTCTCAAGGACAAACTAAGATGTGGGATATTGCGGGGAACGCTTTTGATTCACTTGATGATGTTGGGATTCTTGAAGTTGCTGAACTCTCACTAGATGAACCTGACTTGGAGGCAGTTGTGTTTACTGATGATGGAGATGATGCTCATGGGGTGGAAAGCATAGTAGAAGTTGAGGACTAGTTTATTTAATGCTTAAGATAGTCCCTTTTTGTGCAATGGACCAAGTAGTAGGCACTAGAAGCTTAAGGCAGTAATTACCTCTTTTTGAATGGTATGTCAGTAGTATAGACTGTATAGTACTAGCTGGTGGTGGATAGGTTGGGATGAGAAATGTGAATCATACCACTTTTTGTTGGAAGGTATAGATAATAGATGTAAAGACTTGGAAAACAATGTACTGCAAAAGTGAAAACAAGGCTATGTGGATATAATATTATTAACTTTTATCTTATTTGAATTTTTTTTATTCTTGATATATATATATATATATAGACGTGTCCCCAAACGTGTCGTGTCCTCTATTTTTTGAAAATTTACGTGTCGGGGTGTCCGTGTTGTGTCGTGTCCGTGTCCCGTGTCCGTGTCCATGCTACATAGAGTTTTATAAACCTTAAAACCCCTTCATTTCAAATCCAACCACGCGACTACTACACACACGAACCCGTAAAATGGCAGAATTGCAGAGAAGCAAGTACCTGCGCGAGCATACCGCCTAATAAGAATGGCGAAAGTATCCGCATCAGGTCCCTCAAGTCCCCGTTTAATCCGGCCAAGTACTAAACACCAAGCAGCCTCAAACTCTCTTGCCCTAGCAAGGACCTTGATCATGGCATTGAAGACGCCCACAGTGGATAAATACCCAGGCTGCTTTTCCGCCCATATGAACAGACTCAACAATTGTTTAGGAGACGAACCGAAACCGTCAAAAACCCGCTGTAACAGGGACGGACCCGGTTCGATTCCGGCTCGGTCCAGGGCGGTTTCGAGGGGTGGGCCGGGCGGGAAGGTGGGGTTCGAGAGGAGGGCAGAAATGGTGGTGTAATCGGTGGGGTTGTGATTAGGGTTAGGGTTTAAGGGTTCGAGGTGGGGTTGAATGGAGATGAGGCGGTTGGTGGTTTTGGGGTTAGGGTTTTTGTTGGGTTGGAGTGGGAGAAAGGGTTTGGAGAGGAAAGTGGATCGTGTGCGGAGGGAGAAGTGGGGGTTCATGTGGGTGATGCATGTAGGGTATTTGCCTAGATATACATATCTATAGAGAGGGAGGGAGGGAGGGAGAGAGAGAGAGACGTGCGTGTGTTTTGCAAATTGCTTTTCCCACCCCTTGACACCCCACCCCCCTACCCCCTCCTCTTTCTCTCATTCTCTCTCTCTCATTTTATTTTTTTTTATAAAATTTTAAATGATAATAACTTTTTTTTGACGTATTTTTTTAAAATAAATTTTATATTTTTGAAATCTACTCAACAAAACCTATCAAACGAGCCTAATATTGATGGTGAAAACTAAAATCTTTTCACCCGTTCAAACGGATTGAATTTTGGAACACTTAATTTTTTAACCATATTTTTTAATATATAAACTGTATAAAAAATATGGTTAAAAAATTAAGTGTTCCAAATTTCAATCCATTTGAACTAGTGGAAATATTTTATTTTTCTAATCATTTTATCCTAAATGGTCATAATTAAATTTTGACTCTAGGGCTATTGATGATTAACCCTAAGAGATATTTGATTCTACGACTTTCTTAGGATTAATCAACGAGAACCCTACAGTCAAAATTTAATTATGATCATTTAGAATAAAATGATCAGAAAACTAAAATCTTTCCACCCGTTCAAACGGATTGAATTTTGGAACACTTAATTTTTCAACTTCTTTATACGGTTTAAACTACCACAAAAATATATAGTTATTCCAATTTTCCAACCTCTTTAGTTTCGAGAGAAAAAGAAAATTTTTTCTTTTCTCTTTCAAAGCT
The DNA here is from genome assembly GCA_025413875.1 of Rhododendron molle. Lineage (NCBI taxonomy): Eukaryota > Viridiplantae > Streptophyta > Magnoliopsida > Ericales > Ericaceae > Rhododendron > Rhododendron molle. The sequence goes on along the minus strand of CM046389.1, from coordinate 40,382,243 downwards.
ACTGTAAGCTTACCGTAAGAAATCACTTCGTTCAATAGCCACATTCACCTTCGGTAAGCCGACGCATTTTCTTTTCCGTAGTCATACCATCCGCCAAGAAGAACGGTAAAATATTTCTACTCACCTTTTCTAGTAAAAATTCTAGTTATATTTTCTTTTTGTGTTTAAAAATGCATGTTAAGTTAAAGTAGAATACCGTCGGAAAATTGCTACTGCCCATGTTAATAACGATCACTTCGCTCAAGTTTTCTTACAACCTCATTACTCTGTACCACCCATTCCAACATGGTGGGAGGAGAATGCATCGGACGAAGCTAGGGGTGTAACCGGTTCGGTTCGGTTCGGTTCGGTTCAGGGGGGATTTTAACGAAACCGAATGAAACCGGTTCAGGGAGTAGAAGGAACCGAAATCGAGTTTTGATGGTCGGTTCGGTTCGGTTCGGTTCTCCTTCGGCTCGGCTCGGTTCGCCGAAAATTTTAAAAATATTTAAAAAAATATTTAATATATATCTATATTAAGAAATTTTTAAAATATTTAATATATATATTAAAATATATTAAAAATATTTAATATATATATATATTAAAATATATTTAATATATTTTAAAAATATTTAATATATATATATATATATATATTAAAACCAGTTCGGTTCAGTTCGCCGAAAATTTTCAAAAACCGAGAACCGAACCAGCTTCAAAACCGAACCGAGTTCAAGAACCGAACCAAACCGGATAATGAAATATCCGAAAAAATGAACTGGTTCGGTTCGGTTCTTGAACTCAGTTCAGTTCGGTCAGTTTTTTGTTCACCCCTAGACGAAGCTATAGGATGGGCTGCCAGTTATGGAACACGTTTGCTATTGTAGAACGAAGTAATGGGTATAAACATGCCGGGACCAACATTTGGAGGAGATATTGATTAGAATTTGTGTTTTTATGTATTTTCATGTTTTGACAATATGTACTCAATTATAATAAAATGAAATTTTGTTTAAATTTATTATTGTTCATGAGAAGAAGTTATTTTTATTATTCATTGTCAAGACAAATTAATTAACTAATTAAAATAATATAAATTTATTAAGTATAAAGTCAATTTTAATTGAAATTTGAATTTGAGTTAACCAAAAACAAAAAGAAGGGATGTAAATGGGAAAAGAGAAAAATAAAGAAAATAATTAAAAATTTTAAAAAGGGAAAAAAATATTCACACTGGAAAGGAAAAAAAAGAAAAAAAATTCAAATTGGAAAGAAAGAAAAGGAAACTAAAGAGGAAAAAAAACAGAAAAAAAGTACAGTGGGGCCGGAGGGAGGGGGGGGTGTGTGTCAGGGGAGGGAGGAAAAGCAGGTCTCGTGTGTTTTCTTGCACAACAACTAATAATCATTATATTTTGACCAAAAAAGTAATCATCAAAAAAAAATTGAATGTATACATGCATTTTCTCAAGTGGTTTCGGAGGTGTTCCACTTTTGTGGAAAAAATATTTTTTAAAAAGAAGGTAATTTTAAGCTCAAAAATTATGTGTTTACGCAAATAATTTTTTTACTAATATGGATCTTGTTTGATAGATATCATTAAGATCTTTTAAACGATGCAAAAAAATTAAAAAATATATTTTTCATTTTCATTATATTTGAGTTTGAAATTACATTCGTTTGAAAAAAAATACTTTTTGGGAAAGTGGAACACCATCTCAATTAATTCGTTGCTGAAATTATTTAAAATAGCATTGTCAATTCATTTTATTATTTTAATGTCTCAAAAACTATTTTTTTTAAATATGGATGGAGAGAGATATTTTAGAAAAATGTGGAGTTAAGTTTTATTTGATATTTTAGTGTTGTGCCGTTTTTGATACATGGGGACGAAAGAATACTAACGTGAACACTAATTTGGAATTGTTAATGCATAACGCTAGTACCTAACTCCAAATTTTTTTATCATTTTTTGAACAGAAACTCAAAAAAAAATCCTCGAGGACAAGAACTTAAAAAATTAAATTAGGAAGCCACTATTTGCAACATTTTATTTTCTCCAATAACCCGTTGCTTTCACTTAAGGGTTGTTCAAACAGAAATGCTATTAGCCGGGAAACAAACCAAGAAGACAACAATGACACACGTGTAAAGTTTGACAGGAAAAAAAGGGCCCACTTTTAGACTTCTCTCAGGGCCCCCTTTTAGACTTCTCTCCCGCGGTGAAAATAAAGCGGGAAAGGGAAAATTCATTTGTGTTTTGAACGAAAAAAACTCCCCAACTTCAGCTCCATCCTCATCCTCTCCTCTCCGCTAGCTCTACTCCCAATCAATCAAAACACCACCACCGAGGCACTATCACCACCGAACCAGCATAGACGGCGACCACCACCACCGGAGCCCCAACAGACAGCGGCCACCCACCAGGCCACCACCACCGATTGACCACCATTGATGAAAGTATGTTCTCTCTCTCCCCTTTTATGCAATATTGGCATAGAACTCTGGATTAAGTTAGGGTATTAAAAAATTACGGCATAGAACTCTAGATTAAGATTAGGGTATTAAAAAATTAGGGGTTAAAAGTAGAGATTAAAAAATCAATCAGATAAAAAATTAGTTTAGTATTCCTTTAAAAATAGGGATAACACCAGTGGCACTGAGCTTAGCTTTTAGCTGGGACAAACGGCAAATTTATTTTTAATTTAGGATCCTATGGAGCGGAAACGTGATTATGAGAGTCCTAGGGACAAAATTTAATTATGTCTCTTTAGAATAATATGATCAGAAAGCTGAGTTATCTTGTTTTTATTGGTTGGGTGGACACTCTATTGTACACAGATGGTCCGTGTAAAATTTATTCTCTTGTAGTAATACCACACTTGTCGAATTATTGGTGTTAAAAGCCTTGGGTGAGGTCCTCGAGGATAACACCACTGGCTTTAAAAGTAGGAATTAAAAAATTAGATTACTATTAATTTAAAATTAGGACTAGGGATTATAGCTAAATTTTTCCATAACACTGTACATTTGAATTCAAGCATCAATTTTAGTTTGCTACTCCTTAATTCAGTTTGCTAAGAAACCTTGATTGTGTGTGTTCTTTTTAATCCTTGTATTCCTTATTTGTAGAATCATGGAAATAGAATATATGAATTTGGAGGACAATCTGAATGTGGAGGAAAGTCAGAATTTGGAGGTGGTATTGGAACCTAAGGTTGGGACAATATTCAATTCTGAAGATGAAGCCAAGGAATGCTACAGTAGTTATGCAAAATCAAGAGGTTTTGGTGCAGTCGTAAAAGCCTCTAAGAAGCGTGACAATGGGGTAAAGTCGAATATAACTTATGGTTGTCATCGAAGTGGAAAGCCCAGGACAACGGCTTTGAATCCCGTTAAATCCCATCCAACAGCAAAAATAAATTGTAAAGCCGGTATGAATATCTCTTTGCAAGTTGATGGAAAGTGGATGTTGAATTCAATTGAATTGAATCATAACCATGAAATGGACCCGGAAAAAGTAAAATATCTTAAGTGCTATCGGAGTATCCCACCACATTCGATGAGGACAATTGAATTGAACACGGCAGCCGGAATCACATTAAACAAAATCATTGCCTCATGTGAGATCGAGGCAGGGGGGCCTGATAATTTGCCATGGACAAATAAAGATGCAAGGAATTATAAGGATAAAAAAAGGCGTTCAGAGCTCAAAGAAGGGGATGCCGAAGCAATGCATAAGTACTTTGTCAGAATGCAAAAAGACAATAGTGACTTCTTTTATGCCATCGATCATGACGAAGATTATCGATTACGGAATGTCTTTTGGGCCGATGCTAGGAGCAGGGAGTTATACAAAGAATTTGGCGAGGTGGTCACCTTTGACACCACTTACCTTGTTAATAAGCACAATATGCCTTTCGCACCATTTGTAGGGGTCAACCATCATGGACAATCAATTTTGTTTGGATGTGGTTTGATATTACGGGAGGACACGGATTCATTTATATGGTTGTTCGAGACTTTTCTATCTTGCATGTTCGATTCCCACCCCAACGCCATCATCACAGACCAATGTCGGGCCATGCAAAATGCGATAAGTCAAGTTTTTCCAAATACACGTCATCGTTGGTGTTTGTGGCATATCATGAATAAAGTTCCTGACAAGTTTAAGAATTACGACCAGTATAAGCCCATTAAAAAATCCCTCAAGAATGCTGTATATGATTCCTTGAATCCGGAGGAGTTTGAACAAAATTGGGCGAATCTCATCCAACAATTTGATCTACAGAGCAATGACTGGCTAGCTGGATTGTACGAGGGGAGGCATCGATGGATACCGGCATTTCTTAAGGATATCTTTTGGGCGGGGATGTCAACAACCCAACGAAGCGAGAGCATGAATTCCTACTTTGACGGCTACATCCATTCCAATACCACCTTGAAAGAATTTGTGGAGCAATATGACAATGCCTTACGTAAGAAGGTTCAAAAAGAAGAAGAGGAAGACGCCCGTTCCTTAAATTTTCGAATTCAGAATGTGTCCCCCTATAAGTTTGAGAACCAATTTCAGCAAGCATACACAGTTGCGAAATGCAAGGAATTCCGAGATCAAGTAGCCTTAAAGATTGGGTGCAATTTGACTATTGGACCGGTGGTAAATGGTATTTCAGAGTTTCACATTGAACAAGACATTCTAGTTGGAAAGAAAAAGGATATATGTAAAACTTGTACTTTTCTTGTTCATTTTAATGAGGAGTCAAGAGAAACGAATTGCAATTGTCGGTTGTTCGAGAGTAGGGGGATGGTGTGCACGCATATGATCTCGGTTTGGTCAAAAAAGAAGCTTGAAGTAGTGCCCGATAAATACATTCTACAACGATGGAGCAAAAGCTTGGTGAGGAATCACACAAAAATTAAGATCAGTTATGTTAATTGGACACTCAAGCCCGAATTCGCTCGCTATGACAGTTTATTGAAGTTGTTCAATGAGGCCGCTGATAAGGCCATGTATTCCATTGCGAAGACTGATAGGATGGCAGCTAGGTTGCGAGAAATTAAAGCGGAGAATGACTTAGACGATGAGGAATGTGTAAGCAATATGGCTACGGTTGGAGATGCAGAAATTGATATGGAAAGTTTCCAAGATAAATCATTTACCCTGGGCGATCCAAATAAAGGTCCTCGGAGAGGACGACCGCCGACTAGGAGGAAGCAATCAGTGGCTGAACAAATTATTAGGAAGAATGCGAAATCAAACAAAAGGGTCCAATGTAGTGGCTCCAATGCAAATACTAAATCGGTATACAATCATTATGCATTCCTTTCAATGTTTATTTATTCATAATTATGTTGATTGGTCTGTAAGGATTTAGGATTTGACTTTATTCCGCTTTAGGATGTCGAAGTGTACACTCATGCCATGGGATTTGACGGGATTATCACGCAAGAGGGTGAAACCGTTGCCGTAAGTATGACTTCATTTGTACTTCATCGAGTCTTTTAAAATTTTGCATTTTTTCCATGTTACTATAATTTCAACGGTTATGATTTCAGCCATCTCAGGGAAGTGTAGGATATCTTGGTACGTGGAGCTATGACCTTAATGAATCTCCATTTCATTTGGGGCATGATTATCGTAAGTTTAGCTCTAAGTTTGACTAGGACTCTCTCTCTCTCTCCATGTTCTAATTTGACTTACTTTGTTCTTTGTTTTCTTTTTTTTTGTGCATGTTGAGAACTTTAGGGCTGGATTGATACTTTTGAGATACTACTGATGCTGCTTTTTGATGGAATGATGGCGTTTTTTGGTGCCTCATTCACTTGAGATACTACTGATGCTTTTTGATGGAATGATGCTGTTTTTTGGTGCCTCGTTCACTTGACTACTGATGCTGCATTTTGATGGAATGATGCTGTTTTTTGGTGCCTCATTCCCATACTTTGCCTCCATTCCCATGTCCTTCTTGGGAGGCGAGGAGTTGGAGCTTTTTAGTTCACTTGTATATTATGTTAGTTGTGGAGGAAAACCTTTCTATGAATTTGTGACTGCTTGTATATCATAATTGCAATGTTTTGTACATGTAATTGCAGTTTTCTTTTTCCTTGGAATGCAACTTCCATTCCCATGTATTTGTTCCATGCTTTGGTTCATTTCACAAGCTTAGTTTGTATCCGTGTTGTGTCGTGTCCTATGGAGTTTGTGGCACATAATGACAGCTTGAACGTTTTCCTTTTCCTTCCCAGTTTAATAATTTGGATTAGGCCAAATTTGTGTGGCACATGAGGAAAGTCCTTACCCATGTGCCTCACATAGGGGATAGATTAGCTTCTCTTCATAAGAATGGATCAGTTCATTGTTCCAAGTCTCTGCATTGTACTTCTTTGGTCTGATAAATTTTGGAGGAGCAACTTGCTATTTCACTAGGTACTATGACATATTTATCATTACCAGGTATGTTTTGGATTGAAGTTTATTTCATATGGAATTGTACCACATAACTTGATCATAACCTTTCGCTTTTGAGCTTCTAATCTTCAGAAAGATAGGCTGAATGAGGTTTGAACTTCTAAATCCATGTCTCAAATCAATTGAAAGATCCCAAATTGTGCAACAAACGAGGAAAAAATTTGACAGGGTTTCCTTGCTTTATGGCCTAGCCCGACGCCTTGCGTCTCAAACTAACAACAAACATCTAAAACAACAGTGTATAAACCACAAGCCCACGCCGAGCATTTCTCATCCTAAATTACCATTCACCGTCAAAATTCACACAAACCCACGCCTAGCCTTTTATTGTCCTACTTATCAACAATCCAAAATTCACATATAAACCACAAGCCCACGCCGGGCGATTCTCATCCTAAATGACCATTCACAATCGATATTCACAAATTAACCCATGCCAAGCCATTCTAATCCCAATTGTCATTTAAAAAGAGGGTACAAAGTTGAACATCGTCATTAAGCCATACATTAATATTTCAAAACACAGAATATCGATTTCAAATACAAGATCAAGGAACAAAGCCGTTGCAATAATTTGATATGTGGACAGTCCGCATCCAACTTCATTCTTTTGTTTCAATGGAACTTCCTTCAACGAATTCCAACAATGGAGGGGGGGAACTGAACTTGCCAGCGAAATCCAGGTTTCATTCCATAAGCCCACTTTTTAGAGTAAGTAGTAAGCTATCACTTAAAGCTCAAGCATATCATCATTTGTTTGTCTATCGTCGGTTTTGTAGTCTTCCTCCCATTCACGCCTTATTTTGGGACTATTGTGTGGTCGTTGTGCCGGACCCAAGCTTTGTGTGCATCGTCCAAAGAGCCATATTTTTAAAGCACGGCACGAGGGAATCCAGTCACTTGTAATAGTCTTGTTTTCCTGCCATTTCTAAAGCATACAAGAAAGTTAATTTCGAAACAACGTACACCAACAAGAAGCATAATATAGGCGTGTGGATGAGTGAACACCCCACCATTATAGACCAGATAATTTGAAAACCCTTGCCTAGAGCTGCTCAAGTTCTAATGGATCCAAATGCAGGACAAAAGGGACGAAGGTATGCAACTAAACAGGACCAATTGTCCAACACAACAAACCTTGGCTAAAAGAATAGTAATAGAAAACCTTAACCAGGCTAAATTAAAAAACAAACTGATCTACCATGACTTGGTTCTTGAATGTATCTTGGAGACAATAGTGGTTGACACGTCCTCCACCCAGACATGTCAAATGCCACCGTATCCAAGTAAACAAGTTTTATGTTCATTGGGCAATTTCTTATAGTGAATAAATCTTACAATTCTACAGCCATATTTTTTATGATATCATCATTTGACATATGTTAAAACCAGTAGAACTCTAGTAGAGACAAAGTGAAGGGCTAACCGTACCGCAAAGTAGATGCTCGAGTTTAATGTTAAATGAATTTGAGAACTTTCCCATCCAAGAAAATAACAATACTAAACTGAGGACAATTACCTTTATAAGCAAACATACATAGCTGGTGGCCTGGTGCACATGATCTCTTGCTCCAGTGGAAACTAAAGGTTCCTAACCCATCAAGTTCATGAACATGCAACCCACCTGCGATACATCATCGCTTCGATGTAGTGTAATCAGAAGAATACAATAGCAGTGATGGTGCTTATGAAATCAGGGGAAAAAAACCCCACAATTTTTTTCTTTGTTTTTCTAAAATCAATGGTAAATTAGAGAGGGAAGTGAGAGAGAGAAACCTGTGAGAGAGAAGAGGTTGATGACCGGTCGAGTCCGATGTTGTTGGTGGTGGTACAACGCAGTGAAGACAAACAAAAGAGTAGCAACAAAATTAGGGCTTCGAGATAAAAGAGAAGCAACAAAATTAAGGCTTCAAAATTACATACCCATACCAAAAAGGCGAGAGGCTGAAGGCGCGCCTATTCATGGATCAAAACCAGGTGAGAATGACCATCGGTGGTGGTTGTGAGTCGGTGGTGGTCGTGCGTCGGTGGAGGTTGTGCGTCGGTGGTGATCCGTCGGAGGTGGTACGAACGGGGTGCGTGCTCGTTGCGAGGACGGGGTGCGTGCTCGTTGCGAGGACGGGGTTCGTCGGTGGTGGTGGGTCAGATTTGGAGAGAAGGTTTGGCCGTTTGGGTCGGGATGAGTGAAGAGTAAGAGTTTGAGAGAAGAGGGATGAAAATGGCTGATTTTGAAATTTTGAAATTTTTAAAATTCCAAAAACTTTGAATTCTCACCGATGAAAGTGGGCCCTTTTTTTCCTGTCAAACTTTACACGTGTGTCATTGTTGTCTTCTTGGTTTGTTTCTCGGCTAATAGCATTTCTGTTGTTCAAACAAAAGGCTTATTGGCTTAACCTAGAATAAGCCAAGGTCAGTAGAAGCAGGGAGGGAAATGATGTTGACAGGCATTTGATAGTTTTGACTCTTCTCATACCAACAAAATTACTATAATACCTTTACACAATAATTGCAATACAATTGAATGTTTCTATTTTTCAAACAAAGGGAAACCCACCTGCCTCGTGAAAAAAAAAAAAGAAAAAAAGAAACCCATCAACCCCACACCCCACTTGACGCATACACCAAACCAATTTTCATACACACATCAACGTTTTAGCAAATCAACTGAAGGCCAACTAGAAGTTCATTGCCACTCACATTTCTTGCCTCGTCTGTTCGCAATTTTGGTTATCCAGCTCTACTACGACGTCTTCGTAATCTATGCAGTGCTCTCCTAATATTATTCATCTCTTCATTCATTTCTAGAACATTATCTTCGTCAACAATGTCGTCCCTTTCGTCCAATCTGTCCTCCAACTCCGGGTTCTCATCTAGCAAGTCCTCAAACGCATACTCATAGGCCGAGCTTACAGGAGCAAAGAAGGTATTGGGTTCTCTATCCTTACGGATGTAATTATGAATTGCCATCGATGCCAACACCAAGGTCCACCTGTGTTGGCATTTCATACCACGGCATGAGGGCCATGAAACCAAACCTATTTTTCCAAATGCCAAACGCCAAACGTCCTTTCAATACTCCTCAGCAATGAGTGTGCCCTATTGAAGTGCTCTCTATCATCACGAGGTTGTCGCAGCTCCTGTCTAAATCCAGCCTGGTGGTACCTAAACCCTTTGTAAGGAGCAAGAAAGCCCGACCTGTATGGATAACTAGCATCCACTAGGTAGTATTTTCCTGTGCAAGTCGTACACCAAGCATTTTTAAAAATTGGAACAATGTAATGTATATAAAAAAAAAATCATACAAAACTCCTATACGACGTAAATGGAGCTAAATTATTACCTGGTTCAACTTGATGGAAACCATATCTTGGATTCAAGACACATCGCCTGAATATGCTATAATCGTGATAGATCCCTTCCCATCCAGCTGATGCAAACACGAAGGTAAGGTCAAAATTGCAGACGGCCATTATATTTTGGGGGCATAACCCTTCCGTAAAAAGAACCTCTTCTTGTCTTCCTTCTTCTTGCATCTTATCATAGCATGGGTTCCATCTATAGCCCCAATACAATTTTCTTGCACCAATACAAAAAGCATAAACCGATTCACTGACCCTCATTTTATGCAAAGACACGCTATCCTAACATTACCCAAACACAATGAAAGACGAAAGATAACACACCTTGAATGGTTTATAGAAGTCACGTCTATCCAAGTACTCGTGAGTCTCATCTTGCCGTCTTGTTGGCTTTAACTTATCAGCAGTGAAACCTCTCCTCATGCACGCCAATATCTTATGCAGATGTACACAGTGTCCCCCCGAGTGCTAAAACATCTCTTATGTTCTCTGGTTTGAGTGGGCCCTCAGTAGATACATGAACATTACAAAACTCTCGAAGTAGTAAACTCCATCAATTTTCATTCGAGAAGAACTCCAGTCATAGGTTCCTTGAAGTTCTTGGACTATTTTTGCAAATGTGTCTTTGGGCATGCAAAACTCAAGTTGAAACCTCTCATCACGACTATTCATTAGGTCATGCAGATAAGTTTTACCCGAAAAGGAGCACGTGTGGAATGGTAGTCTCTGCGGCCGACGTAGGATTTGTATGGCATGCAACAATGCTACGATCGCCAGGTCAACCAACAATTCGTCCTCTGCAATTTCGGCATAAAACTCATCGGCCGGGATCGAGTACTCAGAGTCAGTGTCATCGTTAAACACATTATTGTTACTTGAACCGACATTTCCATTGTTATTGTTCATCCACTCCCAATTGTCATATCCGGCCTGGTGCTCAGTTCCATGACGTCTACTGTTTTTGACCTTGCCGAAAGTCAGAAGATGCATGCAAGTGAGGCGAAGAATTGTATTGCTCCACAAATTGTTGAACACGTGGAACATTTTCACTCTGTCCTCCATCGCCTTGCCTGATAGTGGCAAACCTATTCACCCATGGCATGTTTGCGTACCCCTCGCCATTTTGGTATAGCTCATTCGATTCTTGATGTGCTCTAGGATAATTAAAGTTGGGAAGGTCATTCCCTCCATTCCCAGAGTTAAAGTTGGGATAATTTTTCGGGTAAATTCCAGTTTCCAATAACCTCGTAAAATTACCAAGGTCGAACGTCCCCCTTCCAATGTCGTCTGCACTCCCAGAGTTCCCCCAACTTGTATTATCCATGACCCCAACGAACAAATACAATCCATTGTTGAAGAATAAAATTTCACTTTAACTGTTGTCATGAAATGATGGTACAATTTTAAATTTTTGGAAAGAGTTATATTTGAAGAGACTAGTACAACAGGAAAAATGGTGGAACCTAATCATTAGTCCCCCATATCGATATTTGAATTGATCTATAATATCCTCTAATAGGGCCCATTTTTTTGGCTGTATAATAGTGAAAGGAATCTGATAAAATCATCCGTAATCCCATTGGACGATAATGAGGGGATTAAAATATGACATTCCTCCAAGTTATGCATATCCCACATTTTCGTTCCATTATAGCACAAAATTTCAACCATATTTTTTTTATGTGGTCCCCTTGCTAAAATCAGGGTTACAAACGAGACCCTAATACATTAGATGGAATTGCAAGGCAATGCCTCGATCATCAGATTGTTGTCCAGGTGTGATGTGAACTAACGTACAAATGAAATTTAAGAAAAAACAGCTAGTTTCAATCTCGATTTGCATGTGATACTTTAACCATAACATGAAAAATGTATACCGAGTCGAATGCAATTGAAAGGCTTAGTTCTGATCTTGACCTCTACTGTTGACGATATTCATGGATGTGTGGACTAATCTCCTCTGAAAACATATTACCAAACACAATTCATAACGATCCATCGAATGTAGCAAACCACGATTGTCACATATTCAAGCATACATGAAAATTCAACCATAATAGTATGGGATAAAAGGGCACACAATCCTAATTTTTAAAGTCCAAAAAAACCAACATGGAAAAAATATCAAACATACTGTTCCTACAATTTAAAAACAAACACAACTATGGACAATGTTTCCAGTAATGCAATATTTTAAATCTGAGGGGGCGGGTGCCAAGGAGGGAGAGTCTCAGTTGGGTTGCCTTGTCCAAGTGATTGTGTTAATATTGCCTTTGTATGCTCCCGTTGAGTGAAAAATATCATTTGTTCATCATTTGGCAAGCCATAGAACACATCCATCTTCATTGGATCACCAAACAAGTAGTCAACAAGCCACCAATAGACCGAGGAACGGGTTCTTATTGGAAATACTCCATTCGACCAAGGATCTTCATTATGTCCACCATGTTACATCCGTGCTTGGATCTGTATTGATTCTGCCTCGAAATCATTGTCTCCAAAATGTTAGTCATGGACTACGAGAAAGCATCTGTCTCGTTTGTGGTGCTTTTCCATTTCGTTCCACTTAAGTAGCAACCGGGATATATGGGCATAGCTTTCGGGACAAGGGGTGTTTGTACCATGTTCAGATAAAGGGGGGGCATCTGATTTCGGGTTGAGGGAAGGGGGTACTTGTTGTACACGGTTCCAAAAAGGGGTAGTGGGTGTACCATGTTCATGTTGAGGGAAAGGTGGGGGACTTGTTCTAACATGTTGAGAGAAAGGTGGGGGACTTGTTCTAAGATGTTGACGGAAAGGGGTGGTGTTTGTGGCAGCATGGTGAGGGAAAGGAGGGGTGTTTGTGCCACCATGGTGAGGGACAAATGAGCTGCTATGGTTGCCATATTGAAGGGAAAAAGGATTGGTTATACCACCATATTGAAGGAAAAGGGGGTTGCTAGTACCTTGTTGACTGCAAAAGGGGTTCCCCTACCATGTTCAGGGCTTATGCTTGTATATTCACTACCAATTTTGTCTCCATTTTCTATTCCAACCGTGTTGCCCTCACCATCCGTATCAGTCCAGTCATCATTGTCGGTAGCCAACGCTCGACAACCATCTGCACCCATACCAAGCTCCCCCTCCGCTCCCAAAGTGCATTGCAGTGAGCCTGTGGCTGTAACCTCTTCGAGAACCCTTTGCATCAACTCCTCGTGCTCCAACGGACGGTCGCGGAACTTTGCCACAGATTCATTTTGCTAGAGAGACACAACAAAACAGAAATACATATAACATGACATAGAGAAGTTACATGTAGAAAACATCACTGTTGTCAATATAATGCAGTGGCAAAAAGAGAAATGTTGCATGCATTTTTTACTAAAGTAAAAAAATTCAATCTGAGAAGTATAAATTCTATGCTAAAACAGAAATGTTTAGGATAGAGTATGACCTGGTCAATGATTTCAACTTGTGGGTGAATAATATTGCATGCATTGTACCATGTTTTTATAACCTCGGGTGAGATGAGAAACCAAATGACCTTCTTCAAAGCTTGACAAGGCTGCAAAAGGTGAAATGGACAACAAAAAAACAAGGCCAACACAGAAGACAATCTATTGTCCGATTGCCTTGTTCCTCCTTTTACATAATGGTCCTGGAGCTGCAAGTGGGGGCTGGATTCACTGTTTGGCAAGTGATTTTTGATCCTTGGATGCCATTATTGGTCAAAAATATGTAAGGCATGGCAGGGTTCACTGTTTGGCATGTCACTTCTGATCCTTGAATGCTATTATTGGTCAAAAACATATAAGGCATGACAAGGTTCACTGTTTGGCATTTGATTTCTGATCCTTGAATACCATTATTGGTCAAAAACATGTAAGGCATGGATGAATTCACTGTTGCCATGGACTGGGCAAAAGTAGCATGCAATCAATCGTTTACCGCATGGCAAAACAGAAAACAATTTGGCACCATTACTTTAATTAGCAAAAGCGTAAGAGAATTGGACAAACTAGAAAGGGGAAAACATTTCAACTTCTTCTTATAACGTAGAAAAAGCCAAGAAACTATCCTATGCTAATTTTGGATACACTGGACCAAAGAATCTATTTTTGGCATCTGATTTTAATGATTACCGTCATGCATCATTTTCCATTTTACAAGTCTGTAAGACATACCTGCTTGAGTACTTAAATACAAGTATTCCTAATCCTATATAGTTGTTTTGGTTACATTTTCAGACAACGAAAATAGACTACAATAACCCTAGAACAATAAAGCTACCAACTGGGACAAAATCCAGTCCAAGAAGCCCTATTTCCTATCCTCAAAAGTTCAATCTCTCGGGAGATAGATTTATAGGCTTGGTAACGAAGTTATGACTCACACATCAGCAGTGCGTCCACTCGGCAACTGAAACACAAATCCATGCAACTAAAACACAAATCCATCCAACAAAATAGTCTTAACAAACAACATTTCTGAAAACACAAACTACTCCAAACATTCCCTTTTAAGATGGTTTCCAACGCTATAGAAAAAAGTCAGAACCCAAGCACTCCTATGAACCTCTAACAGTCCAAATATAAAACAGAAGGGATATGAACAAAAATAGTCTGTGTAGGAATATGAGCAAAAAGGATTCTAACTTCACCAGTCACAAGTTACTAGAAGAGATCATGACGTTGAGCTAAACAAGAAAATAATGTTCTTTGATCAACAAAAAAATGACAAGTGACAACACACAACTATGGATAAAATTCAATAAGTAAAGACCATTTTCTAAAATAAATTAGGCAATGCAAAATATACTCTGCCAAATTAGTTTCAAATCTGCCATGAGCCACCAAAAAAAACTATTACATCAATAACAAATAAAAGTACTTCATCAATAAATGCCCTAAATATGAGCTGATCGATGCAATGAGTCAAAAAAAAGTAGAACAGTAGCTTTTTGGCCTTTTGTTCTAGGCTGTAATTTTTGTGCATGGGTGGCAGCCCTTGATGCCTTTCCAATAAATTCATTACTTATCAGAAAAAAGGATTTTAGAAGAACACGAATTCGTCGAATTGTAGAAACGAGAAAATATGTATCTCTTGTAAAAAGTCCCCCTTTAATATGACAAGAAGGTTGGCACACACAATGCGGGTGCACATTTTTCGGTTTGTTGTGCATAGTGGGGTAGTTGTTATGAATTGGTAGTTTTTAATCAATTTCTCTTTTGCCCAGGTGTAACCGCCCATGCCAAGTTATAATTGATGCATTAACTGATTTTGGAGTGAGGTATTATTGAAATAGTAAAAGTATACACAATCTCAAAAAAGAAAACATATAAAAAGTTTTGGATTGGAAAAAGTGTTTAACGAAGTAAAAGTTCTAATATGTTGTCATGCACATAAGTTATGCAAGAAAGATAAATGAATAAAAACTTATGGATTAGAGAAAGTATTTACCACAATTAGGTTAGCCCAAAAATGATCAGGTGCTGTAAAAGTACCCGTGATTGGATTCACCCAGGTGATTAGCACCTAAGATTGCATGATCGTGGTGCTAACAGTACCCTAGCTTGTGGCATTTTTATTTATTATCGTCGCTTTTATGTGATTTTTTGCTCGTAAGGTAGTTTGTTTAGTATTTCAGGCAAAACACCCTTAAAAGGCGTATTTCGATGGTACAACCATCTTCCAAGTGATTTCAAGTATCTTTGCCCGATGAAATTTGTGCTAAAGTGGCCAAAGAGTGAAGGCATGGCCCGTCGGGTGAGCCGTTGGAACGTCGGGTGCTCTTAAAGGAAGGTTGGCCTGGGTTTCAAAAGATAACAGATGTGTATCGATACACTATTAATCCGTATCGATACGCGTAGGCTTCGTGGGGCATCAGAGATTTCTGTATCGATACGGCCGTAATCCATATCGATACGCGTTGACTACGTGCAAAGGGCCATTTCAGGATAAGCTCAGCATATCGATACACTCCATAATCCGTATCGATACAGGGAGCCTTCGGCCAGATATTTCTTACTTTTTGGGTTTTCCACTTATGGAATAGTTGCTTCTTTTGGGATATTTCTAGACATTTTATGAGATGAAACCCATTTTTTATAAATAGGGGTTCCATCTCTCTCCTTTGTATCTAGCTCTTTAATACCTTAGTTGTTTTCTCCATTAATGCTCTTTCCAGCTTTTCAAGTGTAACTCCTTTAGAACTCAAGTAAGTTGATCCCGTTTGTTCATTTCTCGTTTGTTAAAGTTGATCGTACAGACTAGATCCTTTATAATATCAAGTTTATTTCAATTGTTATCGGTTAAACATGTTTTCCAATTCTACCATGCTTTCCAGTCTTTCCATGTTGCGTGAGTAGTCGATTAGGCTTGGCCGTGGGGCGATTATCGCTTCGTGACTTATGCTTTTCTTGCTTTTTTCAACTCATGACTTCAATTTTAACAAAATTTGCCGATGTTAATCTCCGGTGATCATATGCTCGCTCATATGGTTTCGAAGCGATGTCTCGGTTTGTGTTTGCCAAAAGAACAAAAGAGCTCACTTGTTTTCCATATTAAATTTCTAGCCTTTCAATGGTTTCAAAGTTAAATCCTCCGGTTGATAGCCTAAACCGTGCGATTCAACTGTACTTTCGTTGAGAATTGTTCGATGGCCTAAGTTATGGGCGTTTATAGCTCCATTGCTATGCCACTTGTTTAACTTCTTTAAAACCGATTTCCTAGTCTTTTACTTAAGTGTTTATCACCGTTCAAAGCAAAACCCAAAGTTGGCCGTCTTAAATGCCACAAACCCGTACTTTTAAAAATCCTAGCAAGCTGTAGAGATTCTCTCCGTGGGAACGATTTCGGACTTTCGGATTTTATGCTGTAAGGACCCGTAGTTTCGAAAATTATTTAAGGTTTATTAATAATAGAAATTGAGGAAAATATGTGAAATTTTGTTTATATGATTTGGGGTTTGAATGAAGGAATTGGAGTTGAGGGAGCGCAAGTGTGATTAGTGTATATGATAGTATATATAGGGTGAGTGTGTGTGTAAAGGGTAGAAATCCTCTCCTCTTCTCTCTCGGCTCCTCTCCCTCTCTCTTGTTCCTCCACCAAAACCCAACCTCCAACCTCAAAACCCTTACACATCAACCCCCATTCTGCATTCTACTCGAAGCTTTGGGCTTGCTCTTCGTCAATCAGAGCTCAGTGCGGAGTATTCCGTTCGATTCAAGCTTTTGGAGTCTAGGGCTCGGAGAATCTCTTGGGTCCTGCTTTGATAATCGAGGTAGGGATTTCTTGCTCTTCCTATATGCCTATGAGTTAAATGTGTACTTTGATCGTGCTTTAAATTGTTGGTTTGATCCTTGAGAATAGTTTCGAATGTCTGTTGAAAATCTGCTCGAACAGCCCTCGTTATCGATAACATTTTCCTAGTTATCGATAACATTGCATCCCAAACCCAGAAAATACTAGTCGTTGTCGATAACATTCTTTTTGGTATCGATAACATTGCACCCATGAGCCCAGTAAAGCCAACGTTATCGATAACTTATGCCTTTGTTATAGCATGTAGACACCCTATTTCTGGACTGTCCAGGCTAGTTTATATACGGTCTTTGATTCCTCAATGATGATTAGGGTCAAGAACAGTCCGGGATTGTTCGTGTGTTTGAGCTTAGAGCTTTCCTAAACCCCTTCAAACCATTGTCGAACCTGTTTCAAACCCTTCGAGCCAGAACCAAATGGCCTCAGCAAAACCCTGCTTTGGCACGCCAGTGATTGACTGACGCACGCTGGTTCATTGCCACGTGTCAGTCATCGAGCATAAAACCATCATCCATCAAGACGCCACTTATCATCGGGCGCACGCCACCTATTTCCAGTCAAATCACCTTTTCGGGACCACTTGCCCGGGACTTTTGTGCCACCCTGACGTGAGCCACAGTTCTGCTGATGATTGTTTCGTCCAGAAGTGTTCCCTGCACTCCTACACCCTCCATCAAGGCAAGTCCCATGCATTTAATGCATGGGAGGCTCCCCCACTCTTGGAACCCAAACAACCCTTAAGGGCTCAACTGATCAGCCCCCTCACTCAGTCTATAAATACACCCTTGCATTTATTTGCAAGGGGTTGCACTCATCAATACCTCTCAAGCTCTCTTTCTCACTTTCTCTCTCTTGTTCTCCTTGTTTTTCTTTCATCCCTTGAAAGAGCAAGCAAGGAAGATCAGTCCTAACAACCCACATTGTCATCTTCCTCCTTCATCCATCCACCCATCCCAAGTTCAAGCTCAATCATCCATCAAACCTCATTTTAAAGGTATACCACCTTTGTCTCTGATAACTGTTCAGACCCCTGAGGGGCACTGGCTAGGTCGAGGCTGGTAATCAATACCAGTCCTGGCCCAAAGCTGGCAAAGATTCAATGATCGTGCTCAGTAGGATGTGGCGCACGCCAGTCATCCTATGTCGTGCGCCACTTGTGGTTGCGTGGCAGGGCTGGCGTGGGGATCACAGTCTACTCTTTTCTGTTTTGTGTATATGATCTGATCACCTTCTAGCATGCTAAAACCAGTTTACTGCTTTTCCATATTTTAGAACTGTGTAGCTAGTTATCTGTTATAATTGTTCAGTAAGGCCCCTAGGATCCATCTGGTCATGTTCCAGAGCCCGGATGAAGCAAAGCCAAGCACTGTACAAGGGGAACAAGTGGCGCATGGTCTTCATTGACCGGCGTGCGCCACTTTAAAGATCGATGGCCGCCTCGCCTCTTGGTTTAGTCTTGGCCTCTGCTTGATCTCCCACTGTTATGGGGTTTCGATCTGTTTATACATTTTGATTTGTTTGTTGTACCCTATAACTGTATATAACCTGTGATATAAGCTGCGTGGTTTGTCCTGGGTGTGCACCGGTCCATTCCAGACCCAGAGGGTTGAGAACAGAGTTTGTGAGCTTGAGTTCATCTGCGGATGCGCCAAAGAATTGGTGGCGCGGCGCGATTGTCTTAGCATGCACTTTGGTCAAACCAAAGGCATGTCGATACGTTGTTTGCGCATGTTACCCCGCGGCGACTCCGCTTTGTTCAAGATACTCACAAAAGTGTTTGTTCTCAATCTATTATACATTGTCTATAAATCATACATCACCTTTTGCCATGTAAATACAACTTGCCATTTGTAAATCCCTATTAACTGTTCCCCCGCCCTAACTGGCTAAATAAATGATTAAAAGAGAGAAAAATGCAAATGTTTTACAAAAAGCCTGAGTAGAGACCGATCTTCGGATTGGGCGAGAGGGGTGCCATAAAACCCTTCCCCTCTCGTAACCTGGCTCCCGAACCTTAGATATCGAAGGTGACGACGGTCCAGTCTACAAGCCTTTTAAATCAAACAAGGGTGAACAAAAACATTTTCAAATCGGTTTCTTGGGTGTTTTCCGCAAAACCCGGGTGGCGACTCTCTCAAAACAGCATTTCGTCATGCTTTCAAACAAAAGGGCGCAAACCGAACTTTTCGCAAACCAAAAATGCGGGATTTTTAGGGGCGTGTGCCCACATCGCTACCCTTGCGTCTGGAATGATCTTGACCCTTATGTTATCGATACCTCTCCTTTTGTTATCGATAACATTACGTTTTGGCTGACCCTTACCAAACGTTATCGATACCTCTTTCCTTTGTTATCGATAACATTACGTTTTGGCTGACCCTTACCAAACGTTATCGATACCTCTTTCATTTGTTATCGATAACATCATGCTTCTGAATAGTTTTGCTGATCATGATTCCTACTCCACCATTTTGAATCCCGATCACTTCTAACACCTATGAGACACCTTTAAACCATCTCTAATCTTGGTTGCTCGTCCTTTGATGATTCATTGATCGTTCCTTTCTCTAGACACCCGTAAAACGTAACTTTGACAACATTGGAGATGAATAGAACATCGTAAGGTTACTTAGGAGTACCGTAGGCAATTCGAGGTGTCTGAAGAACATATTTGATAGGTGTGAGCTGGTATAGTGATCCCCCTTATGAGTTATCTCATTGAATCTACTCATCTTGCGTCCTTAATATCGATACAAGCGAGTCGTAGGTCATAGGGTTTCTATGGGTTGGCAAGTTACTTAGAGTATGGTGACATATGTAGGGAATGGCACGCATTGATTCATTAGCCAATGTATAATATAGTTGATTGTTTGGAATGCTTGAAGGTGTATTGATGTTGTGAATGAACGGTTTGAGACGATGTAATAACTTGTGTCCTCACGACTCGTCGAATCTTTCAATTCTTTGGGCACTCGCCCTATAAGGTTCAAGCATGGAAACAAATGAGTAGAGCATTATAAGATTATATTTATGGGCTTAGTACGTTAAGTAGGATGCGGATATGTAAATTCGTGTAAGGGTATGAACATGTATATTTGTGGAGTTATGAAATAATTGATTGAAGTTATGTGATACAACTGATAAATTGATGATGAAATCTAATATGAAATGATGTCGATTAAAAAAAATGTGAGAGGTGACCCAAGTGGTCGTCATTGAGGGAATAGACTCGGGGTGCCCCTACGCTCGAGGGAACTAGACCCGAGGTGACCCAAGTGATTATTATTGTTGAGGAAATAGACTCGGGGTGACCCTACGCTCGAGGGAACTAGACCTGAGGTGACCCAAGTGAATATTGTTATTGAGGGAATAGACTCGGGGTGACCCTACGCTCGAGGGAAATAGACCCGAGATGACCCGAGTGATTATCGATGGGAAATACCTAGTTAAAAGAAAGGAAATGTTTTGAAATAAAGGGATTTCGTGATGATAAACGTGGACACAAGAAAGATTGTGGTATTGTACGAAGAATAATAGGATGATTTGGAATGGTTTATAGACTAATGTGGATTGATGTAAGTTTATTACTGTATTTAGTCTAAGACGTAGACGGTTAATGACATTTAGGTGAAATCTAGAATCCTTTGATTATAGCGTGCTGCTTGTTGGTAATCATCATACTTTCGGCGTATCTGTCAATACTCACTCATTCATGGTGCATGATTCATCACATTTTCATATAGTTTGAGCATAGAATTCCCTACTAGGCACGTGTTTTGCTCAACCCTTCCATCACTTTCAGGTACGAATCAAAGATAGCGGCATGAAGTGTTGTGCATGCATGACTTCATCTCCTTTTGAAAGCTGACACCGAGGAATTTCCGAACATCTGTTATAGAGTGTGATGCTTTCCGCTACAAATAGGCTTTGAGAATTGAGATGCAATTATAATTGGTGGAGTGCATGCTACTGGTTTGTTGTCGAAGAGTTTTTGTTAACTGGTTCCGGCCTCACTAATTTGTTTCCAATCAATTCACTGATTACCCCACCGGATGCCAACTAAAATGGAAGAATGGGATGAGGATGCAGGTTCATGGGAGGAATACTGGTTTCCTGTTTTTTGATTGGAATTCTTTTGGTGTTGGTATCGGTAGTTTGGTTTTGTTTCTTCTCAACTTCTTGGTGGAAGTTTCCCTCCCCTCTCCCCCCTATCTCTTCTTCTTTCTTTCCCCTCTTCTTTTCCCTTGATGTACCCATTGTCGAGTTTATCCTTAGTAAAATTTTTGCTGTTCCAAAAAAAAAATGTATCTACAAAAATCCGATGAACGCGATTTTTGGTATGTTTAAGGTTCTCGCCAAACTCTACAAAATGAACGGAGTCGATCATCCAAGTGTGAAAGGAAAATGGTCGAAAAATTAGAAATAGACTGGAGGGGATACCAAGGGTGTTCATATACCCAGTATACAAAAAAGTTTCAGTGACAAGAATTAGATCTATTGTTCCGCCAATGTGGCCTGAGTGGCGAATCGCCACCATGGAGTCCGTCCTCCTCTATGATGCAACGAATGATTCTAAATTATGCGTTATTAGAGTGAAGAATTTCAAAAATACTAATAAATTTTCACTCAAATGTTTCATAAACACCTGAACATAAACGAAATTTAATTAAATATCGTTTCCCTCGAAAAAAGCGAAACAACCGCCTTGCATGGCTGTGTGATCGAGATGCGCAGGTGTGCCGGGACCACGGTTGGTCCGAGTGTAGATGGATTGAATTCTGAATAGACAAATTGCATGTGCGCGGTAGATGAAATCCACCACCAGTTCTTTTTTGCCTCACCAAATAGGACTTCAAATTTTCTCAAGCGATGTAAAAGGGAGAAATGAGCGTGGTGCTCAAAACGTAACATGCCTTTCAAATGGAAAATGCTCGGGATTTCCATTACCGTAAATGAAAGTTACAACTAGGAACTGAAGGGTTCACTTCCTGTCCAGTTTATTTTTGCTCCAGTCCGGTCCAGTTTTGGACCGTTGTGGGCCCCTCCCGGGTCCATAACAATGATCGGAATCGTTCATTTTGTAAAGCTCGTCGAATATGTCATCCACGCCAAAAATTAGCTTCACCGAACATCAATAGGTATATGAATGAAACAGATTTGTACATGAAAAAAGCAATGACAAAAATTAAGTTAAAATTAATAATTGCCCATTTTTTTCATGTACAAATCTGTTTCATCCATGTACCTATTGATGTTCGGTGAAGTTGATTTTTGGCGTGGATGACATATTCGATGAGCTTTACAAAATGAACGATTCCGATCATTGTTGTGGACCCGGGAGGGGCCCACAACGGTCCAAAACTGGACCGGACTGGAGCAAAAATAAACTGGACAGGAAGTGAACCCGGAACTGAAATATAGAATTGCATGAAAGTATAGATGATTGAAGGTGCTAGACCGATGAAAGGCATTTTGTGTGTGTGGTCGGGCCCTTCTTAGTCTACGATCTTCTTCGACATTTATAGATCTCTGGTAAGGGCAGTTACTGCCCTAATTTCAGGATCATGGTGCACTGCCTCTAAGTGCTTGAAATCAAACACCAGATTTTGTATTGTACACACCATGGAGTGCACTACGCATGACTTCACTGCATGATTTCACCAAGATAAAACCAATTAATTCACTGCACTTTGGCATAGGAAATAAATGTTGGGGTACACCCCAGTGGGGTGGGTGTGACCACAGGGGATCACTCCCCCTTGTGGTATAAAAGTGCAAGTGTGCACTGTGTGCGCGCGCGCCAGACGTGAGAGAGAGAGTAGAGAGTGAGCCGGTTTGTGGCTCCCCCATCGGGAGAGCGGTGCTCCTCGGAGATGCTCGGATACTCTGTCAGAGAGCACTGGAGTGAGGGAGAGAGAGAGAGGAGCGGGGAAACCAGCTTGTGGCTGTCTCGGTGAGGTTTTTTCATACTTTTTTTTTTATAAGTGCAGAACTTATTAAGCTCAAACAACAACCAAAGTCTAGGGATATAATCCCTTACAACAACCAGCAGAAAACAACTCCAACCTAGCCATCAAAACTAACAAACAAGAACCAAGAAAACTAAACAGGTAAGAAAATCCTACTAGATAAGCCCCAATTCCTGCACAAAGATTGATTCTCCAAAGACTGTTTCATCTTTCTCCTTGAGCTAAGGAAGTCCCTAACATCAACTACAATACTTCTCATCACTTGATCGTGCCCCATCACTTATCGTTGGAAAATTCGACAATTTCTCTCCCTCCATAGACCATAGACAGTTGCTGCTAGGGAACATTGAAGACTAATAGATTTCAAACTTTTACCATTGACCTGCCCATAATACCAATCAAGAACCTCCACCAAGCTACCAGGCATATCCAGAATCATATTTTTGGTAGCCAAATGCTGCCACACAACAGTGGAAAAAGAACATTCAAAAAATAAGTGTTGGTGAGTTTCATTAGCAGACTTACAAAGAAGGCAGATGCCATCCAACTGCATACCCCAGCTTCTTAACCGATCTTTGGTGTTAAGTCTTTGAAGGACAGCCAACCAAAGAATAAAAGACCATCTAGGGACAGTATTTCCACCCCAGACAATCTTGTGCCAAGGTTGAGCTGGATACCTTTTCCTAATAGCATTACAAGCTGACTGAACAGTAAACATGCCTCTAGGATGAGGTAACCAACAAACAGAATCTTTAGTGTTAGGATTTGGCTCAAACTTGGGGAAGTATGAGCCATAATAGTTTGAATGGACTGATTTCTCAATCTAGGCCAGCACCAATCACCTTGTGCTATAATAGTATCAACTTTAGCCCATAAAGCTCTGCCCATATTAGTCACAACCCTCTCACCAAACTTAGCATAAAAAGGACCCAAGTTGTGCCTACTATCCAGCCAAAGAAAAGAATTTGCCCCATTACCAACAAGACATCTGATAAGGGATTGGCACAATTTCCTTAAGCCAAGGATTTTCCTCATAGTCCAAGAAGAATCACAAGGAATATCCATGGTCCAAAGACATTTCTCTTTAATGAAATATGTGTGTATCCACTTTAACCCAAAGAGTGTCAGCCTTTTTACACAAAGCCCATAAATGCCTTAGCATAGAAGCCCTATTCCACTCCTTTATTCTTCTAAACCCCAAAACCCCTTCCTCTTTAGGACAACAAATCTGATCCCATTTAACTTTAGCCCCAGAATGTTTAAGCTCAGTACCAGAATAGAGAAAAGACATTAGAGTACATTCAATCTCCTTAATCACTTTACTAGGAATGATAAAATAGAGCTCCAGTATACTTGAATGCTGAACAAAACATACTGAATGAGCAAGGCCCTTCCACCACAAGATAATGTCTTAGAATTCCAGCTCAAAATTTTGTGAAGAATTTTCTCCTTCAAAATAGCACAATCATCAGCTTTAAGCTTAGAAGAGATCAAAGGAACACCCAGGTATTTAATTGACAAATGGCCTTCAGGAAAAGGAAGGAAAGCCCTCATTTGAGCCCTAAGATGCACATCAACACCCCCATAGAAAACAACACTTTTATGAATATTAGGTTGAAGACCAAAGAAGGAGTGGAAATCAGCCAGAACACCATTAATAAGCTCAAAAGAAACTTCATCCACACTACTCAGGATGAAAAGATCATCAGCAAAAGCAAGATGGCAGATATTCAAAGCACTACACTTGGGATGGTAAGAGAAACCACCATTTTGGACTCTGTATTTGAGAATAGCAGCAAAAGCTTCCATAACAGTTAGGAAAAGGTAGGGTGAGATAGGGTCACCTTGCCTTAAGCCTCTATTACCAGGAAAATAACCCTCCATATTCCCATTAATGACCACTGAGTATTTAACTGAGGAAACACATTGGTTAATCTAGTGCACAAACAAACTAGGGAATTCCCTACAAATCACAGTTTCAAAAAGGAAATCCTAGTCAACCGAGTCATAGGCTTTCATGAGATCAATTTTGATTGCACATCTAGGAATGCCATGATCTCTATGATAACCTCTAACTAACTCTTGCATCAAAAGGACATTATCAACAATTGATCATCCTTTGATAAAAGCAGATTGAGCTTGATCAATAACAAAGGGCAAAACACATTGCATCCTATTTGCAAGGATTTTAGTAATGCATTTATACTTCACATTGCTACAGGATATAGGCCTGTAGTCTTTGACAGAGGAAGTAGCACTAACCTTTGGAATCAAGGAAATAGCAATGGCATTCCATTCTTTAAGGAGCATTCCAGATTCAAAAAAAGAGGCAACAACAGCAACAAAATCACTTCCCACCACATCCTAACTTTTCTGGAAAAACAAAGAGTTGAAACCATCAGGCCTAGGGGCCTTGTACCCATTAATGGACATAAGAGTAGCCTTTATTTTAGTCACAGTAACAGGAGCAACAAGCATAGCCCTAAGGTGATGAGGAACTTTTGTTTGGATAGTAGTGGCATTCCATTCTTTGGGTTTTTTCATACTAGTATATGTGATTTATACACAGTGGAGTTTTTCCTCGGATATCTCTCATTTTGTGCTTGGTTTATTTTCGTGTTTGTGTTTAGAGGTGTGGAACGGGGTCGGTCACGACCCCCAACAATTGGTATCAAAGCCGGAGATGCTAGTTCTGGGTCACCGAAGAAGCACAGACAGCATGGTTGAAAGGAAAGCACGGAGCATGGCCTAAGCTGGGTTCTCGGTTGAGCCGTATGAAAACTCAATCGGACCAGTAAGGGTTGTGCACCTCACGGAGATGAGTCCATAGGAGGTGACGGGGTCGAGTTTCGTCACCGAATGAAGGCTTGGGAACCATTCGATCGCAGCAGGCGGAAGCGGTGATGGGTGGAGAGGCTGTTTTGAAAAGCCCGAGGTCGTGGATGATCGAAGATGAGTTTTGAGCACTGGGTTGTGTTCACCTCGAGGAGACGATCACGGATTGCGGTAGCACGTTGCCGGAGGAGCTCAGAGGTGGCGGCAATGGCTGGTCAAAGGCGGTGGCATGTTTTTTGAAAAGTCCGAGGCGGTGGTTGCTCAGATTGAATTTTAGAGCACATGGTCGATGGGGCTTGAAGAGGCGATCACAACGGTGGTCAGAACGTCGCCGGAAGAGGTCAGGAGTGGCCGCATGTGCCGGTCAACGGTGGCCCGTGCGTGGCGCGCTAGATCTAGTCGCGGCCGTGTAGTGCACGTGCGGGAACGTGGCTGACAGATGCCAGCACGTGGCTGGCACACGGTAGCGTCGGAAAGCGTGTGTGGTCAACGCCACATGGGACCTCAGCAGCCACGTCAGCAAGGGTTTGACCCCTTTGACCGGTTTTAACCCTAGTGGGTCAAAAGGTTCAAGTCTGAAGGGTCAAAAGGGTCAGTGCTGCCATGTTCAAGGGTCCAAAGGCAGGTTTAACGGGGTTTTTTTCGTAATTTTAGAGCTGTTCGGACTCCATTTTTCGCGTATGAGTAGTCAATTTTGCCTATCTCGACGTTCTGGATCCAATTGTGTGCTCCGTTTTTTGATTGGAGGCTCCTAGGCAGGTGCGATTGGGCTAGTTGAGCATGAATCATGTGTTTGGAGTCTGGTTTAGGGTTGGGAAATGGCTTGGAAGCAGCAAGAATGTTCTGTGTTGATCTGTTATGAGCTTGCAAGCAAGAAGACTTTACATTTGAGCGGGCTTGCTCGTCTGGTAACTGACACAGGCGCTTGCTATAAGTAATAGATCGGTTTGGAGATGCTGGGAAAGCAAGGAATGGAACAAGAATGGACGAGTGGCAGGGAGGGGACCCGGGGAGAGCTGACGGGAGTGCAGGGAGTTGACAAAAAGTGGCGGAAAATGACGATTGATGGAGCAGACTTGTAGGGATCGGAGGTTGATCAGGGCAAACATGCGCGGAGCTAATGAGCAAGGATACACTCGGGTTGGTAGTGACACAGGCGCTCACTAGAGTGATGGTTTGCGAAGATGATTGACAGTGATCGAAGGCAGTCTGGTTCAATCGAGTTCGAAGTCCTACTATCTGGAGATGCAGTTTGTGATTCCAGGCTGCAGGTTGAAGTGATCGGATGTGATTTTCTGTCTAACGGATGACGGGCAATCTATACGAGCTTGTGGGAGTGCTTGCTACCTTAATATGTGCCGTAATAAGAATAATCTTAGCATAGAGCTAGGTCAGTTGAAAGCATAATACCCGGAAGTCCGGGGTCGAATCCACAGGGAGCGCATCCATAACTCGTTTGGAAATTTGCTTAAGTGGAGAGTTTTAGCGTTACGACCGCTAACCAAAGTTTGGCGTTGAGACGGCCAATTGAGAGATTTAGTAAATGGCTCCTTAACCTAACTACGGCTTTTTTACTGGAGATTAAACTAAAGGCTAGGCTTATGGATAATCAACACCCATAACACAAAGATAAACTCGATTCTTCTCTTTTTAACAAGGTGTTAAACATGTGCAGGGTTCTTTTGATACATTTAGACAAACACAAAGAGGGACATAGCTCCATGTATCAAATGTGGCAAGTAGTTTAACCCTTGCCTACATTTGATCGTTTTGTTCACCCTCCTTAAGAGGATGAACATTACCCTCCTTCCTATTGGTTGAAAGGGTGTGGATCCCACCACAACGTGATATCATGCTTACCAAAAAGTGTATTGCATGATAAGCATGACATCACTTTGAGGGGGAATCCACACTATTTCAACCAATAGAAATGAAGGTAATGTTCACCCTCTTTTAAGGAGGGTGAACAAAATTGCACTCCTTCCGGTCAGCAACTTTTCCGGCGAAATTTTACTATTTTTACAAATTTTCTTTGGCCGAAAATCATTAATTTCATGAGCTTAACCTCGTGAATTTCACGAGCTTGGAGCTCTTGAAATTCACTAATTCCGAAACTTCACTATTTTTTAAAAAAAATTCAAAACTAATAAATTTAACTAGCTGGCAACCTTTCCGACCGGCGACTTGAAGCTCGTGAATTTCACTAACTTGAAGCTTGTGAATTTAACGAGGTTGGAAATTATATATAAATTACGGTAACTAACTATCGAGTATGGTAATATTTCACGGTAGTTGACTACTGAAATTACTCAACTTTTTCAGACCTGAAACACCGAAAACTTGTAAAAAAAATTTGTAAATTCTGGGTGGAGTTGGTTTCTCCCATGCGAAGTTGGCTTCTTTTTTTTTCATAGCATCTTTGTTCTCCTCACCCATCATACCGTTGCCGATAGAATTTGATTCCATTTCAATTTCAAAATCAAAACCTAGAAGTGGGTTATCTTTTTTTTCAATGGAAGGAGTGGAGCCTTCCATTGATACAATATTTGGCTTTGGCTCCTTCATTGAGATTGAAATGATGAACAAGCTTAAGAGAGAGGAGAAGAGCGATGATGCAGAAGAAGAAGAAAGAGGGATGGGTTTTGGTTGTGTGGAGGAACCAGTCGATTGGTTCCTCAGTCGAATCTTCTTCTTTTTAAAAAAATTGTGGCCGGTTAATTTGAGGGGGAAGGGGAGGAAGATGATGTTGGGGTTTTTATTGTGTTTTTGATGAATTTGAGAGGGAAGGGAAGGAATTTCATAAGGGCATGTAGGTCATTTCATGTATATATATAAGGGCAAGTAGGTCATTTTGCATTGGGATCATGTTGTAATTAGTTGAGAAACTTTAACAGGTTCCAAAGTGCTACAAGCACATCACTCAAGTGATGTGTCTCAGCCACATCGGGCATAACCTCACCATTACGAGCATAACAAAGACCAATGACGTGTATAACCAAGGCCTTACAAAGGCATAACCCCCAAAATCTCCAAAAAAGTCTGGGGTTATACCTTTGTAAGGCCTTGGTTATACACGTCATTGGTCTTTGTTATAGGTTATGTGGAGGGAATAGAGGGCTGCTATTAAATTATGCATGAGCATAGGACTTCTCTCTTTCTCTCCAACCCAATCAACCATTCTCTTGTTCTCTTGTAGCCAAAAGACTACCCACCACCTAATCTCCACTAATCGTCTCCATTGTATCTTTTATCTCTTTTCATGATAGTCAAAAACCCATGCCATGAACGTCTTTCTCTGGCGACTCATGTCCAAACCCTAATGTATGGTATGAACTGTTGGCTACATCAATTTTGGTGATTGCATTCTAGATTCACCGAGGATGAAATTGGG
The DNA here is from genome assembly GCA_025413875.1 of Rhododendron molle. Lineage (NCBI taxonomy): Eukaryota > Viridiplantae > Streptophyta > Magnoliopsida > Ericales > Ericaceae > Rhododendron > Rhododendron molle. The sequence goes on along the minus strand of CM046389.1, from coordinate 40,352,939 downwards.
ATCATTGGCGCCAACAATTATCAATTGGATTGGATCAAGCACTTTTGCTTTGATTTTTTTCCCTGCTTGCTTTCGGAGTCTATTTTCGTGGAAAGACTAAGATATCCCGACACATCATAATTTATAACTTAAATAAAAATTCTTCCCCCATTGAACTAATTTTTTGCAATGCCACTCTAAACCTTTTTTTAATATTGAAGGTTCAGATCATTTGTACGGGGACTTCACAATGAGCCCCGCAGCGTTTGTGCACCATCAATGCTTAAAGGGTCGGTACCCGTAGCTTTTTGGATTGACGATATATTTAAACTAGGGTGTTTGATTGACATTTTAAAAAGTCAAGTATCTGTGACATCTCCAATACAATACTCTATTTGAGAGTATCAAAATACTCTATTTTATTCGTAAAGTGATTTTAGAGGAAATTACTATTCATATTTACCACAACCACAAACCCTTTATTTTTCTCTCTAAAATAGAGAAGGCTTGAGAGAATGGGTTGGAGGAATTTCATACTCTCAAATGGAGGAATAGAGCATGAGTTGGAGATGCTGTGAGAGATTTGAATAAAAGTACGAGGTTTGAAAAAATTTCAACCAAAGGGAGTACATTAACTTGGAAGATGACGATTTTACTCACCCCCAGAAAGGTAAAACAAAAACCACAAACAAAAACCCATACCGGACAAAAGCTCGGAGAAACAAATGGCTTGTGTGCATTTAGTTCCCCTATCCATACGACTGCCGGATTTCTCCGCCGGAGCAAGAAACTACCGAAATTCCGCCACATTCACTTCAAAAAAGACTCCCATTTCAGTTTCCTTTGCCGTAAACTCACCGGAATCCGCCCCCGAAGTACCCGAGAAGCCTGAAATTGAGCTCGAATTCATTGGGGTAAGCACTGATATACATTTTAAAATTTGCTTCCTAGTATGGTACTGCCTATTATATCCTCTTGTGTGGCTTGTAAAATATTACGAGGGGTGAACCCCAAAGGTTGGCTTAGTGGTGAAGGCCTTGGACTTACGGGTTTGCTCCCTGGTCTCAGGTTCGAAAACCTTAGGTGCTATCAATTCCATTGGGGCCAACCATATAGAGTTTTGCTCTGGGTTTAATTGGGAACCCGCAAATGAGTGGTGGAATTGGTATCCCAGTATTAGTCGGGTGCACATAAGTTAGACCAGACACCTGAGTTATATATGGTGTTTGGGAAATCTATAAATTATGGATTTGAATAGTAGATTATAGAAAAGTGTTCGGATATCATGGGCAAACTCCTCCTGTCTCATTTTGTTTGCTTTCTGCAGGATACCGCATCATTTGACCTCCAAAAATAAACTACTCCTCGAGCTAGTTTTCTGTGCTTGTTTCCACCGTTCAAAAGATCTAGATGAGTAATTTTGAACAGAAGAAAAATTGAAAACTTATTCTCAAAAGCTACTTTTCCCGAGATTAAAATGGCACGACTTTTCGTATAAAGCAAATAAAATGGGTTGGAAGGAGTAGAAGAATAGTGTTTGGAAGTTTAAGTTGAAAATAGATTTTATATGTATTTTGAGCATGTTTTTAGTCTTGAAAAAGTGTTTGGATGTATGTCCAGTAATAGGAGTGGTAATTAAGTATAAATGGATGAATTTTTTTTGTACGAGTACAACTCAAATGAATAAAGAATGCAAAATGAGCATCTAAAATGCTCTTCTAGGGTTGATTTTTCTAGGCTGCATTCTGTTGCTAAACACCAAAAAATACAAATGGAAAATGTATAATCCTTAGTTGTACAAAGCGGGTGCGGGTGCGGGTGCGAGAGTGGGAGCGGAAGCGGGGGTGGGAACGGGAACGGGAGAGCAAGGGAATGTAGAAGCTCCCAAGTTTGGGAGCGTGGGAGGAACGTGTACATATATTATGAAAATAATGTAGCATAGAGTATTCACTTTAAAGTACAATAATTTAGGAAGTAATAATATAGGTCAAGTCCTCCATAAGTGTAAGAAATGGGCTAGTGGTACAATATATGATTTTCTTTTAAAGATATCATGACTTAGGCTAGATATATGAGTTCATCAAAGACCAATTAATAAAGCCAGTGATAAATCCCTATTTTTCTATACAAATGCTCTCATCTTCGTAAGGAGAGAGCTCCCATCTCGATGGGGGCAGGCTCCCGTCAAGCTCCTTAGTTGGGAGCGCAAAAGCGGGCTCCCAAGGTGGGAGCGGCACCAATTTAGGAGCTCCCTGCAACTAAGGTATAATCCAATAAGTTGGCGCCCAAATAGGCCCTCTAATTTTCATAATGGCTGATTATGTTTGAATGTCGGTGGTGTATTTGTGGGTGTACGCTAGCCAAGGCCAGGAGATGATGGGGAGTACCCGATGGAGAGAGCAAGGACTGTGAGTGGAGAGAAGCTTTTGAGGAACATCATGTTGGATAGCAAGATAGAGCTCTACGCCCCTTACGTAAGTTAGCCTAATGCCCCCATTGTGCTCATAGCGTTAATTCTTTTCTCTACGTGTTTTTTACTCTGCACATGCTTGTTTGACTGGCGTTATTGCATGAATTTTGAGTTTCATTGTATGTGGTTTTTGACTAAAATAGGGAAAGGTGATGAACTGCGGAGGTGGTGGAAGCTGCGGGACATGCATTGTGGAGGTAAGACCTTAGATAGTACAATTGTTCTCTACAAATTTCTTGAGCTTTTGTTTGGTTTTTTTACTTGTAGAAAGTTGAATAGTGAAAAAACCTAGATCGCCTAGGTTTAAGATTTGCTATGTTTTATATCCTTAATTGATCAACCCACCAACTAATAACAAAACCATTCGCACAAAGGGAAGCCATGAAAAGAGAACACCAGGATATACGTGGAAAACCCCTAGATGCGTAAAAACCACGGGATGATATCAAGCACTATAAACAACCGTTGTGTAGCTACAAGCAATCTTACCCTACGATTTGAATCCTCACAATTGCCCTAAGACCTACTTGTCGAATCCTCGTTGACCACACCCAGTACTTGATTGCCGCCGCCTTGAATCCTCAAACCTTCCGAATATTCTTCCAGAAATCCACCGGAAGCAACACAGAGTTGAATAGATAACTTTTGTAGAAACCTCTTGGAGCTCTTCTTGAGCGATCAATGATCCATAAATCTTATATATGCTCCAAGATTCAATCCCCATAAGCTCTAGAGTTTTGCTCTCCTCAAAACGGTGTGTTCTTGTGTTTTTATGGCAGCACAAAAATATAGAGAAACGCCTTTTATGTAAGTTCTGAAAAAGAACGCCCTTCCGATTGATTGACCGACCAATCCGTTTTGTTTCCGACTTATGACTAAACCATCCAGTCGCTTCCGATGACAATTGATATACCGATCTTAGTTGCACGAAGCGGGAGCGGGTGCGAGAGCAGAAGCGGGGGAGCGAGGGAATATAGAAGCTCCCAAGGTTGGGAGCGTGAGAGGAGCGTGTACATATATTATGATAATAATGTAGCATAGAGTATTCCACTGTAAAAGTACAAAAATTTATGAAGTAAAAATATGGGCCAAGTCCTCCATAAGTGTAAGAAATGGGCTGGTGGTACAACATATGATTTTCTTTTCAACATATCATGACTTAGGCCAGATATATGAGTTCATCGAAGACTAATTAATAAAGCCAAGTGATAAATCATTGGTTTCTATACAAATATCATACAAAAGCTCTCATCTTTGTAAGGAGCGAGCTCCCGTCAAGCTCCTTACTTAGGAGCGCAAAAGCGGGCTCCCAAGGTGGGAGCGGCACCATTTTAGGAGCTCCCTGCAACTAAGATACCGATTGATCAGTTTGCATTCTCCTTTATTCGCAATTGATCTGATTACTGCCTTTGTTCCCACTCACTCTCAATTACAAATATATGGTTCCTTCACTCTATTCCTATACAAACCCGCTACGCTTAGTAAAATAAAGTAAAATTACATACTCGATAAGATACGGGATACAAAGAAATATGTGTTTTGTCAACAGAATTGCCAACCAAAAGGGAACGCAGCTTTTTGGAGCTAGCAAATAGATTCAGTTATCCGCAGATATCTACTGTACCTTGATTGTATGCTTTCTTGTTATGGTCTCTACGAATCGCAAGGTTGTACAGTTCATTTTGGGCTATGTTTGTGTTAGGATTTCGACCCAGCACAATGGAAGCAAACCGTAGAATTAAACAAACACAGGAAAGAGAATAGCACGGATTTTACGTGGTTTGTCACCATGCATTCAATTTCGTCCACAGATAAAAGAGTTCTACTATGCTGATAGTGCTACAATTAGAAAAATAGCAAACCGCAGGCCCCAATACAGTAGTTATTTTTGATATTCCCCTCGCTTAATATTTTTGCCTTTAAAACGCAGCACTGTTTTCCCCGCTGGTCGAGACTCGAGAGTCCCAGATAAGATGAAACCGTGGCCACCAATTCCATTTTCTCAGGAAAACCTGTACTTACAGACCCAATTATTTTGCATTCCTTTATTAACTAGGGTATAAACTCCAAGTTAAACACCTTCAATTGTCATTCCTCATCGAAGGGAATGATCCAATGGTGGCATTATCTTAACCCATATACCACTTGCCAAAGCCATGGCAGTACCAAAAATCCTTCCCCATGGTGGTTTTCCATGCAAATTCAAATTCCACCTTTCTGGATCTACTCCAAATACAGATTCCTATATCACATGGAACCAAAAAAACCAAGGCAATCCCAAAGGCCATTGTCTCTCCTGGATGAAGCAAAACAGTTTGGTCCTGGTCAATGTGTGCCAATCGGTAACAGAGCCAAGTAATTGTCGGCCAAACTTAGACTTCCATAAATTGAGGTGCTAAGATTGATGTTGTCAACAACTCAACCGGATGTCATTGAGGTATTAATGTTGTGGCTTTTGTTTTCTTGTCTTACTGAAACGCGTGATATTAGCTTATTCTTGGGAAAGAATGGACTTTCAGTTTCTTATCGGCTACTTCTGTCTGTCATCGTGGTTCTACTAGTGTAGATTATAGACGGACAGGATCTTTTGAATGAGAGGACAAGCACAGAGCTCCGCTACCTAAAGAAGGCATGTTTACTCTGCCCCCACTCTCTGTTGCTGTGAGATGCTCTTTGGTAGAACTTGGATGCAAATGCTTCTGATACGACTTTTTTGCTTAATTATCACTTACCTGTCATAGCTACAAAATGCTACTAATAAAGAAATTGCAAAGCATTTAGAGAAGTTCACTCAGAAACTGAAATGGGTGGTGAAGTATTTTAATGAAAGAAACCTTTTTTGTTTGAATTTCAAATTTTTGATAATCGCTTACTAAAAGTTTTACTGCAATGGCACAGTTTTTCTACTTAAGGTCCGAGTCTTTGGTAAAGGTGTAAGGGGTAGAGTTCTACAGGGTTAGGGGGGAAGGCTAAAGCCGTCTCATAGCAATATGCTGTTGAACCAAATTTCCGTTGTACCACAATTAAAAGTCCTAGGCCAGTAAATCTGAAGCTTATGTTTCTTTGTTTCAAGTCTATAGTCAGGACCTGAATAATCTTGTAAATTTGGTTGAAATGTGCAGAAACCAGAATCATGGAGGCTGGCATGCCAAACAATTGTTGGAAATAAAGAAAATTCTGGCAAGGTATTTATTATGGAGTTGCTTGTTTTAGTTACATTCTTCCTTTCTTTCACTAAGTACATCGAAATGCTTTGGGATTTTAGTTCTATCAAAATGAGTCTTTATCGTAGCTTCACAAATTCACCCTGCATGCCACGAGTCGGTGAGTGATGTGTGGATGGAAATTCTTTGACCCTTGGAGTAGTTGGTTTTCTGTCACTGAGTATAATATGATTAAGATCAAGCAAAAACTAGAAAAGTGTGGAAGACCCTAGTGGGGAATTTGATGGGCCTGAATTGTCATGCTTGTAGCACAACATAAAATCCTATCATCAATGACTGTTCCAAGTTCTACCTACACAATTCTATTTCCTATTAATATGAACCCCACCTCCACCCCGGGCGAGTTTGGCAAAATAATTCATTACCCCTCCATTTTGTGGATATTTATAACATCGAGTGCCCCGAAGCTGAAAATTTTCTCGACAATTCATGCATCTATTAGTATTCTTACAATGTAGGCATGGCTCCAAAGTATTTCCTGTATTAGAGTCTATTCATTTTGTATGATATATTAGAGTCAACTGTGTGTTGCTTTTCCATATATGCTTACCTCAACCATTAAAATGCCTTAAAATGGCTACGAGTTGTAACAACATAGCCCCAAACTGTGAGAATTTAATGAAACCAACTAAGGTATAATAATTGATTTTCTCTGTTAAGCATTGGAATATTTTCAATTCAATTCCAAAACTTAATTTATTTTGTTTCCATTTCTGCTATACAATTCTTGGCCTCCCTGTGTCTGTCCCGGCTGGAACCTATTTACTCTTCATGTTGTCTTGCTGCTCTACATTTAATAAGATTGAGCACGAAGATCGTATTCCTATCGTGCAAATTTGTCAACAATTTACTACGTCGTGGCATAGACTCGTGGAATTAACTGCTGCTGATTCTGCATTTGTCTCTCTGATAAAAGATCTCCATTGTTTATACTGGATTCAGGTTCTGGTTCAAAGGTTGCCTCAGTGGAAGAAGTGATGATCATGATATGGTCATTAATACTGATGCATTGCCAGCAACCTGAGGAAATATTATCAGCAGTGACCCAATGGAAATTATTTTCTGGGCACGCTTGTACTGAATATACGTGATACGCTATACAAAATTCTTTTGTGTTTCAAACGTTTGTTTTATTTTTTGATAACTCAAGCGTCCGGGCCAGCTTACTCGTTGTTCCAAATGTTTGTTTATATTGTATAAGCATGTACCTGTAGTATTAATGACCAAACAGGATTTATGGTGATTTCTATCAAATAATTACGCTCAAGCTTGGCAGGTCTATGCTTATTTTGCGTTGGGACCAAACAGGATTTATTCAGCCTTATATGCTCAAATTAAGTTGTTCGGTAAGGGCCTGTTTGTTTTGAAGGATTGAAAAGCGAGGAAAAAGCTAATACCATGGGATTAGTTAATACTGGGGTCCACGTGTCTTTTTTAAATCCCAGGTAGATAAGGGAGAAGATTATATAAAGCTGAGTATTGTATTTAGTTAGGATGTGATAAAGGATGATAGTATAAAGTTTTGAGTAGTAATATTGGCCGTTGCCGATAAAAAAAGAAGAAGAAGTAATATTGGCCGTTGGATCGAAGTGGCATGAAAATCACAAAGTTGGCTTAATGCCGGGATTACTAATCCTTAGGGGAGTTGAGGTACAATAGTGACTCCTATGAGGGATTAATTTATTGGCCCCAATTAGTCCCAACCATAATTCAATTTCACCCCCTTTTTGTTAACCACGGGATTAGGGAACAATTCCTTGCAAGATGGCCCCAAATGTTTTCTCCCAATCCAATCCATCCTTAATCCATGGAATTAACTAGGTTTGAGCTATTTATCTTCGTTGGAAATCGTAGGTATTACAATATTGTGATTTTGATGATGATTCGTATTTTGCAATTATAACGTTACAACAAGATTCTTTAACCTCCGATTAATTCCAAAAACGAGCTTTTAGATGATTATAGCATATGCATCATGTTTATATGGTTTAACAAGTATAATTAAGTATGGAATACTTTGAAATCAAGGCGCGCTTTAATGAATCAACTCGGACAGTTTTAGCTTAATCGGATGACAAGCCGGTTGTCCCTGACTACCAGACGTCTACCAACCGGAAGGCCTGGCAACCGGTCAAGGTGGTTGGTCGATCAATGGACTGCCGGCCGTGAAGAAAAGCTACCTGACAGCTCTAACAAACGCCTGGAATTTCAAATGCTCCATAAAAACAAGCCTCAAGCTTCATCTTGATCAACCCTTACACTCCCAAAAAATCCCTACTAAAGCATACAAGATCAAAAGCTTAGAAATCAAGTTCTTCAACCTTTTCACTTTCATATTTACACAATCGAGGAGTATTGTTGTACTTGAGCCCCAACTCTTCCATATACATTTGTTGTAGAGTTGTAATACTACAGTTTACTCTAAGTGAGTGTTTAGGAGACTAAGGCCTCGTTTGATAACAGTGATAGATGGATGGGATTCGTAAGGAGATGGGATTAGGATTGGGATTCGTAAGGAGATGGGATTGGTAATGAGAAGGGATTGATAATGAGTATGTTTGTTTGGGATGGGATTAGATGATGGGATTATTAATATCATGTTTGTTTGAGATGGGATTAGATGATGGGATTGGATTGTTAGAAGAAATTGGTAATGAAAAGGGATTGGTAATGTGAAGGAGTTGGGATTGGACTATCAATACCCTGTAATACCAAGTCCCACGGGGTATTAACAATACCCCCTAATACCCCCTCTATTAATCCCATCGGACTATTAGTCCGAACCAATTTTGGTTACCAAACAAGGTATTACTAATACCATCACCTTCACAATCCAATCCCAACCTCCAATCTCTTTATCAAACGGGGCCTAAGGCCCCGTTTGATAACCCTCCAACGGGTTGGGATTGGATTGGTAGAGTGGAGGTATTATCAATACCTTGTTTGGTAACCAAAAATAGTTCGGACTACTAGTCCGATGGGATTAATAATCGGGTTAATAAGGGGCATTGCTAATACCCCATGAGACTTGGTCTTAAGGGGTATTAATAGTCCAATCCCAACTCATTCACATTACCAATCCCTTCTCATTACTAATTTCTTCTATCAATCCAATGTCATCATCTAATCCCATCTCAAACAAACATGATATTACTAATCTCATCTCAAACAAACATACTCATTATCAATCCCTTCTCATTAACAATTCCTTCTCATTACCAATCTCAATCATAATCCCATCTCCTTACGAATCCCATCCATCTATCACTATTATCAAACGAGACCTAAATGCCTTGCTTGTTTCACCTTTAGAAAAATGTTTTCCAAAAAATACCACATACTTCCAATCATTACTCTCCACTAATTACTCTTATCTTCAATCATTATTCTCATTTTTCTCTCTATTTCTCTCCACTCATTACCCCTACTTCTAATCATTACTCTCATAAAAAACTTGTCAAAATTCATCCAAACACAACATTAAACGCTTGAAAAGCTTAGAACTAAAATAGGAATTATTTTGGTGAGGCTTCTTTCTTAAGATTTTGGGGAAAATCCTAGCGGTGCGCTAGCTCTTCAGGAAAGATAGTGGTTGTAAGGAGATTCAAGTCAAAGCTTGAGAAGCTACGTCTTGCCGAAGCACTACACATGTGTTCGATCTCTCTTCCCTACTCTTTATTAGGGCATGTACACCAATGGCTAGGTAAACTACCTCATGAACAGTGCATAGTTTTTATTTATCTATCAACTTTTTCTTTCACAATTACAACAACACTCTCCATTTTACCAAACACCAATTAAAATATAACATTTTCCCCTCTTTTCCTTTATTCTTTATCTTTATGTCGGAGGAGATCGCCGCCGGTAGGTATCTCCAACTGCCATCGATTGGAACACGACCTAGACCTCGCGTCTGATTTCGCCGTCGATGGAAGTTTCAGAGGTCGTGGAAAATATAACAGCCGCTACTACTTCCTCCACCTCTACATAAACCCTTGCGAATTGAATCTCAAGAAACCTAGAAAAAAGAAGTCTCCCAAATCCAGAGAATCAGGCAAGCAAAAACGACTCTTGGAGGTCCAGGAAATTAAGCTACTCGAATCATGGATCCAAAACGGACGGCGTGAGTCTAGTTCGAACCCGTTACCTCTCCCGCCACCGTCGAAGGATGCTTCGGTTGGCTGAATCGACGACACCACGTTCTCTGCCTACGCCAAGAGCAAAAGGTTCAATCAGTTGCCTATTTCTCAGAATACAAAAGATGGGCGGAACGAAGCTCTGCAGCCGTGATATCTTCCGCGCGGCGAAAACGAGGTCGGGAAGAAAGAACCAGGCGTGAAGAAGAAGAGAAATGCGGAGAGAGAAAATTTGTGTCAGTAAATATATTATATAAAAAGGTTTTCCTCATGAACAGTTGCTCGGGGTATTTACCGAGGTATGGTAGCAAAAGGGATTTTACCTCACAGTTTACCTAGCTGGTGCAAGGCAGTTTTAGGTTAATTTGGTAGGTAAAATACCTAAAAGAGGCATTTAGAGAGTCTTGTGTACATGCTTGTTGTTTAGGAAGGAAAAGTGTGTAGGGTGTTAATAACCCTAGCACATAACAATCTTATTTATATAGACGACTCACATATTAAATACGTAAACTAAGCAATGTGGGACTACTACTAATACTATATTCTAACACTCCCCTTCAAGCTGGAGACTCTCCAGCTTGTTACATAGCAACCAACGAAACAATTACCTCAACTACTAACAGCAATAACGAAAAACAACCAATTTGTTGAAACAATGAAATAACTTTCAATAGTAACGAACAACTTCAACCAACGAAACGACTTCAACGAACGAAACGATTTCAACGACTTCAACGAACGCAACGACTTCAATGATTTCGACGACTTCAACGAACGAACGACTTCAATGATTTCAACGAACGAAACGACTTCAATGACTTCAACGAACGAACGACTTCAACGATTTCAACGAACGAAACGATTTCAACGATTTCAACGACCAACGAATCAATGAACGAATTCAACGACAAACGACCAATGAACCAATTTTAACTACTAACTTCAACGACCAATAACAACCAACTTCAATTACCAACCAACAACCACCAACTTCAACGAAATAGACGACAAAACAAGATATGTTACCACGCTCACCAAAAGCATGGCCAAAAATCCGACTACGATACCCAGAATCACGACTGCGACCATGACCATGACTGAATGAAGAACCAAACCCATCAGAGACAGCGGAAGCAGAATCAGAATTAGAATAAGATTTCATTGCAAATATATCACCGTGCGATGAGAGGCAACCAACCAACTAGAATATCCAACCCTCATTAGATCAATATACCACGAACCAACAACTGAATGACAAACGTGTTGCGCAAAAACCCGGATGAACAGTACGCGTGCATAGTGAGTGATTATGACGATAGATTTCAATGGAAGGGATTAGGGTTAGAACGGAGGCTAAGATTAGGGTTGTGATTTTAGGGTTGTGGTGGTTTGGGATTATTGGCAGTAGATTTAGGGTTTCGTGGTGAGATGATGATGGCGGTAGAGGGTGGCGGCTAGGGTTTTGTATATCTAAGGTGGATGGTGAACCCGCTCTGATACCATGTTGTTTAGGAAGGAAAAGTGTGTGGGATGTTAATAACCCTAGCACATAACAATCTTATTTATACAGACGACTCACATATTAAATACGTAAACTAAGCAATGTGGGACTACTACTAATACTATATTCTAACAATGCTCTTTTCACTTTGCTATTCATTTTTCAATATCCCTTATTTTTTAACTATTAAATTTCTTGGAGGATTCCATCCTAAAATCAATTAATAATAAGTGGAGTAATCTCTGAAATATATATAAGTTAACATTAACATTTCTTAGTTATTAAATTTTAATTGGACCTTCTTCTTCTTTTTTGTCACAGTTTATACATTAGCAGGGTATGAAAGAATTAGTGAGTTAGTTCACAGGGAGTTCAGAGGCTGTCTATAACCCTGAATCCCACGCCCGTCCCTCGCGGGGCTCGTATTCCTGCCTCTGCTGAGAGAGAAGGATGAAAGGACCAACTTGACGAACTTGATTTCTCTAGCAACCCTATACACCCTCCCTCTAGGTTGTCTCTTGGGAAACATGCAATCTTTTCTTTTAGTACTTCTCTAAATCGTGAGAGGGCCATGTTTTCCAGAGACATGAAATTAACAAACCATTGCTCAAATATTTTTTTGGCAACTGTCTCCTGCCTCACACCCCAATGTATAAAATCATAAATTAATCAAGACTCAAGATCGAGATTCATTGACAAATGACAATTCCAACTATGGAGGGAAAAAATAAATAAATAAAACAATGGATATGACATCAAACAGATTATATATTTCCACTGGTACGAAAAAACAAACCTTCACTGATGAGAGGAAGAATAAGATTAGGGCAGTATAGTTAATTAATTAAGCACCCATTGACCACTTTAGTCAACTTTATTATCAAAAGACCCTGCCATGAAGTCAGTAATTTAAAAAAATAAGTTTTGAGATTTCATTGGCCCACTAGTTTCGAATATTGAGAAAAAAAAAGTATTTAGGATTAAAATGAGGAGTTTATAGGCGTCTGATAAACTTAATTTTTTTGCATGGTTGTTTTTATCAACGAGTTTTACAATACGAACGACAAATGTGGACCAGGAAAGTGACGGAAAATGGCCGGAGTGTGTCTCGTGCTGTCCACTGGGACCATGAGGGGAAGCTGCCTCCATTCAAATTTCAAACCCTGTTTCCAATGTCTCATTTGACAATTCATTTTTATAGTCTCCCCAACTAACCACAATAGAATAGCCAAAAGTATAGGGTAGTTGAGAGATTGAGGGGCTGTTCCAGATTGCCTTCGGTTTCCAAAAGTTCTCTTTTGGGTGATGAACAGTAATAAAAAGGAGGGTTCATTCCACTTTTTCGTACAAAATTCTTCTTTTTTAAAAAGATTATCACTGAAATGACCATAATGCCTCTTTCTATCAATTCAATTTCCTCAATCACCCTCCCTCTCCTTTGATGGACAGACCAGACCCAGAAAGACTTTCTCTGTCTCTCCACGATTTTTACACAAACCCATTCCAACAAGCGCTCCAATTAATAAACCCAAACGAGTAATTTTCACTCGATCACCACTCTGCGCAACCTTAACCAGAGCCCAAGTCAGCAACTCCCTGCTCGGAGAATCCAACTTCACCCCCACCACCACCGTCTTCCCGCTGCCGGAAACCTCCACTTCTCCGGCTACCCCTGCCCGAGTCATTATTTCCGCTGGTTCCAGCTCGTGGGTCGGATCCCTATCACTCTGTCTTTCTCTTTTACGGGCGCGATCAATTAAGCCTCATCTTTTGGTACCATTGCAGTAGCTGATTTATGGGTGTAATAAAATGTAAACCGCCGTCGTGTTCGTTCTAGCTTTAAAGCCCACCACCAGAGCAGAAAGAGAGACTTGATCCAAAAAAGAAAAAAAGGAGTGAAAAGAGGAGAGAGAACAGCACCGTGCGTGAAGCCCTTGGAGATGAAAATGGGACAAGGGCAGTATGGTCATTTCATCCGGGGACTGTGGGGGGCAGAGGCCAGAACATTTTTGAAAAAACAAAGATTCAAAATCTGGAACAAGACTACTTTTTGGACAAAAAAAAAGAACTTTAAAAGAAAATGAAACACCCCCTGAATGCCTCAAGACAATTGCCCAGTTCCTATAAGTATGAAAAGATGTGATCTCCCTCCCCTCTTCAATCAAAGCATGTTGAGAAATAGGAGAAAAATCCCCCACAACATCCGGTTTCTTGTACTAATGGAAGTATAAATGGAGTTTTGAGCATTGATGAAAGAGCTGTGCTACTTGGGTAGACTTTTTTACCAGAAAGTCTAAAGAAACCGATGGGAGACACCGGCGGGCACGCGGGGCCCATTCTGAGCCCCACGGATGATCCGAGCCGTTGAATAATTTAAAAAAAAACAAACCGAGTGGGCGTGTGATAAATCGGCTCAATCTGATATGTGTAAGTGCTCAATCGAATCTTTTATTTTTTTTCATGACTCTAGAAAAAGAATGAAAAAAACGAAAAATTGGATCTAGCATCTATATAAATCAGATTAAGCTGATTTGTCATGGGCACAATTGTTTTTTTTTTTTAAAAAAAATTATTGAACAGCTCGAATCATCCATGTAGGGCCCACTCCCCGTTGGAGTGCCCCATCAGTATGTGTTGCTTTTTTACACATATCATGCACGTACATTTTTTGGAGCCCATCTCGGATCCCACAAAGATGATCCGAACCACTCGTCTTTTTTAAAATATTTTTTTGAGGGTTCTTGTAAAAAATAAACTTCAACCGATATTGGTAGGCAGTAAGGGCTATATCACAAACCGTAGAGTGAAACAGAATGATTTGCCCAACGATTTTTAAAAAAAATCCTTACGGATACCAGTTGGAGTTGATTTTTTATAAGAAAAATGAACGGTTCAGATGATCTTTGTGTGGCCGATCTAAAAATGTATGTGTTGTGTTAAAATATCTGTGCCGAAAGATTTTCCGTAAAATTCCATATGTATCAAAACGCAAGGATTATTTGAACAATATGAACTAAATCAAAACCTATCCCTGTGCGAATTCCTAATTTGTAAAATTTGTTTCGCGTTCAGAATCTTAAATTCTGAATAAAAAATTGAATCAATTACTTATAATAAATATCTGATTTTTTTTTATCCTATTAAATACCTGATTGAGAGGACCACTCGAACAAGTAATTTAAAATTATCAAACAGCTCGAATTATTTATGCGGAATCCAAAAGTGGGCCCCACAACCGTCAAACCTTACACGCAAAAGGACGAAGAGGATGCCTAAACTGGGGCCAAAACGACGCCGGGCTTGGGGACTTTCTGGACAGAAATAGCCAAATAGGCAACTTCTTTCCTTGTTTTCGCAAGTTTGAATTGTACCTCCATCCCGCTCTCACGCTCCACCTATACATACACACATATATATACACACTCTCACACTACACTTACCCATCTCTCTCTCTCTCTCTCCATTACTCCGCGACCTGCACTTTCTCTCTCTCTCTCTCTCTCTCTCTCCGTAATTTGAATGATTCCCCCAAAGAAACCCTAGCCAATGTCTCTGAGCTCCCAAATGCAGGGTAAGCTCAGCTCCACTCATCAGCATCACATCCGCATTGTCTTTCCAGCATTTCTCCAGATCTTACACATTTTGTCGAAACGTATCGATTGAGTAATTTGCATTATATGTATACACCTGTGTATTGATCTGTGAGATTGCTTTAAAATTCAAAGATACGTGAGATTACTTTAGAATTTCACGTTGGCAATACATTTTGGGAATATGCAATGCGTCTGTATCTGCATCATAGGTAGTTTTTATATTCATTATCTCACAAGACGGATCTGTTTTTTTTAACCCAACACGGGTTGTCGCAGTGGTTAATCGACTTGCCTCGACAGGGCTTACCACCCCAAGGTCGATTTCCCTCGACAATGATTTGTCCTTGAGCCAACTTACCTCACGCACACACGTGGAAAGGGCTGCGGGTGGGGCTGGAGAGATTAGTCTGGTTTATCGAGACACTCTTCAGTACCAAAAAATAAAAAAGACGGATCTGTTTGTAGTGGATTTCTAAATTCATCTTGGTGTTTAATTTGGCCTTCTTGTTGCTTTTTATGCTTTTGTTGTAAGTTTCTGTTTGTTTTTTGGTTCGGCTCGTGTTTATTACACAATGCAGATCTGTTAAGGATATTTTTGAGATGTCTAAGCTAAAAGGTCTTGACTTTTTTTCAGAATCTTATGTCATTTTCTGAATTATCGGGCAATTCTTTTTTGTTCTTTCCTGATTCTTCTTCATGAGAAAATCAGGAGGATCAGATTTGAAAAGTTCACTAATTGAAAATTTCGTGAAATTTTGAATATTTTCTTATTCATGTGGATCTTCTTTTTCTCGCAGTGGTGTATATGTCTTTACTCTTTTGATTCCCTAGTAGGCACAAACAATACGAACTACAATTTCACTGGAAAAGAAAATTCTCGAAAGACCAGACTTTATTTTTAATCGATTCAAGTATAGGTTAAAATTGCTTGCAGTTTTCTGACTAAAATTGCTTGCAGTTTTCTGTTCTTTTTGGTGTGCCTGGTGTTTAGTGGTTAATTCCATGGTTTGAGAAACTCATGCTATAAGGTCAACATTCGGAAAAGAAGACATTTACATTTTTGTTGTTGCATACATTGATCTTCAGTTGAGTTCTGAACCCTCGATGTATTTGCTGTTGGAATTATGAAATGTTTCAATGGGTTCTTGGCATTTGTTTCTAAAACGGATGTATAAGTATGCACTTGATCAATCGATCCTTTTTACATCATATAAGCCACACCCTCTTTCACACGAATCTCAAGATGTACATGTTATTTTCAGCTAATAGTGCTTGAAATTCAAACGTTACATTTTGTTGATTAGTAAGATTGAAGATTCGATCAAAACAGGCCATCCTGTTTGGTTTTCCTGGACTTTAAAACGGAAAATTATTTCTTGCACTCGGGGCATTATTGCTTGACGCCAATCACTAATTGACACGATCCATTTTCTTGGGGAAAATCTTTTCACGAAAACATGGGGTCCCCCGGTATGAACCAATCACATTCAAGTTAGGCACCATAGGGCAATGCCCTAGCTGCACTGAGTTCAAATACAGCGGATACCAAACATCTGTGAATCCGTTGACTGGTCTAGAACTTAGTTCATAAGGGGAAAATTATGGCTAATATGACTCCATTGTTGCCATTTCTTATTGCTTTTGCCTGCTGGAGTGGATACAGTTCCTCACTATTTTTCATCCTCTAATGCACCCATATCATTTGGCAGGGAGAAGACAAAAAACAACTGGATAACAACTTACATGTAAACTGAATACCATGGAGGAATTAGCCAGTATTGGATAAATGACTATTTTCCTCTTCTTCTTTTTCACCCCCGCTGTAAGTTTTGATTAGATCGACTATGTCTTGCAGGATTCAAGTATTGCTGCTACAAAACTATGAAGACTGGTCATTATTTATTTACACCTCTAGAGTCCAGCTAGGGGAAGCTACAGGTAAGGAAGAAAAATTAGTTTGATTATCCAATACAAAAGTGATCAATGCAAATTTGTAAATTGCTTTATGATGCTCTAAAATATGTCTGAAATACTGCCTTGTGAGGTTATAAAGCCCAAACTATTTTATTCTGTTCAGAATTATCTTTTCTTTTTCCATAAAGAAGGATTGTAAAGCTGATGTGTTCAACAACATTGTGCACTCCAAAACCTTTTGTAATTTGTCGACATTCATGATGTTTCGGTTCGTGAACCACTACAACAACAATAACAACGCCCATAAAATCCCCCAATCGATGGGGGAATGGGCGAGGGACTGCTGACACAGATCTACGTGTTACGCGGTCTTGGGTAGAACTCAACCCCAAAAGCTAGCTAGTAAAGTGAGGGTGCCCTCATGATTATATACTTCATATTACTTTGGTATCCAAGTGATGTCACGCACAACATGCTCACTCAAAAACACTTGTCGCGGGCAGGACAGAGACACTCACCTTACCCATCTTTGGTACCTAGCTCTAATACCATGTTACATGGTCTTGGGTAGAACTCAACCCCAAAAGCTAGCTATTAAAGTAAGGGTGCCCTTTGGCAATATATGCACTAAGTGGCTGCTGTTGAAAGTTTTACGAATGAAATAAAAATCAAGGAACTCATGCACATTCTGCGGCGGAGCTATGCCCCCAAATCATAACCAAAAGGCATAAAAAAGAGCATACCTATAGACGCGACACATTTTTTGTCCTCATTATCTTGCTTCCTTCATTCAAAATCCAAAGCATCAGTAATGGACAAAATTAGTAAACCATTGGATCATTAATCACTATTCATATATAAGTTTGTATAGATTTTCGTACTGGAAATGTAGGAGTCAATATAGTCTCCATCATTATCCTTTCTAAGCTTGTATTATTTGATCAAACCTGCGGGCGCATGCCTAGTACATGATTCAGTAAGTATACATTCCAACAACTATGTAAACATATAGACAACCAATGCGTCCCCAGCAGTCCTCTTCATCGCATCGGTTGGATGTTCACTTTTACCTTCAATATTTATGTCCTCACTGCTGTTCCTTATAATTAATGTCAGTTTTCATTTCTGATAAAACAAACAAAAAAGTTAGCCATTCTTTGTGAATTGATGGGCCGTGAGGAGTATCAGAGTGATGTGGATGTGCCCGTAAAAATTTAGGGGAGAATTGTGATGTATAGAATCTATTGAAGAGTTGCACTATAGTCATTCATAGGAAGAAGATGTTATTTCTGCAAATGTGAAGTGCTCCATTCTATAAATGCCGTTAGGTGTAAAGAAACCCTATGGCGGTCAAGAGGGTGCAATGGAAGAGATCAACAGTACAAAAAGGTAAAATGTTAAGACAAATTGGAGTAATGTCATTTTAGTGAGGACAAGATATAAAAGATCATGATCCACTCTTGTGGAGTGAAGTCCAAAAGTTGGAACCGCATGCAGTGATATAGATTATAGATGAAATTAAGAATATCTAAGATGACAAGGAAATGCTTTATTTAACAGAGGATTTTGTCTCAAGAAAGCAAGACCGTGGAATAGGATTTATTATAGCCTACATTGAAGGACTCAATGGGTTAAATTGTTTTCCTTGTACATACAGGAGTTTAAAATATCAGTTTTATTATTTCCTCTATGGCTATTTTGAATTGCTGATTCTTTTTTCAGGCTCTTCACTTGCAGCAATGCATACCTTGCATAGCTGTTCAACAAGTCGTGCAGACATGAATAAAGAAAATGGCACTGCTGCTAAATTTGGAGAGCCCACAGTTCGAATTACACGAGCGCGGGCTAAGGGTTTATCCATATCAGAAGGGTTACCTCCACCAAGGCCTTCAAGAAAACATGACCAGAAGCCAACCCTTCAACAAAACTCCAAAAGACCAGCATCAGATGAGAACAAATCTTCTATTAGTCTTACCTCTTGTTTCCAGCATAAGAAAAGGGCAGTTCTTAAGGATGTCACTAATGTTTTCTGCGATCCACATGTAAACTGCATAAATGCAGTCAGAGTTCAGGTTCCATTTTTCTTTTCAGAAGCCACAATTTATGAATTTAATCCCTACTAATTGGTCAGTACTTTTTCGTCCATATGCAAATAGTAGTCATTGAGAAATTTCGAGATATTATCGTTGTCAAAAATGCAAAATGTTCACATTGGTTTTGCTGAATATGAAAACTTACTTCTGTTGATGTTTGTGGTTATCAGTTTAGTAAGCAGGCTAACAAAGGTATTGGGAAGAAGACTGCAAAGGTGGCCCCAGCTATTTTCATAGAAAATTCTTGTGTTCAAGAGGGTGCGGAAGCAAATATAACTGAAGAAATATGCACAGTAGAGAATAAGGAGTCACACGAAGCTATTTTACCTGTTGACTTAAAAGAAAATATAACAAATGGACAAACTAAACCTATTGACACAAGAGAAGTTGGTGAAGCAAGCATGATTCTTGTGAAGCAAACTTCCAATAAGCATACTTGCCCGAAAAGCCCTTTCCATAAAGGTAAGATACTTTTTTTATCTTCTCCACCAGCTCATAACATTGAAATTGGGTCATTATTTATAATTGGCTGACTTCAGATGTCATGCCTCCATGTCATTATTGCCTGATTGTTTTTGTTCAATCCCATGAATCATGTTTCTTGTCAATATGAGCTTAGACTCTTGTAACCATCTTTATGTTCAGTACTACCTATTTTGAATACTGTGATGCTTAATTTTTTGGGCTCTCAGCACGACCACTAGTATTCATCTTGTTCTCTAAATGATCTATCATCTCTTTAGGCCCTTGTTGCAAACTCATTCCTTATCTTTAATTCAAGGCCTAAATTGATGACAGATCACTCAGAGAGCCTGAAAATTGTGTCACATATCTTGCTTAAGGTGACATTAGATGAACTGGTTTTTCCTGAGACATATCATCAAATTAAAGGCAGAAACAATAAGTTGGGTATCAAAATATGTTATTGGTTAGACTCTTCCCTTCCAAAAAATAATAGCCACTTGCCAGGCATAATGATGTTTTGCTGTGATTTGCAGGAGGCAAGTTGTGTGAAAATTTGGAAGCCTCAACGTCTCTAGAATCTCTACAGATAGCTGATGTTGATTCCAACCATAAGGATCCTCTAATGTGCAGCCTGTATGCCCCTGACATTTACAGTAACTTACGCGTTACGGAGGTTTGTATAGCTTCTGACCTGCCATTACCATTGTGTTTAGCTCTCATTTGAAAATGAGGATGCATTGAGGTCTGAAATTAGAGGTTTTCTATATCGCCATAAATGTTTCGGCCGGCAATTATCACCATAAATGTTTTCGAAGTTCATATATTCAATTTTTCTGGGTCTCTCCCCTTTTTCAGCTTGATCGACGGCCTTCAGTCAATTACATGGAAATTTTGCAGCGAGAAATTACTCCAGGCATGCGGGGAGTTCTAATTGATTG
Organism: Rhododendron molle; assembly: GCA_025413875.1. Lineage (NCBI taxonomy): Eukaryota > Viridiplantae > Streptophyta > Magnoliopsida > Ericales > Ericaceae > Rhododendron > Rhododendron molle. Next base: position 40,332,626 of record CM046389.1, on the reverse strand, counting down.
GCTTGTGGAGGTTTGTTCAGTCACTTGGCCTTTGCATATATACAGATCTTCACACAACATTATACGCATCTGTTTGGAAATACATGCATAGTTCTTGTTTGTTGCCTATGACATGTTGAGAAGCCAATAAATGTTTCCTCGAAGTATGGTATTTTTGTTGGAGTGAAACATTCCCTTCGTGTATGAACCTGTGCCATACTGCCATCCTTAGGACAGACATCACGTGCATGATGTGAATTTCTTTAGAGCTTTGTATCTTTGCAGAGAAGGTTTGAATTTCAACTGATTCACTCTTTCCTCGTTGATTCTACGAACAGATTAGAAGCTTATAAGAACTACAATAGTTAAGACATGCTGATATTTGTGTATTTCTTAGTCAGGGTGTACTTGTCAGGGTGTCTTAATTCAGATTTGTAGCAAGTTGATCCTTCTCTTTATAAGTGGAAGATGACGAAGAGTATTACCATTATTTTTTATCTTCCTTCGCAGGTTTCTGAAGAATACAGGCTGGTCCCAGACACACTTTACTTGACAGTCAATATTGTTGATCGATTTCTCTCTCAAAATCACATTGAAAAACAAAGACTCCAGCTGCTTGGTGTTACTAGCATGCTAATTGCCTCGTAAGTCGTAAGTCATAAGTTCTATGTTGTACTTAGTTTGAAATATCAATAAAATATACGTGGAGAGAGAGTTTTCCAGATTCAGAGCAACTGAACAAACAAACAAACAACAGCAGAACCCATTTAGTCTTCATTCATTGGGGGTATGGGCGGGGGAAGAGTGGAGACAGACCTAACCTTTGGCATTATATCTAATTTGCTGTGGAACCCCCTTATACCTGATTTGCTGTGGAACTATGTCCCCAAATTAAAGCCAAATGGGATCAGAGAGGACATGCCTAGAGACCCAAATCAATTTATGTGCACATTACCATACTTCCTCATTAATAGTCCAGAGCATCGGTATTCCCGCCTCACACATACATACGGGGCAACTGAACTGAGATGGGTTTAGTTTTTTTAGTTCTTTTTCCAATTTGCTGATTCGTATAAAAAGAGGTGTTGAGCAACAGCTAGATGAAAGGTGAGGACATTGCATTTAAGACAATGAATGTTGAACGAATTGAGTTTTTCCCATATCAATTTAACAGCTCGTTTTAATGAATTTCAACTCACAAAATAAAGGTTTTTCTTCGAAATCAGTCCAGCAAAGGATTCTACTTGGACATATGTCTCTTGCCTCTAGTCTGTCCCCTAACTCTTCAAGCCTGACTGGTAAATAACGCACTGTTTACGTCTGGAAGCCCCATTCTCCAAAGTCCATATCCATCATCCTGAACACAGCTTATCGAGAAATAGACTTCTGGTGACTACGCACGTTTAGATTAGAACGGCAGTTATATGTCCAGCTCCTGGAAATTGAAAAAGATTCTGTCAAGTGCATCGTAATTCAAAGCTGCCTTTACCGGTCTTCCAATGAACCTTTGTCAGAAGGCCGGTAAAACCATCCCTAAATTTTCTTAACATGCTCCTCCCCCGCCCCCGCCCCTCTCTCTCTCTCTCTCTCTCTCCATGCATGTTGGTGCAAAAACTGGTACCTTCTGAATCTGGAGCCTTCTGGAACTTGAACAATCTGATGGAAACCACTTCGAGTCACGTTACAATGTCGCTTTCCGAAAACAGTATTCGCCCCCACCAATTGGTGTGCACCGGGTTACAGGGAATCTGTTCTGAGGATAAAACGAAGCCCGATCAATGATCTTCTGCCTGCGTCCGCACAAACGAAGGACAGACAGAATACCGAGCCTAATAGAATCAACTGAACCAAGGACTGTTGATTCCGTTTCTGCAGAATAACGGAATAACAGCACAGAAAACAACGAGATAGAAAGAGGGAGAGTTTTTGGATATTTTTTGGTGTATCGAATGGCTTAACCAATGGCCTATTTATAGACTTATAGGCACCCTTATGTGAAAGGTTGTGTCTTTAGTAAACACACATTAGAAAGGGTATGTCTTTTGAAGACAATTAATCAATAGAAAGGTTCATGCCTTTTAGTAGACACCCTTTCATGAAAACAATTAATTAGGAAGGGTCATGCCTCTTAGAGGCACCCCATGTTTCACGTCCTTTCCTAACAATCACACCCCATTCTAATAATCACACCCTAAGTTAATAGGTGTTATAACTATTCACATAGAGTCATACCCCATGTGAAAAGGTGTCGCACCTTTTCACAAATAACCTCCCTCAATCTTTTTATTTTGAAAAATCTCCAACAATGCATGTGCTTATACGTGTGTTGAACTATGGATCTGACTTTCTCCTTCAAACTAGTACTGCTTGATCTTGGAAGAATTAACAACTTTTGATTGTGTTGTCTGTGGAAATCTATCAGACAACGTGTGGATCTTGTAGATTACTTAAGGGTCTTATTCTTTGCTTCTTTTCTATCATTGCTTGAAGAAAATATGAAGAAATTTGTGCACCCAGCGTGGAGGAGCTTTGCATCATCACAGACAACACTTACAAGAGAGATGAGGTATGTTCCCTTGGACGTTGGTTCTTTTGAATGCTTCAACATCCAAATCAATATTGCATTCAAAAAAACCAGGAATTATCTTGGTCACTTCGAAGTGTATTCAACTATGCTTTGCCATACATTATATGAACATAAAAGCGTACCCTAACCCATGTAACAGAGATTGTGCCACCGTCTCTTGTCAGGGATGATTCTCAGTTGCTGTAGGGATGTAAATAACATAATGACTGCGCTTTTTACTAATATATATTTCGGGTTTAAATCATGACTGAGGTATCTATTTATGGCAGGTAGTGAAAATGGAGAGTCAAGTTCTGAACTTTCTGGGTTTTCACTTATCTTTTCCGACCACAAAAAAGTTCCTCAGGTTCTTGGCATGTCCACCATCAGTTATCTTGATATAAACAAAACCATCTGGCCGAATTCACCTTTTAACATGCACTTAATCCCTGTTTTCAGGAGATTCATTCAAGCAGCACAAACTTCCTTCAAGGTATGTTAGATGGTGTTTATTTCCCCCTATGCCCCCAAATTCATAGCAAAGTAAACTGGTTTTTGTATCAACCATCAAATGTCTCTTTGCAGGTTCCTTGTGTTGAGCTGGAATTCTTGGCAAATTATTTAGCAGAATTAAGTCTGGTTGAGTATAGGTTCCTCAAGTTCCTTCCATCTCTAATAGCTGCATCTGCTGTGTTTCTCGCCAGATGGACACTCAATCAGTCAGATCACCCATGGGTCTGTATTTCCTTGTCCCTAAGTAGGCTGTGTTTGGATCTTGCATTTATGGAGAATTTTTTTTGATCCGCTTGCATTTATGGAGATTTGTGGAGGGAAAAGAAAAGAACAAGAGATTTTACTCTTATGTTTATATTTTGATGTTTTAATACTTTTTCGAATTAATTCTTCTTACGAATCCAAGATCCAAACATGACCTTACAATTTTTTTTGTTTGTTTGTTTTTTGGAATTTTTTTGATTATTTGCTTTCTCCCTTTGAACTATGGAAAGTGACCCATTCAGAATTGTCGCAGAATCCAACTCTGGAGCACTACACAAGTTACGTGACATCAGATCTGAAAGGCTCGGTTCTGGCATTGCAAGAGTTGCAACTCAACACTAATGGATGCTCTTTGAACGCTATAAGGGAGAAATATAGGCACCAGAAGGTAATGTATAGACTGAGTAATGCAATAAATTGTTTCTCCATATTATCAGTTTATTTTCTGAACGTGCAAATGCAAATTATTTCACTCAATACCTGTTGCACTTCTATGGTTGAATCTTGGATTTGAAAGAGAGGATAATATAAGGGGGGAAAAATTCCCTAACATGTTCAGTTTTTGTGGTAACTACAGGTGGTAATAATCACCAAAAAAATGTTAAATAGAATCAGCGTGTTTCAATTCATGTTTTTGTGCCCCTTTTTTCTTTTTCCCTCCACAAACACAAGATTCAATCATTGCATGTGTACACCGGTGATGAATAGTCAGAGTAAATAGTTGGATTTTAACCAATGTGTCCCCATGTCTAAACCACTTTTAGTTCGTATCCAAGAGGTTATCATTCCCAAAAAAATAAGAAAAAACTATCATTTTCGGGAACATATATCCAAGATCCATGCATGGCAATTCGAAAACAATTTGATGATCAGTATAGAAAAAATATGGCTCCATATAGTTGTGTAATCATCTGATAAAAGCAGCTCTTATCATGACAGTTCAAGAGTGTGGCGAATTTATCCTCCCCTAAAGCTGTTGAATCTGTGTTCTAATGTTACATCAAAGCTATTTATTGCACAAGAGATGGAGAAATGTGCGTAGAATATGCAGTCCAAAGCATTTGGATTTCTAATTTTTATCTCTTTTTGTTTATTTCCATTAAGCTCTCATTGTAATTGTAATTGTTATTGTAATTTGTAGCTAGTTCTGATGCTATCAGACCTGTAGACCTGTATAACTGTACAAGTTGGATATGTACCAGTGAATAATTTGGGGCAGTTGCTATAGATGCATAATTTCAAACTGTATTCAAGTGGCATGGCATTTTCGCATAGTTGTGTCGATGAGTTTGCTGAACTGACATAAATTTAAGTGATCCAAAGAGCGCCCAAACTCGGTAAGGAATTTGTCTCAAATGGAACTTCCAATGAATTGGGGACATGTTGAGCTTGATTACCTTGGGCTGTGCCTGCATGTGACGTTTCCCTATGTGACCATCTCATTTGATGTTTCGAGCCATTTTATAGGGCATTGATATGTTAGTCACCAAGCAAAAAAGGTCGATAGGACATAGCATGAGAGAAATTGACGGCCTTATATTGACCATTTCATTTCTTTTTAGAGAAATGTTATTCGATCAAGTCTTTGCCAACATCTGATCAACACAATGTTTAGAATCAACAATAAACACATTGAGACCTACAAAAGCGAGCGGCATGGGTAATCAAACGGGAATATAGTGGGTGCTATTTTGTGTCATTGAACTTTATGACACAAATTATACAAGGAATCATCACATTCATCACAGAGAGGATGCATCCGTTTGAAGCTTTTTGAATAATGGGTAGGAGCAGAGTAATTCAAAAGGAAGGTTCCACCTCTCAAATCTCCACGTTCTTACTGATCTCCTCCACCCCTTCGCCTCCGTTCCATCCACAACCGCCCCACTTTGCTCCCGCTGCCACCACCCTCACCTACCACCGCCTCTCTCCTCAAATCTTCCACTTCTCTGGGTTTGTAGAGGAGATGAGCTTTAGGAGCAAGGACTCGGAGCTGGAAGATCACGATTTCAGAGCTTGTCAACAGAGATCTGGTCAGAGTTTTGGCGCAGCTCATTGATTGGGATCTAATCACGCCAAGCTAAATAGAATACATATTTTATATTTTGTAAAAAGTGTAGAATAATGAATAAAAAGATGAAAAAAATGTAAAAATTCCTTGTAGTAACTACATTCTTTTACTAGTATATAACTGTACAGTACAGATATTTTGCTTCATGGGTTGTCTAAAGTTCTTGCCTACGGATTATGGATGGAATTCAGGTACTGTTGGACATTTTTTGAGTAGAAATCATTTTCCTTTGATTTAAAGAAACTTCACTTGGTTAAGGGAATATCCACTAACCCAAACCATTTAGTCTCAAATTAAAAAGAAGTGATCCCATCCGAGAACCATTGGTCCAGTTGTCTGAAACATGAGAGAGAAACTGTATACTGAACCTTCAAATCTCCATACACTAATTCAAAAACAGATCAAATTTATTTAGGGCATGTTCGACAGCAATAGTACTATTTTGCTCTGGACTAGAGTAACTCCACTAATCTGGGCTAGTCCCTTGTTTAATTTGCAATCCTGGTTCAAGTATCAAATCCCACCCAACTAATTTAGTGGGTTGGTGGTTGGATTGTGGTGTCCTAGCACAGAGATAGTATTACTTCAGAGGGTTGGTAGAAGGCATGTCTAGTCTAAGAATCATGCTACCTTTCTGCCCTATAGAATTTAAGAAACCAACTAAGTACCTATCAAGATGATTCGTTGCAGGCAAGAGAGGGCAGGGGAAGGCTAGGGCTAGGGGTTCTTCTCATGGGTTGTGTGAATGAAAACGTTCAAGTGTTGTGGAGGAGCATATGTATTTTTGTCTTTACGGTGGCAGATGGGTAGCATCCGCATTGTAATAATCAAACGGATGTGAATAAGCAAACTTAACAATAATGCTCAAAAAACACCTCACATTGTACTCACATTGTAATAAGCAAAGTTACAAGTCTTTTAGCAAATAATCAAATTCCACCCATTCCATAACCAAACTTAACAACTTTTATCAATAACCAAAACTCAATAACCAAACCCAATAAGAAAACTCGAAACTCAATAACTCAAAAACACCCCTCATTGGAATCGTCTCATCGAGACGAATAATTTAGTGTGATCGGATGCGTGATTGAAACTCGTTTGCGATTAGACATAGGTGCATTGAGTATTTTGAGATTTTTTTTGGTTAGGGATGCAAAAATAAACAATGTGGAGATAGAGGTTGTTAAGTTTGATTATGAACTAAATGGATAATCAAATGCTGACGTGGCACATTTTGGTTATTGATTTTGATTATTCCCATTGCGGATGCTCTTACCTGGTTTCTTAAATGCAAACGAACAGAAAAGTAAGACGGAGACTTAGCCCAGACATGCCTTCATACCTCCGAACTAATACCGCCTCTGAGGTAGGACACCACAATCCAACCAACCCCCCACTAAATTAATTGGGTGGGGACTTAATACTTGATCCAGGATTGCAATCAAATAAAAGACTAGCCCAGAGCAAAGTAGTACTGCTATCAAATGTGCCCGGAGTGTACATGCAAAAGGATGCTCAAGCCAGTTTTTGAGGCAAGTTCCACACCACAAATCAGTTGATCACAACTGCTGGACCTTGTCAGTCTCTCAATCCAAGCAGATGGGCACCGAGATGGACTTGGGCATATAAGACCTAACTTCCCTGACTGCTTAATTTATGGGCTTCACCGTGACAAGTGGTACTCGGTGCCTCATCTAATCACGCCAAGTGCTCGACGCCAAAAGAGTGTTGTCAAAGTCAGTGGTAGGCTCCCCGTGGACAAGTAGTGAGGGAGGCTCGGGCATGACGAGGATGTTTCGTGTAAAGTGGAGGAGAATGTCAGAGTCTCAGAGCCTTCACATTGGATGGCCAGTGGGGGGGCCCTGGGCATATAAAAGGTAAGATAGCTCCGTCAAATAAGGTCATCTTTTGGGTAAAACGCTTGGGCTGTGACTGAGTACCTGTCTCAGTTAGTATTACATGCAATTGTGCTACTTAACAGTAGCATGACATTGATGCCTTGCCTATCAAAATTATTCATGGAATTTCTCCAAACTTAAAGAAGATTTCATATTAGTCTTATTAGATCAAATGTAACAGTGTCCTTTCTTTGGTTTCGTTCAAAATCTCAGATGGAATGTTGTGGGTGACGCAAAAAAAGAAGAAGAAGAAGAAAAATTCAACAAAAATGGAAAGCATGCTCTAACTGGAAAGAGAGGGTACTTGATTAATACTATATGGCAAGTTGCTAAGTTGTCATATCTTTATACCCTTCAAAATTTGAGCAAATACTTGGCAGCTTCAGAATTCATATTTAAAGGCAATCCAAAGTAAAGCATATAAATCACATAAGGCTAATACAGAGATTCACTCTACACTTCCATTTATAGCATGATCTTATCAAACAGATGCAGAAAATCTGATGAGTATATTAGCTCAGAAGATATGCGGGCCAGTTGGACCAATACAAAACAGATTTTCGGGTTGGAAAATGCGAGTACATATCGTTGAGTCAACCTAGGATAGGAAGAAACAAGAGCGATGGCACTAGACAATTCGAGTACGGCAAGATCAATGCCACTCCATTTACTTTAACATGGTAAATACACCTACATACCTATCTCATAAAGGGGATAAAATAAGTGGATGAGAATAATGAGTAAGCTATATAAGACCTAGCGACATAATGGTGGTCTTGAAATACAACCAAGACTTCAGCAGAAGTCTGTCTTACGGTCAAATGTCTGAACATCCTCATAGACTTTGAAATTGTTCTTATCTCACCAAATCAATGTTGATTTCACAAATTTTCTTCCTCCTTCCTATACACATAATAGACGCATACACATAGGCAGATTCACACAAGCAGCCAGCCAACCGTCAAAAGATGTGAGGTTACAAAATCCACTAAATAGCCCTTTTTGATGACCCTTCCACAAAGGACAATTTGAACTCCCCTTAATGAGGATGAAACATATGGTACCTAATAAGTTACAACAACATCTAACAGAAAAAATACACATTCCTTCTCCAGTTACAGCTTCTTGTATCCATATGTCCCTTTACTGGGCTCCCACTACTCAAAAGAAAGGGAATTATGGGGGCCGAACTAGCAACTACAGGCAAAAATGCCTCTTAGCAGGTAACAGAGGTAGCTAGAGGAGTTACCAGGACAGCAGTGTTTTCGGTTAGTGGCTGGAGATTGGCTGCATTTTCCAGTCGCTCCCATGATTCCTTCCGCTCCTCTGCTACCAAACTTACCTTTGCTTGTTCCTCCGTGAAATGGTCATGGCAGGCCTGGAACAGCGGATCATCCATCTCCGTGAACATCTTCCTCACATTCAGAGTTGAGTTGAGCACTGATTGGTTCCAGTGGCTCTGAAGGTTCCTTTCCAGTGCTGGGAGAATGATTGGTAGGATAACATGCCGATTGTGCGCAATCAGGTCCACAATTTGGTCATTATTCCAGAAGAACAGTGCCCTTTCAGCAACCTGAAATGATTTTAATTGCAAAAGGAAAATAAGCTCTATTTCTATTTTGGCAAACTTTGTTTAATATCACCCACATTCATACGACACTCACCTCAGTATGTCTATTAAATAATATCACCAACAAACTTCAGCATACAAGGACCATCCAATTTAGGGAATCAACAACTTATGACAACCGAAATGACAACCTTGATGAAGACTTAATATAACCATCTTAATTTATGTTCAGAACCACAGCATCACATCCATAAATGTTGTTTAAGGCACTTCAGCACATAATGACAATAACCTTCAAACTTAACTGACAACTAATGGTTGTCGAATTTTCTTTGCAGATTTCCAATTATTTCTTCTTTTGGTGACGGTGGTGGTTGGTTGGTAATGCTGAATATTTTCCTTCCACTATCATCTTCATACAACAACAATAACAACATAACATAACCCATCTAGTCCCCAATCATTGGGGGTATGGGCGGGGATGATTGGAGACAGACCTAACCTTTGGCAATATATGCACAAAGTGGCTGCTCCATAAATAGGCAGTTCCATCAAAGGATTGGAGGGATGATAGCACAAAAGACGAGAGAACCTCCACGGAAGCCTAGAATATCTCCAACAAAGCCTTGAGTCTCATGACACAAAGAATGTAATACTCCATATCGTATGACGGTAGAGAAAATGAAAGGAAGGAGATATGAGAGATGCAAGGAAAAAAGGAAGCTAATAATTTGGTTGATTTGACTGAAATGAAAGGGATAAAGAGGGAGGCCAATTCACTGCTACACCCTCAAAGGCAGAGTGTTTTACATGAACAAAAGTCAGCCTAGTTTACGCAAATATTTATTTGGCTGTAAAATGTTCAAACCATTACTTGCAAAATCAGAGGAACCTTACCCTCTCCTTTTGCATGTTTTTGGGAGGAATGAATGCGATGAGCATGAAAGATTCCTTACTTTCCTTTTCTTTCTCCCTTCCGAACAGACAAGGGAAAGCAAATCCATCCCTCGCCTCTTAACCCCCAATTGTTCGGCTTTCCCATTTCTTTCACCCTGGCAAACACACAATAGAATATGAGCCAACAAGCCCTTCAAAGCACTTGGATCCCACATTCCCAGATAGATTCGAACCAAGCTCTACTAAACAACCCCATCTAAACGTAGAGGAGCTTTAGTGCTTAACAATCCTTCACGCTCGTTCTATTCGTAACCAAATAAGCAAGCATAAAGTTCACCATCTCCAAATGAACCAATCCAGGATTAGACTCAGAAACCTCAAACTACCAGCAGGCCACCAAAAATGACAAAGACCAATAGATGATAATTTTCTGCTCTTCCAAACAAAGATGGAAGTAAACGAAAAATACTCAGAGAAACCTAATAACTAGGAGCCATGCTAGAGCAAAAACCCAAATGGTTGAACATGAGCACCTGATTAATGAAAGTGAAAAATAATCCACAGATTCTTCTTTCTTCTTTTTAATCTTTTGTGTCACTTCTAAAGCCGTAGCCTTCTTTTCTCTTATCCATGAACTAGTATTGAGCTTGTTTAATAAACATTGACTTTGATTAAGGGCAGATATTGTTATCCATAAGTACTGCCGATGTCCTCCATCATCACCACCATTGGTCAGCTCCATTATAGAATCCCCAATTTGCTTTGCTCGATCACACGTAACCAGCACCTCCAATTGCTTTTAGCATCACAGAAATAACCAAAGCAATTATTACACATAATTTACATTCCCGACAGATTAACATTGTCAAAATTCTTCGTCATTACTACAGGTACAAGTTGAGAAAAAATAACATTGAATCTGCAAGTTTTTTTTTAACAACTTGCCAAATCTCATTTAGTAAAAAAAAGCTCTCACAGATTTCCAATGTATCATTTCTGCTAATTAGCACTCTCAATTTTGTGTGCCTCATGAACAATTTGTTTATAGATCCTAGATGCGATGATGCAAGTTACCCATCTACTCTTAGTATTGCTTGTGGTCATGAAGAGAGTTCCCATGAGCAATTGAATCGGGTCCCTAGACCTGCCCTCTTTGATGCCTTCCGGATTTCAATTGGGAGCATGGTTCCACAACATAACGTCCCTTGAGAGTTCCTCCATTTTTTCCTTTTTTGTGTGACTTCGACCACAGTTGCACCGGTGGTCAAATATATACCGGAACAACTAGTCTTGGAATCGTGGCACGATTCGACGGAGGGGGCTTCATTGTGGGAAGACCTACAAATAGATGTTACATCCTCACATCGTCTATTGATAGAAATCCTGCCGACAGCACACCCACTGCCACCACCCCCGCCAATTGAAAATGTTCTCCCTTTCTTCCAAAGAGAATATCTTCTGAAAATAGTTGACGATGCATTAAAGACATCTTTGGATTTTGTTTCTGTCGTTCAAAATCGGAGCATTGAAGATCCCGCTCAACGTAAAATTCTTGTTTACGATCTCCCCTCGCAACTACCTGAGATGAGGTAATTGATCTCTTCGGTGAAAATGGGGGGTCGAGAGCTAAGTTGTGATTTCAAGAGCAACTACAATAAAAGTGTAATTGTTGAATTCAAATGGGTTGATGAAGTTAAGAAAGCCCTAATGGAACCCAATAAGAAGATTAAAAACATCGAGTTATCATCAACGCAGCTCTCGAGCCCCCCATTTTCACCGAAAAGATCAATTACCTCATCTTGGGTAGTTGCGATGGGGAGATCGTAAACAAGAATTTTACGTTGAGCGGGATCTTCAATACTCCAATTTTGAACGACAGAAACAAAATCCGGATGCATCGTCAACTATTTTCAAAAGATATTCTCTTTGGAAGAAAGGGAGAACATTTTCAATGGTCCGCGGCGGCAGTGGCAATGGGCGTGCTGGCAGCAGAGTTTCTATCACCAAACGTTGCGAGGATGTATCATCTATACATGAGTCTTCCCACAATGAAGCCCCCTTTGTCAAATCGTACCCCGATTCCAAGACAACTTGTTCCTGTATGTATTCGACCACCGGTGCTACTGTCACCCTCCACCCACTTGATGTCCGGGGCATAGTATAACTTTTTGAGTCCCCACTATGTGCATATGTCAAGTCTTTCTTCAGTCCTCTCTCGCCCATACCCCAATTGATCAGCAATGGGTAACTATTATTGTTGTTGTTGCTGCTTGTGGTTATCATGCCATTTCTTGTCCAATAGCACCACCAATCATAGCCTCCTTTGTAATTGAGATATGAGTAGCAAATAAATTACACTACTCAAGGTATCATTCGATCATTACTATTCGCTTCCTCAATTATCACCACCGATTGCCTCCTTTATCAACCAAATTTCACTAGATAGATTAGGTGATGTATATTACTATCATAGACAACTTTTATCATTCGCCTTGTCTCTTACTATTATTTATTACAACTTATGTTTGCTTTTATCATATGGTAGGCATATACATAGAAAATACTCAATACTCAATATAGAACTATACATACCTAATTACCACGAATAAAAATAAATAAATAGCTCAGAAGTGCAACAAGGGAAACGGTGAAAAAAAAATGACCACTACCTTCTTTACCATTTCTAAGAAGGTGACGTACAAAAAATTTACTAGAGCCAATACCCAACATGTTACTAAAGCATGCCCTCCTATCAGTAAAATAGGTACCCCATAGCCATACGACCTACTACTATCATGATATCATCTACTAAAACTATAAGCCACACACTACCATTCATTGAGAAGTACAATTGGCAGCTCAATGGATTCGTGAGACCACAAAATTTTGAGAAACGCATTAAGGTTTGGTCCTACAATCATTTAATCCATGGAATAAATGGAGACATAAAGGTAAAAGCAGAAAGCATTTTCAAGACTAGGATGTGTCTTTCGTGTGCATTGACTTACCTTGTGTGCATGCAACAAACTTGACAGATGCTTGTTGGTGAATTTCAAGAATTATCACTAGATCCTTCTTTTTCTTTCTTTTATTTACTCTTTTTGTGGCCTACTCACGAGTTTGCACAAGGTGTAATTGACTACAATTGACAATGTATGACCGACCTAATAACCAATAATCGGTGATCTTTGCTGATCTAGACAATGCAAAACTAATATTTATGTTCACTTCTCACGTCGTGCTTGGAAATAGATTTTAAGTGGTTTTCAAGCAACAAAATAAAAGGTCTAGAGAAAAGCAATAGCTAAAAGGAATGTAGTGTAAGGTCTAGAGAAAAGCAATAGCTAAAAGGACCGTAGTGTCTGGTAACATATTGGAAAAGCCACTCTTTTTAATTTTAAAAAAGTTCTTAGTAAAACTATCTGGTAACACCAAGAGCTTTATGGCCTTCTGTAGTGCAAAAATGACCGCATAACCCTTCGCAAAAGTAGATCGAGAAATGTGGGGGTTATGCGTGGAACCGGGGATCCGGTACGGCCGCCGATCCGGCCGTCCATTTCGACAATGGACGGCTCGAATTTTAATCTGAACAAAGGACGACTTGCCTCAGATCAATAGGAGCTTGGATTAAATCTGAGCCGTCAGCATAGCGTCAAATTGGATGGCCGCTAAAGCCCCAGCAGTGTAGCCTATTGCCTATGTTACGCGGACTCGCCATTTTTGGTGGAGTACCTGTGTTGACACGACCCGACACGGGTACGGGTGCGAAATTCGTATGGGGTACGACCGGCTGAATTTGGATACGCCAGGGAGAGAGAGAGAGAGCACGCTAACCCTAAAACGAGAGGAAAGTGCGTCAGAGAAGGAGAGGCTAGTGCCTAGTCGTTGCAGTGGAGAGGCATCGAAGAGATGACCAAGATCTGCTGTTGTTTTGCATATATAATTAGGTAAATTGCAATTTTCAAACCCCATCTTTTATTGTTTTAACTTTAGGTCTGGGCCACTCATATGGGCTTGGGCCATTAAGTTTGGATAAGAACTTCTTTTAAAGATTTACATTCAAAACTAATATTATCTTCCAAAAAAATGACATAAAATATATTTTTTTCTGAATAATATAATAAAAAATATGGGAGGTCCCAAAAATAAAAATAAAAATGGTATTATATATATAAATAATATATAATTATATACATATTCGGCAGATCTCCGCACCTGTATCCAAAACCGGATACATATCCCCGAATCCTCTATTTTCAGACTTGAGGTGTCCGACACCTAGATTCACACCCGCACCCAATTCTTGTACCCGAGTCCGAGCAACATAGCCTGCCGCCCTACAGCCCCTCCTACAGTGCGGGCTACACTGCAGGATCTCCATATTTGTTATACGTACCTTTACATATGTTTAAAATTGGCTCAACGTAATACAAACACAAACACTTATGTTAAAGCATTTATTGTTTGCAATGACCTCCCCTTTCATTACCAAGCCTCAATTATCCTAAACTATTCAACCCACTCTTCATTTAATATGTTGTTATTGACTGTTTGGAAGCAAAAAAGGTTACATACAGTACATACAAAGAAGAGCACTCTGCAGAATTAGTTCAAGTAGTAATAAAAGGTATACATAGATAGAAGAGCACTCTCTAGCACTAATTGACAGGGTTAAAAAACCTTAAAATAGCACGAGAGAAGACAAATGAAAGATACCTGAAAGTTGGAACTGTTGATGCAGCACCCAATCCGCCAGAATAGCGGAACCATGACCTTTTGGAACTCCCCCAAGGTAATTCCTTCCAGAATCTCTTCTAATTCACTAAGAAACATTACCTCCTTTTGGCTATTCGTAATTGGCCAGTATTTCAACAACCCCCTTATCACAATACTAGCCAGTTTTGGATCCTTTTCAACAAATTGTGTAATGCAATACGACAACTGTTGAAAGTAAACCCCCAGATATTTCGGCTTATGCAGAGGAATTAAGGCCCTCCACAGAAAGATCTTGTGCTCCTCCTTTAAAGGCAACGCAAACCCACAAACTACACTCCCGAAAATCTCCAACAATTCAGCAATTCCATTATGCCGCTCAATTTCGTAGATATAGGCATAGAAAACATTGCCAATGGTCCTCCGGATATAAGGCCGGTGGACCATGAACTTGCCATAAATCCGATGCAGAATAGTTTTCAAGCACTCTCTTTCTCTAGGATCCTCGGAATCAAACAGGTCAATCAAGTTTGATATAAACTCATGATTTATATACTTCTTTGCTATCTTTGCTTCTAGGGAAGAAGAAGTTACAAACCTAAGCAGCAGGTCATACACAATTCCTAAATGCGACCAAGCAGGATCAAACATCGGTTCATCATCGCCATTCTCGCATCCACTCGTTGAAGACCCATAATTAGGTGGAAAAACCCTAAACAAGTTATTGACACACATTTTACACATAGCTAAAATCGCCTGTTCGGTAAACCTAGGAGGATCCGAAGCAACAAAGTCGACAAGCTCCATCAATGTTACCCTTTTCAGTTCTTTCTCTGGGGTACTCTTACTTGGATCATTGAAGTCGAAAACCACACAACAAAGACTCGACTTACTGATAAACAGATTCAATCTCTCTGAACTCGGAACGTCTTTGAATGATAACAATGGCTCGATTCCTGCCACGACACTTGATGGAAAAACAGCTGATGATGTCCGCTTAGCGATGCTAGAAATCACATTGCCACTCGTCGTCCGTTGCAAACCACCGTCGTGAGAGGACGGGTTACTCCCTGAACCACTCCTCGGCCTATCAACCGAGTCCGATTTCGATGGTTTCCGAGGAAATCTACTCAGAAATTGCTTCAGCATTGCAATACTTACAATCTATCAGTACAACATGAACCACTTAAAATCAACTCACTATCAAATACCCAACAAAGCCGTAGACCGCCGTGATAGCAGATTGAAGTCCAAAAACTTTCGCAAATAAATGCACATCAAAATCTACTCAGAAATTGCTTCAGCATTGCGATAGAACAATCTATCAGTACAACATGAACCACTTAAACAATCAACCCATTATCAAAGACCCAACGAAACTGACCACCGTGATACCATATTGAAATTCAAAACTTCCCAACATAAATGCACATCAGACTCCAAGTCGCATAACCTCCGTGCTTGTGAACAAGCTGGTGCGTGAAAAAGATCGCAAGCGCAGAGCGAGGATTGGAGGCACTACTAAAGGTTTAGACCCAACGAAACCCTAGACCACCGTGAGATTGAAATTCAAAACTTCCCTACATAAATGCATATCATCCTCCAAGTCACACATAATGCTCGTGCGCGTGAATCCCCGGATGCGCGAGCATGAAAGCATCTCGTAAAAATATCCCAAAGTACTGAAATTCGCGAGATCGCGAGGGCAGAACGAGGATCGGAGAGGGCACTACCAAAGGATTACGCGACTAAAATCATACCGCGAGATCAAAAAAAAACAATTGATTGAACGATTCGATTAAAGTTTCGGCCTCCAGCGATGCAATATTCAAGAGGCAACAACGATTTGCAACAGGCGTATCAATGCAACACGGAAAAGTTACATGTACGAAAGAGACACCAAAACCCTAGACCGCCCTGGGTACATTATTGACGGGGTTGAATGATGTGCTTGCATCTGGTTCTGAGGATTCAGGAGAATTGAGAACATTCCAGATCTCGATGGCCAAGTTGATTCTGGAGCTAATGATTCATTAATTAATTACAGGAGAGAGAGAGAGAGAGAGAGAGAGAGAGGAAAAAGCGGAAATTCTAGGTCTCTTCAGGCAGAAGGCTAGATCGTTGATTCGAGAAGGAGGGGGGATAATCCGAACGTTACTTGTAAAAGAAAAAGAGACCTGAAAAAAGCGGAAATATAAATATGGCTTCTTTAACCCATAATTTGTTTTGTAAAAAAAATAAAAAATAAATGATTTCTACGCTCCTCTTTTTTGGTCGTTGACACTTTTTTTTTGGTCTTTATTCACTTGAATTTACTATTTTGCCATTTTTTCAATACATTTCTTCACACATTCAAGAACAATATTGTTAATTTTATATATGAATAAAAACAAAACAAAAAAAGTGTGAGCGACTAAAAAGGGAGCGTAGAAAACATTTTTTTTTAAAACCATAATTTGACTAAAAATGGAGTAGAAAACATACAATAAAAAGCATGATATTAATTAACAAGTTCAACTAGGGGAATAAATTTAGATAGAAACCTCATTAATGACATTAATTGTAAAATTTTGAGGGGAAAATTTGTCTTTCAAAATTTGAAACAAACATTTAAAATCTCCCTTCATTTGACTAAAAAATTGAGTGCTCCATGTTTTGTTTGATATGGATTGGAGCTTAAGTCGATGAGTGGGAAGGGTTTCACGAGATTTTCACTCAAATTTACACTATATATTAAAGCAAATGATCCCTTTAGTGAGGAGGACTTTTGTTGCGACGAATGGCAAGGTTTGGTTGTGTGCGAGTAATTAATGCTTATACAAATATTTTTCACTACATTAGTACAAAATAAATTTTCCAAAAAACAAGTAAAAGGAGAAGAAAGAAACATGGTAATGTTCGAACTTTATTAGGGATTTATTTGACCTTACATTACAGAAATATTATAATGGATTTTTTAGACTTTATCTTTGATATTTTTCAAAACTATTTGGTAAAATTAAAAAATTACTTTTTCGATTCCTCTAGTCGAGACAAATAAATAATTCAAAACAAATCGCGTAAAATCAACAAACGTGAAATTTCCAATAAAGACAAAAGCACCCAAAAAGTCCAAATAGCTAAGAGAAACATTCAACACGTTTTCTTCCACTAACTCGGCATATTTTCTACAATTTTTAGTTTAGTCAATCCCAACAACCATAAAATAACTACTAGAAAAAACGCGTCGTAACTCTCTCTACTTGGCTTGTTATATATCTCCGAACCAACCTTCAATATGTCAACCATGCACATTACTTCCCTTTCAATCACCTCCGGATGTCTGCCACTCTTTAGTTGATGGTTTTCTTTTTGTTCGAAAGGAATCTATTGTTTTTTTGAATATTCAAAAAAAAAAAAAGAAAAAGGAATCTATTGTTATTAGGCCCAAAAAAAAAAAGAAAGAAGCTAACTGGACAATAATGCAAGAGTGTCAACATATTCAAACGAGAATAACGATAAATTGATGTCAGAATGATTCTCAAGGTAAAATTGATCTCGGTTCATCACTGATTACCATTTACCACACAGTGTTTCATGAAATATCACAATGCAATGCATTGCGATGCACTTGAGGGAGAGAGAAGTATCGGATGGAATAACCACAAATACAAAACCATCGAGTGTCATAGAGGGGAGAACCGGATTGGGTTATCTTTAATATAGACATATATAGTGCTAAACAAATAACGTACCAAGTGAAGAATGATTATAGCTTTACTTTCGAAGGAGAAGCATATTCTTCAGATTTTTTAGATGCGTCATCCTATTATATATCCCATTGAAGAATGACCGAGTGATTCAACTGTCACTGTGTGTATGAGGTTATCCCTTCTAGCATTATTGTTCCCATCATATCCGTAAATCTTGAATAATTATAGAGTTTCAAGTTAAAATACAGGAGCATATTAACTTCTTTTATAGTTAGAGATAAAAATAAATAAAAATTCCTATGTTCTAATTTCAAAATGGCTCCTAAGTTTTTAAACATACCTCATTGTCTCTCTAGTTCGTAAGCATTTTTCAAGAATATGATATGACATCGCTCAATCTATTATCATGTCATATAACCGTTTTAAGATTAATGAAATTTATTTTCCGTTAAAAAAAAAAAAAATATAACCGTTTCAATTGATAAAAGTAGTTTTCCAATATTTAACTCATAGAAATATTATAATTTTTACACATATTATTACTACTAGTAATTTTGACTGGCTAAAGTCCAGTGCCCAAGTCAAATGGAGTTTACACGTGTCATATTATTGCAAGTGATGGGTCACAGACGAATGGTGTGAGGCCCCAAAAAGTCCCACACCAGGAAAAATAAGGCTCCGTTTCAGAAGCTTTCTTAAAAAATAAACAGTTTATTTCACATTTTTAAATTCAAAAATAATGTAAATGAAAAATAATTTTTCAATTTTTTTTGCACCGTATTAAAGATCTCAATGAGATCTATCAAACAAGATCTATAGTGGTAGGAAAATTATTTGCGTAAGCACATGATTTTTGAATTTAAAATTGCCTTCTTAAAAAATAAGCTGCTTATTTACGTTCTGGAACGGAGCCTTAGAAGCGTCGACTGCTTTATGTAGGTCTGCCCATAAGCTATTACTCGTATAATGAGGTCAGCTTTTTGAGACACGTGATTAAATTAAGGTTTCGTTTCAAAACGTAAATAAGCAGCTTAATTTTTAAGAAGGCAATTTCAAGCTCAAAAATCATGTGCTTACGCGAATAATTTTCCTACCACTATGGATCTTGTTTGATAGATCTCATTGAGATCTTTAATACGGTGCAAAAAAAATTGAAAAATTATTTTTCATTTACATTATTTTTGAGTTTGAAAATGTGAAATAAGCTGCTTATTTGTTAAGAAGGTTTATGGAACGGAGCCTAAGAATTAATATGTCACTTAGAGCAGGTCGTTATAATTAGTATCAGAATATAATTTTGGTTTACATGGTGGGAATTACCTCTAGAATGATCTGGTACGAGCACACCGATGTGTTGTACAAAGCAAATTAAGTGTCACATCATGATCACTAGGGAAAGATTACTTGGCTAATGCAAAAAAAAAATGTTGCATCATAAGTGAGGGAGATTGCGAGGCCCCGAAAAAGTCACACATTGGGAAAAGTAAGATGTGTTACATAGACTAGATATAGACTAGATATATAATACAATGATGAATTTGTAATCCGTCCTAAACACGTGGATCTTACACGAGCGACATGCGTGAAGCCCACTCACGTCAAACAATTCCAGATACACGAGTCTGGATCTAGACACCTCCACTTGGGTTTACCAGCATTTTCTCCTATTATAAAAAGTTTAAGAATAAAACATTTAAGGCTCCGATTGTTTCTATGTAAAATATTTTGTTAGAAAACAAACTTCAAACTCTTATTTTTCGGTGTTTGGTTGGTACTTGAAAATATTTTTGAAAATCAATAAAACAGTGTAGAGAGAGATGGGGAGTTTAAACGGTGGAGAGATATGAGATTATTAGAATTGAACGTGGGTCAGGACTGACGACCGAGAAAACTGAGTAGTGGGAATTGAAGTAGAAGGCAACGGGTTCATTTCGGAAAATAACTTAAGGGAGATTTAAGGGTAAGTCATTTTCATCTAATTGATGGAAAATGTTTTACATGTAAAATATTTTTCTCATTTTTACACAACCAAACACAGGAAAATAGGTTAAAACATTTTACCGGAAAATATTTTACGTCCAAACAAACGGAGCCTAAAACAAAACTAATTGTGCCGAGCCAAAAAAAAAAAAAAAAACAACTAATTGTGTCTGGAGTGGTTTGATGCATTTGGATGTACACTTATCGAACTGTTCCAACCGTAACCGTGATAAAAGGTACTCCTTCTGTCTATTTTTAAGTGTTCCGTTTTGTAATTCCAACTTATTAAAAAAATATTATCATTACACATTTCACATCGACTTTTACCTCCACTTTCACTACTTACCCTATACGGAGACATTATCATTTCACTTTTACTCACTAATTTTTTCAAATGAAATCTACTTTCAGGGGCAAAATGAAAAATGTTCAAACTTTTACCACTAACTTTATAAAATGGACACTTATTAAGGGACAATCCAAAATGAAATACTAGATTTTAAAAAGGGAACGGAAGGAAGTAATAAGTGGCTCTATTCTCTTAAACTTTTTGTCTAAAACTTTTTTGGTAGTATCTTTTTATTAAGCTACTCCTCATAATTTTTGGTGTTAATCATTCATCTCGACCAAAGAAATCAGAAAAATATAAAAATATGGATCGATGTTGAAAAAAATTCATATAAGACAATACTTTAGACAAAAAAGACAAGTGTTACGTTTTCATCTTTAGTGTTTTTTTTTTTTTGGTCATAATTTTGTGCTTTAAAACTGTTCTCGCTGAGATAAATGAATAATCCAAAAAATATGAGGTGAAACAAACAAGTTTTGAAAAAGTGGAATAAAACACACAAAACGGAATAGAAAAAGTAGTAGAACAAAATTGAGAGTTGTGCTGTTGTGTCTATTGTACTCCCACCGAACAAAGAAATATTCGCAGGCGACAATGCGAAGCAACCGAGCTCGTTGGCTGAGCTGACGCCCTATATATACGAAAAGCGCGTCAAATACACTCCTAATAATGGCACGGAGTCATACAGAAGACCCAGCAAAATCCCAACTGCACCGAAACTTCCCCTTTCGATTCTTCGGTTCTCCCATCATCAACTCATCATAACTTTAACCACTGGTCAGTACTCTTCTATCTATCTCAAAACCGTCGCCCCATCCCTTCACTGTCTCTCTACATATAAGTTTTGTAGAGAGAGACAGATATGTAAGGGGTTTCTTGTACTTTACCGGGGAAAAAAGGGGGTTTCTCGAAGTATCCTATCGGATGCTGGAGATTTGAGGCTGATTGTATCAATTGGTTGGTGGGTCTCTAATGGGTTGGTTTTTGTTTCTCTTGATAAACTGTTTTGATCGGAGTGTTTCAAGATGGTCAACGTTTTGGTGTTAGGGTTTTGATTGTGGGTCTGATTCTGATTTGGTAATTTTTTTGGTTTTACTGGTCAATCCGTGTTGTCTTCGGTGGTTGAGCTTATAATTTGCATTATTTTCAGTTACGGTGTGTTTACGTTTTGTTTTATTGTGCTTTCCGATGCTCTGGACTGAGAACCAAGGAAATAGGGTAATATGCACAAAAATTGATGTGGATTTCTATATTTGGGTTTCTAGGCCTGCCCTGATGCCTTTTGGCTTTGATTTGGGGTATGGTTCCGCAGCAAAACGTCCCTTCAACTTCTCGGTTCTTGGAGGTATGGGGGGCCATTGTTTCTATGGCATTCTGTGAGCAGCTACTTTGTGCATTTATTGTACGGTATGTTTATATTTGTGCAATACTGTCTTTAGGCAGTGTTCGGTTCTTTGGATTGATATTGAAAGGGAGTGGAATTATTTTCCTTGGCTTCCCAATGGAATGGCAATTTACCGTGATAGATTGATTCAATTTTTCATCTGCTATATATGATGCTTTTCGAGTGTACTAAATGCCCGAATGACTGTTCCGTCCAAATGACAGTCCCATTTCGTTCATTCCAGGGGACCAAACACTGGCTTAGTGCGCGTTACATGTTTTTCGCCTATGTGATATACATGATTTTTTTTATTTTTATCAATTTTACTTAAATCTGTGATGGAAATGCCAGTTTCCACGGGTTTATGATTTGAATTCGTCATAAGTTCTATGTCCTTTTAAAGTTTTTGTGACATGTGTACTTGTTTGTTGGGAAGTAGGTAAAAGAAACTCAAAGTTTCAAACCCAGGTTATTCATGCTTTATAGTATCAAGTTGGTGGAAACCGTTGTTCTAATTCCTACGATAATCTTTCACAATTTTCATTTCTGAAGATACTAAAATTAGGATGGTCCAATGATTCAGATTTGTGTTTTTCTTTCCTCATCAGGGGTTAGAAAAAGTTTGTAAGAGGGGCTGGATATCACATTTCTGATACTGTTATATTTTGGTTCTTGACCGGATTGAGAATTGTCCATCTGTCCACATCTCTTACTCTTGAATACTTAATTTGGGTCCAGTTGGTTGCTGCATGAGACAAGTGCTTAGTTGTTTGTGTACGGTGGGAAAGTTGGATCTGAAGTTGGAATTCTCATTACAACGTCATATGCATCCTTTACTTGCTATTCTGTTGATGGACATTTATGGCCATTTGCCTACTGGGACTGCATTGCAAAAGTGAGACCCATAAGTCGCCATTACTAATGGAGCGGGTGGAAAGTCATAACGATCGTGAGCACATCATTGACATAAGAAGCAACAGTGAGGCTTCCTCATCCGGATCATCGCACGATATAAATGGCTTGGACCCATTGCAGCGCGAAGACCGGTTCTCTACAACTGTGCGGACCCCCATCTTTCAAACTTCAATTTCCTCTGCCAACGGATCGAACTCAAGGAACTCATCTGTCGTTAGGAGGGGGGATGGACATGGTCGTCGCCGTAGGAGTCCTTTAAATTCTGGGTTATGGATATCTATTGAATTGATTCTAACAGTGAGCCAGATTGTTGCCGCTATAGTTGTTTTGTCCTTGTCAAGAAACGAACATCCTCATGCTCCTTTGTTTGGATGGGTTGTGGGTTATGCTTTCGGATGTACTGCTACACTTCCTCTTCTTTATTGGCGTTGGTATTATCGCAACCAGTCGTCAGAGCAAGATACATCTCAGCCGCGTCCGGGTTCTACTCAGAGCACCGCTCCTGTCTCCAGCGTTTCGATAACTAGGACTTCAGAGGGCGAAGGTAGGCCCACTGCTACAACTCCTAGAGGTGCTCAAAGGACACCAAATCCAAGGTGTGGATGTTTTCCCTAAAAATAGATTTTTTGCTTGTCCTTGGACATGTCATGTTTCATTTTACTTGTTTGATTGTTTGTATGCCTACTGTGTTGCGAATCCTTTCTGTTCAGGTATCAAGGTAACTTCCTGTCTCAGTAATCATAATTGTTTGTAGCACTTGTGAAATTGTGTTGGCTATAGCTGGCGATGGGTTCTTTGATGGACTGTGTCTACATTTTTGTTTGTGAGTGAAGGTGCATGGGCCACGTTTTTGCATCCACGTCGATATCATGTCATCTCCAAAATTTCTCCTTTACCACCACCAGTAGTTTTCACGTCAGACTGGTTGGGTGACATTTGGGCCCATTGGTATGTTGCCTTGGCTGAGCTCTCTCTCCAGTATAGAGATCTAATGACTTAGTCTACCGTACGTGGAGCCTTAGCCTTGAGCCAAAACATTGTGGAGGTCAGAAGAGCCTTTTATGTATGAGTGATATCTCCTCTTAAGAGCCGTCATCTTTACTAATGCACCTAGTGTATTTCTCCTATTATCTACAGCTGACTCTGCAAAGGCACCCCATTCTCAAGAACTAGCCCTGGTCGGAGAGAGTAGGACATAGCAGTTATTGACACCTGATTGACGTCATCATGCTTGCAACACAATTATGGGAGTATTGTGGTTTGGTAGCTAGATTATAGCTCTTATCATGGTGGTTTGTCCCATACTCTCTTGAGGGAATTGCGGCTTACCACTCTTACCTATGGAGAGATTTTGGTATGTGGACACTCCCAATTCAATACCATGACAAAGACGTGGCTTGCTCCATATTCTCCAGTACTTGAGGAACATGGCCAACATTGCAACCACGATAGCAACCGTTCATGAAAGAGAGAGCGATACATAAAGACGGTGTCAAACCATGACAAAGACTTGTGGCATGCTATATATCTTCGTGTGCTTTAGGATGAAACGCAACCAGTAATGCAATTGCTAAGGTGTTTGGGAATTTCAGCACAAAGTTGTTGTCTTGAAGTTGTCGAGCCAAGCAGAGGACTGAGAGGAGGTCACCTGTCCTCCTATTCCCTGGTGGGCCAGTATGCTTTGGTCACCATGGCCCGATCCTCCTATAGATGAAGTCTTCAGCTTCATGCATGAAGGTTATTGACCATCACTCCCAGACCTCTATTGAAATGCCTGCACTCTATTGCCTGTTCTCAGACAATTATACTCCCAATCAAGTCCATCTTTAAGCCTAGTTGCATCTCTGTGACCAACATCCTTTCGAGGAGGCTCCTGCCACAGACCCACTCAGCCTAGATTTACTACTGAATATCAGATTGTTTAAATTTTCAAGTAGCATGATGACTAGTGAAGCTTGGGTGGCGTTTTCCATAGCATTTAAGCACTCTTAGCGGCACATAGGCTACATACCCTGTACATCGCGGTGCACTTTCGATTTGTATTAAATGAGTCACTTTTACCAAGTTAATTGAGTTTTTAAATTGGCATATTGGGCTTTGGCGTCTAATTATTCTATGCATAAGAGAAACAAGTATGCATAATAAGTTAATAACTGGATCCTATGTTACCACCCTTTAGTTCCTCTATCACTTTGGTACTCCGTTTGACTTTACCCCCTATTATCAGATGGTATACTATCATAATGATAATGGACTGAAACTTCTTTCTCTTAAGTTTTTATAGGCTGTGTTATGATTCCCCCTCCCTCCAAGTAAAAGACTAGCCAATGTTCGCTTCACTGATGTCTTTTTCTTGATGGTAGAATAGTTTGACTGGATCATGGTGAATAGGGTTTTAAACATTTTGCTCTACTGTAACACTGATGAGATGGGGGTAGGGTAGTATGAGGTAGCAAGGAAAACTGTTAACTGATCCAATGGTTGAGGAGGAGACAAGAAATTGGCTAGATGGAAAGAAAATTATGGGTTTAAGACAAAGAAATAAGCATTTGTGTACTGTAAGATTTTATAAAGCTCAAACCAGCTGAAAACAATGGCCAAAGCCAATCCAGGGAAAAAACAGAACCCTAACTATACAGACAAATCAACAAAATAGCATAAACAAAAAGCTCAGGGAGCAAAAATCCTAGGAGAAACTCTCCATCTAAGGGCAAGCAGACGATTAGTATCAGACGTCTTTATCCCCCTCGACGAACTCATGCAGGCTTTAACTTCACCTTCAATCAGAACAATCAACCCCCTAACATCAGTGCTATATTGCTGGAAAACACGGAGATTACGCTCCCTCCAAATCCAGTAACACGAAGCAGCCAGGGAAAGCCTATAAACAACATGCTACAAAGACACACCAACCCTAGATCACAAGCCCAAGATATCTCCTCAGCCTGCCAAGGAAAGCCTATGATACTGTTTTTCAGTTTTTGATTCATGGGATATGAATTTGTTGTTTGATTTTATATTTGAAACAAAGAAAATAAAAAGGCGATGAGTGTATAAGATGTGTGTAATGACTAATGAGGATACTATCAACAGAATACGGGAAGGATTTAACTTCACTTTTACCTTGTTGAGGACAACCAGTGGGTTAGTTTTGACCTCGTTGACACATTGGAATTTCATGGAGTGTCTTAAGTATTGGTTTATCTGATGCAGGGGCCCAGCGAGATGGGTGAGTCTTTGGCATATCGTTTTGTTTGTTTGTTATGTTGTCGTCATAGATTCATATCTTTGTAAAGAGTACTATGTAAGCTCAGGAAGGACAAGCAGGGGATATCGATTTGCAAAACTGAAGGTATAATAGGCTCTAGAAGCAAATATGTTTCGGTTGTAAATCAAAAATTTGTTCGAGTTGCTATACATTGATATGTCCCCTTGAAAACATGAATTATTGGGAAACAATTGAGTCAAGACATGATTTTGCATTGGTTCTTATTTAGGCAAACCAGGACCTATGCACGGAAAGCTCAAGCATTTTCTCTCTTGCACCCTCTATGGAGAAAATGGGTTGGATTTTATGAATGTTCCTTTTTGAGAGAGCTTCAATGTGCTGAATATGATATTGGTCTCAAAAGGAGCTGTAGTGGACCCAAGATAATTAAAACTGGGAAAGTGCGGTGTAATGGTGAAACCAAACCAAGCCTTTACGTTTATCTATCTAAGCACATGCATAATGGCTCGTTCAATAACCAATTCGCATTTACATCCCGTTGCGTGAAGGTGGGTTAAGTTTGATATCTCTTCTCAAAGTTGTTTTGATGATACATGAAACTTTATTTCACAAAAGATTTTTTAAGTACAGGAAAGCATCCATTTCCTGGAGTATAATAATATAACCACTATTAGTTAGGCCTCTCAGATCTGAACAATGCCAATTGGGATATACAACAATGTTCTTTCCATTCCCACAAGGACGTCAACTATGAAGGACCAACACTCCTAGAGGCCCCGTGTCTGACACGGGGACACAGCAAAAAATGTATGGGACACGTCACATTGCGTTAAATTTAATTATTTTTTTCAAGGGGTCCAGCAGGGACATGGGTGGGACACAAATGGGGACACGACATGGTTAAATATGCAAATTTTAAATTGTTTGGGTGTAAATGTTTTGGGTTAAAAGTGTAATATGATGTTTATATGATGCTTGTTTATACATATTGATGTTCATGTTTTTACATATAATCAATTTCCATTGGTTTAAGACAAGTATAATTTATTTATTTATTTAATTTTGGCGTGTCTCCTCTCGTGTCTGTGTCCCCATTTGTTTAGCATTCCTGTGTCCGTGTTCATATCCGGGTCCATTTCCGTATCCATGCTACATTGGGCCTTTATCTTTGCAATGTCCATCACTCAACCACCTTTCTGTCAAAACATGTAATATTGCGGTCCTTCTGCACTTGAGATATGTTCCAACTCCCATAATAGAGTTGGCATAAATTCATTTACAGTTTTGTTACAACCACACATGCTTGCACATACACTTTGTACAAACTCTCACATGAAACGTCATATGAGTTTGTAGGAGTGTATGTGCAAGTTTGTGTGGGGTTGTTTCTATTCTGTTCTGTCACTATCCACATGCCCCATGTGAGCATTTTTGTTCAAGTGACAAGTGTATGAGCAAGTGTGTGGTATTGTCTTTCTCTAATTGGTTAATAAGGCCTACTCCATTGGAGAAGACTATGGTCCTATAACTCTAAACGATGATTGGTAGTTTGATAGAGTTGATAGTGGAGTAAATTAGTAAAATAACTTGCCCTTTTCACTGGGCTTCATATTTTAGTTTGTGTTTATACTTTCAAGGCTTATCATTTGAGCTATATAGAAAGGTGCTATTAAGACTTCATTGAGATCGTTATAAGATTAGGATAATTTCTAGCTTAAATTGATAAGCCCCTATTGGATAGTTTTCAGTGAAAAGATGAATTTGATTTGACATTGTTCGTGGACTCGCGGTAAAGGTAAAGTTGGACTGCACTATACAATGATTGCTTGCTGGCTGTGACATTTCAATCCATTATAGCAGAATGTTTAGAGAAGTCATGTATGCGGAGGGCAGTAAGAGAAGTTTAGTTGAACATAATGTACTCTGTTGGCTGGGAGGCTGGGAGCTAAACAAAATCTTATAGGTTATCTTTGTACAGTGCTTTGAGAAAAGACAATATGGCATAGAAAATATCATTTTGAGGAATTTTTCTGGAGAAGTGAGTAAAGAAGTGTTATGATGATATAGAACTCATGACTGATATGTGCATGATAACATTGTTCCAAGGGTAAGGGCTGAATCTGGATGTGCATGGTATTTGCATCAAGTCTTGATGGCATCTTTTGCTGGCAATTCATCTTAGTGTCAATAATTTTTTCCTCAAAACATGTGGAGAATTTTGGGCCAAAATCCACCTCAATAATTATTCGTCGTTTTATGCTTTGAAGTTTTGATTATTCTATTTGTGTGATATTAAGTGCAATGTGTAATTACATTGCACCAAAAACGAAGTTATTAAGTGCAATGTAATTGAAAATGCTGCCAAAGAGAGCGCACTCTAATGATTTAGGTTCTTTGACAGACTCAAATCGCTTGTGGAATACTTCAAGATGGCTTTAGATTGCTTCTTCGCAGTATGGTTTGTGGTTGGCAACGTTTGGATTTTTGGAGGCCACTCTTCGTCCTCTGAGGCTCCCAACTTGTACAGGTATCATTGAGTCGTGCTTCTGTTTCACATTCTTTTTCGGGTTTCTATTTTGAGTTTTGCTAGAAACAGCCCATGGGCTGTCACTAAGGTAAAGAAAATGCCAAACAATGAGATTCCCGATGCAAAATTTGCGCAATACAATGCACTTTTACATATTCATAGACACTTCTCAAATATACCAACAAACTTCTGCTTTTGACTATCCCATGGTTTTTTGTTTGTTTGTTTGTTTTTTTTTTATTTTATATTTAACATTTCCTTCTTGTTATTGGTGCTCAACTGATATGTGGATTTTTTTATTTTTTTTCAGATTATGTATAGTGTTTCTCATCTTTAGCTGTATCGGATATGCTATGCCATTTATTCTATGCGCGACAATCTGTTGCTGTCTTCCCTGTATAATTTCTATCATGGGCTTCAGAGAGGATTTGACTCAAAATAGAGGTGCCACACCTGAATCGATAAATTCTCTGCCAACGTACAAGTTTAAGATAAAGAAATCAAGAAATGGCAATGGTAGAGATGTTGGTGGTGAAGGTGGGGTTGTGGCAGCAGGAACAGAAAAGGAACGCACTATATCAGGAGAAGATGCGGTAAGTCTATCTCTGACCCACCCTAAGCTTCCCTGTCTGTTGGTCCTTTTACTATTGTATCACTCGGCTTTATGAGAGGACCACTGCCCTGTATTTACCCAAAAGATAGTCTTCACCAACCACTTATTTGCCTCGTGAAATTTTAAAATTTTTAAAATTTTCCTGTCGTACGTTACACGGCATGTGCAACTTATTGCAAATCACATAGGAGGTTTCACGTGATAAATGTCTACATGTATTCAAAGCCAAAACAATTCTCCAAATTGTTTTTACCCTGCTTCCAATCCACCTCTATTCCTCCAAAATAGAGAATGCATGTGACACATTGAGGGGAGATTTTGTAATTTATTCCCTTTTTTCTTCACTTTTTGTACTTTTGGGAGAATCTTTAAGGGACCCACCGTCCTTTTTAGAGTTTGGTCCTTTTAAAATAGAGGACCAAAAGTAAATTTGGAGTACAAAATCCCTCCAAACTCTAAAAAGGACAATAGGTCCCTCAAAGATTCTTCCAAAAAGAACAAAAAGTGAAGAAAAAAGGGAATAAATTACAAAATTTCCCTTCAATGTGTCACATCCATCCTCTATTTTGGAGGAATAGAGGTGGATTGGAGATGCCCTATACCTAAATGCACGACTTCTCGTGGGTGTTTTATTTTGTGGGGGTCATTTTTTGTTTTGTTTTTGCCAAGAGTGTAATTTATGTAAACACACCAGAAAGGATGCAACCTGGTACAAACGAAGTGTACAAAGACAAGACCCCTATACTGCTTCCCCCAAATATCTGCTTGGAGCCGTAGATGCACAAAGTACATACCCCCCAAAAAGTAAAGAGTCCAATGCAAAAGAATCATTTGTAAGGCAAAAGAAAAGGGAATAATGCACCGCTCCTTGCTAACTCCATTCTCTAGGGGGAACACAACAAATGGCTTAGATATGAAGTTTGAAAGTTACTCAGCGTAACATTTTGCCTAGTTTACAGCCAATGGGCTGATTAGGTTGTTTTAAATCCCAGGACTAACGTGTGGAGTCAGAAGTGTTAAAGAGACTATGATATCTCTTTTTGCTGAACTTTCTCGAGTCTAGTGGATCTTTGATACCCTTAAGGGCTTGTTTGATTGGTCGGATTAGACATGTGATCATGGGACCTCATTTCCTGCATTTGAGGCAACTATTAATGGAGGATTTCAAATAAGCTGGACAACAAATCCCCACCAAACCTGGGATATACCTTGGGGATGCGAGTTGGTAATCCCCTCACTGCAAATTATTAGTCCAGTGGAATTTCTTAGCGAATGGGATTATGTGTTCCTCTTGTAGTCGGACGAATCAAATGGGGCCTAAGTGGCTAGGTTTCCATATATGATTGGATTGCTATTATTTACAGGTTTGCTGCATTTGTTTGGCAAAGTATGCAAACAATGACGAGCTTAGGGAGTTGCCATGTTCCCATTTCTTCCACAAGGAGTGCGTGGACAAATGGCTGAAGATCAATGCACTTTGTCCCCTTTGTAAGGGAGAGGTAGGCGAGAGCATTTTGAGTTCACTTTCCGCAACAACTGGTAGCCTGCCCCGGGAGGAAACACAATGAGCCTTCTCAGCGTGCCTATACGAACTAGCGACCCGAGTTCGGAATTTCAATTTCGCATGGTCGCCCAAAAGAGCACCCTTCTGTCCTTTTTCGGTGCTTTTAGGTTGAAGGAGTTGTAGCGTAGTAATGAATATTCAATGATGCTGTTATGAGCCTCTGTAATAGCGAAGATTTCCAATGTTGAAAGTCCATTGTGCAGATCTTGCTATAAGTTGGTAAGGATAGAAGAGTTTTTACGTATGAATAATGTTGTAGGGATTTAAAGGTGTACAATTTGTTTGAGGTTATTGTTGCGAGTGCCTCTTTAGAACCTGAAATATATACCACTGTTTTCATTTAATAGTAGTTGAACTCTCCTTAGAGAGGAGTAAAGTACTTTACTTGCATTATTGTGATTGAAAAATGTACACTCTCTCTCTCTCTCTCTCTCTCTCTCTCTCTCTCAGATTTCATAATGGCAAGAGAAGCAACTGCCATTAGTCATATATAGATAGTGCCAGCCCCGATGTTTGGTTGCCCAAGCCTGACATGTACCTAGCCCATGTTCGGGGCTTGTAACTTATCAAGTAGAACATGCACTTGAAACCGATCTGGTAACCATGCACCAGATACGGTGTTGTGAGCCGCATTCTTGACGGTTAGAAAGCCTCTTCGAAATTTACCAGTAATGCTAGTCACACAACTTTGACAACAGTTGTGTTGTAAAGCTGTTTTCCTAGATTCTTTTGGGCTTATTAACATTTTTGGTCCCTAAAATATTAGTTTCGTCTCATTTTCTTTTTTTTTAGTTTCGCCTCATTTTCATTCCCAAAATAAACATTGAAAACATTTAGTTCCCAACGTATCAAATTTGTACCAATCAAGTCCCCAAGTCTAACACCCTTAGCCCTATCTGTCAAAATGAGGGGCATCTTTGTCATTTTACACCCCTAATTTCAGTCAAAGAAAGAATAAAAGGAAAAGAAAAGGAGAGAGAGGTGGCTGTGGGGTTTCACGGAGGTGACCCAGTGATGGTGGTGGTGAGAAAAGGTGGTGGTTCGGGTGAGGAAGTGAGACAAAGTGCAGAGAGGGAAAAAGGGGAGGTGGGGGAGAAAGATGAGCTGCCATTGCTTTGTCATTGTGTGTGACTTTTAAACTCCTCTGTCTCTCTTCTCTCTCTCCGGCGAAACCCCCCCACCCCCCCTTGTGCTTACGTCGAAACCTTGCCTTCAAATATAAGGTTGATAGAAACCCGAAGCGTAGGGCTAGGTCATTGCACGCATAATATCCGGAAGTCCGGAATCGTTTCCACAGAGAATCGAATATAGCTTGAAATGGGTTGTAGGTTGTACGGTAGGTTTTCGGCATTTAAGCCCGCCAACTTTGGTTTTGCTTTAAATGGAAAGACTAAAACAAAGACTAGAAGTGCGCTTGATTAACTTAAAGAGGCAAGTCTAGGGATCTTCTAATCCTTGACAAAGGCCGTTACTGGTTCTCAATTATAACTCAGGCGAGAGTCACGATTATGTGCTCACACCCGAAAGATTTAGCTTTATTGACTATGTTTAACAAGATATGTGATTTAATGGAGGCAAACCAACTTGTTTTTAATATTTTTCGAAACTAAAGGAGGCCACGAGGCCTCGAGATGCTACTTGCCAAGACTGCTTGACTAAATACCATGCCGAGGGGTAAACACCCCTAAGTTTAGACCGAAATTGCAAATTAAGCCCTATTCCGAAAATCATGCTTTTAAGCCCGATGGCTCGAGAACCAAATAACCGCCTAAGTCCTCGGGAAAGAGTACCCCGAGACTTAGCCTAACGTCTACTCACTCATAGCTAAAGCATAAACGAAAGCATAAAAGCAAGGCATAATTTTTAACCGATAGAATCGAAAACAAACTTTATATTTATAACAACCTTAACCGTGGCTACAATATTAATAAATGAGAAATTAACAAACGACTTAAACTTACTAGTGATCTAATGGAAGAGAGACAAGAAAATAAAAGACTTAAAGTGTAAAACGACAAGAGAGATAAAGATGAGAGAGGGAGGTCTATATTTATACAAGGTGGCCTTACTCTCTCACAAAATATCTCAAAAATATCCCAAAACCAACCTAAAGTGGAAAATATCCCAAAAGTGGAAAGCTGGAAAAAGTAGCAAAATGTGCACATTTTCTGTAACATGAACCGGTACAGCCAAAAACCCGTACCGGTTCATATCCCTGAAAAGCCTGCCAAAAACAATGGACTGAACATCATGAACCGGTACAACCTAAAACCCGAACCGGTTCATAGGAGGCAGAAAACTGATTTTTGCACTGCCTTGATTTCAACCACCTGACGACGACCCGACACCCTCTCGCTTCTTCGATAATCACCCGATGGGACTTGATGGGGCGCTGCCACACGGGCTTGGGTGCTTGGAGACTTCCGAGAAGATTTTAGCGTTTAAAAACCGCCTTAATTCGTCGTTTAACTTGAAACTAATCAAGAAGGATCTTACGTGCAAAATGGAATAAAAGAGGTATGAACGGGAATCAAACGCGACAAATTAATGAACTAAAAGCCCCAAGATTATACAATCTTGGGTGCGGATCATCTTGCATCTCTATCTCATCAATCTCTCTGTTCTTTACTGCAATTTCTAGGGTTTTGGGATTTGGGAAACCGTAAATCCACAGTTTCTCTCGATCTTCCTCCGTCTCTGTCTCTTTGGTGCACGACGGTGCTGATTGGCAGCAGTGAGGGATCTCCAAGTTTGATTCTTGCAAGTTTCAATCCAAATTTGGGATTAGGGTTTGGGGATTCCAGATTTGGGTTACATTATGGAGGAAGACGGAGCAATGAATACCGATAACGCCAGAGGAAGAAAAAAGGATCGTCACCGACTTAAACCTACGAGGCAGGCTCTAATTTGAAAGAAGACAACCTGTATTACGTTATTTCTAATAGGTAGTTCAATCTGAGCCCTTTTCATCCGTTTTTCAATTCTTATTTGCCCACCGAATCTTGCGCGAATTCGAATCAATGTGTTTTCGCCTGTTTGTATTAGTATGTGCAATGCTTAATTAATTCTGCATTCTCTCCCTCCCTCCCTCACCCGAAGCACCACCTTTTCCACACCACTACCACCACCGGATCACCTCCGTTGAACCCCACAGCCACCTCTATATCTCTCACTTTTAACACATAGAAAATTGCTTGTTTTGTTTTTTTTAAAAACTTTTTTCCTACCTTATTGGTAGCCCAATTGATGCAGTAGGATTTAACGGTTTGGGGAGGAGTATAGTAGGCTAGTGAGTAGAAAGATAGCTAAAAGCGCGGTATGTATGTCATTTTAGTATTTTTAGTGTGCGTAGGATTTTGAGTCTATAAATAGGTGTTTTGTGCCCTCATTAGTGAGTTTTTTTGATGTATTGATAAAAGAATATAGAGAGCTTTTGCTCCTTGTATCCCATTTTGGGATTTGTCTCTCTTATGAATCTATATCTTGATTTCGTTTGCATCATTTGGTATCAGAGCTTCTAGGTTCGATCCCCACTGTTCATCTCGTCGGAAACCTAAACCCCGTTGAAAAATCTCGCCGAAAACCTAAGACGGCGTCGGAAAATCTCGCAGGAGCCCCCAATCCACTCGTCTCCTACAGATCTGCTCAACCTAAGCCTTTAAACTTAGATTTCGACCCTCAAAACTCACCGATCGACCATTTTGAAGCTGATACCTGTTGTTTTCAAGCATCAAAATCCATTTCGAAGCATTTCGAGCACTGCTACAGTGATTTCGAGTCAAATCTGTGGGTTTTCAAGCTCGAACAACTCGCATCGAACTCGTTTCTACCATTTCGAAGCTCAGAAGTGTGGCCCAGACTTGCAAAGTACTCCTACGGTGTTCAAATCACTCGAATACAGTTTGAACAGCCTTCGATGGGCTTCGAAACTATTGATTAGTGTAGAACAACCTTCGATTCAAGTCGAATCTGTCGATTAACCGTCTTTTGGCACTCAAAAATAGTGGTAAGGGTCTCCGAACTACTCTTTGGCACTCGAATATGAAATTTAGGCTTGATTTCAACTGGATTTATCTCGTTTGTTACGATTTGCTACGATTAGTGTCGATTTTCGTTGTTTTGTTGGGTATTTGAGGTTATTTGGTGATTGAGTTAACTGGGTTTAAATATTTTGGCTGAGTTGACTGGTTTGGGTTGAAAAATTGTTGAGTTGACCGGTTTTGGGACTGAGTTGATTGGGTTTGTGATTGAGTTGACTGATTTTACCATTGGAATGACTCATACACTTATGGATAGGGTTAAAGGAAGAAGGGAAGGTAGAGGTAGAGGATTTGTGGCGAACAATGGTGAAGGATTGAACGTTATTCCGCCACGTGGAAGGAAAAATGATTGCAATTCAAATGAAAATAGGAATGAGATTAAAGAGTTGAGTGAACAAGTTGTTACCTTGTATGATAAGGTGCAACTAATGTTATTGAAAAGAGAAGTTGCTACTTCATAGAAAAGCTTACAACGTTTGTCTGTTTCATTCAAGAATATTGATGGTTACTATGATTCCAAGTCCTATATAAATCTCAAACCGGATGTGCTAGAGGAGAGACGAGCCTTAACCCATATGCATTTGAGAAGGACGAGGAGCAATGTTATTGTGATGAGTTCTCACGTGAAGAGCTTGGAGCTGATTTTAAAGACGGTGGTTTTGAAGTCCTCCCCTTCTTTGATGAGTTCCCAAATGAGGAACTTGGAAATGATCTTGAAGGTGACTCCATATTGGAGATTGGAGAAGATCTTAAGGTTGATAATGCCTACGAGATTAGAAGTAATTTTAAAGATGATCTCATCTTTAAGAGTGGTGAACAGGAAGATGTTCCCATCTATGATGAGGTTGAAGAAGAGTATTGTGTTGACAATGAAGAAGGAACGCTTGTTAATATGATCAAGGAAAGTTTCCTCATGACTAGGCAAGAAAGCAAGGAAGTGATAGAAGAAGTTCCTCATGCTTTGGTTGTGTCAGCGAAGATGGATGGAGTCGTTTTAGATCATCCACCAATGGTTGGAGATTTTGGAGAGCCGAAACTTGATGATTGCTTCCTTTATTTGTCTTCCCATGTGCAAGGGGTGATCAAATTGGTTCATTTTCCTAATACACTTCATTAGTTAGTTTTTTTGATGTATTGATAAAAGAATATAGAGAGCTTTTGCTCATTGTATCCCATTTTGGGATTTATCTCTCTTATGAATCTATCCCTTGATTTCGTTTGCATCACCAATAGCCTATTAAGCTGTTATTAGCATTTTTTCTTTGTCCAATTATCACCCAAACAAAATTATCACCCATTGGTATGAGAACCCAAGGTTTTTTTGTGCATATGTATTTGTCATTTATGTTTAGTAAAGTGAATTAAGAATATTGATTTATCAAGGTATATCTTAAGGTTAAATTCTTATACATTTTTGTAACACCCCGAATTTTAGGTACATTAAATAGACATTTTTATTTAAAATCTAAATAGAGTCTGGCTCATTATTACATTATAACTCCCCCAAAATTACATAAGGGAGGGAAGACTAGGATTTCTAACTACTGCTCCGCCTGCTCCTCCATTCTAGCCAGTTCATTGGCTCCAAAAGCCTCCAAGGTGTAGAGTTCACCCAGCTCATTTACAAAGTCTGACACATTATACCAGCGTCGCCCCCGGTATAATATGTCAGGGTTACCAAAAGTAACACCATGAGTTACAAAAGCTCAACAGAATAATTTCATACCCACTAACCCATAACTTCTAAATAACAGTGTAAAGAAGTAGGATACTAGCTCATGTATAATCAGCGGTTTCTAAATAGCACATGCATGTTCAACCATCTTTCGGATAAACAGTTAAGAATGACACATCCACATTCACTTTTCTACTAACGTTGGTGTCTGTCAAATATGAGTTTCTCCTAAGCGATATTTTGTAGACCGTGTCACCATTTTCACCTTTGAATTTCTAAATCAACATTTCGAAAAAAAAGCATTCCAAACCTTGTTACCAATGAGGCTACCACGTCCGGCTCCATTGGCAAAGCACACAATGGGCTACCACGTCCGGCCACATTGCAGTTTCAAAATTCATACACACAATGGGCTACCACGTCCGGCTACATTGCAATTTTCGAACATTTTTCTTTCATAGCTCCTCTCCGCGATAACCAAGTCACACCTCCAATGAGACTACCACGACCGGTTCCATTGGCAACACACACCACACAACGGGCTACCACGTCCGGTCACATTGCAATTTCAAAACACGTCTTTTTATTAACCATACTCTAGATGTCATGTTTCTAATTTTCTCAGTTTCTGTGTCTCGTTTTCATGCAATTGCTCCGCAACAGGACTTTTCACGTAGGTGATCATACATTATTCATTGAAATCTTGAAACTAAACTAGTAAGATCATTCAACTCTATATTACCTATCATGCTCATATTATCACGTAGTCATACTCAAACATTTAGCACACAATATGAAGCATAGTGTCACATGGGGACACCTTTGGAGTGGAAAACCACTTATGCTTCATCACACATCGAACAAGTAATTCAAGTAATCACATGTACATGCTCATAGCCATCCTAAGATCAAAGTACGACTATTTCCAATCAAGTTTATATTTCAAAAATTTGTTCTTTCTACCTCTTAGGGAAGTTCAAAACAACATATGTTTTTCTAAAAAATAAAGTCGGGATATTCAACGTACTCCTCTTCCTTTTCAAACCTTTAGTAAAACACTTTTCAAGTTCTCATGCATTTCAACATACAAGCAATATCCACATTTCTATTAAACTTAGAATTTGAACGTAAGGATAACTACATATACTTAGAGTAAAGAAGTAGAGGTATTCTACTATACTTAGAGTTTAGAGGGTAAGGGCATTCTACCGTTCTTCTTGGTGGTAGGGCGACTACGGAAAAAGGAAGCCGGCTATTGGATGGAGTGACTTCCTACGGTAAGCTTACGGTAGTTTCGAAAGAGAAAGGTTTCTCTCGAAACTAGTTATTGACTAAACTACCAAACTTTTTGGATCGAAAGGGTGGTCGAGTGGCGGTTTAGTGGCGGTCTTGGATGAGTTTCTTGAAGAACTCAAGAACAATGAAGAACAAAGCAAGAACACAAGGATTTCTAGAGAGATAAGTTAAAGGATGAATGTGTGAATTGAATGGTAAGTGAGGGGTGCTATTTATCGATAAAGTTTGGGCTCTCTCTCCCCTCCCATGGCCGGCCTCCCTTTCTCTCTATCTCTCATGGATTTGCTCCATTGAACGGTCACATTTTATCTTTCAAGCATGCCAAGACTTATCCAATCCAATTTTAGGCTTAAGGCTATTTTAGGCAAGTAGGATCTTAAGCTTTCTAGGTAAATCCTAGGTAATTATAGTCTAGATTGCAAGACTTACAAGTCTAAGAAGTTAGCCTTCCATGTTTAGTCAATCCTAGGCTAGGTTGTAAGTCAATCTCTAGGTGATTAAGGGCTAAATTCTAGAATGATTAAAGGCTAGATTGTGTGCTTGAAATAGATTAGAAATGGGTTGTCATGTGGTAATTAGGCTTAAGGGCTAAAGAGTAGCTTGTGGGAGTGTACCAAGCCACATGCACACAACACACACACTCTCTCTCCTCTCGGTAATTTCTCTCTCTCTCTCTCTCTCTCTCTCTCTTTTATTTCCCATGTGTATGTATGTCTATGTATATATATATCTATGTGTGTGTGTGTACGACTAATCATGCTTAGGTTCAAGTAGCTTACTAAGGCTAGGGGAAGAGTAATGATTAAAGTTAAGGCCTTAATGACAAGTTAATACCCAATGGTTACAATATTTCCTAGAAAGCATATATATATATATAGCTAAGTGTACTTAGGCCTAAGTAGTCTTACTAGGCCTTAAGGAAGGTAATGATTGAAGTTAAGCTTTCAAGTGGAAAACATTGTCCAATGGATAACAATTTTCCTAGAAAGTAAACCTAGGCATAATAGGCATGATTATATTAGGCTATGGGGTATGTGTGTGTGTATATATATATATATATATATACACACACACATATATATATGTATATATATACACATGTATATATACACACACACACACACACACACACACATATATATATGTATGTATGTATGTATGTGTGTGTGTATATATATATATATATATATGTACTTAGGAAATCTAGGAAAGTAATTTTGGAGGTAATTAGGTTTAGGGCTATTAATTTTAGGTTTGCATGCATGGCAAGACTAGATATTACTACTTTTGGAAGCATGATGATGACTACCCTTTGTCCAATGGTCCTTAAATGTTAGGGAAATGTAACTAAGTTAAATGGTACTTAGGCTTCTCTAACTAATTGATTGGAAATTAATTCTACTTGCCAAGTAGGGTTTCTAGTTAAGAAATATAATTGAAGGACTTTATTCTACTCACTTTGGAAGATATATAAGTGGTTCTACAAGCATACTTGTCTTTGGAAAAGGATGAGATTGTCCAATGTTAAGATATGTGATTTTTTTTTGAAAGTCCAAATCTAATTATGACAGATTATTAGAGTTAAAAAGAAATCTTTAAGGTAAATAAATAATTCTCAATATTAAAATGAGATTTTTATTTACTAAAAATTAGAGTTGTTACAATTTCTCTACATTTTCGAGTAACATGCAAATGCAGTAATATCAAATCAGAAATCAAATTACATGGCCCAAAACCTAAGAGAAATACAACCAAAACAAGAGTGTAAAAAATTAAAAGGCATTTGAAAACCCATGAAAGAGTGTCAAAAATTAGAAGGCATTCACTGCGAATGAAGAAAAATTCAACATTTTTTTGCGTATAATTTTTTAAATGGTAACTAAGGGTCATATCAATTATCAAACAATAATGCTTGCACTAAAGTCCCACATTGACGTTTGAGTTAGTATGCTTTTTTATCCAACACAGGTTTACTAACTACTGAATTTGGACAATTCAAAATATTAATTTTATCACTTCTTATAATTAGGGGAAATTAAATCTTACCCTAGAAAAAAGGTACATATACAAAATATAAAAGAAACTTTTTTAAAAATGGGACCTTCATTCGGTGGACATTATTTCATAAAATTTATTCATTTCTGCATTAATTTTTGAGCCCTTGCAGTATAGTTTTAAGAATTTTGTCCATTTCTTCCCTATTTTTAAGCCCTCATAGGATAAAAGCACCTGAAATGCAAAATATAAGGAAATTAAAATGAAATGTTATTACTATTAAAGAGAAAGAAAATCCATTAAAAGAAAAAGAAGTTGCCCATTAAAAGTTCTTTTTCTTTCTTATGGGTCCTGACTCAAGCCCCTCTCGGGTCCATCATGAGCCCTTTTGAGCTCATTTAAATGACATTCGCTAATTTTCTTAGAGCTCGTTGTGGGTATTAAGACCATCTCTAATAGTGGAGTTAAGAAGCACATTCGGTCAGTTAATTAAAATAGTGTTTTGTGTGCTCCCAATAGTGTTGCTTGGTTGTGATTAAAATGGAAATTGACTTCTACACTCTTCTTTTTACCACATACATTCTTTTTTTTTTTGGTCCTTAGTCATGTGAATTTACTTTTTTACCCTTTCATAAGTTTATTTTTTTACACATTAAAAGGCAATAGAATAAATTCACACCAAATAAAGAGAAAAAAAAGTGTGGTAAAAAAGGGAATGTAGAATTCAATTTTTATTAAAATATGTCAGGAGGTTAAAAAAAAAGTTAAGGCAAAACTGTGCAAACTCTACAAACCTCAACTACGTGGACCCAACACTTAATTGCTTTGACGAAGAGTAAAAAGCCGTCCAACAGGTTTTGTTCGGTTTGGAATTTCAAACCCAAAATTTTGAAAAAAGTAATTTTTTACTTTTTCTCTCTCTAACTTTTCAATTATTATTCTCATTTTTCACTCTATCTCTCTCTACTTTTTACCTCTCTCCACAATCATTACTCTCATTTCTCTCTACCTTTATTCAAAAACACTATTCAAAACCCACAACCGAACGAGGGAAAATTTTCATGTGGATACTCTCTATGAGGATCGTGCGAAAATTTTCATGTGTCCCCCCCTTTTTACACTTTTGTGTCAACAGATCAAGATCCTATATGAGGATACTCTCTATGAGGATCGTGCGAAAATTTTCATGTGGACCATTCATCTCGGCAATTAATGGTCCATAGATGTTTGTTATCTTTGACCGGTAATAGTTACTTTTACCGGTCAAAGATAACAAACATATCCGAACCATTGATTTTCGGTCAAAAATAATAAACATATTCAGGCCATTGATTTCCGAGATGGACACTTCGGATCCCATGAAAATCCTCACACAATCCTCACAGGGGAGAATCCTCGTAGAGGATCCAGACTAATCATCCTACGAATTATTTCGACTAGGTGTCAATAAAGAATGATCACAACAAATTACTAACATTGAGATAAATGAATTTCAATCTAGTATGCGAATCATATTTTTCAAAGCTAAATAAATAAGTGTTCTGTAATCCTAATAAAGCGTCATTCGATCAACTTATTCTTTTGACATGTTTGATATCTCCTCTTTAAACTGGGCTCCACTACAAGATTCAGTCCCAGCCTGATTTTTAGTTCACTCGACTGTCATAATTCTTTCATTTTTTAAGACCTGCTCAAGAACATCAATCCTGTCAAAATTCATGTTTATTGGATAGTGATTAATCGAATTCTACAACTCATTTATCTAAAAAATGAAATGCGAACGCTGGTTTTGAAATCCTGTTTTTCTCAACACAAACGTGTTTCGATAATATAATTATGACAATATTATCAAATCAAAATATTTTTTACAAGTTAGATTTTTTTTCCCCTCAAGTGTTAAGGCCAACTTATCTACACCACTAAACACATTTGATGTTTTTAACAAGTAAAAAAGAAGAAGAAGAAGATATCATCAATAAAGTTGCCTAAAACAATATTCCCCAGAAGACTACGATAGCACGGTGAGTCTCTGTGGGACATCTCCATTCCACAGTCTATTTCAACTTTTACGCCCTGTTTGGATGTCGGATTTGAAAGCCGGATTTCATCTCCTGATCCCACTCATATTCAGTCTGTGGTTGCATTTTTTGGAGGGTGGATTAAAACACTGTTGGGACTACAAATCCATCTCGAACAATGTTTTGAGTGGATTTGCCAAGCGGAGCCTCACCCCTGTAGTTAGCAAATCTGGGGGATTTTGGACTCTTTTATCCCTCCAAATCCACTTTCACCACCACAGAGTGTTTTACGAAGAAGAAGAAGAGAGAGAGAGAGAGAGAGAGAGAGAGAGAGAGAGAGAGGAACCTCACAGAGCTCGTTGGCGTCGGAGAAGAACGGGATTGTGTCATTGTTCACGTCGGCGTCAAAAAAGGAGTTGTACCTCTGAAATGGCTTTTTTTTTGAGGAAACGATAAAAACGAGGATTGTGTATATCTCATATATATATATATATATATATATATGATGGGCCCATGAGGTATATGTGAATTGTATTTTTAGTCATAAGGCCCATAACTGTGTATGTGAATTGTAAATTTTTTAATAAAAAAAATTCACTTTTCAATTACATTTTTAAAAAAAAAATTGAAACATAATATATATTTTCTAATAAATAATATGATTTAAACATTTGTAAAATAAAAATGAATTTATTTTATCCCATAATTAATGATAAATATGTATTTACTTTAATTATAATTACGTAAACGTCCGTTCAAAAAAAAATTAAGTAAACGAATTTTGATCATTTAAAAATCTAACTAGGGGCAATTTAGTCATTCAACATCTAATCCTATCATATCCACCTTCTATATCCTCCTTCTCAAAAAATCATCCAAACACCTCATTACAAATCCACCGTTCTTAAGAGATGGGGTCACCTTTCTTAACATATTACCCACTGTCGACTCTAGGCTAAGGCCCAAGAGGCGTGGGTCTTAAACCTCCCAAAAATGTCAAAAAATAGGGCCCCCACTTATTTTTAGGACTTAGTATATATGTGTTGTTTTATGGCCCAATTTTAAACCCAAGAAGACATTTTATACTTAAGTCCCAATGGCCCAAAAAAATGAAACACAGAATGCAGGAAAAAACAAAAGAGAAAAAAACAAAAAGGAATAGTAAAAGGTCGCAGCCAAAAATCTCTGGGGTTCTTCAAAATTATTCAGTGTGGTGGGTTTATGGATGCATCTTTTTCCCCCCTTAAATGCTACTACTCTGGTACTTCTCATTGCAAACAAATACTATATCCGAATCAAAATTATTTAGTGTGATCGACTTTTTATTTGATTTCGTTTATAATTATTAAGGGTCTCACTTTCGAAAATCGTCTTAGGCCTCTTAAATCTCAGAACCGGCCCTGATATCACCCCTCATTACATATTCATCCTCAAATTCACCTCATTCTATATTCACCCAAAACAAATCCTCCATCCAAACAGGTTGTTAGAGTATGCATTCTCTTCAACTCACGAGGTGATGACTCATGACTCGAGGTCTTTTTCTATCACACATTGTAATCGGGGTTCATATTTTTTTTCCTTGGACCCGTCACAATATATGTTGTGCATTAGCCCTAAAGAGTTTGACCAAATGAGCATGAAAAAACTAATAAGTATTTGTCCTTTATGAGATCGTATGTTCGAATCCCGTGAAAACCAAAAATTTTGATTCTTAAAGGTCACTGGAGCTTGGAGGGTCTGTCCAGTTATTAACTTCAGAATCTCGGTATTAGTTGAGATTTCACAAATTGACCCAGACTTCAGATTATAAAAAAATATATATTATATGCTCGAATAATTTTTTTGCTCATAGACGTTAGTGGAGCTAGTTCCTTTATCTATTTATCCTTAGAGCTGAAAACATATCGAGATGCTCATAGCTCAGCTCGTTAAGGTTCGACTTGTCTAGTAAACGAGCAAAACTTGAGCTCGAGTTTTCAGTTCTGGCCCGTTTGGCTGCCTCCTTAAGACCCCGCATAAGGGTTTCCCTGATTACATATCCTGGACCCACTCTATCTCCTGTGTTTGGGAGAGGAAAAAAGTTCTGGGTTGTCTCTCGGATTTGCCAACGTCGGGATTGCTACTCCCCCTCCGCCTGGATTTGTAACGACAGGGCTTCCCCTGTCGTTGGATATGCGGGGTTGGTGAATTACTTGGTTGCCCTTGTTTGTTCCTTTTCCTCTTGTATTTTGGTCCATTTCTGTCATCCCACGAATGAGACCCAGAAGAAGACAGAGAAGAGAGAAAGAGAGGAGGAGGTCGTCGAAAACTTTTCTGGTGACTCCACCGCCGACTGGTGTTGCTCTACCTCTTTTTCCCTCTTTTTACTCAGGTATTATTAAACATCTATTGTTGTACGGTTTGAGTACGTATATTGTGATTTGAGGTAGCCCTAAATCGATTGGTTCTAGTTTGGCGATTTGGGTTTGGATTTTGTTTAAGATTTGTGTCCTAAAT
This sequence comes from Rhododendron molle, assembly GCA_025413875.1. Classification (NCBI taxonomy): domain Eukaryota; kingdom Viridiplantae; phylum Streptophyta; class Magnoliopsida; order Ericales; family Ericaceae; genus Rhododendron; species Rhododendron molle. Next base: position 40,288,376 of record CM046389.1, on the reverse strand, counting down.
TTCAGATTTCAGCCCTAAATCGTGATTTGGTTTGCCCTATGTCGATTTCCTCTTCCTTTTTTGCGATATGGTTAAGCCCTAATTTAGGAAAATGGTGGCTCTGATTATGACAATTTGGATAAGGTATTTGAACTGGTTAACTTTTGGTTATGCGATATGAGTTAGCCCTAATTTCTGAGTTAGCCCTAATTTTTGGTTTTGCCCAAATTTCTGATTTGTGCCATAATTCCTGACTTATCCTAAACTACGATCTTGGTTAGTGTTTGTATGAGGCTGTGGTTCAGTGTTTCCCCCCTATCTCCCTCTTTTGCTCTTGTGGTTTCAAGGCCCGTAGTTGACACTAGTTTCTCCCCCCTTTCTTCCTCTTCTAGATACATAATCTTGGGAGTGTTTCCATGAAATAAAAGCTGCCGTTTCAGTTCAAATTTTCAGTTGACGTGCTATTTTCAGTTTTCTGTGGTTTAGAATGGCTTGGATACCCCGATTACATCAGAACAGAATGCAACAATTCCCCTAATCATGCGGAAAAGACAAAATCAATCCCTTTCCAGGAGCTTTCCTCATGATTCTAAGTTCTTTTCTTGAATGGGTGCAAAAACATGTCATTATTTGCAACATTGTAGAAAGAACAATAGTACCAATATTACTTGAAGGATGTAAACCCTCAGCTTTGTTAAGTGGTGGAATTCGTAGAGCCAGAATTGATTTCATGACAGAAACGGGGAAAAAAAAGTGGATGCTTTTTTCTTTGTATTTTGCATATCTAGTATTTTTGGTATTATCTTTCTTCCTTTTCATGCCTTTCAAGTAATTGATTTCATGAAGTCGTGTTTTTTTCTGGGTATTTAGTTGGCCTAATTTTAGTTTTTGACTTCGTATAAATAGATGGCAAGAATAACTAAACGTGAACAAAGAAAGAAGGCAAAGCGTGAGGCATTGTTAGCACTTCTATGTGTCATGAGAATGGTCAATAATGTTTTAAGCATGTATATGCTAATTATGGACTTGATTGGTGAAATGGTTCGACAAAGGCCTCGTTTGCGTCTGAATCCTAATGTTTACCAACACCAAATAGACGCACTTAATAGATTGGTACGCGTGAGTGACACAGACTGTCACAATCAATTGAGGGTAAATAACCTTCATGACTTTGTGCCATTTACTTGAGCAAAATGGACTAGAGGAGTCTAGGAATGTCACTCTTGTGGAGAAAGTTGCGATATTTTTGTGGATTCTTTCGCACCATACAAAAAATAGGCGTACGACTTTCCAATTTTGGAGATCGGGGGAAACAATTAGTAGGCATTTCCACGCTGTTTTGCCGGTGGTGTTGCGCCTTCACAATGTCTTGTGGCATCATCCAGAAGCTATTCCTGCTAATGAGCCGGATGTTAGGTGGAAATGGTTTGAGGTACAAATTATCTAAAGTGTTCAATTATTGTAATGCAGTTATTCATTCTAATAATCTAATGTAATAAAATAAATACATGGTCTGTCATAGAATTGTCTAGGGGCTTTAGACGGTACATTCATACCTGTCCTCCCCCCAACCGAAATGAAGGCACGCTTCAGGACAAGGAAGGGTGACTACGCGACAAATGTGTTAGGAGTTTGTAGTCGAAACCTACAATTCATATATGTGTTGTCTAGTTGGGAAGGCTCCGCCGCAGACTCGAGAGTGCTTCGAAACGCCTTGGTGAGGCCTTACGGGTTGAAAATTCCACAGGGTATGTCACTTTGCCACCTTTCCATTAGTCAACATACGTCCACATTTGTGTAAACGTATTCGCCTACACCTATGTATGTCATTTGTAGGTCGTTACTATCTCGTTGATGCCGGTTACACTAATGGACCGGGATTATTAGCACCGTTCAGGGGTCAACGATACCATATAAACATTTGGAGGTAAGGACACGTGCCCCAAGGCCGAGAAGACTGCTTCAACATGAAGCAATCAGCCGCACACAATGTTGTGGAGAGATGCTTTGGGGTGCTTAAGATGAGATGGGGAGTCTTGAGATCCTACTCTTTCTATCCAATTAGAACTCAATGTCGCATCGTCACAACATGTTGCCTCCTCCATAATCTCATTAAGCGTATAATGCCAGTGGATCCTGTTGAGGCTGAATACACGACGTGGGAGTAGCAAAACCTACATAATGTGCCAACTGAAGAGTACATTACAACCGTTGAAACATCGAACGAATGGACCCAAATGAGGGAAAACTTGGCAACCGAAATGTACAATGATAAGTTAGCTCGTCATGGGGCTGGCCATTAGGATATCTTTCAATTGTATTGCTTTTTTGTTTTAAGTGGATTTGTTTTATAGACTTGTTGAACAATTCAAGTCAATGTTGAAACATATCAACTATTTCCATGTAATAACAAACTATTTCGTGAGTGTTTACCCTATGTCTGTTATTGTCATTGAAATCAGGTTAGCTAACATAATGGAAGGTCAAGGAACTTCCAAATCAAAACGAACTAATGCCAAGGAGGGACAAGAAAAACAATCGCGCAGGCTATGGCCTCCTAAGGAAGAGGAGGCCCTACTTACGTGCATGTTGGACGCGGTTACGGAAAAAGAAACATGGAAAGCCCATAACGGTTTCAAGTCGGGCTTTTACCTTGAAATTGAGAAAGGCTTGCAAAAGCTATTGCCCGGGACCACTCTCAAAGCTCAACCAAACATAGAGTCGAAGGTCAAATATTGTAAGGAAAAATATGGTCATATTGCCGACATGATAAGACTAAGTGGATTTGCGTGGAATCATGAAACTAACTCCATTGAAGTGGATTCGGAGGACGTGTGGAAAGAATATGAGAAGGTAACTTCTCTACTCATTCATTTAAACCTGCCTTGACATTGTTGTTATCCTTCAAAATTAGTTTTAACTACCGCCCTCCCATGTAATGCATGTCATTGAACATGTGCAGTTCAATCCCAAAGTGAAAGGCATGAATGGGAAGGCTTTCCCTTTGTATGAGAGTTGACAAATTTTATTTGGGATTGATACAGTAACGGGTGATTTCACGGAGGATGCGGCGGAATTAGACAATTGTGATCCCGTTCAAAGCCTGAACCCCGATGAAATCCCAAACATGGATGAGTACTTCGAAGAGTGCTTCACACCTAGGTTTGCAAATGGTGAGGCAATATGGACAAGTGATAATCTCGTTGAGCAATCGTGTGGTTCCACAACCGCAAATCCCACAACTCCAATAAATAATGCCAACACTCCTACAAGCATTCCCAATGCCAATGCAAATGCGAATGCCAATGCCACTGGTCGTGCCAAAGCCAATGCCAATCCCAATGTGCGTGCCAATGCCAATGCCAATCCCAATGTGCATGCCAATGCCAATGCCGTTGCCGCCAAAGAAGAAGGCCAAAAAAGAAGTGGCCATACCTGAGGCATTGGGGAATTACCTAAGTGAAAGCGCTACGGTAATGGAGAAGATCGCGGATGCCATAGGCTATGACAAGCAACTATCTTCTAGAAGGGAGAGGGTGTTTGACGAGTTGCTCAAGCTTGACATGGATGAGGATGATAGGTATATCGTCAACGCCATCATCGTCCATGCGGAAGATAGAGTGCACACGTTCTATGGCATACCCGCTGATCGCAAACAAAGATGGGTGGAGTTGGTATTGGCGGGGAAGTTTTATGGGAAAGACAAGTAGGGGAAGTTTATGGGCCGTTTGTGGAGGATGTCATTCCTTCTTTTTGTGAATTCTAATAGCCCCTTTAAAACCGGATTTAGGCTTTTAAAAACTATATTTATGGAGGATGTAATTCCTTCTTTTTGTACTATGATCTTTTAACTGCATGTAATTGGTACATTATAGGGCAACGATGATGATCTACGAATAGGGCAAATGTTAGGCCACCAATGATGATGTATTTTGTAGGGCAATGATGATGCTATGACAATTGTGACAAAGCTTGTATATGTTGGTACTCCTTTTGGCAACTATGAATCTGCATCTCTTTAATCACATGCATGACATTTATTATTGTTACACTTGGCAGGTGGATATGTTGGCATTTATTGATGACTATGATGTATTGTTACCTGAGCCAAACCTGGTTGATATGTTGACATATTTTTGTGTCAATGATGACATTTTTCTGAGCCAAATGGGATAAGCTTCCTCTCGATACAATATGAAATGAGGGCAACATGTCAAATATGTTTCTGCTATCCCGTGTGCAAGTTGCAGTCCCATTTATGGGTTTTACTGCTCACTGGATTGTGTGTGTGTGTGTGTGAGAATCTGTGTGTGTGTGTGACTCTGTGTGTGTGTGTGTGTGTTGGTAACCGGACAGTTTATGGGCTGGTATTATGGGCTATTTTCTGCTAGTTTATTGCTAGGTTGTGGCAGGTTCTGTTGGCAGTTTTGGTGGTAGTTGATGGCTAGTTTTATTGCTAGTCACTGGACAGTATTTTCTGTGGTGAGCACGGCTCGGAGGAAGGGTCCGGTGGTGTGGTGTACATGGCTCGGTGGGGGACCCTGGTGGAGGCCACTGAACCGCTATTTGCTCGACCCATAGATATGTTGCGCTGGTGGGTCGGTGGAGTGAGGTTCGGTGAGTTTGTGCCGAACCGAACTCGCCGAAGATAAGTGTTCCATTCCAGAAATGCCATTCCGAATACCTGTCATAGAACCCAGTTCGGCGACTCACCACCGAACCAGGTAGCAGCTACAACGAGCTCCAGTGTAGCCGGACTGATGGTTCCGGCGGGACCGCCAACCACCGAACCATATCGACTCCCTGATTTGTGGAGGAAGTCGGGTGGAGTCGGTTGGATAGAGAACGTGTCATTTATCCCACTATGGAAGGAATGGACTGTTAGGGATTATGACGAGCCTAACTATACGGGATTGGATTTGGATGCCATAGTGGGCGAGCCAATCCCCGAGCGCGTGGTGTAACCGTGGGGTTTGGACTCCACCTTTCCCCGCCTATAAAAGGAGTGGTGATGCTGAGAAATGAGGTACGCAAGACTCACCCCCATAACCCTAGAAACTCAACTCACATACTCTTCTCCAGTTACCGACTTGATCGTCCGAGTGCCTATCTTGGACCACCTCAATCCCGGCTTGGGCACTAACGTGTTTGCTTCCTGTGTAGGCTCCACCCACGATAGGCCAACCTAGCCATCTCTGCATCCAAGGTTCGACCGGAGAAGGTTTGCCACCACAATTGGCGACTTTGTTGAGGAGCAGCATTTGACTCAGATCCAGTGGTGTTACCTTCTCCCTTACATTCCCCCTTACCTTCTCCTTCAAACCTCCTCACGTCCTGAAGATGACTGGAGCGGACGGACGACTTCTCGGTCTAGCTCACTTCGAGCCACATCGCTTTGGCAGCCACTCCTCCCCAACGACTCAGCAAGTACGGATGGACTTGGGACTTGCGGGTTCCCCTATCAGGGGACCCGATGGCTCAGTCATGATGGGATCAACCGTGGCTGGGACGAGTACCCAGCCAGTAGGAATGGCGTCGTTCTACATCGACGGAGTACACCGCACGGTGGCAAGCCTTGGGCCTCCCCCGCCTCCTCCAGAGCTCCCGGTGAGCATGGCAGAGGAACTGCTACGACTAAGGACGCAGGTGCAACAGCTACAAACCCAGCAGGGATTACCTCCGGTGACCGGGTCAAGGGAGCGACGCCGAAGGAGGAATGTGGCTCATCAGACACAGACAGTTGATACAGCCAGGACCTCTGCCTTCACGAGGCTCGGTGGACAAAACCACCTGGAGTCAGATCACCAGGGAAATAGTCAACATGAAGCGCCCGGCGGCACTTACCGCCGAAGGCATGAGCCGGAGGCCAGTGGGACGGCGTCGAGTGCCAGGACGAGATCGCAGGGGCTAACGCCATCTGTGATAAGACCTCGGCACGGCGATCGAAGGCATAATACAGGAATCTCCCCTCACCGCTCCGCAGGAAGTGGGGATCACCGAGAGCATCACGTCGAGTCAAGGTCCGCCGGTCGGAGAAACGAGGACAATGGAAGGGCGCCTGCTCGCTCTCGACAGCGCTCGCCGGGGCGCTCACCCCGCCGAACCCGACAACACTCGCCGGAGTACTCTGGTCGTAATCCCCGAGGGCGATCACCGAGGTATCCAGAGGGGCCGTCCTATGTGTGGGAGGACAGCCAGGGGCTGCTCCCCGAAGAAAGATGCGAAGTTAATGGTGATGGACAAACCGTCACTCTAGTGAATACCAGGACCGGCGAAAGAACCACCTACCAGGCGGTGCAACCACCCAAAGTAGCACCTGGATCCAAGAAGCGGGGTTCCCCTGAGCCGAGCGTCGATGGCTAGAGGCTCCGCGTGCCGTTGTCGGATAAGCGCTCGAGGGATGCCGAACCGGATACGCCCGTCATACCATCGGCGGGATACACGCCGAATATGAGAGATACGGCGGCAGCCTCGACCGAGAAGGAGGGGTCACCCTTCTCCAAGGCCATAGCAGAAGAGGTTCCCCCTCCGAACTTCAAGGTCCCAAAGTTCAGCGTGTACAACGCAAAGTCGGATGCTCTGACCCATGTGCAGCAATTTAGGTCTATGGCAGCGCTCTGCGGATTGAGCGAGGCAATGATGTGCCGAACGTTCTCCTTGAGCCTACCCGATACTGCTATGTTGTGGTACACCCAGCTCAAACCTGGGTCAATCAGCAGCTTTGGCGAACTGGAGCGCTCGTTCACGGCCCGGTTTGTGGCTAGCAACAGACGGCCGAAGACGGTGGAGGCTCTGACAGATCTTCGGCGGAAGGTTAGGGAGTCTTTGAAGGATTATTCCGAGCGGTTTTACAATGTCCACAACTTGGTTGAAAATTGTGACCAGAAGACAGCGGCTACATCGTTCAAGCGTGGTCTGGATAGAAATTCCGATCTCTCCAAGGAATTGATGCTTCGGCCACCGAATGACATGTCGGACTTGATGCAAACCATCGCCCGGTATATTGAATTGGAGGAGTATATTGAGGGCTCCGATGTCGCAAAGGTCGCCAAACAACCAAAGCAGGCAGTGAAGAAGCAAGTCAATGTGGTGGCCAAGGGGGGTGCCGGAGCTGGTGGAAATAGAGGAGGCAGCAAGGCAAGGAACCGGTCGCCGAGCGACGCGCGGGACCACCTTGCCATCACCACTTACTTCAAAGAGCCTATTTTTCGTGTGCTCCGAGAGTGCGGACGGCTTCCTGGTTTCCAGTGGCCAACTGGGGCGGCGGAAAAGCTGGGTACTGCTGACGGACGGGAGCCGAACCAGCGGGTGTACTGTTCCTTTAATAACGAGCAGGGACACTACACAACGGCTTGCCAGCCGTTTAAACTTTACTTAGAGGAACTGGTCCAACAAGGAAGAATGGATTGGTGGATTGATCGGACAAAGTCACCCAACGTAGGAATTCAGCCGAGGGCCCAGGCTTTGGACGGCGTGGTGCAGTGTATCCACGGACCAATGGATCCAAGCCGGGCCGACAGGCTCCATAGAGAATTATGCCACCCTTCACGCGAGGTGATGGTGGTACAGCCGTCATTAAAGCGCAAGATGGATGCTCGTAGTACTTGGGAGATCACGTTCACCGAACAGGACCTGGAAGGGCTGTCCCTGCCCCACAGTGACGCCTTGGTTCTCTCGTTACCGTTTCAGCGGAAGCTAGTCCGCCGAGTGTTGGTTGATCAGGGAAGCTCGGCGGAGATTCTCTATTATTTCGCGTTCAAAGCCCTTGGCCTCTTGGAGGATCGGTTGTCCCCGGTGGATGCTCCTCTCGTTGGCTTTACGGGGATTCCAGTCTATCCCCTCGGCAAAATAGTGCTGCCTGCCTTCGCCGGTTCGGTGCAGTTGGATGTGGAGTTCATCGTGGTGGACTCACCGAGCCCATACAACGCCATTTTGGGCCGCAATTGGCTGCACGGCATGAAGGCTGTTGCATCCACGCTACACCAATGCGTACGGTTCATAGGCGTATCGGGGCGGCAGGAAACGATCAAGGGGGACCAGGCAGCCTCCAAAAAATGCTATGTAAACTCCGTCCGCTGGAACGGCAAGGCAAAGAGGGTCCAATGGATTGAAGTCCCTGAGTTGCCGGAGGGGAGTACGCCCGGTGACGTTATGAAGGAAGAGTTACATGGACCAGATGAGATCGGCAGACCGGCCAGTGATAGGGCCGTGGAGGATCTGGTTCGGGTACCAATTAACGAGGATGGCACTCGGTTCTTTTTGGTTGGCTCGGGGCTAGATGACGCCGAGCGTGATCAGATGGTCCATTTCCTTAAGCAGAATGTGGAAGTTTTTGCGTGGACTCCATACGAGATGCCGGGCGTGAGTCCAGATGTGATCAAGCACTCGTTGAACGTTGATCCAGGAAGGAAACCAATTGTGCAGAAACCTCGCAGAGCCTCGGCGATGCATGCTGACGCCATCAGCGAGGAGGTGGAAAGACTGATTGACGCCGGAGCAATTCGAGAGGTTCAGTACCCTACCTGGCTGGCTAATCCGGTGGTCGTAAAGAAGAAAAACGGCAAGTGGCGTGTGTGCATTGACTTCACTGATCTGAACGATGCATGTCCAAAGGATTGCTTCCCTTGCCCATGGATTAACCAATCGGTCGATGCCACCGCCGGGTACGCGCGTTTGAGCTTTATGGATGCGTATCGGGGGTACCACCAGATAGCTATGGATGAGAAGGATCAGGAGAAGACTGCTTTCATTACTCCGGGAGGCACGTACTGCTACAGTGTGATGCCCTTTGGTCTGAAGAATGCCGGGACTACGTTCCAGCGTATGATTGCCCTGTTGTTCAAAGGCTTGCTGGGCCGGGTGATGGAAGCCTATATCGACGACATGGTGGCGAAGAGCAAGGATGCTGCCGATCATATTCTCCACCTCGGTGAGATCTTCGGCGTATTAAAGAGGTTCGGCCTGAAGCTCAATGCCGAGAAGTGTGCCTTCGGCGTTGGATCCGGCAAGTTTCTCGGGTACCTAGTCACCCACCGAGGAATCGAGGCTGATCCAGGACAGATCAAAGCTATTCAGGAAATTAGGGCTCCAGCCATTGTGAAGGAGGTTCAGCGCCTTGCCGGCATGGCAGCTGCGCTTAATCGTTTCATCAGCAAGTCTTCAGATGTATGCCGTCCTTTTTTCCAATCCATCAAGGGCAACAGCCGAAGAAGCTTTCGGTGGACGGCGGAGTGTGACCGGGCCCTTGCTGACTTAAAGGTATGTTTATCAAGAGCCCCTTGCTCGTCGTACCAAGGGATGGAGAGGACCTTTACCTTTATCTCGCTGTTTCCGAGCACTCGGCAAGCGCCGTTTTGGTCCGGCAGCCAATCGCTGAGGAAGGCACACACCAGCAGCTGATCTATTACATCAGCAAGACCCTACTGCCCGCCGAGACCCGCTACCTGCCAATCGAGAAGTTGGCCCTTGCGTTGGTCACGGCGAAAAGGAAGCTCTTGCCACACTTCCAGAGCTTTACCATCGTGGTTATCACGGAGTACCCGTTGAAGGCTGTCTCCGAAGGCTGACCTGTCGAATCGGTTGTGCAAGTGGTCCCTGGAGTTGGCTAACTTCGACATTCGGTATCAGCCACGTACGGCAATCAAAGGCCAGGTGCTGGCGGACTTCGTCGCCGAGTTCTCCCCTGGGGTGGATCAGCGAGAGGGTGATGAACCGATTCCAAGTGCCGAGCCAACAACTGAACTTCGGCTCAGCAATCCGGCGCACGACGAATTTATCACCAAACGGTCCATTCCTCCTCACCGAGCCAAAATATTCACCAAACATGCCTGGCGACTTCATGTCGATGGGGCATCTAATAATCGTGGGGCTGGTGCCGGGGTTGTGTTGGTCTCAGCGGACGGAACGATGCATGAGCATGCTTTCAGCCTTGGCTTTCCCGCCACCAACAATGAGGCCAAGTATGAAGCCCTCATAGCCAGATTACGTTTGGCTCGGCACATGGGTGCCGAGGAAGTTCAAGTATACAGCGATTCCCAGCTTGTAGTCAACCAGCTCAATGATGACTATGAGGCCAAGGACGTGCGCATGAACAAGTATATGAGCCAGGTTGTTGCTTTGGTGGGTTCATTCAAGAATGTGTTTTTTGATCATGTTGGGCGCGACCTCAATTCTCATGCCGATGCTTTAGCTAGTCTCGGAGCCGTTTGTTTCGAGCATGATGGAAATCGGACCATTGTCCTCGGCGAGATCCCTACGCCGAGCTTTGAAACAACCCCTTGGAAGTTATGAACCTCCACCTGGCTACGAGTTGGACAGACCCTCTCATCGCCTATTTAAAGGATTCTACCTTACCCGCCGATCGGAAGGAGGCGCATAAGATCCGTTGCCAATCTGCTTCCTACTTTCTTGATCCGTCCGGCACGCTTTATCGCCGATCCTACACCGGACCCGACCTCCGAGTGGTCTGTGAACACGAAGTACCGGGCATTCTCAAGGAGTTACATGAGGGCAGTGCTGGCTGCCACACTGGTGGCCGATCCTTGGCTGATCGTGCCCTTTCCCAAGGATACTGGTGGAAGAAGATGGTGCATACGGCTACAGAGTTTGCAAAGCAGTGTGAGTCGTGCCAAAAGCACTCACCGCTCATTAACCAGCCGACCCTACCATTGCAACCAGTATCTAGCCCTTGGCCCTTCGCCCAGTGGGGGGTGGACATTATTGGAAAGTTGCCCAAGGCGACCGGCGGTTTCACGCACATCATCACCGCCACTGATTATTATACCAAGTGGGTGGAAGCCAAAGCACTCATTACAGTCACGGCCGCCGACGTGGAAAGTTTTCTTTGGAAACACATATTCACCATGTTCGGGTGCCGTATGCCATTGTGTCGGATAATGGGACCCAATTTGTGGCCGATGCTATCAAGGCCCTCTACAAAAGGCGCGGTATTCAGATGAAGACGGCTTTCGTTTCTTATCCTCAAGGGAACGGGCAAGCCGAGGCTGCCAACAAAGCCATCTCTGCCGGACTGAAGCGACGACTCAAGAATAAGCGTGGCAAATGGGCTGTCGAGCTGCCCGATGTCTTGTGGGGCTATCGTACTACTCCACGCCGTGGCACCGGCCGCACCCCATACTCTATGGCGTTCGGCGTAGAAGCCGTGCTCCCAGTAACGGTCACTCGTCCAACGGCCCGCACTACTACATTTGACGTGCCGACGAATGATGCCATGTTGGCCGCCAAGGCTGATCGTGTTGATGATCTCCGTGATAATGCCCACATTAAGTATGCGGCGTATCAGCAACAGTTGGCTCAGAGTTACAACAAGAACGTACGTGTTCGGCCGTTCAATGTTGATGATCTTGTCCTTCGGTAGGTGGTCCAAAAGAAGGACTTGAAGAAGTTTATGCCCAAGTGGGAGGGTCCGTTCCGTGTGGTTAAGAAGGTGGGCTACGGGTCCTATGAGCTCGCCGAGATGGATGGTACGGCTATTCCGAACCACTGGAATGCCCAGTTACTTCGCAAATTTTATGCTTAGTTTCTTTTCCTTTTATGTTTTTGCCTCGGCTATTTATGTAAAGCCCTCAGGCCAATAATCTCAGTTCAATAAAGCTTTTGATTCGTTCTAACTTGTTGGTTTTTATGATCGATTACCGCCCTCGGTGGGCTCGGATTATCTTACGTCCCCAGTTGGACATGTAGGGCGCCGAGGCACATTTTTTCAGTTCCCGTTCGGCAATAAGGGACATGTATTATCCTGAAGGGAGCATGCCCAATGTCTGCCCTTCCTTTGCTCTGGCAAAGTCATACTCGGCTGTATGTTTCTACCGGAGCAGGGGCTAGATACGGCGCGCTGGGGCTGAATAACAGAAACATACCATGTGCATGAAGTGCAATACATGGAACACAGACTAATATGCATGAAGTGCAAAAACTGAGACAAGTGTTAAGACGTTAAAACGTGAAACTTCATTCATTACTTGAGTCTTACAGAAAGTAGGGCTCGGCGGTGGTGAACAGTTCCACGCCGTCCCAAGATCAGACAAAAGAACACGAAATAAAGCAGAAAGAAGAGCGCAAATCCTACTGGTCGGCAACAGAGGTATCATCGGTTTGCTTCGGTGGCGGGCTTGGGGTAGGAGTCGGCTGCTCGGTCGGAGGCTGGCTCTCCAACTGATTAACTGAAGGAACCACTGGGGGCTCCCTTCGGTGGTCATCCTTGGGGACCTCGGCGTAGTCGAGGCCCACCTGATAACCATGAAGGAAGGCGCGGCTGTGGGCATCCTCAATCTTTTTCTTCTCAGCGGCCGTGAAGCTCATGACCAGGTCTTCAACCTGTTTCTTGTAGTCCTCCCCAGCCTCATTATAGCCGGCATCACCGGCCTCCTCAAGGAGATTCGGCAGCTCTTTCTCTGCGCGCTCCTTCTCCTCCTTCAGCCGGTCGCGTTCGGCGGTAAGAGCTTTGACCTCGAGCTGCAGCCGGTCCCTCTCCTCTGCTACGGCGGCCGCGTCAGCGACCTTCGTCTCCATCGCCTCAACGTCGTTGAGGGCCTTCTCCAATTCCTTCCTCAGTGCCTGTATGTCCGTCCTCTGAGACCTCTTCGTCTCCAGAAGAACGTCCATATCCTCGAAGGCTCGGCTAGCACACTGCCCAGCCTGCAAGGAGAAAGCGTTAGAAACAACAATGTGCTGAAGGGAAATCGTTCGAACTTAAAAGTTTTTGAGTACTACCTTAGAGAGAAATAGGCAGAGCTCGGCCATGTTGTTGGCCTTTCCAGTATGAAGGCCCTCCATGTCCTTCGGCAATGCCACCCCCTTGAGTAGGGTTATGGCTAGGAGGGGGTTCTCTGAGAGGCTGTCCCCAGTCGTGATGATGTGACTGTCGGGGCACTTGAAGACTGGCAGAAAGGCCTCCTGGGCTCAGCCAGCCCGGCGGAGTCTGTTTCCGTGGCAAGGCCTGTCCCAATGAATGCCACATCGTCTTCGGCTACCTTGGACCTCTTCTCGGCGGCCTGGTCCCCCTAGATGGCCGGTTGATTTCTTTTTCGGCGGCTGGGGCGTGGCGGCTGGGTCGAAGTGACAGGAGGCTGATCCTCCTGCACGGTTTGAATTTGCTCCGGCTGCTCCTGCCGAGCCGGGAGATGGGATGATGAGAGGTCTTGGGCCAAGTACTGCTTCTGGAGCGCTTGCCCGGCGACGGTTGAGAGGTCTAACGCTTTTCTCACCATGTTGGTCTTATCCCTGCGATTTGCGAAGCCGCCGTATGTTGGTTGGTAGCCGAGCAGAGTAGGTGCGTCCCGGCTGGCGCAGCGGAGAAGGGCGATCAGGTTCTCCCACTTTCCGGACAGGAATAATGCCTTAGTTGGCGCGGAGCAATTTGCACATGAAGATACATTAGTACGGGGCATACAAAGGAAACGCTACGGCATAATAAACAGAAGGAAGAGATGCCGGGTTTGTCCACGTAGCCGAGGCCAGGGTACCCTCGTGTTCGTGGGATTGGAAAGGCCCTGTCAGCTGTCGTACCCGCCCGAGTTGGATGAGGGTAATCCAAGAGAGGGTTCACGGGTCCCCATTCAAAATTCCCGGACACCCTCACAAGAGCGTTTCCCCATTTCTCGGAATCGGACAGCCGATCCACCAGATGGTCGAAGCGCTGCCGAGTGGTCATATAGTATTTGTCGTATGTTGGGTTCCTAGATACCACGTACATCAGCATCAAATCACCCAGGGTAAAAGGCAAACGGTTTGACTCGGCCAATTTCACTGCCGAGCATAGAATGCGCCAGGTGTTGAGAGAGAGCTGGATCGGCGCTAGTTTGTACGAATGCAAGAAGTATCGAAGGAAGGGGTTCAATGGAAATCGTACCCCTCCCTCAGTTATCGCGTACAGGGGGAGGACGATGAAGTCTTCGCCGAAGGGGATCCTCTCACCGATCACCCTCTCCACCTAGACGTCCTCCGGTATTTCGTACTTGGCCCGAAATTCGGCAGTGAGGCCCCCGGGCCCGTCGCCGTAGAAGTGGGCGTATGGCATGGGCCCGAGCCCTGTCGGCGGCGGAGGGATTAGATCGACGTCCCTCGGCGGTTTCGGTGCCGCTCCTCCATCTTCCTGGGTCTGGTTCGGTAGATCTCCCACCGAGGTAGACATGCTGGCATGGGACCCAGTCGTCGTACGCTCGGTCTGGTCTCCCTCCGGTTCGTGGCCGTGGTTGTCAGGCTCAGCGATTCCGTCCGGGGAGTCGCCTCAGCCATAAAGGATGTCCCTGGAGGATCGATCATCCACCTGTAGGGGAATGTGGATGCCAGGGATGATTGGATGGCCTGGCGGCCGGGCAAGGTTGCTTGAGCTTTCGTCGAAGCTCGTGCCCCCCGCTCGGTAGTTTCTTCCAAGACTCTGGATGAGGTCCTGGAGGTCCGGATAGGCGTCGGGGTCTACCCTCGGCGAGGAAAGGCTGGAGGAGTCCACCATGCTGAGGACCTAGACAGAATAAAAGAGAAGTCAGAAACTCCTACTTCATCACGGCTAGTCCCCTCAGACCTTCGCCGGGGGAGGGGGCCCGCCTCTGCAAAAGACGGGCCCCCGTTAAAAGGTTTGTAAAGGGAGTCACCGGAGACCCAGACGGTGGTTCACGGCCAAGAACAGCCGTGGAAAGGCGACTTCGAAATTGAAAATTTACTAGAAGAGGGTGAAGCTTAGAAAACAAAAAAAAGAGCACGGAGGAGGTAGCCTCGAAGTTACCTGAAAACGCTGGAGATAGACGGCGGTTGATGGCGGAGCAATGACAGAGTAAGACGGCGGAGGCGGCGGAAACAAATGCAGAGCGAGAGTAGAATGAGAGCGAGAGCGGAAAGTGATTCCGCCTCGACCTCCTCTTTCTTATATAGGGGATCAAGTGAGAAGGGGGGAACCCCAAGGGGCTCACACCAGAACCGAAGCGTTGCCAGTCCATCCACTCTCATCGTGCCACGTGGAAAGCCTGCGTCGATCCGTACCCGCGGAGCTCCTCTTCATGCCACGTGTCTCCCTACGTTGGGCTAGGGTTAACCCCAGCCGTTCGATCTCTGAGGCCCAACGGTCCCATCAGTGCCATTTGCAGCAAAACATCATTACTCCTACCACAGGACGTCTCTTCGTTCCCTCTCGATGATTCGGCGTAGTACGCTCGGCGCAAGTATATTACACCAAATCAGGACGCCTCTTCACCTCATCTCCACGGCCCGGCGGATATCGTTCGGCAGAGGTTTCTTGAGAGATATCCAGGGAGAACCATGTCAACTCCTCCCATTGCCTGCTTAGACCAGGAAGGAGTTGAGGGGCTATTGTGGTGAGCACGGCTCGGTGGATGGACCTGGTTGACACGGCTCGGAGGAAGGGTCCGGTGGTGTGGTGTACATGGCTCGGTGGGGGACCCTGGTGGAGGCCACTGAACCGCTATTTGCTCGACCCATAGATATGTTGCGCTGGTGGGTCGGTGGAGTGAGGTTCGGTGAGTTTGTGCCGAACCGAACTCGCCGAAGATAAGTGTTCCATTCCAGAAATGCCGTTCTGAATACCTGTCATAGAACCCAGTTCGGCGACTCACCACCGAACCAAGTAGCAGCTACAACGAGCTCCAGTGTAGCCGGACTGATGGTTCCGGCGGGACCGCCAACCACCGAACCATATCGACTCCCTGATTTGTGGAGGAAGTCGGGTGGAGTCGGTTGGATAGAGAACGTGTCATTTATCCCACTATGGAAGGAACGGACCGTTAGGGATTATGACGAGCCTAACTATACGGGATTGAATTTGGATGCCATAGTGGGCGAGCCAATCCCCGAGCGCGTGGTGTAACCGTGGGGTTTGGACTTCACCTTTCCCCGCCTATAAAAGGAGTGGTGACGCTGAGAAATGAGGTACGCAAGACTCACCCCCATAACCCTAGAAACTCAACTCACATACTCTTCTTCAGTTACTGACTTGATTATCGAAGTGCCTATCCCGGACCACCTCGATCCGGGCTTGGGCACTAACGTGTTTGCTTCCTGTGTAGGCTCCACCCACGATAGGCCAACCTAGCCGTCTCTGCATCCAAGGTTCGACCGGAGAAGGTTTGCCACCACATTTTCGTTGCTTTTATGGGTTGTTTTCTGCTGGTTTTATGGGCTATTTTCTGCTGGTTTTATGGGTTGTTTTCTGCTATATTGTTGCTAGGTTGTGGCAGGTTTTGTTGGCAGTTTTGGTGGTGGTTTGTGGCTGGTTTTATTGCTGGTTACTGGATAGTTTTTTGCCTGATTTTTGGGCTGTTTTCTGCTACTGTTCGGGGATGCTTTTTTGCTGGTTTTTTAAGGTTTTCTAGGCTGCTTTTTGGTGGTTTTCTGGACAATTTTTTTTTATTGGTTTTTGGTTGGTTTTGTTGCTGATTTTTTTGTTAAAGGGCAATGATGATGAATAAGGTTGTTTTGGTGCTGGGTCTTGGTTGGTTTGTTGGCAGTTTTGTTGGTGGATTGTGGCTGGTTTCATTGCTGGTTTCGTGTAGTTTTTGGTGCAGGTTTTGGTTGATGGGTTGTGGCAGGTTTTGTCGGCAATTTTGCTGGTGCTTTGTGGCTGGTTTTATTGTTGTTTTCGTACAGTTTTCATGCACATTTTGGTTGGTCTTCTCCCTGGTTTGTTACTATGTTTGCAGATGGTAGAGATGTAATATATGAGTTGGTTTTATTTTGGGATTTTC
This sequence comes from Rhododendron molle, assembly GCA_025413875.1. NCBI lineage: Eukaryota > Viridiplantae > Streptophyta > Magnoliopsida > Ericales > Ericaceae > Rhododendron > Rhododendron molle. The sequence continues at coordinate 40,271,682 of CM046389.1, read as the reverse complement.
CATGTTGTTTGGCACCCTATTCTGAGCCCATTTAATCTTCTTTTCCTTTATGTTCTGAAGCCATTGCTTGCTCTTTTGAAGGCTATCTTTGGTTGGGTTTCGGTTGGTTTTTTTGGTTGGTTTATAGTTGTTTTTTTGGCTGCTTTCTGGTTGGTTTTATTTGTTTCTTTTTAAGGGCAATGATGATCATTTCGATGGCTATGATGATATTACAAATTTAAGAACGAAATACTTGTCTTGGCGGGACAACTTATGAGGGTCAATGGTTAATCACCATTCGGCAACATAAGTTATAACCAAATGAGTGTCCAATGTGCCGCTTAAGAAAATATCTGAGCCAAAAAAACCAAGCATGGATGCCATGGAGCGATTTCAATTTCATGAAAATGAAAGACCATAGAATCTTTTGCTGGGCTTGTTGATTGGAATTGCAGTTCAACTCAGTTGGTGTTTCTGCTGATTCAAGATTCATAGAGGATGAGGAAAAATAGAAAAGTTTAATTCTTGTATAACTCAAATTTGTAATATCAGTTAAACTTTGTTGATTGTGTACACTGTAATGAGATTTTGCATTGTAATAAAGGTTGTTGAGTGTTGGTCTTGCCATTTTTTCTCTTTCTGATTTGTCTTTTTCGTTAAATATGACAAGACTGAAACTAGTCCAACTTTTATTTTCAAGATTGCATTTTCAACACAAGTTTATAATCTCAAATAAATCTAGATTACTTGAGATACCTTACAAGGGTAAAAAGCAACAAATTTATTTTTCAAACATTTATTCAAACTACGATCTTCTTCAAGCATCCAACGTCAACCTCTGAAACGTACAAAGCAATGGCTCCATCGATTAAACATGGGGAATTGCATGTCCCTCATGTTTCTAAATTGTCGATTCACCTACAAACATAACACATGAAAAATATGACAAATTCTTCATAAACAAGAGTATACAAATGTTCATTAAAAACAAAAGTACTTACTTTGACAAATTCATTCCAAACCTCATTCTCCACCGCCAGTCTGTTTTCATTTTCATTCCAACCAAATCCGAAAATCTGAAGCATGTCTTGTAGTCGGAAACAAGTTGCCTTCCAATACTTCATCTTTGACTCGATATGAAATTTCTTAATACCACCTTGGGGAAAAGATGCTTGCATTTGAGTTTCCAAAACTACGAATGATGCCGATATGAGCCATCCGTTCTCATTTTGCCAAAGTCCTGCATCTACTAGGCTCATAAGGTTTTCTAACAACGTCTCCTCCTCCTCCTCACTCCACTCCCCGCGTGCCATTCAAATGAAAAAAAAAAAAGCGAGAATATCAAACTCAAAATTAAAATGGAGATGATATTTGGGATGAGATGAAGAAAATAAATAAATCCTATTTATAGAAATTTTTTGTATACGTTAGTTTGTTGAACCTACTACCCACATGGTTAAACTACTCCTTACATGATCCAACGACCATCTACCTCCCATTCAACTATGAAGATTTAACCCAACAAAAAAACTACGAAATCTGTTTTTTCATATAAGTTTTATAATAATTGAATTATTTTACAAATATTTTATCTTTTAATCTGTTTTTCTTTAAAAAAAATTAAGGTTTAAACATGAATTACCTAAATTGATTTATTTTTATCATATTTTTTTGATAAATACGTATATATTTTAGTTTTAATTAAATTTACCGATATTACCCATTAATTTAATAAAATGAGGGCAATAAAGTCATTTCACATCTTATCCCATCATATCTACCCTCCAAATTCCTCTTCTAAATAAAATAAACTATCCACACACTGGATTACAAATCCACCATTCTTAGGTGGGTCCACCTTCCTTATATATCCACCATCCTTACATATCCACTTTCATATCCACCCTCATTCTATATCCACCCAAAATCATATCCTCCATCCAAACGGGCCGTTCATTTGCTAAACGAGTCGAGCTCAACACTCAAAAACTCGTCTCATTTGTATAGACCCGTTTTTGTGTAAATATGCTTGGCTCGTTTGTAAAAACTAGTTTGGCTTAGATCATTAAGGATTTGGCTCGTTTAAGCTTTTTTTTTTTTTTTGATCTGGCTCATTTAAACTCTAGTTTTAGGGTTATTTAGTAAACGAGCCGAGCTCGAACACGATGAAGTTCGGCTCGGTTCGCACCCCTAAATTATCTCTAGGTATCTCTAGATAGAGAAATACGGTAACGGGACGATGCATGTGTCGCCTTCTTTGCCTTCTCAGCCAAAAGGACACAAGGCTCGGATAATACCACGTGTCAACCTCAAGCGTTTCTTCAATCCTTTTGATCGGCTCTCTCTCTAGGCTAGGGTTTATAAACCTACCCTCGATCCGCCGAAACCTCTGTCTCTCTCTTTCTCTCTAGCGACCAACTCTCTCCCCCTTCTGGCCAGGATACCGACCCCGTGGCTCTCTAGGCTAGGGTTTATAAACCTACCCTCGATCCGCCGAAACCTCTCTCTCTCTCTCTCTCTCCAGCGACCAACTCTCTCCTCCTCCGACCAGGATACCTACCCTGTGGCATCTGATCTATACTCACGTACGTGGTACATGTTTGTTTGTATTGATTTCTTTCGTTATCTGTACATCTGTGCTTATGCATGTTGGATTTTGTGGAAGTTTCCGATGACTCTAGAAATTTAGGTTTTTTTCGTTCGAGCTGTGGTGTAGAATTGATTGCATGGATTTTATCTTTTATGATTATCCTGTACATCGATCGATTTTTTTTTTTTAAACATTAGGGTTTTCGTTGGAGCGCTGGCGTAGAATCGATTGAAAAGATTTTATCTTGTATGATTGTCCTGTATATCGATCGAGCTTTTGAAAAAATTAGGGTTTTTCCGAGCGCTGGGCTAGAATTGATTGCATGGATGTTATATTTTAATGATTATCCTGTATATCGATCGAATTTTTGAAAAAATTAGGGTTTTTCGTGGAGTGCTGGGGTAGGATTGATTGAAAAGATTGTATCTTTTGGGAATATCCTGTGTATCAATCGAGTTTTTGAAAATTAGGGGGTTTTTTTTTTTGGAGCGCTGGGGTTTAATTGATTGAAAAGATTTTCATCTTTTGTGATTATCCTGTATATCAGATTGAGTTTTTGAAAAATTAGGGTTTCCCGTTGAAGCGTTGCTGTAGAGTTGATTTCTTGGATTTATCCTTTACGATTATCCTGTATATGGATCGAGTTTTCGAAAAAAAAAAGAGGGTTTTGATTTCGTGGATTTATCTTTCATAATTATAATGTATGTTGATCGAGTCTTATCAATCTTTTTTCTGCAAAATTTGGGTTTTCATTGAAGTGGTGCGATAGAATTGATTGCCGAAGTTTCATCTTTTGCTGTTATTCTGTTTATTGATCAATTGAGTGATGTCAATATGCAAGTTACGATCTTTTCAGCTGTTGTCTTTTATCAATTTGCACAGAAAGGCCTGAAATCCCATATGTTTGTGCCCAGATATTTGTCCGTAGCATACTCATATTTGATTTGGCCGTGTGTTGTATGGTCTGATTCCTTTTAGCTGATATATTGATATTTGGCCCAAGTTTTTTATTTTACTTGCATCTATCTGTGTGTAAATCTTATATGTGGCTGTCCCAAATTGTAGGAATACAATATTATGGGGCTACCCCTTAGCTTGAAATTTGCATTCCGTTGATCCTTCTTTTACATGCCTGAAGAACTAGAGTATGTAGAGGCTTCTCCTGATGTGAAGCGAAGCTGTTTCATAGTTTTGTATGTAGAATATGAAGCACATGGAAATTGAACCCATGTCTTTTGGTGCGTTCCTCAAGTGATTTCCATGAAAACCATTCTGGCTGGTTATTGAGTTAATTATCTGTTTAATTGGTGTGTTGGCAGGCATAATTCATGTATGTGATTCTATTGCCTCACAAAATGACACGTTGAGGAATTGCTTTTTGTTGATTTATTTTCCTTAGCTTCTTGGTCCTTCACCAGCCAATTTCATTATAGTGGGTGATGGTGGAGAGGCGTGTGTCAATTTATTTACCAAAAAATATGAAATATGGGAAGTTTTACATAAATTCGATGTTATCATTAGTATGTAAACGGGTGTCATTTGATGTGCTAAACAATTTCAAGGGTCGCAAAGTTGTGTATTTTACCTGTGAAGTGAGTTCTTAACTTGCAATTTGTATTAATAAGAGCAAATCTCATCAAACTAAAAAGGCTTTCTGGTGTCTCATCTTAAGAGTTCAAGCCTCTTTCATAATTGTTTTGATTTCTCAAGTCTCAACCATCGTTTAATAGGTTTTATCAGTATTCAAGCTTAATGGGGAAGAGTAGCCCAGTCTTTCTACTATCATTTGAAAAATCTGGTGCCATTTTTTGTCGGAATCCTGGAATTACAAAGATTATGCATCCACATGTCAACAAATTGTGAATCTCGAACAACTTTGGTGAGGAATGCTGTATTGTTACTGTATGCCCTTTCACCCCTTTCTGTTACTGTATTGCATTTTTGTGGGAGTTGAACAATTTATTGGGCAAAATTTAAGATACAGAACGAGTACAACTTGTTGAATTATTGATGGTTTTATCTTTTAAGAGGGACATTTGGGAGCACGGAAGTGTTTGAACAAGAATGATACTTGGGTATGTCCTAATGGAACCTTATAAGCAATATAATCATTCCATTTCTGCCGAAAGTATCATCATATCACACTGTTTGGCCAGAAATTAAGTTATACGTGGACATTGCATCTTTGAATCAATGAGCTTGTTGATTTTGGATCTTTGTAAGGAGGTTCTTGAATTACCTGAACCTTTTGTTTTTTTGTGGTGTTAATCCAGCAAGGAACCAATACCGAAGCCCTATTATGGTAAAAGAATCCAGTTTACCTTGAAGGTGTACAGTCGCCTGCCATGGTTGTGGTTCGTTACCAGTGCACAGTGAGGGCGACCTAGTTACACCTGATCATGTTCAGCGGGTGTTTAATACTTGGTGTTGCTTGCATGATGTTGTGTACAAGGAAAAGATGAATAATGATCTGGAGTAGTGCACTCTTGTACAACTCAGCTCATAGCAATCTCTATCGGCGATAGTTTTCAAGAGTGTTGATTGTGTCTTCTATCTGTAGAATTTAAGGCGAGTCTTAGGTTGTGCAATGCTGCTTTTCATTCAGGGCCATGCCTTTGCTGAAAAAATGAACACTTGTAAGTTAAAAGAGAATCTGGAAATGGAGCATCAGTTCTGCTGCTTCTCCAGAACTCCCCTATATTGCAAATCATAGCAATGTTTGATAGTCTTTTGTCTAACTAAAATTGACGAGGAACGTTAAAATGGCACAATATTTGGATAACCTAAGCACGAGAATTCTGGCATATGCAAATACACGGTCAGCAGTGGCACACATGCAATATGCCCAGGAAATCCTCCCAGAAAGTGGGTGAGTTCCAGAGGATTTGGGATTTGTTCGTTCTTATGTTAAATCAATCAATCAATCAACTTGGTCTAAACTACTGGAAGTTTGACTATTTTACGTGAAAGGAAACGTTGCAAATTAATAGTAAGAAACATGCATAACTGATGTTAGCAAGCAGCTTCGGGCGCTTTATCTAATCAAAGGCGGCACAGTGGTTTTGGTACTATCCGGGTGCGAAGAACCCTGGAGGTGATTTGAAATTTTAGTAGATGTTGATTTTGTGTTCCAAAAATTTGCCAATTTCAGAAATTTACGATAGTTGAAGTCGTCGATTAACATTACAAAATTGGCATTTAGGAAAATTCCAAAAGAAGAAATCATCTGAACACTGTAGCAGTTGACTCTACAGTTCATTGCTACGTGTTATCCTCTGAGTTGTGAAGGGAAGTTTTAGAAGCTCAGAACCCATTTTAGCAAGTAATAACAACACTTCACGTCATCGTCATAACTGCATTAATGTATCGAGCTGTCTACTATTTAGACATGTAAACTTTTGTAGTTGATTGAGACAGTGTTTTGTGCCTTAAGTTTCTGACATACATGGTTCATGTCACCTAAGCTGGTGTTTGTGTGCAATTTGGTTATCAATCATTTTTGCCTTCAGCATTTGTGTACACTTTTGTTTGATGGGGATAATGCTAATCTTGCTCTTTCAGCATAAATTCTTTCATTCATAAATTATTCTTAATATTTAGATATGCAATCTTGTTTTCATATAGTTGTATTTGCCATGTCTCCTTCTCATCCATTCTAGTCTCAGCAAAGAGGATGAGTATATGTTGATTTCTGTATCTCTCTTTCAGTGATCATCTGGATTCGCAACATAATCTGTGGTATGTACTAATTAAAAACTTGAAAAAATTGCAGGGCCGTGTTGCGCTTGTGTTTGCTGTAGTTTTGGTGTAGCATGTCGAATAATCTTGTTTCGCAGCCGTTATCGGTACCAAGCAGCCAGATGGGTCATACTCCCAACAACCTAGAGGTGTCAATCCCAAACATGCAAATGGGAATAATTTCCAGTAGTCCTAGATCGCAATCGCTTAAGATGTCAAACCAGCAAATGGATTTTGTGGAACCCATGTCTAATACTTATGTCCTACACAACCCACAAGTATTAAACAGGCAAATTGGACACACTGAAGGATTGCAGCAGTACTTGATGCCAAATCAGCAAGTTGGTCATATGGAAGGTATGTGGAACAACTTTGGTTTGCAAAAGGTATTACCGAGTAAGCGTAGGGCAATGGGAGAAACCATGGCTAGTAATCCCATGGGGCAACACTTATCAATGCCAAACAAGAATGTGACGCGTATGGAACCTTGTACCAATATCCCGGGGTTAAATCAACCAGCATCACCAAATAAAAGAACTGTATCTGGTTCTGCTACCCCAGGATCACAAAATTTTCCAGCAACAAATAAGAAAATGGCACGGAATGACTCCATTTCTGGCAAATCTGGCACTAAGCAATTGCAGACTCCGAAGAATCGAACTACCCAAGTGGAACCATCTCCAAAGGCTCAGTCTGAGTCATTTGAATCTGTGAGGTCGAAGATGAGAGATTCATTGGCTTCTGCATTGGCATTGGTTACTCAGGGTCAAGATAAATCTCCAAATGAGGAAAAAACTTCTGAGAATGTATCTGAAAACCCTACAGACAGTTTACCATCAAAAGAACCTAGTTCTGCCGATAAAATCAATGACGTCCAAGTGACACCTCAGGGAATATTTACTACCGAAAGCTTGCCCAATGAAGATGTATCATTTGCTGACAGTTTCTTTGTCAAGGATGATCTTTTGCAGGGAAATGGTCTCACTTGGGCATGGGATCTTGATGTAGATATGGGAGAAAGAAAGGAGGACGAACATATTTCAAAAAAACCTAAGTTAGTAGATCAAGACATAAAGCAAGAAGTTCGGTCTCCTCAAAATTTGGCTTTTAAAATTGAAGCGGAACTCTTCAAATTCTTCGGAGGTGTCAATAAGAAGTACAAGGAGAAGGGGAGGTCTCTTCTGTTTAATCTAAAAGATCATAATAATCCAGAACTGCGAGAAAGAGTTATGTCTGGCGATATTCCCCCTGAACGCTTGTGTTCAATGTCAGCGGAGGATCTTGCTTCGAAGGAGCTTTCTCAGTGGCGAATAGCAAAAGCAGAAGAGCTAGCGCAAATGGTAGTTTTGCCTGATTCTGATGTTGATATGAGGCGTCTGGTGAAGAAAACACACAAGGGTGAGTTCCAAGTGGAATTTGAACAAGATGATGGTGTTTCAGTTGAAGTATCTGTTGGAACAGGTTCTCATACTAGAGTTGAAACGGAAAACAAGGAAACAGAAACGGATAACAAGGAAACAGATGAACTCAAAGGTAAAGAGACTGTTGGAGGCGAGAAGGTTAGTTCCGGAAACCAGGATATTTCATATAGCCTTAGCATTCCAAGTGATGGGACTGATTTAATGCAAGGTCTTATGGTGGATGAATTCAAGGATGCTGAATTCCTTCCTCCTATTGTCTCGCTTGATGAATTTATGGAATCTCTTGATGCGGAACCTCCATTTGAGAATTTAGCCGTGGTTGATGGAAAGGCAATATTGCCCTCGGATAAGGACAGCTCAGAGGGTGACTATGAAGCAGATGGTGGAAAGAGGATACCACACTCAGAGAAGGAAAGCTCGGAGGGCGGCTATCAAGGGATTCATTCTGACGTAGTTACCAAAGAACCTGTGGACACAACCCCAGAAAAGTCTGATAAAGTAGAAGTAAAATATGCAGATTCAGATGTGAAGATGAAAGCCAAGGATACTCCTATAGAACCAAAGCCTTCTCCTCACTGCGCTGTATACAAGGGTGAGCGTGTCTGGGAAGGTGTTCTTCAGCTGAATGTGTCAACCTTGGTAACAGTAGTTGGCTTCTTTAGAAGGTATGAATTTTGGTTTCAGCCTTTTTAATGCTTCTTGCTTCAATTCTTGTTTAAGCTACTGGTCCATTAATTAGGTGATATTTGTCCTCCATCTCTAGTTTTTTGTTTTTTATTTATTCTGTTTGCGATAGATAAAATTTCCTCGGACCGTCGAGGTTCAAGGTACATATATTTATGTAGATATAAATAGATGTATTTGTATATGTGTGTAAGCTACTATGTATGAGTATGCACCTTCAATTTTATCTGATGGTAATCTTCTTGTTGTATATTTATTTTTTGAGGTAACAAGCATCAACTGCAGGTGTGCAGTCTCATTCATTGGACATTGTGGGAGGATCTAATTGCTACTGCTATTTACATCCTTTATGGGCTCATCCATTTCTGCTTAGATCTTTGTACTATTCTGTTTGTTGTGTGGTCTATCTGGATTTCAATTTGCATCGGATTATCTTTGGTGTCTACATATATTCTTTCACACTTTGTTGCTTTCTGCCTCTCTTTCTAATTTTTTTCCTATCTAGCCCTGCATGATGATGGACACATAAGATGATGTGTAAGAGTGGTTTTGGGTTTTATTTTATCTTGAAATTATAGAGGTTCAGGTGATGAATGTCACAGATGGTGATGTAGAATCATCAACATAGAATTCTTTGCCTTTTTATGGTAAAGATACGTTAATTTGGAACACAGCTCTTGCGCTTATTGGGTTTTTTTTGTTACTCTTGTCAATATAATTGCACCTCTTGGTTTTTCTTTTTCTTTTTTCTTATTTTTGTAGTGGTTGGGACTTTTGCCTTCGGAGGAAAATTAATGCAGTTGATTCCAAGCATGAATGACATGATTGTCTTTTCATTGTTTCAGACCTTTTTTGGAAACGTGTGTGTGAGTTACTTCCCATAAGTATACAACCAACTGGTTTACGACCGATTTTCTTGCCAGTTGATTTTCCATTGGTGTTCTGCCTTGGTCTCAGGGCTTAATTTCCGTTGTAGGCAACGATAAGTGTGACTAAATAGAGAGAATCAGTTTCGGTTGTGTCCCCTGAATTTTTGAAGTTCCTTGAAGGGCAAAACTTAGCTCAAACCTTCATGTATGTGAGTTGTTGATTTATCACTTAATGTTTTCTTCTTGCAGTGGTGAGAAAATATCTACAAAAGATTGGCCGGTCGCTCTTGAGATTAAGGGGAGAGTCAGATTGGATGCTTTTGAGAAGTTTGTTCAAGGGCTTCCCATGTCTCGAAGTCGTGCAGTCATGGTATCTCTCCTCCCATTTTCTCTAGTCGTACTTTTTTCTCCGCCATTTTTTTGTTGTTTAGCAGGTGCCTATCTTACCCGACAGCAGCGTAGTGCTTTCTCACCTAGTGTAGTGACATTTGTTTTTGTTCTTGGTGTGAGGCAGAAGATATATGTATGCAGATATTGTCTCTTAAACGTGATTGTAGATCTCTCTCTCTCTCTCTCTCTCTCTCTCAGCGTTTGCCAGGAGCAATTTCATGTAATTTGGCTACGTACGATGGGAAATTGTGTCCAGCATTAGGATGAGAAATAATTGGTTGTGTGCTGTGTGGCTGGGTCTATCGGAAATTGTGTCCGGCATCTAGGATGATTGGCTTTGTGCTGCTCGGGTGGGTTTATTCTTGCATTTCCGGTTACTCCGAAAAACAATAAAGAACCCAACACAACGATGAGAACTCTGAGTCTGGATCTCTGCTTCCAGTCTATTATTGATTTAGTGGAAGCACTAGTAAAAAGAAACTGAGATTAAGATTTAATGGAAGCTCCAGTAAAGAAATGGTAAATATTCTGCAAATCTACCCATGCGAACTAAGGGCGTCAATGGAAAAATCAAGGAAGAACCGATTGCAATTATCATTCAGGACAGGGAAAGTAGAACATTGGACTGGGTTTCGCAATTGACACGGCAACAGATATATCTTTTTGCAGAACAGTGCAAAAACGTAGCTTTTCCAGAGCAGGATCAACTAGTTTGTGACATTTCCATACAGTTTGGTTGTGGGTGAACAAAAACAACATATTTATTTTATTCATAGTTTTCGAAAACAAAAAGAATGATGAAGACAATCTGGGTGTTGACAGAAAACGGTTGGCGAGAAACTATAACTAAATTAAATGAAGAAAGGAGAAAGAATACAGTCAACCCTTTCATTTTTTTTACGTTGGAAAAGTTTTTTATCGTTAGCAGAGGCACCCAATTGTGATCGAGTAGTTAGCCTAACGAAGATTGGTAATTGAGTTTATTTGAGCATACCCTTTTGAGTACAAGTTTTTACTGATGTGACTCTCACGTAATGCAGATTGTCCATTTTGCTTTGAAGGAGGGATCCTCTGAGAATGATCATTCACACCTTGGCGAGGTGACTCTCTCTCTCTCTCTCTCTCTCTCTCTCTCTCTCTCTCTCTCTCTCTGCTTTTTTCTACTATACTCTTCTTTTGGCCATGGGCTGTGTTTAGACCTTGTATTTGTTGATTCATTCAGCAAAGGAAAGAAAAACAATAGGGAAGTAAAAAATACCGAGGAATTTACACAAATTTATCTTAGCTTTCACCTTGTTAAGGAGTATTTATCTTTACCTTATGGTTTTATTCTTTCGTTGCTTAAATTTATGAGCTAACCGGATCTGTCTGTATCCATCTGCAGGTGGTTGAATCATATGTTGCAGACGAGAGATTGGGATTCGCAGAGGCGTCGAAAGGAGTGGAAATTTATTTCTGCCCGCCGCACCCGAAAATAGTTGAAATTCTCACCAAGAACCTATCCAAATACCAGTCTGAGAATCTTAATTCGTCCGGAAAAAATGGCCTAATTGGTATGATTGTATGGAGAAGACCTCATTTAAGTTCTTCTGCAATGTCGCCCAACTCCTCCTCACACCACCAAAATCACACCTCAAAAAGGCAACAACAATTCACACCTACCATACACCAAGAAAAACATACAGCAGATAGGAATGTGAATCTTCCATCTAAACAAACACCGTCTGTGGCCCCACCTCGTGTGGCTGTCGATGATGGCGATGATGATGATATCCCTCCCGGGTTTGGCCCCGCCCGGGATGAAGATGACTTGCCCGAATTTAATTTCTCCAATCCCTCTCTGCCAAGTCCTTCCAATCGAATCCATTCTCGCGGGTCAAATCCCTCGGCTCCCCCTCTAGAACAAATTAGAGAGCTCATTCATAAATATGGCCAAACCGGAAATAATGTTGATTCAAGGAATGTTGGAGGAATGGGAAATCAACAGTGGATTGCTGACGACGATGATGATGACATTCCAGAGTGGCAACCAAGCGAACCGACCCAGCAGAAAATGCCCGCTCATCCACTGCCAGTTCATAACTTTCAAATGCCAAGGCCGCCTCATTTTGGAGCGGCAATGGCACAACAGCCGCCTCCGCGGATGCAAGTTGTAACGCCTTCACAACCTCCGGTCAATGTGGTGCAGGGTGGTGCTAGGTGGGCTCAGCCACCCGGTTATGATAACCGGCAGCACCCTAGTAATTTAGGTAGCCACCAATCCGGTGGTGGTGGGCAGTACTACGGAGGGACCCCGGCAAGAACCCATACGGGCATGGACCGGCGACGGGGTGGTGGCCGTAGGAAGTAGGGCTTTTTTTGGCTTTGCCCTTCATATTGTACAAAGTTTCTTCTTTTTCTTTTGCTAGAGAGAGAGAGAGAGAGAGAGAGAGAGAGAGAGGTGCAGCTCTGTAATCATAAATGCTTATGCGTGTAGCTGTTTTTAGTCTTGACGTAAATCTCAATAGACCAACTCACCTTCTATTTCATCTGTCTTTTACTGTACATTGTTTTAGTTTAGAACTTTCAATTCAATGCACTGCTAAGCACCTATTTTGCACTAGAAAATTCTTACTTTTGTTTATTTACTGATATATGATCTCCATAATTACAATTATTATCAATTTTCAGTATGTAGTAAAAAAAGAAAAAACTACTCCCTCTGTTCTCTTTTAAGTGTCCACTACGTTTTTGCATGTCATTTTCAATGGCTTATAACTCTCAAAGTATAATAGTATATTCTATGTTTTTAAAATCATTCTCTTATAGATATAATTGAGATTCATCAAATAAAATCTATATTGCATATTTTTAGCAAATATATATTGAGAGATATAGACAATTGAAAATGACATGCAGAACCGCAGTAGACATGTAAAAAGGGACAGAGAAAGTAATTTTTTTTATTTTTTTTGTTAATGGAATGCTTTAAACTTTTTATGAATACATATAAGCGTACATATGACTAAATAACTTGCATTGCCAATTTGAAATAATATTCGAATACACTAGTACTTGTACGTATCATATCGATAAGAAATGAGGTATCGCTACTGGTGCAGTATTTAGGCTCTGTTCCGCTAACAAAATAAGTACTTGCCAACATTTTTTACCCAATAAAAACCTATGTTTCACTAACTTTTCACCTTCTTATTTTGCCTTCTTATTTCTACATTCCAAAACTTGGCTTCCTACCCGCCTGGTGCCGGGGTAGGTTTGCACAACAAATTGTTCCATCTGCCAAGAGTGGTGGAGGGAGTGAGAGTAGTGTTTTGCCCATTTGTAGGCACATACATCATCCTCAATGCCTCCAAAACAGGATGAATTCAAGAGGCCTCTACGGTCCCGATTGTCGACAGGATTATTCTTTTTCAAGAGCCCCGCAAAAAGTTAGCTCAATACGATACCTAGAAGTACTCGATCTAATTTTTTATTCGGGGTTCGGATCTAAATGAAAAGTTAGATGACTAGATCGATTACTTCTAGGTATTGGATTGAGCTGATTTTTTGCGAGGGCTCTTAAAAAAATATTTTGAATTTAATGAAGGGGTCAGATTATTTTTTTAGAACCTATGGTGGGTCTCACATCAAAATCTGTGCACAATTAGTATGTGTCAGTAGCATCTCTCATCTATCTAATAAAACACAAGGGCGTGGGGACCACACAAACACAAGTTGAAAAAAGGCTGAGATTCATTTGATTCAATGGCTGATGTGTTGTAACGCCCCGACTTTTCGGGTGTAAAATAAAAGGATTTCTTAAGAAAATTTTGCTAAATAAATATGATTTTCCAAAAATAAAGATTTTGCTAATACAATCTCAAGATAGATTTACGGAATCAAAATACACTAACTTCAGAGCTGACTCTAATCTTGATACGAATCCTAAGCATCCTCGATCTTCGTTACTGATATTTTTTCCGTGTCGAACTGCATCATCGTTGAATCTTCTCCATTGAATCCTGCGCCTTCTAGCAAATTGATCGCCGAAGCAATCGATTTGCCAGGATACAGACGTATCCGTGAGTGATAAATCACCCAGTAGAATAATCCAACCCAACCACCCCTCTTACAATTACAGCTAGCAAGTAAAACAGGATAATCATTATGCGAATAAGTAAAACAGAGATTTTCACGTCAACCAGTTCATTACTATCCATTAGCCTAACGTGTGATCCAAAATCTCCCTACGAGATCTTTCCTCCCCAGCCGCTAGCCATGCTCGGTCCCATGAGATCACTTCCCTTTGCTGTCGTAGATAACCTAAGTTACAATACTACAACAACGGGATAGCTTATCATGCCTGAATCACAACTAGGGTTCGCCTATCTTATATACCACATCACAATCATTTCTCATTCATCACTGGACACACGCCAGTCTGTCAATTCACCACTGGACACACGCCAGGACATCAATTTATTCCACTGGACTCTCGCCAGGACATCATCACAAAACATCACTGGACCATCCGCCAGGTTTTATCGTCACAAAATATCGCTGGACCTCTCGCCAGGTTTTAACATCACAAAATATCACTGGACCACCGCCAGGTTTTATCAGCAGAAAACATCTCTAGACTATCGCCAGGTTTTATCAACATAAAACGTCACTGGACCACCGCCAAGTTTTATCAACAGAAAACATCGCTGGACTACCTCCAGGTTTTATCAACATAAAATATCGCTGGACCTCCGCCAGGTTTTATCAAAACATCATTGGGCTTACTTTGCCAAGTTTTATATCATCACTGGCTTACTCTGCCAATCTTAAATCATCTCCGGGCTTACTCCTGCCGGTTTTAAATCATCACAGACATCACCGGGCTTACTCGCGCGCTTTTAAGTCATCTCAGGGCTTACTCACGGCTTTAAATCATCACGTATATCATCGGGCTTACTCGCGCCTTAAATCATCTCCGGCTTACTCACGGTTTTAAATCATCACAGACATCACTGGGCTTACTCTGCCAGTCTTAAATCATATCACAAATCTCATCAGATCTCAAATCATGCCTGCAGGCAATCTCTAAACAGAAAGAAACTTCACAATTTATCCATTACTTAGCATCGTCTACGTGATTTCTATTTCGTATACCACCCCATGTCCCTAGGGTCCAATCTAACATTCAAATGAAGCATTAACACAATATCATTCTCAATAATAATTAAAAACGAATAACAAACGGATCAAACCAATTATTAAACGATGCAATCACATAACTTTTTATGACTGGGCCGTTGCCCTTAATCTCGTATGGTCAATAAGTCATTAAGAATGTAAGAATTATTTAATAAAGATTTAAAAATAATTTTCTAGACTTTTGTTAATTAATTATAAGTAATTAAGTTAATTAAACACTAATTAAATACATTAATTAGGTAAAAATATTTAAATAATTATCGTAACCTTAATAAAGGTCCTAACAGTCCCCTATAATGAGTTCGAGTGCTAGAAGTTGGGTTTGGATGCTCACGGAATTAATTTAAACAAAAAGATTAAATTAATAGACTAAACAAGCATAAATAAACAATAAATAATTAAATAGTTGGAAATATTTTTATATTTACAGAATATCATTATAGGGCTGTAAATAGTCTAAATAAAATTATTCGGAATTTTAGACCTCCTGAATAATATTTTACGATATTATCATTAAGAAACAATGCTTAAATAATAATAAATAGTAAATCAAATAAATAAAATTTTATTTTAATAACATATCACCTTTGAACTGTCAGGAGTCCAGGAAAAATATTTTTGATGTTAAAAATATTTTTTATAAGGTCGTTATTAATTTTCGTTTATAACTTTAGTTAAATATTAAATAAATAGCTAATAATGTTAATTAACCACGAACTCAGCAAGGTATGACCTTTAACAAGTTGGAAATCTAGGAAAAATAGTTTGGGGATTTATAGATTAGTTTACAAGGTCGCATTGATTTTTAGTTCACAAACGATTACACAATTACAACTAAAAATTACATAAATATAAGATTAAATAAAAAAAAATATGAAACTAACAAGGTATGAACTTTAGAGTATGGGCAACCTAGGATAAAAATTTCGGAATCAAATACGATGTTTAAAAGGTCGCACAATCGATTCGAAACGAAAACAAAATCCACGCGCGGCTGGAAATCATGGAGTTCGCGGCCGCGAACTCCAGTTCACTGGTGCATGCGGCTGGGCCGCCCGAACCTTGCGGCCGCAAGGTCGCGTTCAGTTTTCATTTTTTTTCGTTGTTTTGGCTACGGTTTGATGCATGGGGTCACGAGGGTCATTGGGTTACGTCTAAAAACAATATTTATACGTAGAGGAGGCTTCGGGAGAGAATATAATACCTCGAATCGGATTGAATTTGTTTTCGATCGAAACTTGAACGTTGGAGAAGACGACTTCGGTTTCGTCGATCGGGGAACTTTGGGGTCGAATTGGTTGATGAATAGTAACGCTCTAGGTTGTAGAAGACAATTGGATCGATCAATTCGGATCTCGGAGGGCCGAAACTATAAAACCCACTTTTCTCTCTCTCTCTTTCTCTCTCTAAAAATCTATGGATTGTAATTGGTTTCTCTCTGATTTTCCTCTCCTTTCTGACTCCGTGGAAGATGGTGAGTGTTGTGTGTGCCCTAGGGTCGGAATAGTTATGTATTTATAAGAGAATTTTGATGTAGAAGGATTAAATCGAGTCCTAACGGGATTGGGTTTCGAGATGGACGAATTTAGCTCGGTTTAAAGGCTACGGAGGTGATAGAGGTCGAGTAGGAGTAGGAGAGGGAGAGAGATACGAGTTGCATGCATACATGCAATAATAAAAATAATTAAATGAGATAATGAGAAAGAATAACTATTTTTTTGTAATTATCTAATACTTATTTAATAAGAAAAGTATTATTTTTAGAATTAATTGATACCTTTTAATATTTTTATTAAAAAAAAATTGGGTCGAAAATTCGGGTCGTTACATGTGTGCTCTCCAACTCTCTTAAGAAAACACTCAGGGGGTGTTCCAAATTTAATTATTTTTTTAAAAGTTCTTTTTTCTGCATTGAACAATACAAGAAAAGAATATGTGTTCCACTTTTCTTTAAAAACTACTTCTTTTTCAAAAAGCTTATTGTCAAAATGACCATATTACCCCTTGGACTTATTCACCTTCCCCAGACCTGGGCTTTCTCCTCTCCTGCCCCTGGGATGTCGTTTTGGCCGAAAATTTTTCAAAAAGAAGGGAAGGCTCTGGAAGTGGAACCAGCCTTCTTTTTGGGCCCAAAAAAAAGGCACTTTTTCTAAATGTGGAACGACCCCTCACACTCTTACAAATATATTACAAAAATATCATCAAAGAGTGAGTAGTGCCGTATGCACGGACAAACACTAGTAAGTAAATAAATAAGAGTAGCTCCAGCAGGGCTCTCAATTAACAGAACAACTATGTAAAGGATAGGCTTCCCCCTAATCCAGCTGATGTAATAGAACAACTATGTTAAATATGCATAACATGGCGGCTCGTTTGGCTATAGTGTGAATAGACAGAAAAATCACAGCTGACATATCCCAACCCTCGGGGACGAATTTACACGGGGCATGTGCCCCCACTCGAAATTAAAATATTTTTTAAAATATTTATTTATAAATTAGCGTAATTATAAAAGTGTGTTAATATATAAACATACATACTTATATTTTAAAATTTTTGTCTGAGAGTTTGTGCTCATTTTTACCTAATTTAACTTAAAGTACGCATTATAAACTTTTTGTAATTAGTAATGCATACTTTAATTTTAAACGATCTTACCATGGTTGACTAAAAAAATTTAAACTTTCGTCATTATGATTAACAGGTGCCTCCACTAGGGTATATTTCTGGATCCATCCTTGCCTACTGTAAGCTGATATATACATGTCGCTGGCATAACAGTATCAGAATAAATGAGCTGCGCAAGGCAGTAATTTTGGAGGACATAGCATGAAAATGGCACGACTCAAAATTGTTTCGGCCGCCAAAACGTGTAGCTTTTTAATTAAGGTTCCTTTTTGTTTTGGAGTAAAATATTTTCCCGTAAAACAATTTGTCCATTTTCCTTGTTTAGTTGGCCTACAAATAGTGGAAAAAAAAAAATTGTTTTCCATGTAAACTATCTTCCGCAACATTGTTTTTCTATCAAAAACTCGTAATTCATTTTTGGATGTTTTTGTTTTGCTCGACAAAACAAAATTTCAAAGCAAGGTTGTTCGGACAAATAAATCAAAGTGGCTTATTTTTTGTCCTTATTCAAATTTTTTTCGTATCACTTGGCTTATCATCAATTTTTGGAGGATCATTGCATCCTCATGACAAGAGGAATTTAAAAAGTAAAAAATTTTGATCGAAATCCAATTTTTTTTGAATTTCGACTAAAATTGGCAGGAAAGCCACTTTTTTCGTCTTTATTCAAAAAAAATTGGAAAAAAAATTTGGATTTCGACCAAAAATTTTACTTTTTAGATTCCTCTTGTCATGAGGATGCAATAATCTCCAAAAAATTGCTGATAAGCCAAGTGATACGAAAAAAAATTAAATAAAGACAAAAAAAATTTGGCGGGAAGAGCAATGACTTTTTTGGCCAAACAACCCAGAAGGATAAAGACCATGACAGCATCACAACGAAAGTCGTGCAAGTCCATAATTTTTGCATGTTGCGATTCATCATGGTCCAACATTTGAATTGGATTCAAAGGGGGCATTAACGATCTTTTGATTGCTTTTTTCTTTCAATTTATAATGAATTTCATGATTTTGTGAATTTGGTATAGTAGAACTAATTGAGATCTATTAAACAAAATACATATTGCATATTTTTTAGATCCATATTGAAAGATTTAAGGGGAAAAAAAATGACAAACCGTACAAGTAGTTATTTCTTATGAACCCTTATAAGAACAAGGATTCTTATTTCTTTTTTCAAAGTTGCAAAATAAGTACTTATTTTTTAAAAACGCTTAGCGGAACGGGCTTGGTTTGAAGAATGAGAATAAATTCTCTCCGCTAGGGAGGGAAAGTCCACTTTTCCACCAAACCAATGCAAACATGCCACGTCATCAAACTCCAAGACAAACCTTCACCGATTAAAAATGGGTATTACCTAAGCAGATACACGCCGTTCAAGTGCTAAAAATTCTATGCTCTCTTAGGGCTCTCATTGAAACCCCTAGAGCCAAAAATTAATTATGATTCTTTAGGATAAAAAGATTAAATTAAATAATAATATATTCGCACCGATTCAAGCGAATTAAAAATTGGAGCACTTAAGTATCTGTCTCTTTATTTGGTTCTACAGCTCTCATTGAAAGCTCTAGAGCCAAAAATTAATTATAAACCTTAAAGATAAAATGATCAAAAAAAGTGAGATCTTCGCACTGGTTTAATCGGATTAAAAATTTGAGCACTTAATTTTTTAACCATATTTTTTAATATATAAATAGTCTAAAAAACATTATGTGCTCCAGTTTCCAATAAGTTTGAAGAAGTGCAAAGATCTTATTTTTTGATCATTTTATCCTAAAGGTTCAAGCCTAAATTCTGTGACAAAGTTAAATGTTTTGTAAACCCCTTTACCGATACTAGATTGAGCTTATTTTTTACATAAAACCATAAACGAAGTATTCTAAACAAAATGAGCAGCTTTGATCATTTTTTTAGACCCAACACAGGCCCAAAAACACATTTGCACACGCTGGTATAGATATTAAATCTGTACCAATAGCGCCACTGTTCTTTCAACCAACATGTTGAGTGGTAAGCACACAACCAAAAGTAGCTCGGATTAAATTCGATTCATTCGTGCTGAATGAACGGCTGGATCGGCCCCGCGGCTGTGCACTAAATGATTTCCAAATCCCATAAATGGTTCCCTCTTCAGGCATGAACTTCAAGTAACATACAAATTTAAATACAATTATATAACAGAGCAAATCTACAAGTAGTTAGTTCTTCAGGTATGTTCTGATCGATTCAATCAGTAAACCAGTAACAGAAAAATAAAATGAGATGAATATACACGAACAATGGCGCAATTGCACCATCCTTGGTAACAATAGTCAGTAAAACATGAAATATGGACTAGTTTGAGCACCTTCTCAACAAGCAAAGGGCATCTTAGCGAAAACACACATAGGAACGACACAAAAATCGCCATTATGACCTTCAAATGATGTACCCTAATGACCAAAATTTACCGGTGACGAAGCTAGTATCTAGCGTATATATATGTTCTAAGAGAAGTCATCAACATCCAGGCCTAAATCATAGTATCGGTGATTCGGGCTTGTATCTGCTTTTATCCGGGTGAGGAAGCTAGAATGTAGCATATATGTTCTAAGAGAGGTCATCAACCACCCGGCCTAAATCATAGTATCAGTGATTCGGGTTTGTATCTGCTTTTATCCGAGAGTATCCGCCTATACATAGGATATGCCGTTACGAAAATCTTGTAATGTTAGAGCCAATAAAGTAGGTTACGGCTGATATGTAGAAGAATCATGCCATCTACTACTAACCACCTAGAGCTCGCCTGAGTGCTGCTCGTTGCTCGGGTGTCAATTTGGTCGGGAACTTAACTTCAAACTTGACCCTCAAGTCACCTCTATTTCCCGGCTCCCTTGTGATTGGCATTCCCTCTCTGGAAATTGTCAGCTCATAACCGGGGCTCACAATGTCAGTAACTGGGACCGACAAGTTACGCCCATCAAGTGTGGTGAGATTCACGGTGGTCCCGCCCAGAGCCTCCGCCAGTGACACCCGGTGGTTCATGATGAGGTCATTTCCATCTCGCATGTAAAGATTGTGAGGCTTCTCGTCAATCACAAATACTAGGTCTGCTGGGAGTTGGTTCAGCTGCTCATTCCCTTTATCTGGAAAAGTGATCTTTGTTCCTTTCTTCCACCCGGGTTTCACATCGATAGTCAATATCTCTGATTCTTGAGATAAACGCCTGTCGTACGATTCATCCAAAAAACAAAATCCCAGCATGAGATCAGAAGTCAAAGCTCCTTATCGATAGGATTACGATAAAGAAAGGTTAAGCAAACTAAAGTGTCAAACATAGTAATTCGTGGGAAATTTTGAACAAGAGCAATTTTGGAAGGAAGCAGCTGTTGCAGAAGTGCTAAACCATACAATGCTTTCAATTGCCAGAACGAAAAGAAAATAGGAAAATAAGACGTGGATGATTCTATGAGAGACAATTAAACATCTACCACGAAAGAATATAGCTGAGCTTTCGACTATATTTTTTCAAGGAGCTCTTCCAGTTTCTTGTCAAAGTGAAACCAAAAAGAAATTGTCAATGGCAAAGTATGGCCCAACGGTTGTCTACCTGCAATGAGGCCGTGGGTTCAACTCTTATGGAGAGGAAGCTGAGACCATTATCGATGGGTTGTGTAGGGATTTGTGGTGGTATAAATTCTTGTAACATATGACAAAAAAAAAGTATGCAATAAGATGGCATAGGCCCTCAAATGTCTAAAACAAGAAGGTCAGTGCTAGGGGGTCATAACTTAGCCCATAAATGCCAAATGAATTACGATCTACAAAATCAACGATTGTTAGTAACTGAAAATCCCAAGATCCTGGTTGGGCTACGACGGTGAATCTTCTTTACGAAAGCGAACAAGTAAAAAGCAAAAAGAGAGATTTTATGCAGCAAATTACAAAGGATATGACAGCAATAGGGATGTGAAGAGAATCACCCCAATTTAAACTGCTTTTACAACAAAACTTGGGCTAGTTCTCTTTCCATTTCAGAACGGGTTAGTCATTATTCTCTTCAAGAATTCTCCCACTATAACAAACAAATATGCGTAGCAATGCACTCGGACAGATAGTAGATATTTATTGTAAAATGTCAACAGCAGAAGAGAAACCTACCCGTTAGCATCGACGACTGTCCTGGAGATCTTCATCTTTCTTGTTGATCCGTTGTAGAGTTCCTCGAGGCTGCAAGGCAGTTTACTCTCGATCGGTGGTGGTTTCTTTGGCAAGGTAGCACCGCTTCCATCACTATAAGTTCGAAAAATGTTGTCGCTCGTGCCAAATCCCCCAAACATTCCCCCTCCGTCCGACTGAAACCTCATGGACCTACCGGCCCCTGATGCTCCAAATCCAAACGGGCTACTCCCGAAGAACTCTGCAAATATGTCCTCCGCATCTCGAGGATTAAATCCGTTGGGAAATCCATTGCTGCTGCTAGAGCCAGGTGGTGGCATGTCTTTCAACCCTTCTTCACCATACTGATCATAAGTTGCCCTTTTCTGTGGATCACTCAAGACCTAAAAAGAAAGAAAAACACATGTTTTCATCAAATCACAATCTTGATTCCTCAATATGCTAACAATTATGTGATACCACTTTCTTGCATTCATAAATTGTAGTTGTAGGAAATGTATCAAGATTAGAAGCAAAGTTAGATTAACGCCAGAAACCCATTCGTAGTTTCTGAATACGCGAGCTACTGATAGTGAATTGGAGAGGAGCCGGACTCCATTTAAGTCTAATACTATTACATTTGGGCATTGATCCTTTTGACAGTTTTGGAAATACTTTGCTTTAAGAATCCAATGATCAATCCGAAGACATGCCAAAATTTTCTTGACCATGGGACCATATTCTAATTACAATGGGGGTATCGTTGGTAACCATTTTAAATAGTAATAAAAAGGTAAGCACCTATCCAATGCCGGCCTGAGCAAAGGCAAGCAAGGGTTTGGCCTCGGTCTCCCGCTAATTTGCTAAAAAGGACGGCCCCCCAAATTTGTGTAGTATCCGTTACACGTGAAATCGGAATACCCAGTGCACGAAGCTCCCGCACATGTGGGGTTCGTGGTTCCTTCAAAATGAGCTCGTGAAACAAAATTTGATTCCTCAAGCATAATTAGTACTTTTGCCCATTTAACGTGATTGTTTCATTTTTTTTTTTTTTTGTAATAATGTAGTCCCTCCGTCCCATTTGGTAGTCCCCTATGAAAAGATGTGCAATTTTGAATCAAAAACTTGCTTTGTTTGGTTTGTAATTTGAGTAGTGTTTTTTTGATAATGAGTGGAGAGAGAAATGAGAATAATGATTGAAGAGAGGTAAAAAATAAAGAGAGATAAAGTGAGAAATGAGAGTAATGATTGAAAAGTTAGAGAGAGAAATGAAAGTAAAGATTGAGTTGACAAATATTTTTTGAGTAGAGCAGTAAAGTGAACAAGGCATAAAGCACTTCGGTACATGATTTTTCGAGTTTTTTAGCACCAAATTAAAGATCTTGATTAGTTCTTTAATCTGGTATGACAAAAACCAAAAACTCATGAACGGAAGTACTTGATTCGAAATTGCACGTCTTCTCACAGGGACTATTGTTATGGGACGGAGAGAGTAATAATAATTTTCCTCCAACACAACCATTTCAACATAAATTAAAGATGCTCAAAACATAATTCTAAATTTCCTTACCCAACCCAACGTTTCCTCATATGAAACGAAGATTCCCACCCAACATTCACATGATGAACAAAGAATTGAAACCGGAAGAATCCCAAAATAATAAACAAAATACAGGGCACATGTACATGTATACATAAACATATGGAGAGAGAGAGAGAGAGAGAGAGAGAGAGAGAGAGAGAGAGTACTTCATAAGCTTCGGAGATTTGTTTGAATTTGGCCTCGGCTTCTTTCTTGGTAGTTGGGTTCTTATCGGGGTGCCATTTCATAGCCAATCTCCTGTACGATTTCTTGAGATCGTCATCCGTCGCATTCCTATTCACCTTCAATATGTTATAGTAATCCACCCCCATGTCGCCCACCCTAGCTCGATCTATTATATATTCCTCAAATTCCACTCCTATTAATACATAAATATTGCAATAAAATTCAAAGATATTGTATTCGATCAAAAGGATTAATGTATTCGATCAAAAGGGTTAATGTATCTCCCTCCCCTTCTTTCGAATTCTGCTGCACAAAATTCTCAGGTCACACCGGAAAATCAAAAGAAAAATTGAACAGCTGAACCCGACTATCTTTCTCTCTCTAGATACAAATGTGATTGAATCTGCCTCAAACAACTCTCTTTCTCTCGCTCTCTCTAACAATGGTCAGATATGATCGTCATCTGTCTCTGGTTTCTTTTTTCAAAATTGTGAGACGTCCACCGCGGTTATAGGAACCTGTCTCTAGTTATTACGTACGCTTATGATGAACGAATCATGAGGTGTTCTCCATTGGGCTCAAGATGTTAATTCGGCCTACTACATGAGTTGTGTGAGGTTGAAATTTGTTGGGGAATTTCCAAGCCGGTCCTATGTGGAAGGGGTACATTCTTATGAGTTCCGTGTGGATTTATTTGGTAAGTTCATGTCTAACAAAGTTCTCCCACGTGCATTTACACCCACTCTCTTCATTCCTTCCAAAAGCATTCCCTCCTCTCCCATCACAGTCCACTTGTACTCTCCTCTCTCTCTCTCTCTCTCTCTAACTTCTCCATAAATCCCTACGTGAGCTAGTGTACATATTGTCTTTGGCTATAGTTTGTTGCTCCCAACATTCAGGTACATCATTACCCCTACCCCCCCCGCCGCTCTTTCTCTCACTTTATTTCGCCTCTTTTTCAACATTTTCACTTGTTGCTCTCAACATCACTTTATAATTTTTAATGCACTCTTCTCTTTTTTATTTTTTTCATTATAAATTTAAAAACACAACTAATAATAGTTAAAATTGGGTATTGAAAATATTGATAATTAATCATTAAAAATTAATACTACTGCTAATTAACAGTTAAAATTAAGATTTTATGATTTTGGGATTAAAAATATTGTTAATTAGCAATTAAAGGGCAATTACACATTAACATTACTACTACTAATTAATAGTAAAAATTAGGATTTTATGATTTTAGGGATTAAGAATACTGTTAACTAACAATTAATGATTAACATTACTGCTAATTCACAGTTAAAATTAGAATTTTATGATTTTTGGGATTAAAAATACTGGTAATTAACAATTAAAATGATAAATTTATGATTTAGGGGATTGAAAATACAGCATAAATTCACAACTAACAATATTAATTTTTCTAAATTAAAAAATTATAGTTTATTGAAAAAATTTAAAAAAATCCACAAATTTGTTTTTTTTATATTTAATTTTACATTTAATATGAAACTTATTTTATATTTTTAAAGATCAAACAGGTAAAATCAAAATTAGAATAGTGCAAGAGAAAAAAGTAAGGAAAAGAGAGAGAGAGCGCGCAAAGTCAGCCATATTATTAGCTGCCAAAAGAGAAAAAGGAAGAGAGAGGTGGACGGAAAAAGATGGAAAGAAAGTGGGAGGAAGGACCGAAAGAGGGAGGGGGGGACCGCGCATTAAATGCGGCAGGGGGTTATAGAGGCGCGTACGAGTTTTTTTGGAGGACTTAATGGAACATTGCACTTATAGGCATGGGAATTGTTGAGCTGTAGTCTTCAAAAGTAGGACCGGCCCGTCATTTGTAAGCGAGCCTGATAATTGATAGTCAGTGCGCCCATTATTTTCCTGCGGCGGGAACGAACTCGAATTGGTGCGGCAGGTCTATCTCGAAAGTTGCTCTACCCATACCTGGCCTCTCCATTTGGCCACTCCACCCACCCTCACGAGTGTGATCGATGGATTCGACTTCAGCGTTTTAGTTCCAGACAGCTTTTTTGTATTTTGTTTGTTGTTTTTATTTGTTGTGTTTTAATTTTTGTATTTTGGACCGATAGTGTTCTTTTTTATATTATATTTATATATGATATGTTTCTTTCTGGTTTAAAATAAGAAGAAGTTGATTGGATATGTATTTGCCCACATTCAAACATAATCGACCATGCCCTTCTAGCGGAACAAGGAATCATGAGTGGAAAAAATGAAAGGTATTTTTTTTTTTATCCAAAATAAAAGGAATATGATAATCCAAAGACAATGCTGGAAAGATGTGGCACGGGCAGCGGCCGACGGAGGATTGTTAATGCGGGAAGACAAAATCACATGTACTCATAAATTAACAATAAAAAAATATCATCATTATATACTAATAACAATTTTGAGGGGTCCTCTTTCATAATTTTTAATAAATAAAACTTGAAATATAATAGAAATAATGGGATAATTGGAAGAAGCGCAGGGCCCAGGTCCCTGCTTGCACCTCCCTAGATCTGCCTCTGGGCACGGCCGCAGGGGCAAATAGAAAATAGCTCCAAATTATAATTGTTAGTTATCCAACATTGATATGCAATTAATATGAATTTTTAGTGAGACTTATTTGGTGGGAAGAAAGATATATACAGTTCGTATAAGGTCGGCCTGATAAAAAATAACTCCAAATGGCCGGACTGCGCAGGGTGCAGTTGACTGCCTAACAAGCCAGCAAAGAATTTACCCTGTAGCCGAATGATCAGCAAAATGATCAGCTGAGAGAGAGGAGACTGATAAACAAGCATTTACCCTTTTATCCATATGATGGGCAAAACGATCGATCAGCTGAGAGAAGACTGATAAACAAACGAGGCAGGCTTGCTGCATCTCTCAACTCACCAAAACGAGTGAGACCGAGTGAGTAACAGTCAAAATTCTCCCAAATCCAAAATGTTACTCCCTCCGTCCCTAAATAAGTGTCCGACGCGCAAAACTAGGCCTTACAAAATATGCATGTTTTTTGTTAAAAAATTTAATTTTTTTCCACAATTTAATAGAACACATTGTCATCTATTGATTTGTGAAAAAAAATTGATTTTTTTAACGAAACAAATGCATTTTTTTAAAGGCCTAGGTTTGCGCGCCGGACACTTATTTAGGGACGGAGGGAGTACTTGGCTGGAATGTTCCCGGCCCGTTGCTTCAATGTAATTAGAATGTTGGGAAAAGAATTTGGAAGCCAGAGACCTTTTTTGCTCATACGTTACATCATGTCGAAACAAACAAATTACAAATCCATAGATTCCGCATTGGTGAAACGAAATGAAGGAACATAGGACTAATGGATGCTTCAAATAGATCCTCATCGGTGACGGAAAACAGGTTCCCTGGCTTTGAGGAAAAGGAAAAAAGTGCGGCAAAAAAAAAAAAAAAAAAAACCCACAAGCCAAGCTCTCAACTCTCATGTATAAACGAGTTTCTCAACAATAAAGTGAAGCACATGTGGAGTTTTTTGGTTGGCTCTCAAATAGGTTTCTAGAAGATCGGTGGTTTAGTAGCAGCTGCAAGGATCAGGAGCTACAGAAAATTGAAGGAGCTCACAGTGCATTGAAGACTGCCTCATTTCTTGTGCCATATCCAGCCGTAGTTACACTTGAGGGTCCTCCTCCATTTGTGGCTATAAAATCAGATGTATAGCTCTTGTATTTGTGCGGTAGCAATCAGTGAGTTTGAGAGAGCAATTTGTTTGAATGTATGTGAGTGAGTAATTGTAATCCTCCTACATATAGTGAATCTGCCACTGCCCGTGGATGTACCCGATTTTGGGGAACCACGTAAAATCGTGTCTCTCTCTCTTTCTGTGTGTTTGTTTCGGTTCGTGTGTGTTTGGTTTGCCGATCCTCTTCGCACAACAGCACAAAGCTAGACAAATTCACGATGTGTGCTAGACAAACTAAGAGTATAGCGCAAATGATCACCGTTACTCCCCAAAATCGAAAATTGTGCTTCATCTGACCTGCTTAAGATAATTTAGTACTCTGAAACAGGACATGACTACCTTCCGTTTTTCCCTTTCTTTTCCATCTGTTTTTGGCAACATCTCCCATAATCCAGGCAGTGGGAATATTGGGTTGTCAGAGCCTCAACTCTTCTCAAATCCTCCACTCGATTAATCAACGGAAAATTCTGGGGACCCTGCAGACTTCATGAAGTCCTGGAGCTTCGAACCTGAAACAGACAGCTTTGCATCAAGAGTTATCAGCACCCCTGGGTGAATAAAATCTGCGGTTGCAATAAATTCTTGTTCTGTGAAACCTCTGGTAGTCATGGCAGGTGATCCAATCCGGATGCCACCTGGCACTAGCGCGCTTTTATCCCCTATAAGATGTCAACATAGAAAACTTTAAGAACATAGAAGAATCTACTTTTGTCAAAATTGAACATCATATCCCTTCATTTATCTATCAAAACGGAGCCTAAGCGATTCCTCTCAGAAAAGCAGCTGCAGCAACTCACCAGGTCCTGAATTCTTGTTAAGAGTTATTGACGCCATGTCAAGAGTTTTTCGGCCCGAGCCCCATCAATACCCTGTTTTCGAGAGAGATATCATAACCAATTCTAAAAAAGTTGGAAAATAGCCCTGTTCATCCAAAATTTCAATCTTAGAAAAGAAAATGTTATCATAGATACAGATAAGTCAAGTTCATGAACTTCCAACATCCTGATGACAATCTGCACAAATATCAGAGAGAGATATAACAGCATCAAGACAGTAAGCAGAAAACTTGTTGTAATGGAACGTTATCAACACGAACTACAAACGAGAAAAGAAAACTAAACAAGAGAAAGAAAACTAAACAAGAAATCACAAGAGACACAAGATATACGTGGTTCCCCAAGATGGGTACGTCCATGGGCGAGGAGAAAGAGGATTACTAACAAACGTGGAGAAGAGATACAAAGAGCCGGCTGTAATCCGTAACTCTAGAAAGGCCACAATATGAGAGAAAGGCCACCCAAAAAATAATTCCTAGAAGTCCCCGAAAAGCCCTATTTATAATAATAGGCTACAAAAACGGGAACAACATAATTAACCAATGTGAGACAAAATATTCAAGGCATTCCCAACAAAACTTACTAGTGGTCTGAGATTCACAAGTGCTAAATGGTTATCGCTTCCTCCTGAAACAAGTTCGTATCCCAATGTGATCCAGCGGCTTGCAAGAGCTTGACAATTAGAAACCACCTACAAGATAAAGTAATCATGTTAAAGTTTCCAACGGAAAAGACTAAATGTGAATTAAAGGGTCAAATGTTAGTTGGGACATCTTCTGAATGCGAAGAAAGTGGAAGTTCAATACCTGGTTTTGATTAGAAATCCAGCGTACCCCGCTCATTTGGTCAAACACGCTGGAGAGCTAACATCAAAAAAAGTGCGACACTTATTACTTATTAGCCATTTGCAAAAATCCAATTCAAGGTGCAAAGTTGTTGGTAGCAGGATTTACTCATATCTATTCAATGCAGTGTACTGGAAGCTTGGAACTGAAATATGTTAGAATTGACCCAGTGACCTCTTTAGTAACACTGGCATGGAAGTTTCAACCCACAAGAAATAACAGCAGTAGTTAGTACAGAACATGATTTCTTTAAATTCAGTTCAACAGATCACAACTAACTTTGACCACATTTCTTTAAGTGCATAAAAAGGGGAAAAAACTAGATGAATGTTTTCCAGGGTCGGCCTTGATGTAAAGCCGGAGCTGTGGCTGCTTTAGGCCTCTGAAATTTAAGCAAAAACTAGGGCCCTATTTTCCATATAAGAGATTGATATAGTATATATATAAGTTTTTCCGTGTACCAACATAAGTTCATTTCTCGCATCAGTGCTCCGTGTGATTCTTGAAACTAGGAGATCCTAGGTTCAACTCCTAGCAAACACAACCCCCTTTTTAGTAAGCTAAAGTGAGTCCCCAGAACTCAACCACCTTTTTTATTTGAACATCTTTTCACTGTTGGCAGCAAGATCTTATGATGGAGCATCATACCAGAAGCCATCTCTTTCATAGGCTCAATACTTTCCCACAGAAAGTATCATTTTTCAGAAGTTCAAACTTTATGAGTATCATTAAGAGCAAAATAGTGCATCAATAATTCTCAAGAAGATTAAAGAACTGAGCCTATTGTCCTCTTATATTTTCACCAAAAAACCAAGCTGCTTTTTTTTTTTCCCTAGAAGAGGCTGAATTTTGCTTCATACTTCCCGTAGTCGAGCCAAACTAGAGAAAACATTTTTTTTTCCTCGACTCCTTTCAGCTCCTTTTTTTTTCTTCTTGTCTAGATTTTTAGGGCCTATTTGCGTGATCCTGTTTGCTGCCGTTTGCATCCTTTGAGGTAACAAATCTGGTGTTACCCAATTCAATTTGTCCATACTTTCATTTATGCATTTGTACATTATATTTTGAAATCATCAATACATGGACTTAGATTCCTTTCGAGGAATCTTTGTCACTTTTGACTTTAGTCTCTTGTGAGAGGCTTCTGTCAGGCTCCTCTCCTAACCTATTCGGACCAATCTCTAATCCCTTTGTTATTGAGGAGTCCTTGGATTTTCTAAGAGACATCCTTCTCATTCATCTTTGTTAAGGCTTTGAGAGGGTTGATCATGTTATTGTTTTGAGGACTCTCCTGGCTTGTTCTCATCCAAGGGTTTTGCAGAAGATTCTTATGAAAGAGCTTCGACATCTGCCTTGAAGAATGCTCTGTTGAAAGGGAATTTTTTTCCTTTATTTGTCTGTTAGGTTTCTCTTCTTGATTTTATCTTCACGTTGCTAAGATTCTGTTGGAGGGAATATTCCTCATTTGTCTCCAAAGAGTCTCAAAGGATTAGCTTCCTTTTTGGCTTTGGCTTCTATAAAAGCTTATGTTGACCCCCTTTTTTCCTCATAGGGACTTTTGCCTCCATCCCAAAAAATGATAACTACATCACCTATCAGGACTCTTAAGGATTTTTATCCTCATTTGTCCTTTTGGGGAACTTGCTAAAAGGTTTTTGAGGATTTTCATCCTTACCTCTCTTTTATTGTGAACATTTCATTTTAATTTGTGCAACTTGAATTGACTCACCCTTCCTCTTTATTATTATTTTTTCTTCAGCATTATGGATTTCACCTTGAAAACAATTGAACAAATTTATCGTAACCAACAAGATGTTCTAGATAAATTTGGCCCAAAAGTTGCCAGACACAAGTCTATTTATGACAGTCTGACTCCGGCACAAAGATCCCCACACATTCCTTTTCATATTGACGACTTGGTCAATAACGAGGTGCGGAAATGCTGTGAGATATATAAGAAGGGACATGACAAGAACTGAGGCTAGTCTCCTATTTCCTTGCTTCGTTCCTTTTCTGAGAGCGAAGTAAATGATTCAGTTCCCGGCTCTAATTTTAATCTCCTTATAAAAAAGATGAAGAACGAGGGTATTGAGTGGGATTCTTCCTTTAACATTCGTGGCATCTCCACGTATCTTCAAGCCATATGGCTTTTCTGGTTGAGAGACGTACTTTCTTCTTTTTTCCGTACCTTAAAGAAAGCGGGCATTCATTCTCCTATTTATGTTTCCTAGTTTCCGTATGCAAGAAACATAAAAGTGTTCAAGGCTTTCCTCAAACGTTGGTCACCGGATACCAACACATTTCATTCAACGTATGGGTAAGTTGGCTTTTCCTTGTGGAATCTTCATCGCATTAGTGGCCTACCCATTATAGGAGGACTCCTATGAAGAGTACACCCTAACAAATGATGTAATCTATTCCAATCAGACTCGTCGTTAATGCCGCGCCTTATTTGATATTTTTGCCAACAAGGAGAAATCCAAGAAGTTAAGTCATTGGTCTTCATGCTTTTTAGAGCCTCACGCGGATTCCTTTCAGCGAAAGCAAGATATTTCTGACGAAATGTATCTTGCTGATTTTCTCGCCAGTCGATTGGTTTTGTGTTTCCTCACTCTTCTAAGGGTTTGTTATTCAGCTTGGCTATATCCGTTCTCACTTGCCTCTATCATTGTTTCAGAGTGGTTGCCTCCTCAACTCCAGGAAAGAAAGTTACTTATGGGCCCTTTCAATATTTCTTTGGATGGGTCTCTCTTTATTTTCCAAAGACTTATTCTCATGGCAATCTTTCAAATGATAAGTCCATTCCATATCTTGGGCTTATAAGCAATCAGACTACTGGTGATTTTCATCTAACTAAATCACCTTATGCACAACAATTTCTTGTTTTCTCGGATAACTATTATCCGAGACCTTTTACTCACGATGATGATCCGAAGGGAAGGATCCAGGATGATCACAAAATTTCTCCTTTCCTACTCAGCTATCTAGTGTGCCTTCGTCATGGGGTCCTGACTTTTAAGGTGGGCTTTTCATTGCTTAGCAAACCTTATGCCTCTAATCGATAGGCCTGCCAATTTGGATTTGGTCAAGTGTGCCCAAAAGATTTAGATGTATTGTGCCGCATACAGTCCAATCTTTCGATATTTTTCTATCATTGGTGCGAAATTTTGCGACGGGATACGAATGTTATTATTGAGCTCCCATCACCTCGACATCTCGCACTTGTAACAGAACCTTATTCTCGTTGGTGGATAGCTTCATCTTTTGCCACTCTCTAGAATTGAAAAGAAAACAACTCAACCAGCCTAAGACCTCAAAGAAGAGAATCAAGAAGGCAGTTGCTCTGATCTTTCTTGATACTCCTCCTTCTCGCCTTGACTAATAGCATCAAGCGCTCCTTTCACAGCATCATAGTGTGCGCCCTTTCCTCTTGCGTTGCTCAACAACATCCACGGCGACATGGAGGTCCTTCACATATTTAGAAATATTCTCGAAATACTTGATTAAGTCACTTTGGAAATAAGATTGCTTAGCCTTGCATGAGGACAACTTGGACTTGAGCTTTTTGAGTATTTCCATTGTACGAGTAATTTCCTCTTCAAGATTAATAACACAATTTGAAAGTTTGGAGACGGAAGAAACCATCTCGCCATAAAAACTGGCACAAATTTAGTCTCTTTCTCCTCATATTGAGCTTCAAGCTCTCCAAAAGAAACATCCGAATCGGAGGTACCTAAGGTATCTGACACCTTGGTCCATAAAGCAGAATATTTGACCAAAGCCTTCACCTTCTCGTAAAGAGGACTAAGATCCACATTAAAACTCTTCAAAACAGAAACAACTCCATTGATTTGAGTAAATAATATTCTCAATACTTATTGTGGATGATTGCAGAGGGATAAGAAGGCCTCTCTGAATGAGGATAGCAGCCTCGTTAGAGGAGAGAGGGGTAGACTGAACAGGGGTTTCTCAAGCCTACTAACCAACCTTTCAAGAAGGCAACTGTTCCATTCTTGATACTCCTCCTTCCTCGCCTCGACTAGATGCTTCAACGTCGAGATGTTCTTCTGGTAAATCCTCGAAGCCTTCTGATATGTCACTTGGTCCTGTCTCTTCGAAAAACTCGTGGCAAGCTACCTCTGCAAGCTTGTTGCCCTTCTCACCCACACAAGTTCAAAGCACTGGTAAATTCTTCACAAATTCATTTACCTTGCAAATACTTGGCCTTATCCTTTTTGACATGACCTTCTTTCTTTAGGAGAAGCTTCTTTCGACGTCTTGATGGATTTTGTTGAATTTGAAGGGTTGGTTGTTAGCCTTGAGAAACCCTTATACAGTCTACCTCTCTCTCCTCTAATGAGGTTGTTGTCCTCATTCAGAGAGGCATTCTTATGTCTCTTCAATCATGCACAATAAGTATTGAGAATATTATTTATTTAAACCAACGGAGTTGTTTGCGTTTTGAAGAGCTTTAATGTGGATCTTAGTCCTCTTCACGAGAAGGTGAAGGCTTTGGTCAAATATTCTGCTTTATGGACCAAGGTGTCAGATACCTTAGGTACCTCCGATTCGGATGTTTCTCTCAGAGAGCTTGAAGCTCGATATGAGGAGAAAAAGACTAAATTTGAAAAGATTGCCAGTTTTTATGGCGAGATGGCTTTTTCCGTCTCCAAACTTTCAAAGTGTGTTACTAGTCTTGAAGTAGGAAAATTACTCGTACAATGGAAATACTCAAAAAGCTTGAGTCCAAATTGTCCTCATGCAAGGCTAAGCAATCTTCTTCCCAAAGTGACTTAATCAAGTATTTCGAGAATATTTCTAAATATGAGAAAGACCTCCATGCCGCCCTGGATGTTGCTGAGCAACACAAAAGGAAAGGGCGCACACTATGATGCTGCGAAAAGAGCGCTTGATGCTGTTAGTCAAGGTGAGGAAGGAGGAGTATCAAGAAAGATCAGAGCAACTGCCTTCTTGATTCTCTTCTTTGAGGTCTTAGGCTGGTTGAGTTGTTTTCTTTTCAATTCTGGAGAGCAGCAAAAGATGAAGCTATCCACGAACAAGAATAAGGTTCTGTTACAAGTGCGATATGTCGAGGTGATGGGAGCTCAATAATAACATTCGTACCCTGTCGCAACATTTTGCACCAATGATAGAAAAATGTCGGAAGATTGGACTGCTTGCGGCAAGATACATCTAAATCTTTTGGGCACGCTTGACCAAATCCAAATTGGCGGGCGTATCGATTGGAGGCATAAGATTTGCTAAGCAATGAAGAGCCCACCTTAAAAGTCAGGACCCCAGGATGAAGGCACACTAGGTAGCTGAGTAGGAAAGGAGAAATTTTGTGATCGTCCTGATCCTTCCCTTCATCATCGTGAGTAAAAGGTTTTGAATAATAGTTATTCGAGAAAACAAAAAATTGTTGTGCATAAGGTGATTTAGTTAGATGAAAATCACCAGTAGTCTGATTGCCTATAAGCCCAAGATATGGAATGGACTTATCATCAGAAGGATTGCCATGAGAATAAGTCTTCGGAAAATAAAAAGAGACCCATCCAAAAAAATATTGAAAGGTCTCATAAATAACTTTCTTTCTTGGAGTAGAAGAGGTAACTACTCTGTTAAAACAATGATAGAGGCAGGTGAGAACGGATATAGCCAAGTTGAATAACAAACCCCTTGCCATTTTGCTTGCCATTACGAAGGTAGAAGAGCGCACTTCATTAGAAGAGTGAGGAAACACAAAACTAGCCAACTGGCGAGAAAACCAGCAAGATACACTTCGTCATAAGTATCTTGCTTTTGCTGAAAGGAATCCGCACGAG
The DNA here is from genome assembly GCA_025413875.1 of Rhododendron molle. NCBI lineage: Eukaryota > Viridiplantae > Streptophyta > Magnoliopsida > Ericales > Ericaceae > Rhododendron > Rhododendron molle. Next base: position 40,237,064 of record CM046389.1, on the reverse strand, counting down.
GCTATACAAAGTAGGAAGACCAATGACTTAATTTCTTGGATTTCTTCTTGTTGGCAAAAATATCAAATAAGGCGCGGCATTAAGAACGAGTCTGATTGGAATAGAGGACATCATTTGTTGGGTTGTACTCTTCATAAAGTCCTCCCATAATGGGTAGGCCAGTAATGCGATGAAGATCCCACAAGGAAAAGCCAACTTCCCCATGTGTTGAATGAAATGTGTTGGTATCCGGCGACCAACGTTTGAGGAAAGCCTTGAATACATTTATGTTTCTTGCATAGGGAGACAGGGAAACATAAACAACAGAATGAATGCCAGCTTTCTTTAAGGTAAGGAAAAAGAAGAAAGCACATCTCTCAACCAGAAAAGCCATATGGGATCTTGAAGATAAGAAGAGATGCCACGAATGTTAAAGGAAGAATCTCAAGCAATACCCTCGTACTTCATCTTCTTTATAAGGAGATTAAAATTAGAGCCGAGAACTGAATCGTTTACTTCGCTCTCAGAAAAGGGACGAAGCAAGAAAATAGGAGACGAGCCTCAGTTCTTGGCATATCTCTTCCTATCTATCTCACAACATTTTCGCACCTCGTTATAGACCAAGTCGTCAATATGAATAGGAATGTGTGGGGATCTTTGTGCTGGAGTCAGACTGTCATAAATAGACTTGTGTCTGGCAACTTTCGGGCCAAATTTATCTAGAACATCTTGCTGGTTATGACGAATGTGTTCAATTGTTTTCGAGGTGAAATCCATAATGCTGAAGAAAAAATAATAATAAATAGAAAGAGGGAGTCAATTCAAGTTGCACAAATTAAAATGGAGATGCTCACAATAAAAGACAAGTAAGGATGAAAATCCTCAAAAGGCTTTCAGCAAATTCCCTAAAAGGACAAATAAGCATAAAAATCCTCAAGAGCCCTGACAGGTGATGCAACTATCATTTTTTTGGATGGAGGCAAAAGTCCCTATGAGGAAACACGTGTCACCACGACTTCAAACTCATAAAAAGAGAAGGTCAACAGAAGCTTTTATAGAAGTCAGAGCCAAAAAGGAAGCTAATCCTTTGGGTGAAGACAGAATCTTAGCAACGCGAAGATAAAGCCAAGAAGAGAAACCTCAAGAGCCAAGAGACAAACAAAGAAAAACAAATCCCTTTCAACAGAGCCTTTTTCAAGACAGATGTTGAATCTCTTTCACAAGAATCTTCTACAAAACCCTCGAAAGAGAACAAACCAAGAGAGTCCTGAAAATCAATAACATGATCAAATCTCTCAAAGGCCTTAACAAATACGAACAAGAAGGGTGTCTGTTAGAAAATCCAAGGACCACTTGACAAAATCCTCAACAACAAAGGGATTAGAGATTAGTCCGAATAGGTTCGGAGATGAGCCTGACAGAAGCCTCTCACGAGAGATAAAGCCAAAGGGACAAATATTCCTCGAAAAGAATCTGAGCCCATGTACTGATGATTTCAAAATATAATGTACAAATGCATAAATGAAAATATGGACAAATTGAAGTGAGTAAACAACAGATTTGTTACCTTAAGGGATGCAAACAGCGGCAAATAGGATCGTGCAAATAGGCCCTGAAAATCGAGACAAGAAGCAAAAAAAAAGGGAGTTGCAAGGAGTCAAGCAAAAAAAAAAAGAAAATGCATTCTCTAGTTTGGCTCGCCTACAAAAAGTATAAAGCAAATTTCAGCCTCTTCTTGAAGGAAAAAAAAAAAGAGCAGCTTGGTTTTTTGGTGAAAATGCTTCTTTTGAAATACCATCTTCTTGAGAATTATTGATGCACTGTTTTGCTTTTAATGATACTCATAAAGTTGGAACTTCTGAAAAAATGATATGTTCTATGGGAAAGTATTGAGCCTATGAAAGAGATGGCTTCTAGTATGATGCTCCATCGTAAGATCTTGCTGCCAACAGTGAAAAGATGTTCAAACAAAAGAGGAGGTTCAGAGTGTGGAATAAAGAAGTGTTTGGTGATGTTAATCTAGCACTACACTAAACTGAAGATGAGCTTCATCAATTCGAGCTTGTAGCCGAAGAGAGACAACTAAATAAAGAGGAAATTGCTTCGAGATGTAAAACCAAAACAGAATTCTGGAGACTTACTAACTTGACTGAGTCTTCTAGGATTAACTGGCTAAAATTGGGGGACAAAAATACAAGATTTTTTTCAGGTGATGGCCAATAGTAGGTTTAGGAGAAATATGGTGGGTTCAATCAAGGCTAATGCAAAAGAGCTAGAAGACCCTAAGGAGATTAAAGAAGCAGCTGTTGAACACTTCAGCATCAACTTCAAAGAGGAAAGAAGGTTCAGACCTGTGTTGGGGGGTGTCTTTAACAGAAAGCTAAATCCACTGATTTCTACCCAATTAGAAAATCAGTTTGAAGAAGGGTAGATATTAGCAGCTCTGAAGGAATGCAGTAACCTAAAAGCGCCAGGACCTGATGGTTTCAACTTCTCTTTTGTAAAGAAAGGCTGGGATTTCATGAAGTTTCTGATCCGCCAATTCTTCTCTGAATTTCATGCCAATGGAAAGCTTACAAAAGGTATCAATTCCACTTTTGTCGCTCTGATCCCTAAGGTTGATTGCCCCACTGCTTTTAAAGAGTTTAGGCCTATTAGTATGGTGGGTTGAGTGTATAAGATTCTTTCAAAAGTCTTGGCAAATAGGCTAAAAATGCACCTTCCTACTATGATTGGTGAGTCTCAAGCTGCTTTCTGTGGGGGGAAAATAGATTCTGGATGGAGTATTTATAGCTAATGAGGTGATTCACAGTTGGAAAAACAATTGTCATGGGGGCCTTATTCTCAAAATTGATATTGAAAGAGCGTACGATTGTGTTAATTGGGGCTTCCTATTGGATTTGCTTGTGAAAATGGGTTTTGGGAGAAACTGGTGTGCCTATATTAAAGAATGTTGTTCCACTGTTGAACTGTCCATTCTTATTAATGGTTCTGCTACTAAGGAATTTCATACTCATAAAGGGCTTAGACAAGGGGATCCGTTATCCCCTTTTCTTTTCAATATTGTAGTGGAAGCCTTGAATATTTTGTTGGAAATAGCTTGTTGGAAATAGCTAGAGCACTAAATGTAATCAAAGGAACTCAGATTGGCACCAATGGTGTTGTTTTATCTCATCTCCAATTTGCGGATGATACGATCCTTTTTTGCAACAATGACAAAGAGGAGATGGCTAACATAAAAAGGATTCTGAGATGCTTCCAACTAATGTTAGGGCTGAAAATTAATTTCTCCAAAAGCTCTTTGTGTGGAGTAAATGTTAGTCAACAGGATGTGTTAGCTTTTGCTCAGGTGATGGGTTGCAAGGTGGAATCCCTACCAATCAAATATCTAGGATTGCCATTGGGTGATAACCCCAAAAGAATTAAAACTTGGGAGCCAGTCTTAGGACAAAATGGGTAACAAACTGAGTGTGTGGAGAAGGAGTTTCAATTCTTTGAGAGGCAGACTTACTCTTTTAAACTCTAATCTTGGTAACCTACCTATTTACTATGTCTTTATTTATAATGCCAGTGGTTGTAGCTCAGGCAAGAGAAAATTCCAAAGGCAATTCTTCTGGGGTGACTCTGTGGATAAGAAGAAAATGCACTTGGTCAAATGGGATGTGATTTCAAAGAAGAAAGAGAATGGTGGGCTAGGGGTGAAGAATCTGAGGCTGCACGACTTATCACTTATTGCTAAGTGGTGGTGGAGGTTTAGTAAAGAGAGAGACTCTCTGTGGGTGAAGGTCATCAGAGGTAAGTATAACCTTGATCAGGGTTGTTGGTTTCCTCATCTCCCAATTTCTGGTCAGGTCAGTAACATATGGAAAGGCATTTGTTCTTATAACGAATACCTCTTCGTGTCTAAGTGCTTTAATCCAAGAGGGATTTAGGGTGAAGATTGGTTCTGGGCAGGAGACTTTGTTTTGGGATCATGTTTGGTTTGGGGACAGGGCAATAAAGGAAATGTACCCCAAACTCTACTTAATATCTTCTCAAAACAAAGAAGCGGCCAGTGCTTTGAAGGAAGGTTTAGGAGAAGGCGGATGGAATTTTCAGTTCAGGACAAGATTGCACGACTGGGAAAACCAACTTTCGGAGTAGTTAAAACAAAGATTGCAGAGTATGGTGTTGGACCCAACCAAACAAGATTCCATGCAGTGGAAATGGTCAGCAGACAGATGTTTCTCGGTGAAATCCTTGTATGGGCAGTGGGAGCAGCAGTTTCAGTCAAGGGATGAGGTTCTGGCTTCAATATGGAGGAACCAAAGCCCACCAAAGGTGGAAATTTTCTCATGGATGGCTCTACAAGGTAGGGTTGCTACTCGATCAGTTCTTGCTAGTAGAAATTTGATTCAAGAGGAGCAATTAGCTCTCTGCCCCTTTTGCAAACTCCTGAGCATTTATTTTTACACTGCCAATTATCTTGGAATACTTGGTCCCTGTTAATGGAGTGGTGGCAGATCTTCTGGGTGTGTCCATCTTCTTTGGCAAACTTAGCAAGTTGGTGGTTTGGAAACAGGATTCGAAATTTGGAAAGGCACATTTGGGAGGCAACTTTCTAAACAGGATTCGAAATTTGGAAAGGCACATTTGGGAGGCAACTTTCTTTGCCACTCGTTGGTCATTGTGGTTTGCGAGGAACGATGTTATTTTCAACAACACGACAAGGACAGTTGGTTAGGTGGGGGATCTGATCAAGACTAGGGTGCTATGTGGATGAAAGCTAAGTTCGATATAAAGGTATATTCTTTGGAGGATTTTAAAAGCATTTTACATGGAATTCATAAGCTGAAACTGTAGGTTGATGTTGAGGTGTTGTAGCGTCCAACTTTCGGTTGAATGCTTGTACTTTTTTTTCTTCTTTCTGTTGGTGAGCCTTTTTATGCTCATCGGCATGCCCCATTCTTGATCTACCCCTTTCGAGTTTTATAAAATGTTTCGATTTGCCAAGAATAAATAAATAAATAAAGGAGGTTGAGTTCTAGGGACCCACTTTAGCTTACAAAAAAGGGGTTTGTGTTTGTTTTTTTTAAGCCAGAGAAGGAAAAGTATGAGACTGTTTTTATTAATGAAGCAGCTTTCTCCTCGTCAAAAAAAAAGGGGGACGTACATAGTCACAAAGTCAGAAAAGGACTTACTGAAAAAACAAAAATGCAGCAAATAAAAGGAGTTACTGGAGAAAAAAGATTGAAATAAAGTGGCAAGGAAAAAACTTACCCGAAGAAGAAACAACAATCTGTTGGAAAGGAAAAATCAAAAGAAAAAAAGTATCAGCAAAGAAGAAAGTGCTGTGAAAAGAAAAGTAAAAGAAACCAAGGTGAGGAAAGAAGAAAATTCCCTACCACAAGAAGAAACCTGCAGCTGTGCAGAACCTTGCAGAAGGAGCAGCTATATATATATATATATGCAAAAGAGGGGTCGTTGTCAAAGACTCCTATGAAGAGTAAACTGTGTATTCCTGATAGAAATAGGATACTTCGGTACACAGTCTTGACTTCTAAAAGGGTTTGGACTCTTAAAGAAGCATTAATAATGGAGTCCTTTCCAAACTCTTTTTGCCAAAAGACCACTATAAGGGGAAAAGGTTGCAGCTTCGAGATATTTCGGATTTGGGAGAAAGAAGTCCTAGCAGTAGTCAGCTAGTCCCAGACAAAAGAATCCAAAAGAGACAAGTCTCTTATAAGCTAAGCATCAAAGAGTCCACAAGAGGAAAAAGACTGTACATGCTCAATAGAGGACTAGTCACATGGCATAAATTCCCATGCCTCTGTACCCCACATCCAATGAGGGCCTGGAGATAAAAATAGCCCATGGAAACCATCTATAACACACACAAAAAGTTGGCCCATGGCAGCCATAAAAAGGCAGGTCACGCGAACCAAAAAAATGGGGCTGGTCTACAACAACAATGAAGAGACTATAAAAAATAAAAATAAAAAGAGCCCATAACTGCCCAGATTGCTCATATAAAAGGAAGCCTTGCAAGAATGTCCATAAAGAAATAGCCCATTTTAAAGAAAAAGGGGTCTGCTATCAAAAGCCAAAAATCAAAGGGTATACGCTTCACCAACAAAAAGGAATCGCACGTCTAGCAAAAGAAATGGCCAGTGGTCCATCATAAGACCACCAAAAACTCATAAAGAAAAGAGTCCAAACAAACAAGGACTCATAAAAAGCAAAGACATGACGATTATCTCACCAGAAGAAGTGCCAAGAGATCGTGACTCGCGCAATCAAAATTGGCTTGCATGACTCGCGAGGGGGTATTTGGTGGCACATAAATCCAAGAGATCGTGACTCGCGCAATCAAAATTGGCTTGCATGACTCGCGAGGGGGTATTTGGTGGCACATAAATTTCAACCGAAGATTGAAGCACATCATCAATGTTACATATGTTGGGCCTGCGAACTAAATGGTTGACCAACAAGCCACCGAATCAACGAATTTTTGTTGAGCCCACAAAATATTAAACATGTTGGGTTTGCGGGGCATATCTAACAAATTGGTCGAACCGGCCCATATTTACAAGCCTACGAACCAAATATGGGTTTCACGTAGTCTCAAATCAGATGATACGGAGACCCCAAGAAATACTTTTGTGGAGGCAGAAGAATATTCCAAGGTGTATGCCATCTAATGCAACCAAACATTCAAAAATTGAAGAAGCTAAGAAGATATGATGAGATATCATCCTATCCTGGCAACAACTATTCAAAATTCAAAATAGGAGTATTGGCCAAATAGAGAGCCCTCTATAAATAAGACGTTCATCGTCAAAGGGACTAGAACCTTCAACTTTGATCTCTTCACCACAATACATTTATTCTCCCCTGAACGCAAAAGCTATACAAGAATCATTTCTCCCCTCAATGTAGAAAATATACCGAGAGAGAAAAGATACACTACTTCTGCAATCTTCAGCAAGCTTCAAAGACCAGTAAGAGTAAGCATACCAAGTGATAGGCAAAGCGTTCCAATCCCTGTAAATGTATCCTATTTAAATATTGCCTATTTTGATGTAAACAAGGGTTTTAAACCCCAATCATCAATAAAATTAAATTATTCTTGTCTTTCCTTGTTCTTTATTCTTCACTAATCGGAGGTTTTACTTTCATAGTATGTAATTAATGATTTGAAATCCAAATCAAAAATAGGAGCCTACATATAAACAATCAACACTGTTCACTTGAACAGTGGTATTTGAGATCTAGATTTCGAAGTGTGGACTAAAATCTATGATTCAAAATTTACGTCTACAGGGACAAACATAGATACTGTAGTTATGTTAGTGCTTACCTCGATAGAACGGCATTCTTTTCAAATGACTCGTAAGGGGAATCCTGAACAAAATGGTGTTCCGATGGAGTGATCATTTCATGGGATCAATGGTAATGCATATGGCTCATATGTCCGTGGAGACTGCATGACACAAAACCTACAAAGGTAAAAAAAGAAAGCACAAGAAAATCACTTATGTCTGATATTCAGCGTAAGAGATGCAGTTACATTTCTTCTTGCCTGCTTTTTGTGACAGACCAAGAGATGTATTTTTGGTGTAGAAAAAGTCATCCAAATCACTACTCTTTAATTCCATCACCAAAAAATTAAAAGCACGTAGACTCAAAAAAATATTCTAAATTGTACCTTTGGCTGGAATTTCGTCCCCAAAGAACCACATTCAGGACAAAGCTGGATTTGAACGAGAGGTTGGTGTGTGATAATTGGTAATAGAACAACCCATTGCATGGTCCAATTCTCTTAATGAAGTATCTTGTTATTATCTGTCCATGATGCGTATCCTTCCAAAAGTTTTGCTCCTTGGAATTTCATCCAACTATTTGGCATTGCTCCTTTTAAAATCTCAAAAGAAACTCCATTAGGTTTACAGCCCTCCATTGCCATCTCCTTCAATAACATGATACACATTAAAAGAAACTCAGTTACATTTCTTCTTGTCTGCTTTTTGTGGCAGGCCAAGATATGTATTTTTGGTGTAGGAAAAGTCATCCAAATCACCGTGCTTTAATTCCATCACCAAAATTTATTATTTTTATTTTTATCTGCATCACCAAAAAATTAAAAGTACATAGACTCAAAAAAATATTCTAAATTGTACCTTTGGCTGGAAATTCGTCCCCAAAGAACCACGTTCAGGACAAAGCTGGATTTGAAGGAGAGGCTGGTGTGTGATAGTCGGTAATAGAACTGTAACGACCCGCTCCATCTTTGTACAATATTGTCCGCTTTGGACGCCCAAAGCCCATAGACTTCCCAGTAGGTCACCCATCCTTGGATTGCTCCCAAGATGAGCACGCTTAACTGTGAAGTTCCTATGCGCTTTGGTCCACCCTCACGGCTTTAAAAGGCCTTGTACAAGTAGGCGGGATCTTTTCTTATAAACTATAACTTACCCCCTCCCGTCCAGACGGAGCCTGCCATCCTGCAGTACCCCCGGCCATCGGAAAGCGGGGTGTTACAAGAACAACCCATTGCATGGTCCAATTCTCTTAATGAAGTATCTTGTAATTATCTGTCCATGATGTGTACCCTTTCAAAAGTTTTGCTCCTTGGAATTTCATTCATCCAACTATTTGACATTGCTCCGTTTAAAATCTCAAAAGAAACTCCATTAGGTTTACGGCCCTCCATTGCCATCTCCTTCAATAACATGATAATGTCCCGAAACTTGACTGTATGGAACATTGCCTCCATTATTGTATTGTAAATGGCAATATTTGGAGTAATCCCATTCCCAGTCATTTGCTCCCACAGCTTGCGGGCTACTGTTATATTTCCTTCCTTACACAACCCGTAAATCAAGGACCCAAAAGTAACAGCATCTTGCTTCAATCCTTGTATGTACATATCTCTCAACAACTGACTCAACAGCTGGTCATTGCCTTCTCTTATGGAAGCACGAATAAGAATATTGTAAGTAATCAAATCAGGTAATAATCTCGTGCTTTTCAAGCATTTGAAAACCCGGTGTGCCATTCCGAGTAACCGATTCTTGCAAAGGATTCTCATTAGTGTATTGAAATTTACTATAGTGGGAAAAGGACCATTCAACATCATAGCTTCCAATAGCTTTAAGCACTCCGGAATCTTCCCAACAGTGTCAAAATACTGAATCAAACAGGTTGAAATAACTGCATTAACGTTAACACCTTCATACTCCATTCGAGCTAAGATCTTTTGTACGATTGGAGAATTTCCTTGGTGGTAGGCTGCAGACAAAACTGTATTGAACGAAACTAGGTCAGGTCCATTCCTATCCCACTCTAAACAGTCAAAGAGCTCCAAGGCTGCTTCAATGATTTCCTTGCAAAGGCCTTTCAGAATGGTGTTATATGTTACATTATTTGGTTTGAACCCAGTCTCAATCATGTTCATCATTAAAGATAAAGAATCGCTTGATTTATTCTCATGGCATATGATGTTGAAGCAGATATTGTACATTACTGTATCCATAGTACATCCCTTTGAAATAATGTCAAGCAATAACTTCGTGGACATTCCTATTTTATCCGCTCTTAACAGACTAAAGCAGAATGATTGAATGGATCGGGATATAGTCCCTTTTGGTCAATAAACGAAACGAGTTCATAAATTTCAGCAACCCTACTTTGGTGACTACGTTCACGAAGAACTGTGTTGTATGTGATTAAATCCGGATCACATCCTTCCTTCTCCATCTTATCTAAAAGGCTTAACCCCTCTTGAATCCTCCCATCATCACAAAGAAACTTAATTGCTGCAGTGTATGTTCTGACATTAGGCTTATAGATGACAGTTTGCATTTCACTTAAACAACGAAAAGCCTCTTTCCAAAGCCTCTCTACTGAATCCGTAAACCAAAGCCGTATATGAGCACACATTATGTCCACATCCTTTTTTCTTGCATGAATAAAACAATGCCAAGGCAGTATAGCTTTGACTAGACTTACAAAGGGCCCAATATCGGATTATAACTATGTGCACCTCAAAAATAGCCCCTTTCAAGAGCAACGGAGAACACATAATAAGCCTCATGCATAATCCCAGCTTTGCTAAGAGAAACAATCAACAAATTAAAGGTGGGTTCAGAAGGAAAATAATTAAATTTGAACATGGACTTGAATACACTAAGTGCATCTGCTAAGTACCTAGATTCCAATGTCTTCTTCAACAACTTCAAGAACATCGTAAATGAAGGAACAAATCCCCTGGCACACATTTCCTGTGCAATAACAAACGTGCCTCTAGTTTTTCCCGTGCGAAATCATCCCATTCAAAAGGGTATTGAAAGTCGATGCATTCAGGCACGGCCCAAACCTTTTCATCCCAACATAAACCTCAACCAACTCTTCCAACATCACATATTCTGATTTCAAATTACAATGAATCAACGCATTATAATTGTAGACGGTGTGTTTCCCGGGCACATTTCTCATGAAATTCAAAGTCTCTAGGGCTTTCCTACCGGAGGTAGCATACCCCTGCATTGTATGCCGTAATTCGGCATAATAAGACTCAAAGCTAGCATCTTGTTGGGAAAAATCCAAGGTTTGAACGGCACACAAGGAATAAATATTCACAAAGTAATACGAAAAAACACAAACCCTTTTGCATATTCCATGTGAAGGCTTTGTTAAAGCATATATGCAGGATTTCATTGGCAGGGAAATAAATACCTGAGAATCGACCCGAAATCAACATACATATCTACTGACTGATTGCACGCTGTAATCAAGGCATAACCCACCATTGGGTTGTTATAAACTTTGCTGGGAACTTCTTGGGTTTCTCATCTTCTCCTTTCCATATTTCACCTCTCTGTCTAGAAATATCTATGTCCAGATTTCTTAGGAAAGAACATAAGAATTTTAAGTACAGTTAATAATAAACTTTTCCATCCATTTTCCTCTCATTTTTCTTCTCTTCTATTTTCTTTTATTTTCCATTCCTTTCCAAATAAACTTTTCCTCCCATTTTTTTACTCTTTTATTTTCCTTTCCTCCATGGGTTCCAAACAGAGCCTGAGATTAGATTTATGGGTTTTCTAAATTGGTTTGATTTTGAAGTCGTATCCCGCCACTCAGGAACTTGGAGAAGAAAAACCCTACAAAATGGCAAGAAAGAAGAGAGTCTGAAGGGGTCAGTTGAAAGAGAATTGGGTAAATTTCACGGATATCCCCTGAGGTTTCTTAAGAATTCCTATAAAATCTCTGGGGTCTTGAAAATTATTTTTCTTCCCCAGAGTTCTATAATCATCTTACAACTTTTCCAATTATTAGTAGACCATTAACAAACAACTTTTGTTGATGTCGTCCGACAATTTTTTTTGAATGACAGTTCTAAACTTCTCCGTATTTCTCCCTCACTTTCATCTGATTTCTCATTCTAAACTTTCGTTTTAGACAAAACTAGAACTTGAACCCTCATCTACAACAAAGAAAGCGACGAAACAAAAATCTAAAGGAACATCCACGAATAAAAAGAGCAACAACATATTCATTACACACGCCCTTTATATTGGTGACAACAATTTCATGATGCATTTATATAATGCTACGACAATGTATCTTTATGCACTATAATACACCGGTCACACTAATTTATTTCATTTCTCTCTGTCTATTTGTTTCAAAATATTATTAAGAAAAAGAGCAATCCTATTTGTTCTCTCGCCTCCCTCCTTTTGGTTTCTATCATTGACACCACTATACACAGTTTCTCTCGTCTTCATATATGACAAAGAGAGATTAGATTAAATAGCAATTAAATTAAGTGATAGGTACAACATTATTGTTTGGATCAAGATCAATAACAATTATCATTGTCATCATTGAGAAGGGCACAAATCTGGTCCTGAACATCTGATGACAGCGCGGCAGGGGGGCTGGGTGAATATTCTAAAATGGGTGCAAAAGGCACGATATTTTTCTCAAATTCATCATCATCTTTAGTGGTCTCTTAATTGATCGGTCCCAAAAATAGGTAGAATGAAAGAAATAATGGAAGGAGGAGCAAATGACAAAGGATCGTGCATACAAGAGACAAGACCGAAAAGTAATACTATTGTCAAAAGTTGAAGATATATTAGGGAATGTGCATAAATCAAAGAGCTATTATAAGATAATAATGACACATTTATGCCATCTCTAATAAATGAAGTTAAGGTGAAGCTAAGGTAAGATTTATATCAGTTAACAATTTTTTGTGTTTCGTTTGGCTCCAACAGTGAGGTTAAGGTCAAAGAAAAATTGTGTTACAACTAGGTCAGAACTTAACTATGATGGTACTGTAAGAGAGAGAGAGAGAGAGAGAGAGAGAGAGAGAGAGAGATTGTTGTAGGAGTGGCATATTTGGGCGTGAGAGGAGGGAGAGAGATAAAGTGGGAAGAAAGAGAAAAATGCATGACCCCATCCGATGTACTTTTTATGTGCATATGTGTACTGTTACATGCTTTCTATATTATTTAACTACACTATTAGGAGGAAAGCTCTTCTATTAAGTTAACTTGTACTATATTTTATCATATAACATGAACAAATGGGACCCATTTTTTTTTACACTTTTGTGTCATATAACACCACATTTTTAACTACACTATTGGAGGTGGTAGTTAATCCCAAGAAAAACGAAATATCCACTGGCAATTGTGGAATACAAGTAATGCCGCACACTCCAGGAACTTTAATCACTACAAAATTTGTGGTCCCACCATATTCTATAGGAACCCCACAAGCTTTTGGAGTACCTAAGGCTTTTGAGGCGGCAAGTGACCATGCCCAAGAATCACTCACACATTTTTCACCCAAGGAAGACAGGGTACAAAATTACGACATTACAAAAATGCTGGACCGCAATAAAGGTTTTGAGAAAGTTTGGGTGCAGCTGCACAATACGGTTTTGTAATGAAAGGGTTATGAAGCTGAGTGGATGAGCTGACGAGAAAACAAAGTGAGAGAAGAGAGCAAACTGTGCTCTCAATGGCAACGGGTCTTTTCTTTCCCTCTCATTCTCTATCTACTTCTTCCCATCTCTCTCTCCTCCCAAACCCTTCCCACTTCAGGTACACCAACTCCCCCCCCTCCCCCTTTATTTCTCTCCATAGATATATTTGTGTGTGTATATACTATATATACATACACAGTTTTCATATATATAAATATATATTACTCCAGTATATTGGAATTTTCATATATGGGCCAGGGCGGCTCAAAAGAGGAGTTCAAGTACAATATAGTTTTCTTTAATATTGTCTGCATTAGATTATTGGTATGAAGCAAAATAAATGAAAATTCAATAGGAAGTAAATAACATAGGTCAATTAAACAAAATAAACCAAGGTCAGTAGATTTTTCAACTAAACTAGATGTCTTTTCTTTATATGGGGTTTTGCATAGAATTTTTTTTTTGAACGTTTTGTCGACTGCTGAACTAAAATCCAGTCGCCGCCCCAGTCGCCCCTGTATATGGGTATGTCGTATTGTTTATCATTTTGGTCTTTTAGTGATTTTCTGGTATTGGGATTTCAGGAACAGGACTAGGGCTGATTTGGGTCCGAAGAAATTTAGAGTAGTTGAGAAAGCGGTAGTATGTTCATGCGATCCTTCAAGTCCAAACCCCACCTTGCAAAATGGGATTTTCTTAAGAAGGGAATTAATGCTTTCTGGGTTTTCTTCTTCACTTGCTTTGGTCTTTCTGCCTTCAGGTAAACCGAAATCCACGTTCATTTTTCCTGTGTAAGGTTTGGTTGTTAGAAGTAATTCAATTTGTATTTTTGGCAGTATGTTTTGTCATTTGCTCTTTTTTCTCTTTTCTTTAAATCTTGCCATTAGTACGGTCATCTCGTTAAACTGGTGATATTTCTATCCATAGATTCCTATTTTGATTGCTAGATTTTCTTGCCCGACTGAAAGATATGTTGGTGGTTGATGAAACTCATTTTTCCCACTGTAGTTGTTTATTTTCAGAATGGTACTCGCGTTTTTTTAATATGGAGCACCCAAACTTTAAGCCCCTCCACGAGCTAAGACAGGCCCTGACTTCCTCAATAATCAGAGCACCCAAACTTGAAGCAGGGACCCCCGCCCCTGAAAAAGTCTCTTATTTCTCTTTCCATATCCAGTAAATAGAGGCAGCCAAAGAAAGCTTGTAAACTCTGCTAAAGCACGAATCCTGAGATCTGTGATCGACAACCGAACTCATCTCATCAGCCAAACTAGCACTCAAACGATCAATATTGTTCTTTTGCAGAAGCATGTTCCAAACTGTACTCGAGTATCCATATGCAAAAAATAAATGGTCATGAGATTCATTTTCAACTAGGCAGAACAAACAATTTTGATCACCAACCAAACCCCAACTATAAAGCCTATCCTTAGTGGAAAGTCTTTTCAAAAATACCAGCCACTCAATGAAGGCCCAACGTGGATCATGGTGAGTAAACCAGACAAAAGTAGCCCATGGAACTAAAGGAAAAGCTTGTCTCAATTCCTGCCACGCTGAGTTAGCTGAATAAGTCTCAGAGGAACAAAGAGTCCAACGTACAGTATCAGTCCCAGAGGAACAAAGACTCCAATGTACAGTATCAGGCGCAGAGACATTAGGGAGGAGAGAAGGATCAGTACTCCTCACAATTTCTCTAGTAATAGCACTCCTAGGGTGAGGCCATCTCCATGGCCCATTATGGATGATGGAAGAAACTTTAGTGGATAGAGGTCTACCGACATAGAAATCCCCAGAATTACCAAACCAGTTGTAGAGAAGACCGAAATTATGCTAGTTATCAACCCAAAGATATGTAGAAGTACCATCCCCGATAAATATTTGATCCAAAGTTGAGTAACATCTCTAAGCTTTAGGAGCTTCCTTATAGTCCAAGAAGCCTCCTGAGGTATCTTAGCCTGCCTTACACTTTGCCTTTTTAAAATAAAAAAATGTGAACCCATTTAATCCATAGCGTGTCTGCTTTCATACAAATTGCCCACAGGTGACGAATCATCAATGCTATATTCCAAATCTTCATCCGAAGGCCTATACCTCCCTCTTCTCTTGGAGCACACAAAACAAGTCATGCCACTTTAGTCCCTGAATGTTTTAAGTCAGAACCAGTCCATAGAAAACCCCATAAAAGTTGCTCGATGTCATTTAGAACTTGTTGAGGCAGAATGAAGATAGAAGACCTGTAAATTTGGATACTAAAAGCTAAAAAGGACGGACTTTTTGATTTGGAGCCTGCCACCATAGGAAAGGGTTTTGTTTGACCAGGACTGGATCTTAATCAAAGTCTTTTCCTTCAACTGAGCACAGTCATTAGCTTTAAGATGAGTTGAAATCAAGGGAACTCCTAACCTCAAAAGGTGAACCCAACCGCCCCAAATAGTATCCCAGAATTTTATCCTGAATAGCCTTCGTATCAGTAAGCCTCACCCCAGAAGCATCAGTCAAACTCAGAATTTTGTTCCATTGACAATGTGTTTTCATCTTCAAATGGAAGAATCTGGTGTTTTGATCCGAAAGCTAACCACTGAATTCTAGACTATTAGTTGAATAATAGTTGCACGATAAAGTTCCAGTTTTATCAGAAGAACTAGAGACGGTTTGGGGCAATGTTGTCTTTGTAGTACTAGTTTCTCTTATGATTGGCACAAGAGTTATAAACATTTGGTGGGGATGCTTATGGTGTTTGCTTACTTTTTCCTTTTTTTCTCTTGGACTTTTATGATATTTGTTGACATCAATATGCTGTTCTTAGGATTTAATGAGCTTGCATTTATTTTTTTTCTTTGAAGAATATAGGATGTGTTGACGTCAATTTGTTTTTTTAAAACAAAGAATCTCTTGACCTGTGTTTTGCCAGTTTCCTCACCAACATTGCATACCTACTACTGCAGGGTTCAGTGCCACAGAAGAAGTGAAAATGGCTTCTATGGTCGATGATACAAATGCTTATTCTTACCTCTACCCTGTACAATCACCATCTAAAAAGATTGTCTTCAAATGGTAGGCTATTTATGCATCAAATAATCAATGTATTGTAATCTTAATGGCTCAATGTCATTGAGGTTGATTCGTTGAAATGCAAATTTTAGGTTAATTGATGGTTCAGATGTAACAGGGAAAGTTGAAATTCCTCCACAAGTTTGCCTTCACAAGATGTAGGCGCTAATTCCACAAACATGTAAATTCACCTTGTTGAAAATGTGACGTATGGGGCTAATCACCAATGGTCAAAGTTCATAATGCTAAAGAAGGAGCTCTTGAGTCGGACACGTTTTGGTCACACTCCAGCGCGCATCAGACATGTGCGGGACACGTTTGGGGCGTATTGTAATTTTTAAAACTTGAAACAGGGTAAAGATGTAACATATGAAATGTAAAAAATTGAATAACTTAAGGATGAAACTACACACTGAGAAAACCCAAGGAGACAGACTAACAGATTGCAACTTAAAAAATTAATCTATTTCTATGTGTATCTCTATTACCTTGGATCCATATCTATGTGTTCTCTCTCTCTCTCTCTTCTTCCTCTTTCCCTTCTTCCAAACCTGTTATTCTCAATTTTTTCGTTGGTTGTTTTTACCTTCAATTTGCAAATAAAAGAAAAAATCTTATATAGCATATGAATTTGATGTGTGTATTAATGTATCCCCCAACGTGTCCATGCCCTAGTTTTTGCAAAAATCACGTGTCTGGTGTCTGCATCCGCGCTTCTTAGATGACGAGCATACCAGTAAAAAAATCCATGGATATTAAACCTTGGGAAAAATTCAAAAAAACTCCCAACCTTTAGGCCCAAGTTCAATGACTCCCAACCTTTTAAAAACTTCAATTTTACTCCCAACGTTATCTTCCGTTAATCAAAATGAGTCCTTCCGTCAGAATGACTAACGGATTCTGTTAAAGGCTCCGTTAAATATCGTCTCAATCCAATTTTGATGATCCGAGCCGCTCAATGTGTTCAAAACGTGATTTTAAGGATACCCGCGAAAAATCAACAAAAAAAATGACCGGGAAGGGCTTCATCTGAACAGTTTTTTATTGAACTATATCAATAAAAAACTGCTTAGATGAAGCCCTTCTCGGTCATTTTTTTTGTTGATTTTTCGCGGGTATCCTTAAAATCACGCTTTGAACACATTGAGCTGCTCGAATCATCAAAATTTGATTGGGGGAGGTGCGGATTGATCCCGATTTTGTTCAAGTCCGGACGTCCGGATTTTGCTTCGATGCACCTCTCCTTTTCCGATCAAATTTTGATGATCAAGCCGCTTAATGTATTCAAAACATGATTTTAAGGGTACTTGCGAAAAATCAAAAAAATGACCGGGAAGGGCTTCATCTAAATAGTTTTTTATTGAACTATTCAATAAAAAACTATTCAGATGAAGCCCTTCCCGGTCATTTTTTTTGTTGATTTTTCTTAGGTATTCTTAAAATCACGTTTTGAACACATTGAGCGGCTCGGATCATCAAAATTTTATTGAGACGATATTTAACGGAGGCTTTAACAGAATCCGTTAGTCATTCTGACGGAAGGACTCATTTTGATTAACGGAAAATAACGTTGGGAGTAAAATTGAAGTTTTTAAAAGGTTGGGAGTCTAATTGAACTTGGACCTAAAGGTTGGGAGTTTTTTTGAATTTTTCCCTTAAACCTTTGGGAGGAGATGGCAGTGCTGTCACTTTGTACATATATAGCTTTTCCATGAAGTTAATTCTCTCACAAATGGAGATCTTCGCAAAAATGGAATTAGTAGAACTCCTCGGTTGGCATCTTTCTCTATTTTTGTTCTACATATTCTCGGGTTTTAGTGTGAATTATTTTGATACTACATTACGATTTCTTTGTAATATGAGGTGTGATTGGATATACCTATATGGTGATATTGAAAAGTTCACTGAAGGTCTCTATTGCCGAACCTGAACTTTAGTATTGGCTGAACATTTTACAAAAGTAGTCCACCATCTGAATGAAGCTTGTAATATTGTTCATTGGTGTTCTGTTTAAGAAGACACCCAAACAGACCTTATTCTTTTTATCCACCCCATGTAAAATAAAGTGAATTCACTTATTGGTAATCATTCATTCTTAAGTTGTGGAAATTTGACTAATTTCATCTAATTCAAGGGTGGAATCAAGAAAGCCAGAGCGATATTCATCGGCCGCACCACTATCTCGTAAGTCAGTAACAAGAGCCATGCTTTACTACTTTTTAATTGATGTATTCATCTTAATTATGTTTTGGCCAAGAAATATGGAACTAACAGAAGCACCATCAAGAATTTGTTTGTACACCAGTTGTTATGATGTCCACATCTTTATGAGCTTGTTACAGAAGACTTACTAGAAATTGCTTCCAATGTGTAACAGCTGATGCACGTCTACGCATCGTATCCGAGCGTGTGGATATTATTGATAATCTCATCATTTCGGTTACGGTAACTCCAATGTCACAATACACGTACTAGGTGTGGTACTTATGTGTGTTTTTGTCGTCTTTTTTGTTTGTTTGTTGAGATTTGTTGATTTCCAACCCTTGGTTCAGATAGGTCCCCCAAATGCAGAGTTTTTGAAATTGAAGGACAAGAGCACATGGAGTGCAAAAGATGTTGCTGATTCTGTTTTAGCCGACAAGTCAGCTTTGGTACTTTGTTCACCCTGTCTCTTCACAGTTAACACTGATTCCATTTTACTTTGACCGGGATAGGGTAAGTTTGAGTCTTTGTGCCAGTCATCAACATTTAGGACAATTCTTCAAGACATACGGTGATTTTGAGCCTACAAAGCACAAAAAATGGAGGCGGATACAAACACGGGACATGGAAGTTGTTCAAAAGTGGGAACATGAACACGGTTTTCTTGTATATATTTTGTTATGATGCCATTCAAAAAATATAAAATTTGTTATTATTCATCTGAACATAGAGTCTTAGCATCAAAAAGAAGATTGAATATTCGATTCAGAAACTATCAAAACAAGTGTTACAAAATGCAATTTTTACCTTTCAATTATTCAGACATCATTTAACAAGGGTTAGACTTGTATTTTTTTTATTTGCAATTGTTTCCTTTTACATTTTAGTATTATTGTTTAACGCGTGAGATAAGGATTTAGAATTATAAATGGACTTCTATCGTGTCCCAACCCAAGCTTTCTTAAGACACATGTGTCTCCGAGTTTGTACATAGTGTGTCCCCTGCTTAAAAAGCAATTTTTTTACTTGACACGCCAGATGACATGTCCTATGTGTGTCTTGGTGTGATGTGTGTCCCCGACATGTCAGGCACGTTGACAACAACCAATTGGTGTGCCAGTGCTTCTTGGTTTTGAGTTGTTTCGCTCCCTATGTTATATTTATGACTGATATTGCAACTTATGCTTTGATGTTTTGGCCAGCGTATCACCTCAAGTCAACGGATGGCTGCAAGTTCAGTTCTTGATGCACATTCTTCTGATGTGAGTTCTCAGAGCTTTGCTTTACTTTTTGGTACTCGAAACAAATAAAATTTATTTTGAAATAGTTTTCAGTAATTTTGTTTCCGTTATTTGACTGAAGTTTTGTATAAGCATATGTAGACCTTACTGTGTCTTCCTCAGGTTGATGGGGAGCTGTATTGGTGTTATGAATACCTCATTCGCAAATCACCAACCAAAACTGTACGTTTCCTTCATCTATTTAAGATCGAGCAGACAGATAGATAAAAGGTCAGTCTAATTGTTCATGTTTTATGAGGATGCAGGCTCCAGAGTCAAACCTTTATCGGCACTACATTTCTTCAACTGCTGAACGAGATGGTAGACCCCACTTCGCAATTGCCTAATGATTATTGTGCAAGCATGTGATTTTGAATGCATTTTTTCCATAAACGATTGTCAACGTTGATTTGGCGGCTTCGTATGATC
Source organism: Rhododendron molle (assembly GCA_025413875.1). Lineage (NCBI taxonomy): Eukaryota > Viridiplantae > Streptophyta > Magnoliopsida > Ericales > Ericaceae > Rhododendron > Rhododendron molle. The sequence goes on along the minus strand of CM046389.1, from coordinate 40,217,141 downwards.
TTGAACACATTGTAAAATCACCATGATGCTTTTTGCACGAACTTAGTCTAAGGGGGCTTGTTTGATCATAATCCGGTGCTTAGTTAAAAATTTTAAAGTCCGGATTGAATATCCATCAGATATATAACCCACACATGGCAAGATATACAGTACCATGGGGGTGCGGTATAATTAGACCCCGTTCCGGATGCGCATTAAAAAAAACTTTAGAAAAAGGAAGGTTTTTCAAGCTTAAATATAATGAAAATGAAAAATAATTTTTTAATTTTTCTTTGCACCATTCAAAAGATCTCAATGAGATCTATCAAACAAGATCTATATTGATGGGAAAATTAATTGCGTAAACACATAATTTTTGAGCTTGAAAAACCTTCTTTTCCTATTCATTTGGAACACCACCTTAATTCCATCACTATTAGTCTGATAGGATTACATATCATATGAAATTATTCGTGCCATTACAAACAGACCCTGGTTGTGCCATTTCTTTTTCTTGGTTGGCGTAGTCTTGTTTTTGTAGTAATTGCTCACCATGGTTGACATATTGCTGCCCTTTTTGAGGCCTCTTTGAATTACATTTGTAGATCAAACCAAGAAAAAGAAAACGAGCGAATTAACTTGGTGTAATTATAAATTTTGATTCTGTCATGATTGTGTGTTACTTTTTTCTTTTCAAAAAACATTTGACGAACACAAACCATTATCTAAGTTCAAAGTTAATTGATTGCAGGTTATTTGTACTCTCTGAGTGCTTCAACTCTTAGCAAGCAATGGGATGCGGTGAGTCTTGCTGTTGCTAAAATTTCTCACTTTTGTTGAATGTAGATGATTTTGCACAAGCTTAGCAAAAGTACATAACCAGTCACGTGAAAACATACATGCTTTTGTCAAACTTTCAAGGATTCATCTTTAAACACCAACTTCATGTGTTCTCTGGGAACTGTCTCCACCAAATTCCCAATTTTAGGAACTTTTACCATGTCATACAGTCATAGCCTGGAATTAAATTGCAGATGTCATGCTTTATAATTTCTTTCTGTGTTTTTTTCATTAGCTCTGGAAGTCAAATTTGTTCATGCAGACACTTGCTAATAAATTTTTGGATCACCTTTCCGGATGTTAATTTTATTCACAGTATTGTGCTCATGGTGTCGATTTGTCATATCTTACTCATCGGCCTTCTCTGTACTCTTCTCCTATGGGAAAACGATACATCAATGCTTTTAGCGTCCAGTTAAAGGTTTTCTTAACAATTGGTTTAAGCATCTAATTTGCTGAAGAAAGCTATAAAGAAACCCTACACTGTCATCAATCTATATTCTGTGTTGGAACTTAGAAAACAAACATTAATCACAAGTTCACTAGCAATAGTGACCACGCTCTAGCATTTGAAGCTTAAAATGATCTCAGAACCTCTCCAATTGCCTTGAAAAGATGAGATCCAATGTCATTGGCAATTTGGCATTTATATTGGCAAATAGTTTTACTAGTCGGAGAACCTTCGTTTCTACTTTTCTACTTGCAACCGCACACGAGTTTGCACAGTCAGAGGCGGCTCCATTGTAAAACCTAGGGTGGTTAGTTGAACACCTCACCCGGAAAACTGAGTTCAAAAAATATAATTGATTATGATTTTCTTGCTTTACTATTTAATTCAACCTCCCAACTAAAATTTATGAACATCCTAATGTCATTGAATTTAATATACCAAATCATTATATTAGTCCATAATCAATGTAATTATTTTTATTCGGCATTAACATTTTTTTCCCGAAACATTGATGTGAATATATCTATTTTACAAATAATAGGTCTCATTTTGATGTTTAACCTAAAGCCTTAAAAAAAGTGTTGGACATTTTTTCGCATATGTTTCCCAAGTACAACTTAGTACAACTTGGGTGAATTTGAATTTTTTTATGACCACCTTGTCAAAAATTTCTGGAGCTGCCCATGCGCCGTAGTAGTAGTATTAGTAGTTGTAGTACTAGTAGGTGGCCTTTATATAACAGGTTCCAGTGTAGAGTTAACCTATATACCTTACTTGCTTATGAAACACATCCAATAGTGAACTCTAGGAGCCGAATATGTTTCGCTGGTTTAGAAATTGCTTCGAAATCCAGACCTAACGTCGAGTTATTGTAACAAATAGAGTTGGCAGACAGTATTGCACCTTTCAAGACTGACCTTATTAGTGAATGCCATTTAAACCTTGCGCACTAATCCTTGCTTTACCCTTCATAATGTAAGCTTGTTGCTTGTCGACATCTATTTGTTTTCAACCTGAAAAAGGGCCACCTTACTCTATATTAGAATCAATTTTGGATATTCGTGTTCCACCGTTTAGCAGTTTCAATACTTGTGAAATATGCTACCATTCCAAGTTGTGGGATCTGCAATTTACTTTCTTCATCTTGGCCTTCTGAATCAAGCAAATGTGATTTCATGACTAACACCATACTTTAATGTGATGTACAGATGGGACCTTTCTTGGAGAAAACTGCAGCTTCTTTTCGCCTTCTCCCTCCCACAGAAAACTATGTTCCTCCATACAAAGATCCATGGAGATTTTGGTGACAGTAATAGTGTTTATTGTAAAATCATCATTGCATTCAATTCAAACTGTAAACATGAGAAATTTTGAGCAGTAAAATTTTAGGGGAATCTTGCGAATTGCAAAATTTGAGTGTCCTTTCTTATCTCTGCTTGAAATATATTGACCATTTTCGGCTGTAAAGATTAAGTTAGCCAGTTTTGAGAATGGCAATGTGAGTCTACTTTCTCATCTCTGCTTGAATTTTCTTCTGCCGTTACCTTCAGCAAGTTGCTCAACAATCATATGAATTCATTTCCCTGTACAAGGGAAACAAAATCTCAAAGCAACAAGTCAAAAACCAGAGAGTTTGCGCACACCCCTCTAAAACAAAACTTCGGACACAACTGCATACAGAACCATTCGATGCATGTAAACCCATGTGTATTGAACGGTTCCGAACATAGTTGTAACCGGAGTTGTGTTTCAAAGGTGCGTGCATACAATTACCGTAAAAAAAATGTAACCACATCGAATAGAAACAAGAACTTGAATCAATCAACAATTATTTATTCTTTCTTCTCGGGGCATTCAATATTTCCCAATTAAATTGCAATGTCGTAAAACGTGAAATTACAAAGAAAATGAAAAAAAACGGCTTTTTAAAAGTCAGCTACCATTGCAATTGCCATCAAGATCAGAACAAGAACGCACAAAACTTATGAAAAATGTCACATGATACATGTGCAACGATAACATCTCAAAGCCCCACACAAAAAATACTCATTTTCCCTGGGTGAACATCATAGTGAAAATTACTAATATAAACTGGATTTGATCGTTGGCTATATGGAGGGATTTGTTGAGAAAAAAGAAAACGGATTCTATGCTCCTCTTTTCCCCCGGCAAATTCATCCACACATTGGAGATCCAAACACAGCGCAAGCTCATCCGTTAGAGAAAAAAACAACCCGCATAGCCCACTGCTTATTTCCCATTGCCAAATAAAAAAACTGAGATTCCATTGGTATGAATTGCCAAACCAAAAGGGCTCTTCACCTTACCGGCTGCTGGTTATAGTGATTCTTCTCTTTCCTTTTTGCAGCAGCAAGTTTTGCACTTCTCGCAGCAGCCTCTATAGCAGCAGCTTTGGAAGCACTATCCAACTCTTTATTGGACTTCTTCTTCTTTACAGAGGCCATCTTCTTTAGCCGCTCTTTTACATCCATAGCTGATGCATCTTCTTCTGCATTTACAGCCCCAGCATTTTCCCCTAGCCCATTGGTCACATCTGAGCTGTTGGGTTGGTCTTCCGGTTCCCTAACCTCCCTGGAAGATTTATCCTTCTTTTTCTTTTTCTTTGCACTTTTGGATTCCAAAGGTAGGCTTTCCTTCTTCTCATCGTCTCCAACTCCACTAGCATCTCCATCTTTCTTCACTTTCGTCGCATCTGCAAATGTCAGAAAACCTATAAACATTGTAATGTACTTACAAAAGAAGTGACCAGAAGTATAAAATACAGCTTTTAAACAAAAACAAAGTGATATTGCATGTACAAATAGAATCTTTATTGCCAACATGATCTTACAGAACCAAGAAGACACCAAATTGAGGTCACTTTCACCGTGACATTTTATTTTGTTTGGGTTTGGGTGGAAGCAGTAAATCATATAAATGGCATTACGGAAACATTAAATACTCCACCAGATGATATAAGACTGTTATTTGAGAGAGTAAAAAAGGTGTTTAGGGTGTTAAAGTTAACCCTAATACACAGATAACATTAATATATGTAGAAGAGTAATAACGCAAAGACCCAACTTCCCCTCATTATATTCTAACAAAGAAACGCCAGGCACAATATTTGGAAGATCTGTCTTCAACAGATAAATGTTATAAATCTGAGGGTCCAAATGACTAAAAAGGAGATGATACATACCACAAACTTTTTTTTAATAAGTGATAGCACAAACTACTATATAAACTTCAACGTGATATACTGGATAGGAGCTGTGTTTACAAGTGTAACACAAAAGGAGAGATCTTCAACTATATAGCGTGAGTAAAACTTCAGAGGAAGGAAGAGCAACAGCTTCGCGCGAGAACATTATCAATTGAATTTTAATAGAACTCAATCCTAACACCAGAGAAACTTCAGTTTTAGGTTGCAAGAAAGATTCCTCTTCGTAGGAAAAAAGTAGAAACACTGAAAATTAAACTGAAAACAAAAACCACCATGAGAAACTACAGTTTTACTCCCCCCTCCCAATTTGTTTATCAACTTTTTGACTTTGCCTTGTCCCAACTGGTTTGTCCATTTAACTTTTAAATGGATAAAATTCCCATTTTGCCCTTACTTTTTTGAAATAAAGTAACTTTTCAAAAAAAGGTCAAGGGTAAATATTGAAAAGTAAACTACTTTTTGGTGTAATCATTATTCTCCCTAAATAAGTTGGATTCTCAATATTGGACAAACAAATTGGAACGGAGGGAGTAGGTTGCAAGAAGGACTTCTCTTTGTAGGGCAGAAACACAAATCAAAATGATAACCAAAACACCTGAGTCCACGTGCAGATAACAGGAACCTTGGAAGAACAAAATGCATTCTTTTAATCATGGGATAACCATCAAATGTTCATAAACAGTAAATGGCATAACAATTACCTCGCAACTCATCTTGGGCATTATCTGTTTGGGGGTCAACTCGTAAATCGGCCAACATAGCCTCAAATTCTGCAAGATCTTTTTTCTTCCTTTCCTTCTTAGAAAGCTGTTTCTCTGCCTCCTTAGGTGCTGAAGATACTTCAGGGGCCTTCATCACTTCAGGCTCAGGCGGTACTTGGACTTCTGATTCTTGGTCGTGTTCTTCCTCTACCTCTTCATCACCTTCATCAAGAATATCTTCTTCACTTCCACTTTCCTGCAATTCAGATGGATCATGTAGTAAGTCACACATATCACATCCACCCACAAACACAAAGGGCATAAAAAATTTCAATGACGAAGTGGGCGGAGGATCTATGCATAACTGCAGCAAGATTTCCACAATCAAACAAAAAATGGGGATGGTCGAGGTCTGCACAATGCTTAAACGTGAACACCGTTAGAAGAGCATGTCCAAGATGGTAAAAGAAGAAAGCTACTATCAACTTATGAGTCAACACCCTCCCCAAATCTGTCTCACACATGGATATGCAAATATCCATAGATAGACTGGAAGAGAATACGAAGGGGAGAAATATACTTGAACCCAAGACTGCTCCAAACCTGGCTTTGATACCATGTGACAATCACTCATCACTGCCATGACAATTGCATTACTAAGATAAGATGACAAGAGTAAGTGATAAAGCTATATATGCCAGCCCGATAAACATTGACAAACCCTAAACGGCCAAGAAAATTAGGCTACCACTAACAAAAAAGACAAATAACGATAAAACGCAATACTACATTCACCATGGAGCCCACCATTCTTGAATTTCAGTGGATTGGATTATATCGGAGCACATTATTCGACTCTACTATGCATACAGTCTATGTGGCACGAACACTTTGCTGGAGCCTACACTCTCCACACTCCGAACACATATCCATCACTCAACTAAAACACGTGCTGTATTCTTATCAACTACTTCTATTTCGGAACGTTCGCAACACTCTAGAACACGCTTGAGCACTCTCACGACACTCTAGAAACACTCTCAGCGCACTCTATGGACACTCAGGAGGTCTTCTTTTCATGTAATAGATGATGGTTGATTGAATGTAAAAGCATGTGTGAATGATTAAATGTTTTTTGCCGAAATACTTACGTGTATTACATACTGACAAATGTAGAAAACAGGATACATGGGTTTTTAACTGTAGTTAAGAGGCTTGTTTTATATCTTACATAGAAAATTACACATATATCTTCCTAAATGCGTCCCCACTAAGTTGTGCCCTCTAATTTTTTGACTAATGTGGCTAAGTATTGGTGCCGTGTCGCGTGTTCGTGTCTGTGCTCCATAACATATAGTTCTGGTCCTCCTGGAAGGGTGAAAACAAATGTAACGTGGCTACCTTACACTCGATGAAGTGAACAATGTATTTTTTTTTTTTTTGTCAAAGTGAACAATGTATTTGGTAGAGCAAGATTGGCATAGTTTTGAGGATGCCGTGTGGGGATCTATAGATACAAAACAGCCCCTTGGCATAATACCTTTTTTGGCATCCCTAGTAAATGATGTATGGATACAATTCTGTACATAGTACATACCCAATGTAATACAAGCAGCCAAGCAGGGCTCCTTTGGCATAATTTTAATAGCATTAATTCCCATTGAAACGGAATTAAAGCTTCCTTTGTCTCAATGAACATAACAAATGAAAATAGGCATCCAATACACAAATTATGTAGGATACAAAATTGCCCCTGAACCAGCTTTGATGAACATGCTAAAAGTACGCAGTTTTCACAATCTCATGTAACTGATGAGTGTAGATAGAATCTGTACCATTGTTCTAAACAACCAACTGCCTAATCTTGAGAATGAGCATCCTCCCAATTAATGGTCACCTGTCTCCATCAACTAAAGAAAGATTTCTACCTTGTGCATAAAAAATGCGATAATCCACCAGGCAGATGTGTTATGTGCCAAGTTTCTTTCAACCAAAATAAACTATAAGATTTCAATTCCTTTGTGCACTCCCCATTCAGAGAATCTATAATTCTCATGCCCTCATTACCCAAATATTTCCTTCCAGAAAAAATATATTCTGAGCGGCAAACACGTGCCATTACTTTTTGGCACTGTCTCTCCTAGACAGTCATATAAGTACATTGAAACCTTGAGAACGGATAAATAGATGATGTCACGGACGTAACTTTAACCAGCTTGGTGTGTACATCAATGATCAAAGAAGTAACAATAATGCTAGAAAATGTTATGTTTGCAATCATAATTTCTCAAGAAACATAATCTTGTTATGTCTAGCATAAGAAATTCTAACCTACAAGATGCATGCATCGATATGGATTAAGAAACATATATTGAGCTACAATGCACAATAATCAACACAATTCGATTCAAATCCACGTCACCATGAGGCAACATTCACATCTGAACTTTTCAGCATAATAGAACAAACAGGACAAGACCATGAAAGCTACCAATTGTTCATCAATAACAACTCTCATCCTCCAATGTTACCAAAACCATGTTCAAATAAACAATCCATACCAAGCATATGTTGCAATCTGCAGCTAAAAAATTGAGAACTCAAAAGCGTTTTACCATATTTTCACTGCTTAACCAATAAGGGCAGGTCTACCCTTTTGCCAAATTTCATGCCAAATGGCAAAGCTAAAATTTGGCAAGTATCGCAAAACTCTCTCCACCCATGTGCCAATGTCATTCTTGGCACCAATTTAAGCATTGAATTCAGCAATTGCAAGGTGCCACATCATGCAAATCATTTGATTTGAATCAAAAAATTGAGTTGCCTTATTCAATGGAATAGTAGCTTCAGCAATGCCATTTTGGCAATAATCGAGCGGACTTGCTCTAACCACATATCGCCAATCAGCCAATTGAATACAAAAAATATCAAACCCTAAACCATCCATAATATACCGACCTCTACAGGGGCTTCCTTCAACTCCGATTCGACCGTACCCCAAACGGGTAGAATCGGGGCAGTGGTGGCGTAATAGTCGTCATCGTCTTCGTCACCCACATCGGCCCACGATTTCACCGTCAGCGGCGTCGGGTTCCAGAACACCGGCGGCGGCTCCTCGGCCTCTTTCCCTTGAGATTTCGAAGACAGGCCCTTACTTTTCGACGATTTTTCAGACTTTTTCTTCTTCCTTAGGGTTTCAAGGGCTGCAAACACGTTGGTACTCGTAATCACCAGTGACCCTTCCTCCCTCCTGTTGCCTCCACCCATCAAAAACTATTCAAAATGCTCGGTTCGATCGAATTGCGCGAGGAAAGTTTGCTTTAATCAAAATAAAGTTGCAAAAAATTAAAAAAAAAAAAAAAAAACTGTGACAAAATTACTTCAACAGCGGACGTCGAAAAGGGTTTGAAAATTTTTTTAGGAAGGTTACGAAAACGGACGATGGGATATTTTAATTCAAACCCTAGACTGGATTTGAACAGTTTATCAGGTAATGTCGTAATGAAGGTTACAAAGAAACGGACGATGAAAAAATATGTTTTTGGAACGGAAAGAGAGAAACTTTGTTAAGGAAATTAATTCAAAAGCGGTTTGTGCAGATTCAGAATGAGAGAGAGAGAGAATTAGGGTTTGAGAGGTGGGATTTTGGATGCAGAGAGGATAGAGTGGGACAGGGAAAGGGGTGGAAGACGGATAACGTCATTAAAAAAGAATAGGGAGTGGATCCCCTACTATCCAAAACTTCGACGGGAGCAAACAATCGAAATCTTATCCGTTCAATAATATAAATAATATAATCAATAGTTCGAATTTATTTAGAGACTCCTTGCGTGAAGAGAATTCTTCGTGGGAATGGTTTGAATTTACTCAGAAATTCCTTAGGTGAAGAGAATTCTTCCTGCAAAAGGTTTGCAAGCAGATTTGAACCATTAATTTCTCAATGTGCAGCCCAAATTAAGACTATTTCCTCCGGTCCATATTATATAGGATTGTGTTTTTTCCTAGATGGGGCTTGTATTTTCTTGCGCTTAATTAGCTGCTGAGATTCCCAGATTTGCATATGACTGATATAGGTACCCATTGCAATGCCAAACTCACCGAACCTACTTATCCAAAAAACAAAAAAAAAAACAAAAAAAAAAACAAAGAAACCTCACCTGAACCGATTGGTAGCCGAGCTGACGTGAATACCGTATCGGCTAGAGTACCGATTTTTCTACTGGTATGATACGTATTGGTACTAGTGAGATATCGGTACCGTTTTGAATTTATCACTATTAATGTTGTTTTTCTACATAAATAAATAGAAATTGATAATCACACTCTCTTTTTATTATCCCACACTCCCTTTTTTTATTTTTTAGTGTTGAACATGTATGTATTTGTTTTCCTAAAATACAAATAAAGAGAGTGTGGATAACAAAAAAGAAGTGTGAATATCAATTTCTAAAAAAATTTATTAGTATAATATACATAATTATTACTAAATAAATAAAATAAAAAGTAACCCGGTATTTGTTTGGTATCGACCGCTATTGTCCGGTAATGAAAGCATAAAATAAATTTAAAAATAGTCTAGTACTATCCGGTATTGTCGATATCAATGGTACCGGTTGGTATTTGAGGCGGAACGGAATTAGAGGTGTAGAGTAAGGCTGCCCGCGGATCAATTTTGGGCGAATCGATTCTGATCTCAATCTGATCCGCTCATAGTGGATTGTCGATTTCTCCACTGCCAACTATCCGTGAGTGTTGTTTGGTCTATTTGGTTTGGATGTGGTTTGGGCAGTTTAGGTGGACTTGAGCATGCAATTTGCATTTGTCATATACACCAAAAAATTAAAAATAGAGCCCCAAAACTTCGAGTCCAATCAAGTCTAAATAGTATCATTTGCGAAACCTTAAAAACAGGAGCACCTCTCTCTAACCCTAAAACAGCCGCCACACTTCCTCTACCCATGAGTTTATATCCTAATTTGGGCGGTGGGAGGGGAGGGACCAATCCATGCCTTCAGATATGGTTTCCCTTTCCCATTCTTCACCAAAATTGCTTGTCGTTCGCCACTTCACCGCTTTTGGGTCTGTAACCACGTGATTGTTGATGGCTTCTTGGGTCGTCAGCTTGGGAGCTTGATCGATAGGAGGCTAGGCAAGAGAAAGGTTGTTCGATGACGTAGGGGAGTGTTTTTTTTTTCTTTATTTTGTTTTTGTTCGGATTTAGTCCGGTGGTTTGTTGGTCATGTGCTTGGTATTATTTTTATTTTCTGTGTATCTGATCTCGCTGGATGAGTTTGAAATAGGCCTATATATACTATGCTCTGATTGCTCTCTTTAATGGTTTGTCCGGTCTGTGGACACCCATTTTCCCCCATGGGATTCATCTATCTTATGTAGGCTTTCACTTCACAGATAAATACAACTTCTCACATTTGCCAAAAAAAATAATAATTTCAAGTCTAAATAAGTTCAAACAAATCTAAACATTCGTCTACCCTAAAGTCCAAACAAGTCTAAAGATAAACTGTTACATGATCCACCAAACCAACAACATTATTTAGATTTACAGGTTATTTGATCCGGTATTCCTCCGAGAGATAGATCGTGAACAAAAAGAAAACCTAGTCAACCTACATATGAGTAATTTAGGGGCGAGTTTGTCCGAGTAATTTAAGATTTTGATTATGGTTTTCAATCTGCTACTGCCTTTTAGTTCTTTTAAAGCATTTTAATTTTAAATTTTTTTATAAAATGGTTCGGTTTGAACCGTCAACTTAACTGACCCTCAGGTTATACAGTAACTGATAACATTTCCTTATATATTACCATTACTTTACATTTGTCCTTGATGTGGGACTCATTTTCATAAAGTGGGTTCTCACAAACCTCCACCTTTAACCTCCTTAAAATCACCACATCAAACACCAAATCAAGTCACCACACTCCAACAAAAGCCAATCCAATCCAATCCAATCCAAATCACCTCCTATCTCGCGATCGCTCGCGACTCCCCCCACAGCTAACCCCAACATTTAAGTCCTTTTTGTTCCCTTCTCAGCCTATTCTAATGTCGTGAAATTACCATGTGATGAAGAAGAAAGGTAAATTTCATCATCAAATCTTATTTATCATGTCGTATTTTGCTCACTTGTTAAATTCCGTCCGAAATCCTAACGTTTTGCTAATAGAAGGAGTGTAATGTAATTTACTCCCTTTGCCCCCTCAAGTGATATGTGTATATTAGCACGGATCTCCTAACCCAACCGTCAAAACCGGCAATTTTCCCTCTCCTTCTCTCACTCCTCCGCGCCTCTCTCTCTCTCCTCAGACGATGTCCAAATACAATCTCCATTACCCCATTTTTACAGCGCACATTTTCCCTCCCACGGGTAGATACACGCTGCTTCGATTAGGTTTGTTTTCCTCTCTCCTTCAATTTTCTCCCCATTTGATTGCCAAGAAACCTAAACAGGAAAAAAGGAGCAGCGGAATTTGATCATGTCTCATGTTTCCGTGATTATTTCAACAATGATTTGCATTGCAGATTGATAAAAGTTAATGGTGTTTTATTTTGTTTTTATTGTTGTTAGATAAATGACGTGAAGAACTGGGGGGGAAATGTCGAACCGAATGAAGGAAGAGGAGAGGATCGAAAGGATTATTCGTAACCTCTTGAAGCTTCCCGAGAATCGGAGATGCATCAATTGTAACAGTTTGGTAAGGATTTGGTTCTCTCATTTCCAATTATGCATGGAAAAAATTATTAACAGAACAATATGCACAACAGGATGATGCCTCGTTGTATTGTTGGGTGTAATGAAAAAGCATCTTCTGCAATAGGCAATCATCGTTTTATTGGTTGGAAGAGCATTTCATTGTCTATTAACACTGGCACGTGAGCATGTTGTGCAAGATGGTATGGTTGTAGCAAACCTCATTTTGTACTGTGGTAGTACAAAGCCCTTCTATGTTAGGGCATGCTCTACCAAATAGAGCATGTTCATTTGGCATTGGAGCGGTTCTTATTAATGCCAATCTTAAAGTTTACAGTTAGTTATTATTACTACGCTTAAACCACCACACGGAAACTTGTTTGAGCTAACAATAAACACAAGCTTAGGAAGGGGTTTTAGAGAAGTGAGAAAACAGAGAATTGAGATAGAATGGTCCAATGTAATGGTGGTTGTGAAACATATGAAGGGGTTTTCTTTTTTTAATAAAAATTTCGGTTGTTCCCCCTCTAATGTGCGGGTAATTAAGTAGGGGCTTCTTAGAAAGCGTGATTCAAAAAAAAAAAAAAAAGAGCACGTTGCTCTTACGGTTTTGAGATATTGAAAAGGTTAGGGGGCCTTCCGGATTTAGGGTGACACATTCATTGTTGAGTAGAAGCAAAATTTTACATGACTGGTTAACGGCAGCTATGTTGTATTGAACAAGATGTTGGTTGGTCATGGAACAACATATCAAATAACGAGTACAACTAATAAGATAATGTTGAGATGAATAAATGGTGGTACAAGAGAAGATAGAACAAGAAGTTAATGTACTAGTGAGAAGTTGGAAATGGCACCAATAGGAAGTAGAATGAGGGAGATTCATTTGATGTGATGTAGGAGTCGGACTAGTGAGAAGTTATTTGATTTGGTTTAGTTTCCCAAAAAAGTAGGTGATGAAGTAATGAGGAGCAATGTGATTTCATTTGGCATATCTAAAGATATGGCATCAAATTGGCATATCTGGAGAGTAAGACTTGTTGAGTTCTTTTCTTTTCAAAATTCAAGCAACTAAGGAGATTCTTTATCTAAAAAATCTTGTGGTTATTTGTATAGATGAAGCTGAGGTTTGGCAATAAACAGATGACTCAGATCCAGTAGATAAAGAAAATGTTATCATCCAGTAACGTCTTTTTTGTTTTAGAACAATCTGATTTGATGGTTGTCTAATCTCTATTTACATCTCAAAGTCCATCAAAACCAACCTAAGTGACCGATCTACGTACCTTTCTAGATTTCAAAGTCATGACTTCGGATTGAGAGTATGAAAAGGCACATGACCGGGTGTCATTCACCCTATGGTTCCATTTGTTTGACGGGACTCATAGTAAAGGGATATATAATCTCATAAGATCTATTACCCTATCAGATAATAAGTAATTGAATAAATAATAACACAGTCCCTTGGTATTGTCTATCCGACACTTTGTGGGGTTATAGATTATATACCCGATGGATGTTTAATCTGGGCCAAATTATTATTTTTTTTAACCAAACACCGTGCCAAATTTGTTTAACCGAACACCAGATATATGGTCATCTTGGATATATAGTCCAATATTCCAATCCAATGCTCATATTGGGTCAAAAAAACGTGCCCTATATCAATTGTTTTTTGTTTTAGTTTTTCGACTTTCCTAGAAGAAGTAAGAGAAAAAGTTGTTCATCTATACATGGTAGGGTCCAAAATATGAGTCATGGGCTTCTTACCACAGGATGTTTCAGTCAGGATGTTTGACTTCAGCTTTTATTTCGTGATGATGTACGATCCAGCTAAGAATTGTTTCGCACTGAAGAAAGATTTATAGAACATTGATGCTTGGTACATGTCAAAAGTTGATGTTAGATGCCATCATCTATTCTTATATGTTATTGGCACCTTATCATGGTGAACCGTGACTATCCTATGCCGTGTTAGCATTGCACGAAGTGCTTTGGATTTCTATTGCATAGCTGGCACGAAGTCCATTTTTCTTTTTCTGGTAAAAAAATTGTGGAGTCGTCCTTATTTATTTTATTGCCTGAAGTACTTTGGCACATGGGTCATGGACATGAAGTTTGCTATATCTCACCATTACCAGTTACAGTTTTTACTTGATTCCTGGACATGAGTCGTCCTCACTCTGTTGTTCTTTATCTAAGGCTATTCAGAATATGGTAAGTTGTTCATTTAGTGTCATACTTTGTGGCTAACATGTTCTTCAAACAGGGGCCTCAGTATGTATGCACGACTTTCTGGACCTTTGTTTGCACCACCTGTAGTGGAGTGCAGTAAGTGTTGATCTGAACTCTTACATTGTCTGTTAATAAATTTTTCCCATTCCAAATAGATGTATGCATCACCATGGGATTTCGCATGGCATTAATTGGAGTCCTGGCAATTGGCCCATTCTTAATTTCATATTACCCTGGTGCACTTAAATGTGGATAGTCTTTTTATTTTTGTCTTTCTGATTATAATTAATAATTAATTGCAGTCGGGAATTCACTCACCGAGTAAAATCAGTCTCAATGGCTAAATTTAATGCAGAAGAAGTTAGTGCTCTTCAAGCTGGGGGAAATGAGGTGAGTGATCCAATTAAGCAGAGCTACTCTCTTGTATTCTCTCTTCGACGTGTTCATTGATTCTGCTTTTGATTGGTTGATATTGCTCATGATTTTTATAGAGAGCCCGGCAAATTTACTTTAAAGAGTGGGATCCACAGCGTCATTCATATCCAGATGGCAGGTGTTTATCTGCTTTGACTGTTGTTCTGTTAAGGTCTTCATAGAGATAACATCTGATTCCATTTAAGCCTTTTTGCAATCCAGTAACCAAAATAGACTTCGGGATTTTATTAAGCACGTCTATGCGGATAGAAAGTTTTCTGGTGAGAGAGGTATGGGAAAGCTTGCAATGGTGAGAGCGGTAAGTGTCTCATGTCACCTCGATTTCATTATTCTGGTGGAATGATCTCATGAATCGATTATTATTTTTAATATCTTACAGGTTGCCAAGGAGGACTTTTCTGATCGGTGTTCTTTTGAGACACCTAGTGCTGGAGGAAGGAATGATGACAGAAAATCGAAGTATTATATTGAAGAAAGAAGAAGTCCACGAAACAAACCAGAAAATGTCCGATCTGGTCACAGGAATCGTCCTGTTCACTTTGAGGTGGTTGATGACCGGTTTCGAGATGATGGATTGGGGAGTGGAAGGAGCTATGAAACACATAGGTCTTCTAATGCAGAGTCCAGGGCAGGGAGCAGGTTGGGCAAGATCAGTCCCCCAGTAGCGCGCCCAGTCAGTGAACTTTTGGGTGAGAATGTTCCTCGTTTGCAGGTGGGTGGATCTCCTAATGCCAATGAAAGGAGGGATACTGACAGCTCTGCTCATGGTCAGGTGAGATCATTTACTTAAATCTGATATGGAATTTGTACCATGTTGTGTGCAGTGTGCATGTTTCAGTGGCACATCTGAGTGTAATTTGCTCATAATGTCCTCATCATATGTTTCATCCGTTGCTTGAAAACGGGCACTATCACCTGCATTTTTTTTTTGGCAATGTCATGTTAGTTTCTGGGAATTTGATAGTTGATTTTTTTAGATTTATATGTTACACTATAACGGTGCACAGGCATTTCATAGTTTGCAACATTCTTATCTTTTGTTTACACGTATTATCTTTCGTTCTGCCTCTCTTCACTGTTACCACCTCCCATTGGACCGCGAATCTCTAGATTTCACCTTCTTTTTTTTTTTTTTCAGAACAGTATGAAATTACACTTCTTGAAGTTGCTGTATTGGTAATAAGTTTTTTGCATTCCACTTTTCAGATTGCATCAAATACAAACACTAGTGAATCACTTTTATAGTTTGAAGTCATATTATTGAGACAGATGGTGCACATAAAATTTTAGCACGCTCTAGACTATATTATTAATCCATATTGGTAATCATACCTTAAAAGGCGTTGGATTTGTTAAAAAGGTAAATGTTGTTTTCTTAATGCCAATTGCAATTTCTTGCAAATCACCAAACCTTAAAGGACTTTTCTGTCATGTCAACTCATGTAGTGATTGATGTATTTTAGTCAACCTCAAGGACAAGTTGTATGCATTTGCTAAGTTAAAATTCTGCTTGTTACTTTACTGTTGCAGATGAATTTTGCTATTAATGTCTTTGGTAGCCAAGTGCATTCTAGTTTTGAAATCTCTCTCATTGCAGAAAACAGCATCTCCGAGTGAACCAGTTGAATCGAAATCGCTTGAACCTAAAACGGTGAACTCAGTTAGCTTGATTGATTTTAGTGCTGACCTTGAGCCTCCTGATCCTGCGGCAGCACCACAAACACAACAGACAGCTCTATCAATTGAAGGTGGCAATGGGGCTTCTGATACTCCTGTTGTAAATTCTTTGGAATCTCTATTGTTTGGATTGTCAGCACCTGCTGCTGGACCTGTAGATATCATGTCTGAAGCACTGGCCATCATGGATGGTGAGTCTGCTGCACCTTTGGCATTGTCCAATAATGTTGGAGGTACTGTAGCTGAATCAACATCCGATAAACCAGCAGCTTCACCAGTTGGAATGGAATTAATGCTGCTTAGTAGCAGCAATGATTCCAATGTCGGATTTACTGATGGTCAAAAGTTGCCTATAACGCAGCAAAATCAGTTGTACTCATCCCTTTCTGGTGATGGTATCTCCACTACTCTGTCAGTTGGAGCTTCACATAGCCAGGTCAAATTAGTTTTTCCTCCTGAATTTCCTAGATTTAGCAGATTAATTGTTCATGAATGTTTTGATACTTTTACTAATGAAAGTATTTGCATATAAAAAAGGTCTGAAAGTTGGTTAAGATTTGGATATGGTAAATGGTCGCTAAGTACTTGTGTTGCAAGTTGTTCCTTAGATGTACCTGTTATTCTTGTGTATCTACAGTCCTGGACTACATCCAATGCACCAAATGCTCAAGCTTCTTCTAGTGTATCTGCTGAAAAACCATCTCAACCCAGCTCTGAAGCGACCCAAGATGGGATGAAGGAACTTCCGGCTGTAATAGCGGTTTTTTATGTGCATTTGCTTCAATTTTATGTAATTTTATTTTTGGAGATAAATTTCTTATTCATATGAGTTAAGCTCTGCACGCAGGACCTTTTCACTTCAAGCTATTCATCATTCCCAGTATCAGTACCTGGTTGGCAAGTTCGTCCTCCGCATGGGATGGGATTTCACATGCAGTACCATCCAACTGCCGTGGTACCTTACCTGCTTATATTTGTAATCTATGTCTACTAAGTTAGAGTATCAACTCCTACAATCTTATGATATTTTCTATTTTGGAGCTATTTTTTAGCCTGTGCCAGCTTTTCCCAATTCACCAAGATCAAGGAATCCATTTGATCTCAGCGATGATGGCACTGAAGCTCAAGTTCCAATGGCAATGGTATCATATTCAGACCTTTTTTTTTTTGTGTGATTTCTTTCCCTCCCAGAAATTAATAATGGAAAATATAAACTCACAAAGCTCGTTTAATATGCCAAAATGGATGAGAAGATGATCCCTTTTGTATGACTCTAAAGAGCCAAAGAGGATGTGAAGTATGAACTATTCTGACACCCTAACTAGCTCATTTGACTGGTGAATCATAGCATGGCAGAGCCAAAAAATGTTTTGTTTGGAGATTACGGAGTCTAAGGTATTTAGTAATTAGGAGCACAATTGCAGACATGTGACTGCTGAAATAATCCTTTTGTTATGCTTGATTGTTTGTATAATATGCTAGATTAGCCTTTTGTGTGCATGTCTTAATTTATACAGAGCAGGTTTTATTTGATCCTCGTTGCTCAGTTGTTACTTAGGTGGACGCTGATTAGAATTAAAACACACATCGAAAGGCAAGATTCATGCTTATATTGGTTTGTTGATGCAGTATTCCCATGCTTGCTTGAAAAAAAAAAAACCCTAGATAGATAGAATGAGAACTTCGTTGATTCTTTAACCCCTTGGGATTTACTAAGAAAGAATTGAGTGAAGTTGAACTGCTGAAGCATTTGTATGTAGAAGATCATAAAGCATGAGGAACACGTGCCTGGCATAACTATGTAATACTGTTTTATATGATTGTATGAGGAGTCGGGTATGGCTAGATGTTGAAGTTGTCCAGCCATTCAGGAATGTGTGAGGAACATGTATAGCTAGACAATAAGTCGTCAATTTCTATATACTGCTAGTATTCTGAGCCTGTAGGAGAATTTCAAGTTGTCAGAAAACAAAATAAAACTTTTCTTTTTTGGTAAGTTAACAAAATTACAACTTTCTCACTCAAAGTCAATTAGCAAGTTCGTTTGGTTTGTAAATTTCACCAGAAGACAATGAAGAGTCAATACCACTTGCAACCTACCAGTGATGTGATCATTCAAACTTCATGACTTACTTTACCATTTCAGATGATTTATAATAACGTTTTTTCCCTAACCTTTTCGAATGTTTCTATTCGGTGTACTGTGATTTAGTTCCCTTCAATGTTGCCTGTGCAAGGGGCACTACCGAACTTGCCAGCTCCATCAGCCTTATTGCATGTTTCCGATGCCCATTCCTCCCACTTGATGCACCCTCAGGCATCACCTTATGGATCTGTAGCACCTCCACAGTTGCCTTATGGAATGTCATTAGCTCCTGGTAAAATCACGCCATCATCATCTCTTTTTTTTTTTTTTTTTCACTTTCATTTGTACGACATATATCTTTGGTATATTCTCTTACGGCCAGTCAATAGTTTCAGGGGCTTTCAATGAACAGCAACACAATGGCTTCCCGTTTTCCAGGTAAATATTCTTGCTTGGATTATCTTTACAAAACTATCCTTTGTAGACAAACTACATAATATGCAAAAAAAATTGTGAAGATTTGTCTTGCCTCGTGACAATGCGATAAACAATGACTCACCCGTTATTCAATTTCTGCTTTATGCATTTTCTTGAATGCAGCTCCCCCTCTTAGATAAACCATTAAAACTTGTCAAATTGACTTTATGGAGTTACAAAAATATTAGGGCAAATGCTAATCTCCGCGGCCTGGCGGAGGATTAGTGGGCCCAATGTATTAACTTTTCTGAGAGAGTTTTCTGACTAGTTCAAGGAAAAAGATACTTACCTAACTTGACAATTTTAACCCTCACTTTTCAACTAATAACAAATCCAATATTTAAGGCACCAATTTTACATGTGGCGGGCAATTTTCTCTCCAACCTATCCTTTTGCTTTTAGGATACGTATAGCCGTTCTCTTCTAGGATACGTAAGTGTATAAATGTACTGTATTTGGTACTAAGTAAGGGTGAATTTGGATTTAAAAGTCAAATAGTAATTTTTTTTATTCAAAAAAAATTTTGCATTTGTTATTTTTGCATCAAAATTTTGTGACTTATTGATTCTCTCGGTGAGAGGAATCGGAAAAGTATAAAATTTTGATCGAAACTCATAATTTTTTTGAATAAAGACAAAAATAAGTAAAAAAGATACAAAAATTATGAGTTTCGAACAAAATTTTATACTTTTTCGATTTCTCTCGCCGAGTCGAATCAATAAGTAACAAAGTTTGATACAAAACAAACAAATGCAAAAAAAAAATTCAAATAGAGACAAAAATATAAGTTTTTAACTTTTCAATCCAAACTCACCCTAAAATGGACATCGCTTTGTATGTACTTGTTCATCTCTTTGTTTTTTTAAGTGTTTCTTTTTGCATGGAAGTCTTGATTGAGCAAGAAATGTTTATATTCTTTTTGCTTTATCTTTTGGGTTCAAGCTAAATGGACATTGTTTTCTGCGTTTCTTTTTTACGTGTAAAATAAAACATTTTTATTTGGGTCTCAGGTTCGAAATCTCTCAGGTGTTATCAACTCCTATGGGTCAGTCCATACAGAACTTTACTCTGACTTTAATTGGGACTCCCACAAATGAACGAGGAGATTGGTTCCCAAAAATTAATCGAAATGCACATGAGCTGGCCCGGACACCTGAGTTAAAAAAATGGAATGACAGCATCAATGAGCCTATCTTAATGTGCACTAAGAAAATGTGGAGCTCTTCTGCTAAACAAAAAAAAAAAAAAAACCTGGCGTCCTTTTTAGTTAGAGAAAGCAAAGCAAAAACAAATGGTTCCAGGGTAAAATCGTGTTTGCAATTAAAGTAAGAAACATAGATTAGCTTTTGAAGAAAGTTGCAGAGAAAGGACAATTAAGTGGAGGAAATTAATATTTAAATATTGTACTTTCACATTTTAAAGTTTGCCTATTGGGCACATTTTAATTCACCAGGTGGAAGCCGTCTCACTTTATTCCTTCTTATCTGGATAAGTGAGTGTTGAATTTGTAAAATGTACCAATGTGCTCTAGCTTATTTAACTTTAAATTTGTGTTCCAAAAACCTCGATTAGTTTGTAGTCGCTGCTTTATGGAATATACCAATTTGGGCCTGCAATTGGGTAAGTATTATACACGCAGACAACACACTTCTTCTGTTATCTGTTGTTTTTAACTCTCCCAAGGTTATCTGCTAAATATGACATGAAATTTGCTTCTTAGAGAATTACTATTTGCAAGCCTCAATTCTCTACATTGCAGACCACAAATGATTCATACGGGAAGGGAAGATGCTTTCGGTTCTTTGAACCCAATTCAGCAGCCCGGCGGCAGATACCCAGCAGCACCAACTACTACAAATTCTCTGTCATCAGCAGGAGGAAACCCCTTTGGATAGTGTTTAGATTGCATTATTCTTGTTCCATTTCTGAATCATAATCTTTACCTCTTTTGGCCCATGGGGCGAATACCGGGAATATAACCTGTCCTCTCTGATCTATTCAAGCCCAATCAAATTTGTTGATTTTTGTCCTTTGAAATGAGGTTTTGTTATATGGTGGGGAGTCAGGGGACTAAGGAGTTGTTTCAAGGTCTTGTGTTAATTGTAAAGAATTCTTCTTGTAGTTACTGACAAATGATAAAGAGAAAAGAAAAGGGAATGAAAGGGAAAGAATTCTTATTAGGGTCCCTTCTTATTGTACTGAGCAATGCTACACAGAAAATTTTAAAACACCAAGCCCGAAACTGTTCAATGCACCTGGGCTAACCCGTATGAGACAACCCAAATTTATTTTGACAGTGCAGTAAAAATAAGTAATGCTTCAAAATATTACAATTGATGGGCCCTATCTTTCACATACATACAAAGAGTAAAAAAAAAAAAACTTCAAATAAATCGCTTAAATTCAAGTACTTTAATTCTCCAATTAGGTCGCCACTAGTTCGTCTTGTACCTGTAACCACAAATTATGCGGGAAGTATACAATATGAAGAATGGCTTAAAACCAAGAAATTAGCTTAATCGATAGCATGACAGATTAAACATACCGGACTTCGTTACCAAATCATCTTCGTACCGTACTGAGCCCCACCCAAGATCTAATCATTTGTATGTGCCAACTGGCGCATAAAAAAACTACTAATTAATTATGACCTTGCTCGGCTCATAATTATTTCGTGAGCCTAGGTGAGCTTGTAGATAGACCAATCAAATCTGTGGCATTCAACCTCATTATCATATTTAATATGACATGAGTTCAATAAAAAGCACGATATCAAAAAGAGTACAAGAATGAAGGAAATACCCCGGAGATTATGGAAGTATTGTGTACTTGCAGTACTTCCGACACCTCGAAATACGATCGTGGCCGTATAGTAGCTGCATGGGTCTTGCCGTTATGAACAACAACGCAACGTCAACCCAAAAAGGTTGAAAATAGCTCTCAAAGAGAGGAAATGCTTCAATACACAAACCTTTTTGAGGGCGTATAATATGTAGTTATGCACCCAATAAAGGGCTCGGATCGCTTCACATCAGCAAAATGTGACCTAAAGAATTAGTCATCCACCAAGTAACCTTATTTAGCCACAAATATTTACTACCAGACCACAAAATTCATAAAGCTATTCACAACTAAATTAAACAAGCCACAACAAACTCATAATAATGCCATAAACGATCATAAGAAAACCACAATAAAATGCATTATCACCAATTCATTCCAATCCCCTGCCTTCCACCTAGCAAGCTAGCCAGGCCACTCTACTCCATTACTTCCATCAAAACTTTCCAGAAAGAATAATGTTGCCGACACCTCAAAAAATTACCTCAATTGACCCTTTACTTTTAAAACAAAATTTACATATTATAAGAAAATAAACTGGATTCTGTAGAATTACCTTTCTTTTTAAAAATATGGATTGCTACAAGCTAGGCATCTAACGGTTTAGGTTATAACTGTGTACAGAGTTCTAACGCCCTATGTAGAGCACTGACCTAGTACCTTAATTTTGATTCACAAGCCATACAACATGGTCCAAAATGCTTAAAGTCCAAAATACTTACAGCCAAGATGCTAGTAATAGTTCATAAGGTTTGTTATATGCTTAAGATCATCTATGTATACTTATGATATAAGAGAGAATGTTACATAGAGCTGCGTTTAATACTAGTGGAGTAGTGAGTACTCAAATCTAGTGGCAGAGCCACTATGACCACCCGGGGCACGGGCCCCACTCCACTTTTTTTTTAGTTTTTATAGTTCAGTTTATTTTTTAAAGAGTTCAGCTTTTGTTTTTTTTTTTCTTTTTGAAATTGATAGTTTTAGTTGCATTTGAATCAAACAATTATTGCTTTTTATATAATTCAACCAATTAGTTTGCATAACTACGCATTCAATAAGTGAAAAATAGGATAAACGTTTATTTAGAATCCTTAACTCCCACTTCAATTGTCAAAAGGCTATTTTTTAATAGGGAGTCCTAACTTGAGGTAATTGCCGTCCGAGAGGTGCTAATCCCCCCCCTCCTGACACAGCCCCCTCCCAGCCCCACCTCCCTTTTCCCGGTTTACCCCCGCCTCTCTCTCTCTCTCTTTTCTTTCTTTGTTTACATTTTGCTTCTTTTTTTCCTTTCCTTTCCAGTTTTTTTTT
Source organism: Rhododendron molle (assembly GCA_025413875.1). Taxonomy (NCBI): domain Eukaryota; kingdom Viridiplantae; phylum Streptophyta; class Magnoliopsida; order Ericales; family Ericaceae; genus Rhododendron; species Rhododendron molle. The sequence continues at coordinate 40,194,175 of CM046389.1, read as the reverse complement.
TCATTTTATTTTCTTTTATTTCTTTCCAGTTTAAATTTTTTTTCTTTTTTTTCTCTTTAATAATAGGTTCAAGTCTAATTCTAAGCTTTGTAAAGTAATTGAGAGAAAAAAAAAGTGTTTCAATTGATCATGTTTATCCGACTGTTTTATTTTTCTTTTTTTGTCCTTTATAGATTAAAAAATATAGTTACAAAAATAAGTGTTTCAATTTTCAATAGTGATTCAATCCGTTTGAACCATTGCAAAGATGTTATTTTTCTGATTATTTCATCATAAATGATCATAATAAATTTTTGGCTCCAAGGCCTTTCAATGGACACCCTAAGAAAGTCCTGAAACTAAATAATGAGTCTTAGAGTGCTCGTTGAAAGACCTTAGAGCAAAAAATTCATTAAGATTACAATTAGTGTTCGGGAACTAATTACGAAATGTATTTTGCGCAAACGACATACTAATCCAGAATACAAATGTTATATTTAGGATTATTTTTTTTAACTATAGTACAATTTAATAAATTTGTTAATCGTTATTTAGCATAGATCCTCTTAACTAATTCAGTAGTATGTTGCTTCAAAACAACGGGCACAAAAATTCTCGTTCTAGCACGAGCCGTCCACCTGGTGTTACTAGAAAATCCTAATAACCGTCTGGAAAAATGTTGTTAATCTCAGCATGGGTTAAGACTTTCTTTTTCTCTCGAAACTAAAGAGATTGGAAAATTGGAAAAACTATATATTTTTGTGGTAGTTTAAACGGAATAAAGAGGTTGAAAAATTAAGTGTTCCAAAATTCAATCCGTTTGAACGGGTGGAAAGATTTTAGTTTTCTGATCATTTTATTCTAAATGGCCATAATTAAATTTTGACTGTAGGACTCTCGTTGACAGTATCTCTTAGGGTTAATCAATGAGAGCCCTATAGTCAAAATTTAATTATGACCATTTAGAATAAAATGATCAGAAAACTAAAATCTTTCCACCTGTTCAAACGGATTGAAATTTAGAACACTTAATTTTTAAACCGTATTTTTTAATAACTGTATAAAAATTTTAGTATGAATTATGTTTCTTTAAGGTCATGGGTTGGTGGAATGTTGTTGGAAGTTGGCTGTCCTGTCACCAGAGATTTTGGTTTTTACAGTGCCCTAGTAATGCATTTTCCTGGCTACGTCACTGCTCAATTTTGGTGGGAATGTGTTTTCGTGTTCTTCTGACTTAATGCCCCGTTTGATAACAGGTTTGAAGGTTAGGATGAGACTATTAATCTCATGGGAGTAATAATACTCTGTTTGGTAACAAAAAAAGGTCTGGACTATTAGTCTGATGGGATTAATAATCCGAGTAATAGGGGGTATTGCAAATACCCGTGGGACTTGGTATTGAGGGGTATTAATAGTCCAATCCTAACTCCTTCACATTACCAATCCCTTCTCATTACCAATTTTTTCTATCAATCCAATCTTATCATCTAATCTCATCTCAAACAAACATAATATTAATAATCCCATCATCTAATCCTATCCCAAACAAACATACTCATTATTAATCCCTTCTCATTACTAATCCCATCTCCTTACGAATCTCATCCATCTATCACTGTTATCAAACGGGGCTTTTTTTCCTTATAATCCACCTTCAAGACACCACTTTGAGTTTTATCGGAGTTCCATGGCGAAGTGAGTTCCTTTTGGCAGAGAAATATCCAGTTTGTGTTCCTCCCACTACTACAATAATAGATATGCATCACACTAAGCAAAGTCACAAAGATCACGGTATTCAGTCACAGCGTGATAAAAAATGGTGCTTAAAAGTTTTTATCTCAGTTTAAGTCCAATGCTGAGATAAAAAGTGGGTTTTAACGCGGAATAAAAGACCTCGCTCTTGTGGAGAGATAAAAAAGAAAAGATCTCACTTTTGTGGCGTGATAAAAGATTTTAAGGCGGAAAAGAATGAGAAAAAAGATCTCACTCTTGTGATGAGATAAAAGGGAAAAGATCTCACCCTTGTAGCGTGATAAAAAAGAGAGAAAATCTCACCCTTCTGGCGTGATAAAAAAATTTAGGGCGGAAAAGAATGAGAGAAAAGATCTCACTCTTGTAGCGAGATAAAAGAGAAAAGATCCCACCCTTGTGGCGTGATAAAAAACTTTAGCGCAGAAAAAAGTCAGATAAATGATCTCACTCTTGCGGGTAGATAAAAAAGCCTACTCATTTATTCACGTGGTCTGAATTTTCACGTGGGCGGGTTGGTACTTATTTAAGCGTGCTTTAAAAAGTTATGTGAGGAAAACGATATTGTTTAAGGACTTTGAATTTTTTTTTTTTTTGACAAAACGTAAGAAGATAAGCCCTAATTACATTTACTCCAAAAAATCTTTACGTTTCATCTTCATCTTCACGCCCAAAAAGATCGAGAGAGAGAGAGAGAGAGAGAGAGAGAGAGAGAGAGAGAAGGCAACTCCACGGCTGGGTTTCACTAGTGCCCAGTTGTTTCTTCGACGACGAACGGGCTGTTCCACTAGTGCCTTATTTTCACGTGAGCGAGCTGTGATCTTTATGGTTTATAGTAATAGTGAAACTTAGTTATTTCAGAAATTTCGGATGTCTTTCAAGTATTTGACATATTAGGTAAAAAAATAATTATATTATTATGGCTTAACCTCGTCTGAAAAGGATTAAATTCCAATTAGGAAGCCACCATTGAAATTGAAATTCAATATAAACACAAAATTCATGTGAAATGTTTAATTTATAAATAAAAAAAATACAAAGCGCACACTACAACTTAAAAACTATTGTCTACTAAATTTACTGGCAAACTAAATTTTTCGCCCCAAGAAAATTCTTTGGTGACCAACTACTAATTTTGATTGGCAAAAGATTTGTTGTCTTATTTTTAAAATTTTTTAAGCAATGTTTCTATATGTTTTTTTTATAAATTTTAATATCACGTTAATTGCATTTCAAAAAAATTAGCAATTTTAAGGAAAAAAAAAAAGTTCTCACATTAGGAAATAAATATAAATATTTTTGTTTTCCTAATATAACAGAAGTTCTAGGGTAGCATAGTAGTAAGGGTTTGGGAAATCAACTAAGGGTGCGTGAGTTCGAAACTTGACAATGACAAGAAAAGAGGGTCTAGTAGTTACAAAGAAAAGATCACGCTCATTTTGAACTTTCAATCACTGTTATAGACTGTGATCTAAAGTGACATACGATCACACTTTACAAGTGTGATCATTTGAAACTTTTAATCACGGTTGTATTGGACTTACAATTACGCCCAGAAAAGATCACACCCAAGATAAACAATCACGGCTTATAACTGTGATAAAAGTTTCTCTCTTTCAATCACGGTTTATAACCGTGATAAAAGAGAGTGACTTATAATCACACCTAGATCTATCACGGTAGCAGGAGCGTGATGAAAAATTTACAATCACAGTCAATAACTGTGATCTTTATGATTTATTGTAGTAGTGTCCCTTCCCAATTCTTAACTTGATGAAAGATTCATGGTGATCAGATGATGGGCTCAAACTCCGACCAGCGACGAGCCGCCGCCGCCGACTACTAATTTTTCCTCAAGTAGCACAGTAGCAGTGTTGTGGCCCAAGTTCAGAGTCGAACCTGCCGATCAAAAAAAAAATGACAACAAACCTGTCTCTCCATTGCGGCATTGGGGGAGGATCCTGTCTAGTCTTTCCTTCCAATCAGTCCGGTTCAGTTTTAAATTATTTGTGGGCTCTTTTTGGGTCCAAAACAATGATCGGAAGCCATTCATTTTTTCGAACTCGTCGAGAACATTGATCACGCCAAAAATCACGTTGATTGGATATCGTTTAGTATGATAACGAAATGCATTGATCTTCAGATAATTGTGTCAAATGGGTATCATATTAAAAGTATCCAATCAACGTGACTTTTGGCGTGATTAATGTTTTCAACGAGCTTAAAAAATGAACGGTTCTGATCATTACTGTGAATCCGGATTCACAAATGATCTAAACTGGACCAGATTTGTGAATCCGAAAAAGGGTTCACAAATGTTCTAAACTGGACCAGATTAGTAATGTCAATCGACCTCTTTCATCGTACGACGATAGGAATACTGGCTGTAAAGGTACTAATACCTGCGGTACGACTAACTAATGGAAATATCTCATTATGGTGATAGCATGAGGCGGAGTTGTTGTCGGCGGGGCGGAACCAGGATATATTTGAACACGGGGTGGCACTGAAAATCAACGTGATTTTTGGCGTGATCAATGTTTTCGACGAGTTTCAAAAAGTAAACGGTTCTGATCATTGTTGTGAGTTCGGAAAAGGGTTCACAAATGGTGTAACTAATGGAAATATCTCACTATCGTGGTGGCATGGGGCGGAGTTGTTGTTGGCAGTAGCGGAGCTAGCCAAGATATTAACACGGGGTGGCACCGGAAATTAATTCATACAAAGTGTGTAAATTGACATGTTTGTGAATTTAACTTCTATGTCAATATACACCGATCACTATAATTCATAAAGAAACATGCAATAAAAATTTTAAATTTGTGGGAAAAAAATTAATGCCCAAATGTGTTACGAACCTCTCCAATTAGTGGGAAAAAAACAAACCATGTAGGAATTTTTAATAAAATACTAAACTTAAGGAAAAAATTAATCCTCCAAATATGTTACGTTCCTCTCCAATTAGCGAAAAAAATACATACCATGTGGGAATTTATGCAAAAAGAAAAGTGCAAAATACTAAACTTGTGGAGAAAAAAATTAATATCCATATGTAATAAAATACCTCTCTCCAATTAATGGAAAAGAATACGAATCATGTGAAAATTTATGCAAAAACTTAAAATGGGAGAGAGAGAGAGAGAGCTGAAAGGCTTTTTAGAGAGAGAGAGAGAGAGAGAGAGAGAGAGGGGAAATTCCAAAATGGTTGCAATGGTTTTCAAACTCTAGCTCAAGGGTCACAAGGCGCATGGCTAAACCACTCAGCTAAAGTGAACATTGTCTACATTCTTCGCACTTTTTTATTTAAACCTTTCTTAGGTAATTATTATTATTATTATTATTATTATTATTATTATTTTTAGGTATTTTTGAAACAGGGGTGGCACGTGCAACCTCCCCCATACTAGCTCTGCTCCCGTTCAACAAGGCAAAAAAAAAAAAAAGTTTTCAATGCACTTTAAATAGTATTTTTAAGACACTTTAACAAATAGAAAATTGTAATAATATATACTTTTTTTGTGTGTGTCTTTTTCCAACTTTATTAACAGTATTTGACTGTTATTAGCTTTTTCCTAAGAAAATTAATGTCAGCTGGGTATTAGTTTAATTGTTTGGAATATTTTTATATTTGAATCTTTTAATCTATAATTTTATCTAAGTGAAATTCAATCAAATTTACATTACCCTACGAAATGTGTGAATTGCACTCAATACCTGGCAAATACGAACATGTGTGTTAAAGTTATTGATGAATAAAATGAATATAGAAAATTAGAAGCCGGCCCCGTTTTTTAGGTTCGGTTTCAACCCAACCCTGAATATTATTTCCCAAACCTGAATAGGCTTGGTTATGGTGCATAATGACTTTTATACCCCAAATCAATTGCTCCCAATATTTCCTCTGCTATTTTTCTTCCCTCTCTTTCTCTCTCTTCAATGGCGACCCAGACCACCGTCTCCTCCTCCATCCTCCTCTCTCTCCTTGTCATTTTATGAGGACGACTACGCAGACATCGGTATACCGCTGCCCAACATCACCAACGGCGTCCTGTCGAAGGTTATTGAGTATTGCAAGAAGACGATGAGTCGGCGGCAGAGGCTCCCGATAACGACGATCGCGCGGCCAGTGATAAGCTCAATACTTGGAGCTGTGGTTACCGATGGAAATGAGCACCAAAACACCACGTGTCGTTCGGATTTACGTACCTGACGACGATGCGATGGAGTGGGCACTCGATCATTTCTTCACTCCTATGGCTCCAATTTCCCGACGTCGACGAGGCATTTAAAACTCCGGCCTCATGATCGACACCAGTTCAGTAACTGCAACGGAGAAGGCGGTGGATTTGGAAAAGTAATCTAGTAGAATTGATTCATTTGGTCACCGAATCCTTCATTTGGTCATCATGTTTAAAAAATTACATGTCATCAGCTTTTGTTCTTCCACCAAATTGAGTGGTAAGAATCCATAAATTTTTGGCTATATCTATGAACTGTGTCGGTGAACTCAAAACAACGGCAAGAAAAAAAAACTATGCGAATTGTATATGTGATGGAGGATTTTCCCTATTTTCTTTTTCTTTTAAATATTTTATTTTTCGGCCAAACTTTTTTGTTACTACTACTACACTTGGCTGGATTTTATCTGCGTGCTACGAATTTGTTCAATTTTTTGGTACTTTGAAAAATTGTTCAATTTTTGTTCGTATCTATATATTTTATAAGAAGTGTGTATTTTTCTATGAGAAGTGTTTATTTTTATATGAAAACTGTTTTAAAGCATATGAGAACTGTGTATTTTCTATGAGAAGTGTGTAATTTTTTATGAGAATTGTGTATTTTTGTATGAGAACTGTTTTAAAGCATATGAGAACTGTGTATTTTTCTATAAGAAGTGTGTATTTTTCTATGAGAACTGTTTTAAAGCATATGAGAACTGTGTATTTTCTATGAGAAGTGTGTATTTTCTATGAGAAGTGTGTATTTTTCTATGAGAAGTGTATAATTTTTTATGAGAAGTGTGTATTTTTGTATGAAAATTGTTTTAAAACATATGAGAACTGTGTATTTTTCTATGAGAAGTGTGTATTTTTCTATGAGAAATGTTGATTTTTGTATGAGAACTGTTTTAAAGCATATGAGAACTGTGTATTTTCTATGAGAAGTGTGTATTTTTCTATGAGAAGTGTTTATTTTTGTATGAGAAGTGTGTATTTTTCTGTATGAGAACTGTATTTTTCATATGATAACCGTGTATTTTTCTATGAGCACTGTGCATGATAAGGGTGTTTTTTTGTACGAGAACTGTGTTTTTGCTATGAGAAGTGTGTATTTTTTGTATGAGAACTGTGTTTTTAATATGAGAAGTGTGTATTTTTTATGAGAACTGTGTATTTTAGTGTATGGTAAAACTGTGTGAAGTATGTATTTTGTAGTTCACATAACCAGTTTACAAAGCTAGTTCTCTATGAGAACAAGTACTTCTCATAGCCAATTCTCATATAACTGACTATGAAAACTAGCAGTTCTCACAGAACTGACTATGAGAATTGGCAGTTCACATAGCCAATTCTCATAATTCAGTTCACAAATCTAGTTCTCAGCAGTTCTCATAGAACTGATTATGAGACTTGGCATTTCTCATAGTCAGTTTACATATCCAATTGTATTTTTGTCCGAAATAATATGATTCAGGAATTGATTCTAAAAATATAGTTCACATAGCCTCAGTTCTCATAACTATAGTTCAGGGACAGTTCTCATAGAAATAATAATCATAGACACTTTTCATAGAGACAATTTTCATAAAAACAATTTTCATAGAAACAGTTCTCATAGAAAGTTTTCATAGCAAATGGTATTTTTTTAATCTTACATAATTTCATATTCAATATGGATCTTATTTAGTAGATATCGTCGAGTATGTTTCAAAAATATAATTTTTAAAAAAAATGAATATCTACAACAAAAGATATGACTTTTTGAAATTTAAACAATGTTTTAATGGTGCACCAATGTTCATGGAGCATTGGATAATTTTTCTATATTAGATGCTCTTTAGTTCCGTGCGCTGATGCGCGCGAAGGGGTATGGTTGGAATAAAAAATACAAACAATTACGCAGGACTAAATTAAATCCGAGCCTAATTTTTTGGGCCGGCCTAAAAATTCCTTATTGATGTATTGGGCCAAAGTTATCTGAAAAAATAGTGATATATGATCCTAAAGCATTCCTAGATGAACATTTATATTCTCGTTTGGGCTTCTTCGGATTAACATCCTGGCTTTGCCATTGATCGAGTGACAGTGATAAATATGGTGTTTGGTTAAAGAAACGATTACCCATCAAATTAGATAAATTTTTTTATTGATTGGTCACACCATACGTACGATGACATTATTACACTCAATATCGGATCGTTACGGGAGCTTCGTGAAGCTCGATACAACCTTTGGACTTGGGTGATGAGTAGAAATATGTTAGTGAACATGCAACGTACTCATGATCTAGTGGTTTTTTCTTGGAGGCGACTATTCGCAGTTATGTATTTTCTCCCTTAACCCATTACATTTCAGTAAATAGTTGTTGAAAATTATACATTCATTTCCGTAAATAGCTGTTGAAAACGATTATATTTCGGTAATTATATGTCGAAAATATGTTCAACTTTCAGTAAATAACTGCCAAACATACATTTTCGATAAATAGCTGTTGGAAAAAAGTTATATTTCGGTAATTAGATACTGAAAATATATATCAATTTCGGTAACTAACTGTCGAGTATAGTTGAAAATTTTTAACGAACTAAAGAAGAAAATACGAGGCTGCAAATAGCAGCCCCTTTTTCTTTTAGAGTGTCGCTATTTGCAGCTACGTATTTTCTCGCATAGCCCGCTAAAAATTTCTAACTATACTCGACAGTTAGTTACCGAAATTGAGATACATTTTCAGCACCTAATTATCGAAATATAATCTTTTTTCAAGAAATAGTTAATAAATGTATGTATTAGCAATAGATATCAAGGTTGAACATATTTTCGACATGCAGTTGCCGAAATATAATTTTGTTTTCAACAGCTATTTACCGAAATGTTATTTATGATTTTCAACAACTACCTACCGAAATATAGCGGGTTATGGGAGAAAATATGTAACTGCGAATAGCGCCACTCTTCTTTTATTCTAAACCATGTGCCGAGGTACCTAGAGTCCCACTAATTTCCCACTCTCTCCCTTGATCAATTGATTTTAATCAATTTGACCCCACAAGTAAGATGGAATTGCCCAAGCATCAAGAACTCCCACGAAAATTACGATTTTACTCCTTTAATTTTCACACTATAATTTTGACAACCACCTTTGTTTTTTTTTTGTTTTTTTTTTTTTTAAGGAAACGCAACTTATATTGATACAAGTTTCAACTAATATGCGTGAATACACAGAATGGCCAAAAATTAAAGTTGAAATTTCAAAGAATAGTTTTGGAATATCAACATACATTTGCAGATAACAATTTTTGCACCTCCAAATCAATTACCACATTGTGCTACATCGTCAGGACAGTGGTCCTAATTAATAAAATATGACGACGTGGTGCAATGTAATTGATTTAAAAGAAACAAATATTTATACCGGGGATATAAATAATTTAATGGGGAAATCACTGAACAATGGAAGGAGGGGTAAATATTCCTCAACTCATAGAGTACTTTTTTGGAATTAAAAAAGTCATGGAAAGGAAAATATTAACTGCCAAGACATGGTTTTAAAGACAAAAATGCCCCTCCCCTAAAATCATTTCACTTTAATACCCTTCTTCCTGGCACCGGATCCCCACCACAACTACCAAGCAGCACCACACCTTTGCACCACCTCTCACCAGGAGGAATTCCCCCCCTCCCCCTCCTCAATCGAATTTAGTTGCCGACTGGTCCACAGCCGCCGCCGCCACAGGAATGATTTAAATTAGTTACCCTCTGACCCACAACCGCCACTGCCTCCACAGTCAGCAGGACCGCACCACCACCGACCTCGCCACTCATACTCGTTAGGGCTGCTCGCGGTCCGGTTCGGTTCGGATTTCTAGGAATCCGAGGACCGAACCGCTAGTCACGGTTTTTACAAAATGAAATCCGTGTCCGGACCAAAAGTCCTACGGTTCGATTTTTAAAAAATAAAATCCGATCTGTGACTCGCGGATCGGTTACGGTTTTGTCCACGGATTTTAGTAAAAATAAAGCTCAAGCATATATCCCACACTAAAAGGGAAAAATGTTACATTCAAAATTAAATTTAACACCACTAGAAAGTACTTGTTACATAAACTATCAAAAACCTATAAAATCAGATTCAAAAGAATCTAAACACTAGTAGAATTGTATCATTATAGTACGTAACATAAAAAAAAATAGAAAAGAAACGAACTAGTGAAACTCAACTAGAGTTACCCTTTATTTATATGAAAACACTATAATTTACTCCATATATTTTATGTACATCTACATTATATCATATTTTTAAGATAAAATACTAAAATTATTAGAAAAAAGTGTTAACATTCCTAATAATTTATTATATAAATACACGTATATATTTTTATATATTATTTATATAAAATAAATATCTCACGGTTCGGTTCGGTTAATGTACGGTTTTGTAATGAAAATCTGTGGACCGAACCGCGAGTCACGGTTTTCTAATTTTTCAATTCGTGTCTGGACCATTAATCCACGGACAAAATCCAAAAGGTACGGATCGATTCGGTCCGGATCGGGCCGGTTTCACGGTTCACCGAATTTTTTGAGCAGCCCTAATACTCGTGGCTTGAACGAACCATGTGTCGAACACGAACTGCGTTTCTGTCCGAATTTTGCAATTTTAGTATGTTCGTTGTTCGTAACATGAACCAAGTCATATTTTTTTAGAGGACTTTGTCCCAAATAATTGACTATTGTTTGAGGTATAAAAGAGTAAGTCATTAATTATAAAGGACTACATTCGGTATTAGAAAAGACTAATCTTTCTGTTAATATGGACCAAGTCATATTTTTTTAGAGAACCTTGTCCCCATTGTTTGAGGTATAAAAGAATGAGTCATTAATTATAAAGGACTACGTTAGGTATTAGTCAAGACTAATCTTTCTGTTAACATTGCCAAATCAAATTTTCAAAGAGAATCTTGTCTCTATTGTCTAAGGTATGAGCAAGTTATTAATTATAAATGACTACGTTGGGTATTAGTAAAGACCAATCTTTCATACCCCTTTTGTCCTGAATAAGGTGCAATCAGATGAGTCAACTCAGAAATTTAAATCATTCTAACTCACTCCAGCCCAGCAATGAACTCCTCTCCCAACTCAAGAACAACTTGTACATGTTGGATTGACTTCCTTTTTCTCCTATATTGCAAAATCAAAGCAAGCCCACCTCACAAATACTTGAGTTTCTTCAATAAATTGGTCCACGGTCCCCACATCATCTCCGTCGACGGCTGTAACAACTAGAAAAATGAGGATGAAGAACCATATAAATCGGCATCCGAAGAGGATATGTACTCACTGTAATTTTCTTCAATCCGAAGAGAAAACCCTTGCTTTTATTAGACATTGTGCTGGGTTTTGTTTTTTTTTTTTTGTTATCAAAGTCATGTTATACCAAATATTGAAATTCTGCGAGAAGTAGGTGTTCCCAATGCCGCTATTGGGCTTTTGTTGACGAGACGACCTAGAGCATTTGCTGTAAGTAACAATCGGTTTAGGGATTGTGTGGATGAAGTTAACAGGATGGGTTTTAATCCTTCGCAAATGGAGTTTGAAATTCAAATGACAATGGGAGAGAGAGAGAGAGTTGTAGACGACTGGAGGAACTGATTTGTAGGGTTTCAAATGTGTATGGGTATATTAGTCTTTTTATATTACCCTTCCCATGAATGGGGAGTTTCCTTTTTCCGTTTTAAATTTGAGGAATTCCGAAAAAACATGTTCATGGGTTGAGAAATTTTTGCCGCAAGGCTAATCTCTTAGAGCATCCGCAATGTAATAATCAAAATTAAAAGATTGTTAAAGATAGTAACCTCCTAAGAGCATCCTCATTGTAATAAGCAAATAGCTGTGGATAAGCAAACTTAACAACAATGCTTAAAAAACACCCCACATTGCAATAAGCAAAGTTATTAGTCTTTTAGCAAATAACCAAATTTCATCAATTTCATAACCAAACTTAACAACTTTTACCAATAACCAAACTCAAAATTCAATAACTCAAAAGCACCCAACATTGGAATCGTCTCATCGAGACGAATAATTTGGTGTGGTCGGAATCATGATTGAAACTCGTTTGCGATTGGACATATGTTCATTGTGTATTGTGGGGGATTTTTTGGTTAGTGATGCAAAATAACCAATGTGGAAGTAGAAGTTGTTAAGTTCGATTATGAACTAAATGGATAATCAAATGCTGACGTGACATATTTTGTTTATTTCCATTGCGGATGCTCTAACTAATAATCAAATTTGGACATTTGAATAATCAAAAGTAACAATGTGGGACTTCACATTGCTAACTTTAACAACCCTCTAAATGAATAATCAAAAGCTGACGTGGCAAGTTTTGATTATTCACTTTTGATTATTACATTGCGGATGCTCTTAGCTATTACCTAAGGATAGTACTATATATTGCTTTTTTCGATAGCTTGACAATGTTTTTTGTTATTAAATTACAAGAAAAAGATCCAGTATATTTCGGGAATGGATTCCCAGCTCATAAATCATGACTCCACCCTTTTCAAGTAGTATTGTCAAACAACCTTCTGTTCCTCTTTGGTTCGACGGTCAGGGGTGTTCGGGTCAACTTACGCGCATCTCAAGTGATTCCCTCCTCGTTTCGGTCAAAGGCAAACCATTCACGCTGGAACTAGGAAACTCACAAGAAATTATTGCAGTCTATCCCAAGATTCAAGGCTGATCAATTGTGTAGAAAGCAAACTCATCAACCAACTTACTAACCCTTTTATAGGGCTACAGACAACCTTCTTCCATATAGCCATTCAAGGTCTCAATTTGATTTAAAAAAAAAACAGTTACATTCCCTCTCATAAGAGCATGTACATCAATGTAGATATATGAGCTATATTAGCTAAAATAGAGAATGAAAGTAACGAAAGTAAGCTACACCTGAGTAACAAAAGACAAATGTATAATAACTTAGATGGAAAGATTCGGTATTATTACCGAGTCACAGTTTATGAGCAATTCCTTAAACAATTATTGTTTCTCTCTCTTCCGTTCTTCTTCAATAGTTCTCTCTCTCTCTCTCTCTCTCTCTCTCTCACACACACACACACACACACACAAAAATCTCCATCTCCAGAATTCCCAACCTCCCCAATAATTCGTTCACTTCATAATGATACCCTCACCCCCTAAACTTCGACTTCGATAGCACTTCCACCTCCCCCTTCCTAACCCCACCTTGCCAGGAATAATTTTGTACAGTTCAAATTTTGGGTTACTTCGTAATTGATTTATGGTAGTCAATTTGTGGGTGGGTTTGAGCTTTCTGATTTTGGACAGAGAACTGTGGAGAGACGGGAAAAAAATAGTATTGCAATTGGATAGTATTTTATAAGGATAAAAATGATAATAGAAAGGATTGGTGTGGAGTTGAGAAAAATTTGAGTAGGTAAAAGAAAAAAAGTGAATTGTTAGAGTAGCTATGTTTTGTTTGGTTTGGTGTTTGAAATTTTTTTTGAAAAATAGTAGGGGTAATAAGTAGAGAGAGATAGAGAGAGAAATATTGGAAGTAGGGGGAATCTAGGAGGAATCTAGGGGGAATTTTTTGAAAAATTCTTTTTGAATTGTGAAAAAAACAAAGCATAAAATACATTTTTCTTAGAGCTAAATGTTGCTGCAAGCACATGCCTGCAGTCGTGTTATCATTCATTCATGGAGACAAACATGTGACTTCTTCTGCTTTCATCTTGATTGAAAAGTGACATTGTACGCAACAATTTAATGCACCGAAAGGTGATAAAATTGCATTATTTTTAACCTACTCCAAAGCCCACAAGATTGATGACGTACCCACCAAACAACTAAATTTGGTCCTATGGTACTTTTTTGTGAATGAGAATGATTATATGGGTTGATCTTATGACATTAAGGTGTATTTTACTAACTAACATAAATATTTATTTTTCAAATTATTAGAGGTGATGTATTATGATAAAATGATCTGTCTCGTAAACGAAAAATAAATACTTAAAAAATAAAAAACCTTAACTGAACGGGGCCTAAATATATACTCTTTCTATCCCCTTTTCCCTTTCATTTACATAATCCAATGAGATTAAATTCTTTCCGTCAGCGGTGGAAACATGGGGTTTTTGTCATTGCCGCCGATTGTGGACCCGAATTCATGGTTGTAATCCGAATCGTTCATCTCGTAGGGCTCACAGTGTAATATATTCATGCAAAAAAAAAAAAAATCAGCTTGATTGAATATCGATTGATCTATCAAAAGTTAAATTTTAGGTTATGAAATAGACAGTCTGATCCTGTCAAGTTACTGTCCATGACCATCTGTTTTATAAACCAAATTTTAAATTTGATACACATGTCGATGTTTGATGAAACTAATTTTTTGAATCAGAATACTACTCTATAGGCCCTATAAGATGAACGGTTCAGATCCGCAATCAACGCACCGTATGACCCAAAATAATGGTGGTGAAAAACTCATAATTTCTGCCGTTGACGAAAGAAATTTAATCTCTAATCGAATTTGATAAGATTGTAGTAGTATTTTGTTTTCACGAAAAAGTCAACAGCATATTTGTCGGCTCGAAGATATTAATACTCTTTGGGCGCAAGGCCATTTTTCCCCTCTCGCTATCCAAGTGGTGTCCCGGTTTACCCCTCAAAAAATAAGTATTTATTTGCAATTTTCAAGTTCAAAAATAATAAGTTTATTGAAATAAAAAAATATATACAATACGAATCTTGTTTGACGATGAGATCTATCAAACCTTGCAAAAAAAATGGAAAAATTATTTTCGTAAGTTAATTATTTTTAAGTTTGAAAATAGGTCTTTATTTTTTAAGTATTTATTTAAGAAAGTGGAATGGGGCCACATACTTTTTGGGCGGGTGCCACAACTACTTCAGAATTACGTACCCAATAATTAGTCGGGGCGATGAGTCGCTGAATTTCGAAATACGATTCATTATGCATGTTTCAACCACGCACGTTATTGTGGTTCATGAGTACTTGGCGGGGTGATTGAGATTGGAGACTTCGGAGTTTGCGGTCTTTTTTTCAAAACCCATTTCGATATTCATTGTGCATGCTTGAACCACTATTTCAGAACTTGACCTGTGTCAAGACTCAAGAGTTGAAACTTCGGGTTTACTCTCTCCTACGTTTTATGTTCAAAAGCATTGAGAGACTTTAAGTTTTCGTGGAGCTAGCTAATTTGTATAAAGGAATTTCTCTCACATGTAAAATGAACCTTGCAAGTAGGTGGTGAGACTGTCGCAATGCTACATCCCATCTCTTTCTTATGGTTGGCGTTCCCGAATTTTTCGAGAGCTGTGATATATGACCATTTTAACTAGAATTTACTATCAACACATAGAATTAAAGTAGCACATGATATTCTTTGTTGAAAAATAATTTCTGCACTATATTTTTCATAAATACACATCGATTTTTTTTATCGTGCTTTGAAAATAATTTAAAATAAAAAAAGACAAAAATATTAATACATTTCTAAGAAAAAAATAGATTAAAAACTATTTTCCTTCCTCAAATTTTTTTGGATAAACATTTTCCTTCCTCATTTACTAAACGAGAAATATGCCAAACTTTAGGACAAAGGGAGCAAGTAGAACGACCTATGGGCCTTTTCAACCACACCAAACTCTACGACAAAGGGAGCAGTAGAACGACCAAGGCCTTTATATATATATATATATATATATATATATATATATATATATATATATATATATATATATATATATATATATATATATATATATATATATATATATATATATATATATATATATATATATATATATATATATATATATATATATATATATATATATATATATATATATATATATTTAATGAAATTTTTCCTAAAAAAAGTTTAACTCTTTTCCGGAAAAGTTTCATTAACATCCGTACTGTCCAAAACACTTTTGGACGATTTCGATTGGTTTTGTAAACAATTATTCATGGCTCTGTCGTTAAAAATATTTTCTCAATATTACATATCATATGTATATTTTGCTTAGATAAAGGTAGGTTGGGACGACCAGCGTAGTTGACCTCCTTTGGAATATCTGGATTTTGAGTCATAGCTTATCCGGTTGGAGAGAAAATATTTGTCCATCACCACGATGAGGGACCCGTCACTAGAATCCACTGAAATATTTGAAAGAGGACATGAGGCCCTCACAACCCAACCATTTAATTCTAAATCGACTCAAATTCAAGACCGATGAGAAAGGAAGGATTTTAACCCGTCTGCCTCAGCCGCTTAAACTACCCCCAGTGGTTACAAGGGAAGGATATATATATGTGTGACAAAATCCTCGATCTCTAGCAGCTAAATTTTGTTAAATTGCTCCTTTTTTTTTTTCCTTCTTTCTTTCATTCAGAAATCTAACCTCTGTTAACATTAGCTTCTTTTTTTTTTTTTTTTAAAGTACAATGGTCAGGTTGCGTTCTTATGAGCTTAACTTAAATCTGGAAATTTTGTCCCTATTCGAATTTGTTAGTTTTGCGTCAAATTTTTGTAGGATATTGATTCGTCTTGACGAGAGGAATCGGAAAAGGAAATTTTTTTGTTTTACTTTTACCCAAGTATTTTTGAGAAATAACCACTTTTTAGCAAATTAAAGACCGAAGAAGATCCAATTTCCTAGTAATAAAACCTGGGTAGCTAGCTAGTCAAAATGAAATCCCCTCAAAACAATGTTACAAGGACAACTCGGTTGCCACATGTATGGTTAAGGTAAGTTTGTAAAATGTGGTAGTTTGGATTTCATAAATGTAGTAGTTCAGCTGGTTATCTAACCTCTTTGATAGAAGAGATTGATGCAACTAGAACTAGATTGTACAATCTCTGCCAAGAGGTTACCAGAGTCAATTCTTGTCGAATTGATTATTGGTTACTTCTGTACAAGAGTTTTTCACTATTAGTATGTTTTCTTTCTTGGATTATGTAGGGGATTTGATTAAGTTGTTGTAAATCTCACATGATTGATGCAATCTTCGGTTATCATAACTCTTCAAATGTAATTCTCCTATCTCTCTACATAAAAAGTGGGTGTGTGGATTGACAAAACAAAATTGACCAGGGCTTCTAACTCAATTGGTCGTGTCTCAGTATATCGGTGCTGGGAGGTTTCGGGCTTAAGTTGATGGAACCCCTTGTAGTAATCTAACTTTACTAATATACTATTGCCTCCGTCTTAAAAATATATTATGAATTAAAAGATATAGATAAATTCCTTTAGTGAACTTGGTTAACATGTCTACTATCTTCGCCTCCTTGTCTGGCTTTCCCTGTGCAAACTCCCCTTGACTGGTGTTTTACTTATCCAGAGAGATCCCAAAAAGAAAACAGGCACAATAATTTGGGGCGGAGGGAGTAATATTTTGCCGTATGACAGAAAAAGTAAAATAAAATAAAATAAAACAAGATTAATTAGTAATTAATGTTAGTAACCATCCTCCTAATCACATTCATTAATTGTCAAACCCCCCCTCCCCCGCAGCTAGCACAGTTCCTCCATTAAATGAGCCCCAAGATTAGGTTCTCCACCCTATAAATCCGTGCGGCCTGTAGAAATCAAATCACCCCAAATCAAAATTGATCACCCAGAAAAAAAAACCCAGAGAAGTTCGAGAGGGGGAAAATGGGGTACCGGGCAGTGATTGTTGTTCTTGTGGGAGTGTTAGTGTTATCCCAGGACGGGATAGGGGGGATAGCGCAGTCGACGGAATTGAGAACGGGGTACGCGTGCTGGGGAGGGTGCTACAACGAGTGTATTCTCCAGACTGGGAAAAACCCGAGTGAGAGGCTGCCTTGCTATTTTCAGTGTTTGGGTAGCTGCATTGCTCACCCTGCCTCGGATAACCAGTACTACTGCCAGCTTGGTTGCTCATTGGAGCAATGTGTCAGCAGATTTAGCTCTGGTATGTGGTGCTCTCAATCATCTCTCTCATCCCTGCATGTCTCACCCTGTACATGTATAGCTATATTCCTCTCCGTACCATAATGTTTGCCCAGTCTGCAAAACGATAACATAAAATGATACAATCTTTGCAAGAAAAATTCAATTTTTTCCCCGATGATTCATTAGATATCGACGAGTTCTTGTAATTTATAGAAAAAGTTTTAACTTTTTATCGAAAGAGATGTATTATTTTTGAGTCCTCGTTCTGCGGACCGGACAGACGTTTTGAGACGGAAAGAGTACATGACAAACATATACTATACATGTATATATATATGAACCGGGGAACCTGTAGTGTGGGGCCGCCCTACGTACACACAATCCTAAGTCCTGACTATTCAAATTACTTCAAAAGTATTGTAAAGATGGATGGCTCGAACTGCGCACTATGTCTTTGTAGTTCCCCGGCCGTGTTCGATATTGTGTTTCCACTTATGAATTTTGTTTAGGAGTACTCCTAGAATGAACGTGCATGCAAAGTGGTCAATTTGATTTCAATGTGTAGCTACATTTCATCTTTTTGTATGTATATGCTATATAGTATTAACTCTTTTTTTTTTTCCCCAAAATTTGAAGTGCATATAATGTGGTGTAAGACTCTTATATACTTCACAATTTTGAAATTAGCATGTTTCGTTTCCATCACAAAATGTGGTCTAGACTGACTGCATTAGCCGTGAGACACTGGGCTATATCGGGTTCATCCTGGGTTTGGTTATTTGATTAGAGTTCGTTCATTTTTTTTTACGTATTATATATCGAACAGGTGACCCATGTAATGCTTCAATTTGATCGGAATCAGCGACTGTGCGATCGAAACATATTTGTTTTTGGGAAGTGTGCTTCGATCGTACTGCTACAGATGTCCGATGAGATTGAAATGTTTTTATGGCATCTATGAGGAGAAAAAATTACCAGTTCCAACCAAATAGCTGGGCTCAAAGTGAATCCAATATTGGCCGTACAGCCCGCCCGCTAAACCTTAGGGCTCGTTTGGATGCAGGATTAGGTTTGGAGGTGTTATGTAATAAGGGGGGATTGGATAATAGGGGGTATTGGTTAATAAGGGATGGCCCACATTGATGTGATGTTTATGGAGTGGGTATTAAATAGTACTTGGTTTGGATGTGGGATAAAATAGGGGGGATAAAGTTGTTTTGTAGTTGAAATGAAATAGAGAGGGGGTGTTATCCGGGGGTGTTATCTAATAACACCCCACAACCTCCCCATAAATAATACTCCCTCAGGGGGTATTGACAGGTCTTACATCCGGAGCTTAGCTAATACCCCCTCCATTTTACTTGCCAAACGGGGTCTTACGGCTGGGCCCACGGACTAAAAGGGGGTATACCACAATACCCTTTCACAATACCCTATCCAAGCAGGCCCTTAAGGCACTACAGAATATTTGTGGCTGCATTTGAAGGATTGTGTTTTTTTTTGTAATCTCGGATGACCGGGTTAATTAGTGTGACAATGTGCGCGCAGTTCTGTTATTTCTGGAGCCATGAAGTTATTAATCGGGCGTTATGGACATGTAGCACCTTAATAGATTAAAGTCGTATTCATAAGTTTTCCAATAAAAAAATAAAAAAAATATGCACACAAGTTCTCAGAACGTGCAAGGTACAGAGTCCTTGATTTTTAAATATATATATTTTTTGCTTTGAAATATTTTTGGAATCAACAGACAAATCAATGATGGCATACTAATGAGAGACAAAATCATTGAAGGTAGGCCCATACCGATAAGGGTGCGGATTTATTGCTTCAATAATTAGTACTAGCCACTTTTGTTATTTGACCGGAGTAGAGATCTAGCTTTCAAAAGAATGGGAAAATAACTGTCAAGGACGAATTTTAATAATTAATATTCGTTAAGGATATTTTTTGTATTAATAAATATTCTTAGCATGTTCTTAGTGTGTATTAATTATCAAAACACGTCCTAAACCGTCATTTTCCTTTCAAGAATCTCAATGGAATAGCCAGAATTCATTGCTAATTTTTCTTTTCGTTTACTTTTCTATTTTCTATACCACATATACGTCCTTCAAAGAGGTTTGAAAGGAAAAATTTATATCAAATTACTTACATCTATAAGAGCATGTACACCAAACAGTTGGTATTTTACCTATTAAAAAGTTCACTTTTTTCATTTTACCTAGTCAAATTTCTCTCAATCCCACATCAATACTATAAAATATTGAGAGAGAGAGAGAGAGAGAGAGAGAGTTGACTGGGAAAATAATAAAAAAGCATATTGCTTATGAACCGTGCATAGCTATTTAAATACTGAGCTATTGAAGTAAATGTATTTTAGCTTGGTATTTTGCTACTCTGCTACATGCCAGATTTTGGGGATAACCTCTCTACTATACCTAATTTTGTGCATATAGTGACTCTTGTGTACATGCTCTAATAACGTTTGGATTAAATTAGGCCGCCCCATTCCGCTAAGGAAAATAAATACTTTTTTGAAAAATACATCATCCGTCTCAATTTAAGTGTCCTCTGCGGGAAATAGAGCTTTTTAAGAATTCAAATTTTTTTCTCTATTCAAAAATTAAGCATAGAATTGTGAAGTTAAATATTATGTATTTAAATTATTTATATCTTTCAATATGGATCTCAAAAAATATGAAATATAGATCTTGTTTGATAAATCTCAATTGGTTTTATTATACAAAGTTTTCAAAATCATGAAAAATATTTTAAATTGAAAGATATTGTCAATCCAAAAATAACATAAATATCAAAAGTTGTCAAAAAAATCAATTAGGAAGGAAATGATATTTTTTGGGGGTAATATTGGAATTTGACATATTTGGATTTTTAGAAAGTGGACACTTATTTTGGGACATCCAAAAATGAAAACATGGACACTTAAAATGGGACGGAGGAACTTCCGTTTGACCCGAAAAAAAAAATATGGGATGGAGGGAGTAAATACTAATTTTTTAAAATTAAATGTGATATATTGTGAGAAAAATAACCTGTCTCGTAAAGTGAAAATAAGAACATTAGGAGAACGGGATCTGATGGGTTTTGGGGCTTCAAATCTTGGCATCAGTTGGCTATAAAATTCCAAAAATCTGGACATTTTGAGTTGAAAGATGGGGTTCTTTTCCTTTTCAACAAGTGAAAGATAGGGTTCTTTTCCATTTCGAGTGTTATAAAATGTTTCGTTTGCCGAGCAAAAAAAAAAAACAAGTGAAAGAAAAGTACAAAAT
Source organism: Rhododendron molle (assembly GCA_025413875.1). Lineage (NCBI taxonomy): Eukaryota > Viridiplantae > Streptophyta > Magnoliopsida > Ericales > Ericaceae > Rhododendron > Rhododendron molle. The sequence continues at coordinate 40,172,958 of CM046389.1, read as the reverse complement.
GTGCATTAAGCACACACGAAACAAATCTATAGTAGTTACTCCTCTGTAATCAATTAGGAGTCTATGATTTCAACCACATGATTATTAAATGAAAAATGAGTCTTGTAATTAATTGAGGGCAGTTTTTGAGTAATCCAATAAAATTGGAGTTTTATCAAAAAAAAAAAAAAAAATTAATTGATGGCTGCTTAACTGCAAATTCGGCCAGATTCATCTTAAAGAAAGATCAACGAACCTAATCTTATCGAATAATAATAATAATACGAGGATTGACATGCGTAATGCGCCCGGCATAAACCCTAGAGTTCTTCGAAGTTTTGGAAATTGGAAGTAATAGTAGCTTAAAATTGTGACACAGAAAAGCTTATAATTGTGTTACAGAAAAGCTTGTAATTGTGTTTTGATCCTGGATTTGAGAAGTAATTTTGACGCAAAAGAAAAAAGGGGTAGAATAGTCAAACCAAATAACAATCGCGCACATTCACGATTCACTCTAGTTTTTAGTGTGTATCAAATAAAGAAGAGTAACTCGTGCGCAATGAATTTCTAATAGGCCTTCACATGACTTTTTATAGTAGCGTGTATATATGAAATGTAGCCATCTTTGTAACTCGTGCGCAATGAATTCCCTAATTTGCCCTCCTTGCTTTTCTCTGCCTCTAAACAAATTGGCATGTTTACATTATTTTTTTTTGTGTGTGTTCAAATCTTTGCAGATGGGAGAAAACAGGAGAGGTGCCTGGATAACTGCTCCACCAAAATCTGCAGCATCAATACTTAGTCTCCCATCCTCCCATATATGGAAGCCTTGCTATACCTGTTTAATTTGTTGTTGCATTAAGTTGTGTTTGTTTATGTTTGGATTTTTCTAAATAATGTTTTGCACTTACTATTTGAAACATGTACCAATCGGTACTCCTTGACAACCAAATAAGTTATTTAATTTAGATGTATTTACTAAAATTGTTTCTTTTCTTTATTTATGCATTGGGAGCATTAGTGTAACTGATTGGCTAGCTTTGTCGTTTATTCTTTCTCAATTTGGTTATCTTCTTCTTCCCTCACACAAGTGATGGTGACTCCGGCCTGGTTCTTATTTTGAAAAATTGAATGGAGATCTTTCTATGAAATGCCTTACAACACAAAAAAAAACAAAGTGACAATATATAGATATAGTCTACTCTGATTCCAGTACTGACGCATTCCAAAATTTTAAGACTTACAATTTATAATGACGGGATAATATTTTATATATCATTCAGGTGATGTATTGCAAACCTTATGCATTCAAATAGTAGCCTCTATTTCCGCCGATCTAACAAAGAGGGCAAGTTGGTCATTTCCAAATGCCCAAACATGCAATTTTCGCCGAAATTGAACTAACACTGTATAATACTAGATAGATGATGATCACTTCTGTTGAAATTTCATACATGGTAGTACGAAAATTGAACCACAATTATAAGTGGTGAAAATATGCAATTTTATGCTTCATCTAAGGGACCATTAATTGGACTAACTCATTTATTTTAGCTCATTTTTGAACTTTTGTTCGTATTGCATCAAATATTTTTGAATTATTAATTTGTCTTGAAGAAAAATTTCTCATAAATAAAAATTATAGTCGAACCGGCCTGACTGAATGTGCAATATGAATACCATTTGACGTCGATCTCTTTTCAGAATGTATGTTAAACGTGGTAAATAATATTATGCAATTTCTCTCAAGAAATTGTTTTTAATACTAAATCACCTCATAATAGTGCAACTTTTTCTTCCGTATTCTACAAACTAGATCAATAGCATCTATAGATATCTTTTGTTTCTAGTAGGTTCCGTTCCGCTAAGATTATTATTTTTTAAATACTTATTTTCTATTATACAAGACAAGTCATTCTATTATATCCATGGAGAATGGAACAAATTGTGAGGAATCATGTTTGGTGAGATGGTTTATTCATGTAAACCCCTTCTGTGGAGACTAAGGCTCTGTTTGGAACCCGCAGAAAAGAAAAGAAAGGAAAGGAAAATAAAAGGGAAGGAAAATGAGAGGAAAATGGAAGGAAAAATTTACTATTCATTACACTTAAAATCTTTATTTTCTTCACACTTTCTTCTTCAACCAAACAATGGAAAGGAAAATTTTTTTATTTTCCTTTCTTTTCCTTTCCTTTCCATAGGTTCCAAACGGAGCCTAAGGTTCGAGTCCCACAAGAGACGGGGTTTAGGGTTTTACGATTATGAATAGCCTCTGAGTCTCTTCGTTGGCTATCTTCCCACTAATTCCAGCTAATTAAAAAATACGGCAAAACAAAAATAATAATAATGGAACAAATTGCCATCCCTATCAGGATACACTAGACAAGCACTCTGGATTGCGCGGGGGGGATTAACCTAGCTGGTGGTATCTCTTTGATTAAACGCGATCCTAATCCATCCACGTCTGATCTTGATTAATGGTCGGTTGTGATGCGGACACGTGCCGGTACAGGACAACAATGTATCACGTGTCAAGATCGTACTTGTTTTTCTTGTTTCCCCTCTCGGTTTTCAAACGGAAATGACTAGGTATGGGGATCTGTCCACGTCACGCCACGGTACCGCTTCAACCGCCCATGTGTCCTGCAATTTGTCAGAGACCCCGTCACGTGGAGGAATTTTGGGCTGTCGGAGATCCCAAACCGTGTTTTTTTTTGAAGGTTCAATTTATTATTTCCTCTTTCTTTGGACGGTTGAGATCGCCAACAGAGGTGTCACGTGTTTGGTACCTGTTTGACATTCAAAAACTTCTCCATCGTGTGACAATGAATAAGGGAGAAGTTCGCGCAGGACTCATGTCCATGCAACTTCCCATGATCTATCTTGTTTAAAGACAAGTGTCTAGGGTTGTCAACGAGTTGAATATTTAAATGATTTGTTTCAAATAATTCGTTTCAATGATGGAATCAAGAATATAATTTGTTTTGGGTTAATTTAAAATTTTAAAAAATTAATTAATATATATATATAAAACAAAAGAAAAAAAAAACCCGTACACTATTGGAGTTATGCTCTGTTGATGTTGTGCTCTACGTTATTTTAGATCGTAGAAATCATTTATATCGAATTTGGGTCGATATCTTCAACAAGTTCTCTTTCAATGTAGATAATCACATATAGAATGGGTTGAGCTAAAAAAGAAAAAGAAAATGAGGCTCTTGTTTGGAAGGGTTTGTGGTATAATGGGGTAAGAGAAAAGTGGACAGGATGAAAACATAATCCATACTAGGTTGGAGGACCAATCTTTAAATGCTTCATAAATTTTTTCTTCAATTATTATCCTCGTTTTTTAAGTCATCTCACAATTACATGTTTAGAAGTGCGGGTTCAGCATTTTCATAGGCCCATTTTGTTTAACGGCATTTCCTTGGGCACTTTTGTAGGAAATCAAAGCTATTTTTTTTTTCAACAAATGTTAGGGGTACGAAAAATGTATATGCCATGCATGACATACTTTTAGGTCACACACGAGTAATCTATATCGTTCATTAATCTTAAAACAATATTTTGAATGGCCTTCTGAAAAATTTGCTCAATTGATTACATGTAAGTGATTTATCCAATTTTTGAATTTTTCATTCGGAATTTGGATTATAAATTCTGAATGAAACTTTAAAGATTTGATTAATCACTTGTAAAAATTCAATTGAGATGATTTTTTAGCAACTTACTCAAAAAATTATTTTTGTGAAACTCCAAAATGGGCTCACACGACGTATGTACATTTTCAATATGGAAATCGATTTTAACACTCAAAAAATTGATGAAGAAGCTCCAAAGCGACATCTTTTTGTTTATCAACACAGTTCAATTTTAAAATCTCTCAACTAATTTTTGGAGTGTCAAAAGCATAATCATTTCAGTATCCCTGGATTCTTTTTCATTCAACTACTGCGCTTGAGATATTTCACTCGGCTCGAGGGTATTAACGTACGTACATTCACGGGGGGACCGACCCGCCCGCTTTCAATTTTGTCGCCTTCAGAAGAAAAGTTTCTCGAAAAGCCAGATTTGACGGGCGGGGACTATAAAACTATTACCCCATCCCATCCGAATCCTTTCTCTCACATCCCACCTTGCCCTCTCTCTCTCTCTCTCTCTCTCTAAAACTATTACCACCACTTTGTCTCTCTAAGAAAAATCCACGCGCACAAGGTACAACGCCGAGTCGGCGAATTCGCACCGGAGCTTCGATCAGCCGGCGACGAGAAATCGAAAGTTCGTTTTGTTTGAGTATCAGAAATTCCTCATCGCTAATCTGTTTTCTTCGTTGATTTGCTGTATTACTTTTCCATCGCATTGGGTTTCGTAGATTTCCGGGTGAATTTAAGGTAGGAATCACAGCATAACAAGTAGTATTTAAGGTACGAATCACAGTATAACAAGTAGTTTACTTTTGTGCACGTAATTAGGGTCCGTTAAACTTTGGTTGACGAAAAATCTTGAGATACGAGCCCAAATGGAGGTTTGATTTTTCTTTGTTTGCTCTTCTCACGGTGTTTTTGTCAATCAAGCTTGGTGTTGAGTTGTTGTATTTGATATCTGTTAAGAGTTTGTCGAAGGGATAAAAAATGCCTGTTGTAAGCACTGTTCAATCAGCCCAGGCAGCCGCACGCTTGGCAGGGTTCCAACGCCTAGATTAAAATCGTTCTATGGGCCGACTAGTCAGCCGCCTGCTGAATGAGTGAGCCGATTAATGGGCCTCTAGGCACGGGAGCCCCTCTCCCGCCCGACTAACTCGACTTTTAGAACACTGGTTGTATGGCATAGGTTTTAGGCTTTTTGAAGGAATCACATATTTATCTTCTCTATGTTTCAGAGAAACGGATGTAGGTTTTCACATTCTTTTTCTCGTATTTTAGAATTAGGTTTTCGTAATTTTGTCTTGGTATCTTCTGTCGCGGTCTAGGTTTTAGCTTGTACTTCTGTATGTTCCACTTTTAAGTAAGATTAGGATGTCTTATATGAAATTGTGGCCATATATGAATTGTTCTAATTCGTAATTGTTTAATATTCTCTTGATTTGGTGTGGTTTTTTGCGTTGATGATTTTGTTATGTGTCTCGTCTGTTTGATATGTATACTAGTGTCAAAGAGGGTTTGCTGTTGGCCCTCTTGTTCTGTCAGATTTAATTTTATTGAAGAATGTGTAAGTGCTTGATTTGATAACTTTGCATGAATTTTTGCTGTTTCCACGTGGTGCGACTCTATTGTTTTTGGTATTCTTTGTCTAGAGTTATGTTCAAGTTGGGACCGTTGGGTACTGCCTTTGTCTTGTTAAACTATATGCTTATGGGTGCGACGGAAAGTTTTGTTAACGCCAATTGAGGAATTAGGGTTGTCTCGGAGAATTTGTAATTGCCTAAAATGGCAGAGATGGAGGGATTATTAGTTTTTTTTTTTTAAACGTGGATCCTGAAGTCCTTCTGAGACTTGTAGATTCTGAATATAGATATCTAGAAGAGATCTACAAGAAAATAGGCGTTTTTAGTTCCTTGAACTTGCACGAAAATGAAAAAGGACTGAAATTTCTGATACCGCCGATTCAGGAACTAGGATGGTCTCCTTGCGTTTTTTTGGCATTTTAATTTGAAAGAGAATGTGAAGCCTTTTACAGATGCTCCATGGCTTTAAGGGGTTCAACAGGAAAAGCCTTGCAAACTTCTATTGGCTGGTTGAGGATAACTCGACACTTCTTACGTGTGAAGCTGTTGGACTTGAGATTTTGGTGTTACCTTGAGTACTTGTTCATTGGATAGTTGTGTGCTGTTAGCAAGTCATGGATTGGGTATTGAGACTAAAGGATTAAGTATTCTTACTCTTAGTCTCAGGTCAGAATTCTTGTCAGATAATGAGTCGTTTCTGTTGTTATTTCTCATTTCAAATGGGGAAAAATACTGATGACAAAAGCAAGAGAGCGTGAATATAGAAGTGGGAGAATCTCAACTAATTCAATAGTTTAGTTATGTTTCTCGTAAGGCAAGAGAGATTGAATATAGAATTGGGGGAAGATAAACTGATTCACTAATTTTTATAGTTACATTTCCCATATGGTCAATAATTTGTGCTACAAATTCACGGATGAATGCAATCATTTTGGTCAAGGGTTGGGACTATGTTAGAACACAATTTACTACTTGAGACATTCCACCCCTCTTTGAACGATGCTGTTGATTGTGTATTGCAACCAACATAAGTTGTGTCAAAGTCCCTTCAGATGTAAGGATACATAGCTTGACCAATTATGTTTAGGTGGTTTCTTTAGGGTTCAAATTTTCCTATGGTTAGGCCATCTATACTGGAGGATGAGCAGGACGCCTCTATCCAGAAGAAGGGAAGGATCTTTTTCAAGATGCCTTTCAAAACTTTTGGCAAATCACTTCTAAAAGTGTATGCCATTTGAAGTCAGAGGGTCAAACACTTATCAAAGAAAATGCCGCTTGCTATGATTATTAACCGACTGTCATTTCGGCATCTTACCACCTCCACAGCAGAACAGTGAATCCACAGGATTCCGTATCTCCCTTCTTGAAGATGAGACAGGTGCAGGTGCAGCCTGACGTCTCGTGGAGACCCAGGCGATGTTTCAGACCCGAGCTGTAACAGAGGCGATTCAGGCTTTGAAACATTCCTCATTGTCTGCTTTGTAAACTTTTGTTTTTTAGTTGAGTAAGGATCAAATCTAAGCTACCAAATTACTCTTTTTAACATATAGTTTTTCCTTTGTCCAATCTTTTTTTCATCTTCCTGCTACTCAAGCCATATATCATCCCTGGAAATATGGACACCATGCATGTGGACTATATGTGTCTTTCAGAGTTGTTGCATCAATAGCAGTGGCAGAAGTTTAGGAAATGGAACTCGTAAACTTGGACTATACGTGTCTTTCAGAGTTGTTGCATCAATAGCAGTGGGCAGAAGTTTAGGAAATGGAACTCGTAAACTTGAACAGACTCATGGGCACGTTTTCTGAAATTCTTTCTTCTCTTTATATTTTAAACTCCTTGAAGTTCTTGTTATCGTAGACAAACTTCACCCCAGGCAAGGATTTCCTATTTTAAAACTCGAGAACCCTAGATTTGTTCAGATGTCTTTACTTGCAGCCAAGCAGGCTTCGATGTTGAATGAGCTAGAATCTTCTGACTGAAGAGAAGCCCATGGAGCCTCAATGATGTACTTATTGGGTAAGTTGTTGAAGATTTCACGGTGCAGAATCTCAGATTGAGGTAGGCGTGTCGTTGATGGACAATCAGCTTAACTCATCTCTGCAATCTCGTGCGCTCTTTCCCCCTGAATATGTATCATTCAGAACACATTTGATATTGCTACTGGTTTTACAATAGGTTTGGGGGTCCACTGGTGGTGTCCAATTTAGATGGGTTTGAAGTTCTTGAAGACTCAACCATGCAAAGGTTACTATGCACATCTGAAGACTTTGGAGTTCCTCAGTGGCTGCATTTTTAGTTATTATATGGATCCTTGTAGATCATCTTGTGATGAATCTTTCTCTTGGAGTTTTGCTGATTGGAGCTGTTCAACCTTAGTTGGATTATCTTGTTGCCGATTTCAATTGTCTGCTGCAGACTGCAGTAGGCGAGAAAGCAACGTTTTCATGCGGTGTTTGCCTGCTTGGATGGGGAGTTAACTTGATATGCCTTCATAGGTTTTTAGAATCCCTTCTTAACTAGTTCCTAAATGCAGGTGCTTTAGGTTCCTAACAGGCTACTAGGCTGTCTTTTGAATTAATGGCACTTAACTTTGAGCCTGAAAACAACCTCCAACAAAAGACCCGTGAAGCACAGAACATGGAGGCAGTTGAGTTGCGTTCTCATGGTCCATGTAGAGAATGTTTGCCGAGGGAAGAACTAATTTGTGATGCAAAAACAACCAGCACAGAACTTCTGGATCGAGGATGCATGCAGTATGGGTATGGTCCTTGTGTGGTTCCTTCTAATCGTTTGATACTTGTCCCTTGTGCAAATCTGGTAATATTATGTGCATCATTGGACAGGTGTCCTCATTACAGACGAAGATGTCGGATTAGAGCTCCTTGTTGCAATGAGATTTTTGATTGTCGTCATTGTCATAACGAGGCCAAGGTTAGTTTATTCTGATTGTATACTCAAGTTTCTTTCTTTTATTTCTTTGTTGTTTTTTGTTGCTGTGAAGATGATCGATTACGACCTGCCACATGGTAATCACCATGCGAGCGTATTAGCAACCCGTGTTTGGGGAACTTTCAGAAGTAATTTGTGCTTAAATCTAAGTTGTCAATTGTGAATTGTGAGAAAAAACTGAATAAGATGTAGGAGGAATAAAAACGAAAGACTCAGGAAGTAAGAGCTCTGTCTCAATCCAGTTAATGTGACTTTGGTTCTTCTTATTGGATCAACTATCTGCACTTGACAAAATTGCTTACTCCTCTCGATATATTTATGATGTGTAAATGGCAAGGGATGAATTCTTAATGGAGTAGTAATTGGTCATCTTTATACTGTATCAGATATCATGACTGGATTTTCTTGCCTTTATTTTGTCTAGAACCCTTAGCGCATTTATTGCACACAAAGTTGATGATTCATTGATGGTTTTGGTCGACTCTTGTAGTCTGGTTGACCAACTTGGTAAGAGTAGATACTGCCATGGATAGTCGTGTTCAGAAAAGCAAGCTGTTTTTTTTTTTACAATGGAAATGGGTCTCGGTGACAATGATGTAGGGCTCAGTGGGATGAGAACATTGTAGTGCTGTTTTGCATAGTTTCTGTGTTGGTATAGCTAGTTTGACATTAACTGTTGGAGGACATTTAGGTATGTTGACCTACTTGATATTTGTGTTTGCAGAATGGTATCAATGTTGATCAAAAGCATAGACATGACATTCCACGCCATCTAGTCCAACAGGTAGCCCTTGTACATTTCACAGAGTGCTTTACTTTCTTTCTGTGTCCTTGAGGACCTTGACAGCTCCCCCCTCCCTATATTTGGTTCCTTGGATTTCTTAGTACAGATTATTACATACCTTTGACCTTTTCTTTTCAGGTCATATGTTCACTATGTGGCACTGAACAAGAGGTGAGTCATGATTCAGTCTGGTTTGCAGCTTCTCCATGTAAAACTACATTGCAACCTGAGTTTTAAATTAGGCAAATGATCTAGATCCCGGTTTCATAGAGAATATATAAGGCGAATAAACTATTACGTATTCAGGAATTTCGAATAAGATTCAGAATCTTCTATTGGCTCTGAAATAGAAAGGATTTCAAAGTTTTCAGAATTTTATTGATCCATTTGAGAATCCGTTCGCAATTAATTTTGAGGGAAAATATCTGACTGTGTTCTGTATCTTTGTGCTACTTGCTGTAACTAGGTTCGGCAAATCTGTATCAGTTGTGGCGTGTGTATGGGAAGATACTTTTGTGAGATTTGCAAGCTGTTTGATGACGATGTGAGTGGATGCTCCTTTTCTTATTCATTGTTTCCTTATGTGAGTGGTGAAAGTCTAATGCAGCGCGTAGGCTGAAGACGGGGATGGTATTGTTTGATTTCCTGAACAGTGGGAAAAAAGGCTAAAATTTGATGTCTTCTGGACAATTTCTCTTTAACACATTTAAACATGTGGAGTGGTACCTAGCACTTGCTCCTTTGACTTGTATGAATTTGATGAGGGTTGATCTAAGCATTTTGCTTACCATTTTGCAGATATCGAAGAAGCAGTATCATTGCGATGGATGTGGCATATGCAGGTATGAATCATTCTTCGTCTCATTTTCGCACATGTTTTTATCACCATAATTTCATTTGCAGACAAAAGTTATCTTCTAGGAAAAGAAAAATTCCCAACTCAAGGAAGAAAAATAAAAGTGTAGTTGAATATATGGTAACTATGCACGAATTCTCAAGGCCCCTCTCTTGCAAGTTTGTTTGATGTTAGTGGTACTACCCAAGAATGTGTCCTTAAATATCAGAATGATTATCCAAGGGCAAGTTCCCCTTGGCACAAGATTGTAAATGGTTAGGACTTAAGAGATTGTTTTGTACCCTTGCAATCGAACACCTGAGCTTGCAATCTTATAGTTATTGTCTTGCTTTCCTTGTGTAGTTCTCTCTGTGCGATGTGTTTTTCCGTGCATCTTGTGACAACTTTGCTTTTGTTGCAGGATTGGTGGGCGGGAGAACTTCTTCCATTGCAATAAATGCCGTAAGTCACGGCTGCCTTTCTAAAATTTCCTCCTACTTGCGATAACCCCGTATTGTGGGGTGGGAACAGGAATGGATCTTCTTTGGTTGTGCTAATAATGTTGTGGTTGTAATATTCAGGATGCTGCTACTCTGTTCTCTTGAAGAATAGCCACCCGTGTGTGGAAGGAGCAATGCATCATGACTGCCCTGTTTGCTTTGAGGTAATATGTCGTTATCCATGTTTGCTTTGGCAGTCTCGTCTATGAGGTTTTGAGATTTTCTTTAAAGCAACTTCTAATAGAAAACAGCTGTGCAGTATCTATTCGAGTCGAGATATGATGTGATCGTTATGCCCTGTGGGCATACTATTCACAAGAGCTGCCTGAAGGAGATGCAGGAGCATTACCAGTGAGTGTCTTAACGAAATCAAATGTTGCTTTACTTTTCACCTTTTAGGTTTGAAGAAATCTTCATATTTATTTACGGGCTTTGAATAGGTATGCATGTCCTCTCTGCTCCAAGTCGGTTTGTGATATGTCGAAGGTATGGGAGAAATTTGATGTGGAGATTGCGGCTACACCCATGCCGGAACCTTACCTAAACAAGATGGTAAATCTCTCTCTTTCCACCCCCACACACATAAACCCACATACGGAAACTTGTTTTGTTTCATTTTCTTTTTTCTTTTCCTTTCTGTAAGTTTCCAGGAAACACGATTTCTATGATAAATTGTTTTTGGGAAAATTTCTGACAACTACCTGCTGGCTGCATCTGAGGAAACACCAAAAAGATGCTTTGTTTTCTTCAAAAACGTTTCTTTTGGCAAAGAAATGAAACAATGTGCATTCAAACATTTTAGTGTTTTTGTTTCCAAAACATGTGAAACAAACACGAAGAAAATAAAAAAAAATAAAAAGAGAGGCTATGCATCTGCATTTCTTTTCTTTTTGATCCTTCATGCATCTGCATTTCATATCCCAATATGGGGATTACTGATGACAACATACTTACAGGTCTGGATCCTTTGCAACGACTGTGGTAGCACATCAGAAGTGCAGTTTCATATCGTAGGTCAGAAATGCCCCAACTGCAAGTCCTACAACACACGCCAAACAAGATGACTATGAATTGTCGAATGGTGACACAACTGTTGATTAACAAATGCGGTTGCGCCCACTTGTGATTGATTTACTGGCGTCGGCGGCTTGACATCCAACCTTTCCGATGCCTCGCCAATATTCCTGGAAAGACGGACAGCGTTCTAGTCCCACGCCTTGTGCTGTCGGGGCTCTGTGTTGGTTTTATTGCTGCTTCAATTTCCTTTTTCCGCTTTTCATCTTTCTTTTTTCTTGTTCGTTCTAGCTCCTGAGGTCCAATAATAACAGTGCTCAAGCATATGGTAGAATGAAGATCCTTTTTTTTTTTTTTTTTTTTGGAGCACGTTTGAAATGCATTAATAATGAGAGAGTACGATTGTGCTGTTGCCGTTACAATAAGGATGACGCGCAAGCGACGAGTGAAGACCAAAATTAGGGCCTAAAGAGCAGGACATAGTGTAATGGTCTGTAAAACACAGAATACATAGCACCTATGTTATTGCCAGAAGACACCTATGTTAATGCCTATTTTAATGCCAGAAGATAAAAGGCCAACATAAGGCCTAGAGGCCTAGGGACGCCGACGACAAGCAAAGGTCAACAAGGGCCTAATGGACGAAACATAGTTTTGAGTGTGTGAGACGTGTATAGCCAGAAGATAAAAGGCCAACATAAGGCCTAGAGGCCTAGGGACGCCGACGACAAGCAAAGGTCAACAAGGGCCTAATGGACGAAACATAGTTTTGAGTGTGTGAGACGTGTATGCGACCCGAAACCAGAACCTGACAAACACAAGAGCAAATGAACCGAAAGCAAATACAACACAAAAACCACCACCTAACAAACACAAGAACAAATTAAGCCAAAGCAAATACAACACAAAAATCACCACCGCAAAAACTAACCGACCAACCCTAGTACACTTCACCGGAGACCACAACCAGATATTGGGAATCACCGGAAACCACAACCAGATCCTGGCAATTGAAGACGACCAAACGGCTGGCTGGATTGCGGCCATTTGGAATGGTGACCGATGCAAATCAGTTGGCCATTGGAACAGAACAAACTTCAGCGCGAAATCCCTGTTCCGCTTGCAAGACTCCATCGACTGAAGGCGACCAAACTGCAGGTTGGATCGCGCTCATTTTTAACGACGGCCGACACAGATCAATTCGCCATTAAACCAGAACAAACCTCCACTCTTGCTCCTCAAGGAGCTCCCGGCAAACCTGCAATAACACAACTAAAGCACCCATCAGCCACGCACTTGAGAAAAAAGAAAAAAAGGAAGACCGGGGAGGGGAAATCGGAAGGGGGAAGCCGATCGGGTTTTATGAAAAGACCAGCCGATTGAAAAAGGGAAAGGGCAATCGGAAAAGGGGGTCCGATCAGCTGGGTTTTTCAGAAGAAGCGTGCGTGGTTGGAGCGGTGGACATCGCGACACTGGCAGGAGAACAGAGAGAGAGGTGGCGTGGCTGAAGGACAAGGCGGGCGGCAGAGACGAAACACGCTCGGAGCAGTGGCGCAAAGGACAGAGGAGGTTAAAGTGATGCTTTATTAATAGAAGATGAGTGGTTTGGCAGTGGTGGAGGGGGTGTGGCGGGGGAGGAGGCGGCAGCCTCCCCCCACCGGAGAGGGCTGTGCTTAGTTCGCACGCTCGAAGTTTCTAGAGAGAGAAAGTCTCAACTTTTCCTTTTCGGGCTTTCCCCTGATGTGCAGATCCTAAGTATGTTTGTTCACTGTGGAAAACTTGACTGCATGTAATCATGCCTTGCATGTTTGGTGGGATATTTGTGGCAGCTCCTGATGATTTATACTCCTATAAAATGTTGGCCGATCAGTTGGCTCGAGCCAAGATGAGATTGACACAATCAGCGAAATTTCGGCTTTACAGGGGGAGAGGTTGCCCCTTTTAAAGTTGAGCCGAATGAACACCGAAGGCGCACTAGTACTTTCCGATTCGATGTTAGATTCTCACTCGCATTGTTATCAATTCATGGTTGAGCCTTTGTCACCTATTGGTGCTGGCATTGATTGATGATGGATCGTTGATTGTGTACTTTGAGCTTTGATGGTGGAACCTTTATATTGTCCTGTTAGTGAAAATGGCAAATTATTTTCCGACTTAGTCGGTCCATTTAGTTGAATTTCAAGTTATTACAAAAATGATTGAGCGGAGCGTTTCGAGACTAATGATAGTCAACAGTTTTAATTACGGCCTGATCTACTACGGTTTTAAAATCGTGATTAAACAATAACAATCAAGGATAAAACCTTTGATATTTTTAGTTCAAAAATCATAGGATCCATGACATTGGATTCATGAAACTGTCCAATTGGGACTATCCAAATTGTTTCATGGACAGTTTCATAGATCTAGTGTTATGGACTGTACCGGAGCTCTTTTTAGGTTCTTGTAGTAGTGGGGAAATTATATCACGACGCAACATTTCATGTATCAAAGTTACAGTAGGATTCCCGATCCATATAGGATCCAAGGTAAACTTTTTTGTTTAAATTTTTTTTTTTTGGTATTTTTGCTTTTGGCAATTTTTTGTTGAGTTTTTGGTCATTATTTTATGACTTAATCATTCGTCTTGACGAGAGGAATTAGAAAAGCATAAAAATGTGGACTGATGTTGAAGAAAATTTATATAAAACGACACTTTAGAAAAAAAAAATTACAGTTGTTTGGTCTTTTTTTCGTCTTTAGTGAACTTTTTTTTGTTGCTCTTGATCATAAATTTAAATTTTTACTCCCTCTGTTCCAATTTGTTTCTCCAATTTTGACATGCATGCCCTTCGAAAAATAGTGAAAAATAGACAAATAAATTGGGACGGAGGAAGTACTTTTAGACTCTTCTCATCAAGATGAATAATCAATCAAAAAATATGATGCATACCTAACAAAAATTTAGAAAAGACAAACCAAACACACAAACAAAAACTCAGCCTAAATTATGAAGATTATGACTGACAATCATTTAAAATCCCTTGTAGTAGGGAAGAAATCTCATCTGATTCAGTGAATATGTAATGAGAAATACTTATTTTTGGAGCAGCCGGAAACAACTTGTTTACAGTAGCAGTTCATCGGGACCGTCCAAAAGTGTTTTGGATGGCCAAGATTGAACGTTGTGAACTCTTGTTTACGGCTGCTCCAAAAATAAGATTTTCTCATACGTAAGATATCTATCTATCTCTGATTCATGAGGAGTACGTAGTAATAAATTTTTGGTCTCCCCGTACTTTGATTTTGAAGTTTGAACCACTTGCGGCATAAAAGGGGAGATAAAACCACTAATCAGCTTGTTGTTCAAATTAAAGAGGGGTTTTGTTAATATGTGCCCTAAGGGCATATGTTAGTTCTTATTAAATGAGTCAAATTACACCCACTAATATAGGAAGGATTTTGTTAATATGTGCCACAGGGGCATAAAATAGTAGTCATTAAATGATTACAAACTAAACCCACTTGTATAGATTGTCGTGAAAGTATAAATACGTTAGGTAGTATTGGACTACGAGAGAGACTATTTTTTAAAGAGACCAAGTTACCCTTTTATTTTTCCCTCCGTGCTATCCCTTCACTTGCCTTCCATTTTATAGCCCTTTCGACTCCCTCATGTATAATTCAGAAACAAACAAGAGTATTCCAAAGAGCAATAAGTAATTGTTTAGTCCATTTAATTATAAGCAAAGAAGAAAAAAACCAATACAATACATATGCTCCAAAAAGTATTGATTATTCTAATAGACCAATTTTATAAAAAGTCTCAAAGCAAAAGATTTATATCTAAATTGACTTATTATTTACGTAATTCAGGAATGTTTTAGTCTTTACTTTTTTCCTGTTGTGTTTTCTCCCATCAAACAAATTAGTTATGAATTTTTTTTTTTGACTGAATCAATCAAACGTTACTTTCTTTCCTAATAAAAAAAATTCTTGACTGAAAGTTTAAAAAAACAAAAAAGGCGAAAAGTAGATCAATCAATTAGTTAAGGTAATTCAAACTCACTCTTTAGCTTATAATAAAGTTTGAACAGACAAATTTTCTACTGACAAGGAGAAGTTGTTAGGTTTCACTCAATAGCCACTCCTTTTTTTCGTGGATTTATATTAGATAAGTAATTTGCTGATTTTTCTTTTTCAAAAACTCATGGAGAACACCCCCGCGTAAACTATTATCTCAAGGAGGAAGCTATAGTATACAGGGTATACCGTATGTTTAAATTATGACAATTTGTGATTTTCATTTTGCTGATTTTTGGTTTTGTAATGCATATTTATGACTTCAGTTATGACTTGTACTTTAAAATTTACCTGTTGAACAGGTCACTAGCAGGTTACCCATAATTAAAAATATTGTTATGATATAACCATAATTATTCGTACCGGAATCTATAATACTTGTACTCTAACCAGATATATGCGTACAATATCAAAAATTAAATAATGCTACCCACAAATGTTATAACAACACCATAAATTGGCATTATCTTACCACAATGAGTCGTACCAAAAATTCTTTGACTCTTATGATATTCCGTAACAAAATCAAAATATGTCGTATCAGAATCATCAATTGTTATACCCAAGCAAAAAATATTTGTAGAATGCCACAAATTTTATAAAATAACCACAATTGTTATGACAATACTTAAAATTGTAGTTTTCTTAACACAATGTGTCGTATCAAAAGAAAACATATTTAAATACCACAAATTATATAACAAATCACAATTGTTATGACAATATCATAAATTGACGTTTTCTGACCACAATGTATCGTACTAAAGGAAATTAATTAAAATATTTCGTAATAACACATGTCTAAAATACCACAAATTCAGTAATATAACCAAATTTGTTACGACAATACTATAAATTGACGTTTTCATACCCACAACGTGTTGTATAAAAAATTTCAATCAGAAAGTTCAATTAGCGATAGTTATAATCAGCAAAATATCATACCACAAATTGAGTAATATAACCAAATTTGTTATGACAATACCACAAATTGACGTTTTCATACCCACATCGTGTCGTATAAAAAAAATTCAATCGGAGTGTTCAGACGATAGTTATAATCAGCAAAATACCATTTCACAAATTCAGTAATATAGTCAAATTTGTTATAACAACACCATAAATTGACGTTTTTATACCAACAACATGTCGTATAAAAAAAATTCAATTCAAATGTTCAGTTAACGATAGTTATACTCAACAAAATACCATACCACAAATTCAGTATTATAATCAAATTTATTATGATAACACCATAAATTGGCGTTTTCATACCCACAACATGTTGTATAAAAAAAATTCAATCAGGATGTTCAGTAAACGATAGTTATAATCAGCAAAATACCATACCACTAATTATTTTCAATTCCCGCCACATTTTTTTTTCAAAATTTAAAATTTTCACCATATTATCTTAATTTTCAATACCCTCCACACTATTTTTTCAAATTCTTATTTGTCCCTACACAATACCTCAATAATTTAAACTAAAAATGAAGTTCTCGCTCAAAATTTTCATCCAAGAAATTCACCAAAAAGTAAGTACTATACCCAAATTTTTGAATACAACTATAATTTTCTCGCAAAATATTAGTCTAAATTAAGTTCTTTTTCTACAAAATTTAATTCAAAAAATCAAAATTCCTTCAAATTTTCGTGGAAAAATGAGAGGTCACTAAAACAAATAATTATCCAACTGTCTCATGATACAGATATTCAGGGCGGTGCATTTAACAATAGGCACTATATATTTGACAGGCGGATTGGTGCCAAACCTTCATCCTATGCATACAAATCCAAATTTAATGGTGGTCATTGAAACTAGGTCATGGAAGTACAATCTAAATAATTTTGTAAATTTATTGTCATTGTACTTTCTTTTAAAAAAAATTATTATAGTCAACATACTGATTTACACCAATGACATGGGCAATAATATGATCCACAAGTGAATTTGAGGCCACTGCCTTCTCAAATTTTCAGCCGAAAATAAGGCCCCTACTTTCAAGAAAGTACTATATAATTAATAGTCTTCAAAATTTCAAATTCTCAATTGTGTACCACAATAATAAGGTGTTGGAGTTTGGACATTTATCTAAAAGATCAGGGGTTCAAGTCTTGCACCCTTCATTCCTCTTTTTTTCTTTTTCTTTTTTTTATTTTTTTAATTTTAAGAATGTTGTTTTTTAAGGTTAACTTACATAGTTAGTTCTTGTAGTTTCATACTTCGACAAATCTAGTCGTTTAATTTCAATATAACAATAAAATCTAATAATGCACCATCTGAGCCCCATGTAAGGTGTTTTTTTTTTATAATTATTTTATCAAAATCGTCTATCTTTTACGCAATATCAATTAAGTCATTCGTACCAAGAATGAAGTTGATGGCTTATAGGTAGACAGTTAATTGGATGAAAAATATCATTATATTATTAAATTTGAGTGCCGATGATGGAGCTTTCCTAAATCAGATCGAGGCAAAAATTTACGTAGGTGACTTAATCAACAAACATAAAAAATTCAACGGAATTGATCGTCATTATTGTGTCATGATCGCATAGCTATCTTACATTCAACTACAACAGAGGACTAGGTTTCATATCAAACATAAATTAAATATACAATCTAAATGTCGTTAGTGAGTGTATTTTTAGAATGATCGATCAGGACTGTTAGGATGCCAAGTTATATGATATTCAACATTATCACCAAAATTAGAGATTATTGGATATCAATAACTACGTAATCGAAAGACTTTTAATGTATCCATATGTATATTAATATCTAATAATGCAACAACTAAGCCCCATGTAAGCAATTTTTTTCGATTGGACCCGTTTATCTTTTACAGAATATGAATTAGATTAAATGTACCAAGAATGAAGGTCATCGCTTATCGTTAGACCATTAATCGGATGAAAATATTCTTTTTTTTTTTTATCGAATTAGGGAGTTGATGAAGAGGCTTTCTAAACCTGATAATAGCAAAAAATTTCGTGTATGATGTAATAAACAAAGATAATGCAATCAACGGTTTCGATCGTCATTATTGTGTCTCATTTAATGCATCCCGAAGTTATTTAGAACATCAGGTGTGCTCTCTCTCGTAGTCTCTCGGTATGTATCTTTTTTTTCCTGCTCTCTGTATGTATCTAGCAGCTAGGTATAGTAAAATAGGACGGTATCTCTAGGAGAATATGCCGATCTAAGGGCTCCTATTGCCAACTTATATTTGAGTCATTGGATTCAACGGTTTATTTCTTCTCATAATTGGAGTAAAGTGCTAGGGGTGGCAAATGAGCAGATTTGGGGCAAATTGGACAAGTTATAAGTGGGTTGAGTCTTTAATGGGTCATTGACCCATTAACTATAAGTCTAATTACTCATACCCAACCCGACCCATTTATTAAAAAGTAAAACCGACCTGCCCATTAACCCAATTAAATACTATATACTAAAATTTAAAATGACTAAAATACCAATTTACACTAAAATTACCATACTATTCCTGTACTTGTAAAATGACCAAATTACCCCTATTCAGGAGTACTGTACTCTGATGTTTAGGAGTATTGTATTTTGACATTATCATTTTCTTTTTTCGGCATCGATAGAATCTGGGAGATTGCAGTAAAAAAAATTGGAATAAGGGAGATTCAACTTTATACGGAGATAATTACCAAAATAGAATCTGGGAGATTCAAGTCCCGTTCGGCTAAAAAAAATAACTGGCTTATTTTTTTGTCCTTATTCAAATTTTTTCCGTATTTGTTAATTTTTCATCAATTTTTGGGGATTATTGTATCGTCATGATGAGAAGAATCTAAAAAGTAAAAAAATATGATCGAAATTCAATTTTTTTAATAAAGACAAAAATTGGCTTATTTTTGTCTTTATTCAAAAAAATTAGGTTTTTATCCTAATTTTTTACTTTTTAGATTTTCTTGTCATGACGATGTAATAATCCCTAAAAAATTGACGAAAAACTAACAAATACGAAAAAATTTGAATAAGGACAAAAATAAGCCAATTGGCTTATTAAGCCGAACGAGACCTCAATCTTCCCCGTGTCCGAGCCTAGGACCACTTGGCTAATCCTTGGGGTTAACTTCGTCCAAGTTGCTGACATGTATCTGATCGTTGGAATTGGAATTGCAAAATGTCGGATCTCGGTGTCGACGATCTGTTTGAATTACATTGGTGATAAATAGGTTCTTTTTTTGTGGGTTTATTGAATAAGGACAAAAAAATAAGCAGTTAATTTATTTAGCCGAACGGGATTTGAATCTCCCAGATTCTATTTTGGTAATTATCTCCGTATAACGTTAAATCTCCCTTATTCCAATTTTTTTACTGCAATCTCCCAGATTCTATTGGGTCATTTAAGTTGACCCAATTAAAACCCAATTAAGTCTAATTAATAAATGAGTTAGATGGATTGGACCCATTCTGACCCAGCTAATAAATGGGTTGGGTTGGCTCTATTTTTAGTGGATGGGTTTTGGTTGATTAATAGGTTTGAATTTAATTTGTCACCCCTAGAGTAAACCTAGCCCCCTCTCTCCACGTTCATACTGTAATCTTGAAAAACCCCAGCAGTCCGACGTTCTCTCTCTCTTTACAGTCTCTCTCTCTCTCTACAGTCCGACGTTCTCTCTCTCTCCCTCATAACCTCGGATAGACACTCTATAAACAGCAGCAACCGGCACCATTGGCACCATCGTAAACCACCGCAAACAACTATCGTTGCCACAATTGGTAAGAAGCCGTGTATCAATTAATCTTGGAAATTTTGAGTGCCTATTTGTTGGGATTTTCTACTGCCATTGTGCCTATATTCTTGTTAGGGCTCTTAACGGTGCATGGCATATGTGGGCAGCATGCCCTGGAATTTCCGGATTCCAAAGCGAGCCTCCGGGAATTTCGTTTCCCGAAGCAAGGGCCCGATAGATCGAGGGAGCGCGAGCGGAGAAGCAGGCGCTCGCAAAATACAGAGTCGCCACCTGGGTTTGAAGGTCCGTCACCCAAGGACCCGTATTTCGAAGCACCTGCCGTGCTATTTGATTTGAAAAAGTGAAGGAACCAGTCCATCATAACCATATCTGGGTTCGGGAGCCAGGTTACGAGAGGGGAAGGTTTTTAAGGCACTCCTCTCGCCCAATCCGGAGATCGGTCTCTACTTAGGCATTTTGCAAATGTTTGTGATTCGAATTCTTCTTTAACCAATTTTAAGCCAATTAGGGGGGAGAGCAGATTAATCGGGGATTAAGACCGTAACACTTTGCAAGATGTGATTGAATACAGATGGATGGATGGCAAAATATGAAATGGAATAAAACCTAACCCCTTGATGAAAGATGAACCAAGCTGCTCAAGAATGAGTGTAACACATGATAGCCACCTTTGCATGCATGGATCTACGTGCATGCAAAGACAACCATCGCGCGATACACTTACTCCCTCGCGCGAGGGTTCATACCTCACCACCGGTTGAATTTTATCCCCTTCTGGGCTCTGGAAGGACCAGTGCACACCCAGGAGGCAAACCAAGCAGTTTATAGGTACTGAAAGTAAATAATTATTACAAATTATTATAAACAGGAGCTAAACAAATTGAAATACAACCCCTAAACAGTGGGGGTAGCAAAACAACGGCCAAGGGCCAAGCTGCTCATGCAAGGGCAGTTACTGGACTCAGGAGGACTATCGCGCGAGACAGTGAGTCCCTCGCGCGCGTGTCCTGACTGGACTTCCAGGAACTGCTTTGCATGCTCTGAGCTCTGGTACAGGTCCAGATGCAACCCAGAAGCATTCCAACAAAGTAAATAAACAAGAAAAGCTAGTCTATGTGTTTTAACATGCTGAGCAGTGAGCTAAAAGGCCTATCATACTTCAAAACAATGAATAACATGATAAAACAAGAATAACCAGCACCCCCAAACCCCACGAGGACTGTCGCGCGAGACAGTGGACTGTCGCGCGCGTATGTGAGTCACTCGCGCGAAGGTATGCTTGAACCAATTTCTTGTAACTCTCTGACTTTAGGACTAGAACTCGTATTGATTACCAATCCTGGCCCTGACAGCCGAGGATCAAAACAGTAAGCAATAAAAGGTGTTTATACCTTTGCTTGGAAGGTTTTGGAAAGGTTTGAACAAATTGAGAAGCTTGTGATGGAAAATGGAGTGAAGAAATGGATGGGAAGTGAGCTAGGGTTGAGAGCCTTTGTGCTTGCAAGGATTCTCAATCTCCTAAACTTTCAAAGTTAGTGAATTTTTGTGGCTTAGTCCTCTTGTAAAGAAAGAACAAGGGGATATTTATAGGAGGAGCCAAGGGCTAAAGGTGGTGGCAAACACCCCCAGGACCAAACTTGGTGGCTAAGCTTGGTGGAAAGGTGGTGGGAAGGGTTGTGTGAGGTGTATTCCCAAGGCCCGAATCAGACAAAGGTTTCATGGAGAAAAACGGGGCTCAGCAGCCCTGTAGCCCCCTCGGCAAGCAACCAAGTGGTCGGCAAAAGGTGAAAGAGGACAGCAGACCATCGCGAGAGAGTGAGACTCTCACGCGAGGGTTCCACCTGCGCGTGGGTCAACAGTTAAATGTTTGACTTTGACCACACTTGGCAAAGCAGACTCGCGAGGCAATGATTCCCTCGCGCGACGGTCCACTCCAGACCCAATGTTGACTATCTTTAATTTCTTGGTTTAAGGGTTCAAAAGGGTTCAACGGGGGTTCCACACATACCGAGCTCAAACCTTTCCAACCTTAAGACTGCTTTTCGATCCGGTTCATCATCGGGGAAACAAGAAACCGTAAAACGATCGGGAGACTCAGATTGGGGTGTCTACAGTAGTCCCCCTTTGACGGCACGAGGAGCACCATTGACAGGTACGGGTAACGTCAAAGGTTTCTAGACACCCACCGAATCCACCCAAAAGCCGATTTAATGAAAAAGCACACAAACATGTAAAAATACCGTGCACCGAAGAGAGTTTTGACGGATAGATCGTCGTTGACTTGAAATTGGACGGATAGATCGTCGCTGATTAGAAATTGGACGGATAGATCGTCGCTGATTTGAATGTGGACGGATAGATCGTCGCTGATTCGAAATTGGACGGATAGATCGTCGCTGATTGGAATGTGGACGGATAGATAGATCGTCATTGACTGATTGTATTGGACGGATAGATCGTCGATTCGAAATTGACGGATAGATATCGGCGCTTTTGAAAGTGGGCGGATAGATCGTGGCCCGATTTGAATTTGACGGATAGATAAATCGGATCGAATGGGCGGATAGATAAATCGGTCGAATGTAGACGGATAGATAAATCGTCGATTTGAATTAGACCGGATAGATCGTCGGCCCGATTTGAATGTGGGCGGATAGATCGTCCTGATTTGAAATGTGGACGGATAGATCGTTCGTCGCCGATTTGAAATTGGACGGATAGATCGTCCCTGATTTGAAAGTGGAGATAGATCGTCGCTAATTTGAAAGTTGGACGGATAGATCGCCGATTTGAAAGTTGATCGATAGATCGGATTCGAATTGACGGATAGATCGTGATTCGAAATTGACGGATAGATCGTCATTGATCCAAATGGACGGATAGATCGTCCGATTTGAATATGGGCCGGAGCATGTAAGGGACCATAGCTGGGGATATAAAATTACTCTGGATCGCAACATTATTTCCATAGGATCCCAAAAGTGATTTTATGACCATAATGAAAACCTTGGAGTAATCGAATTGGGCCTGCCTGCTGGGAAATGGGCCTGGAGCCCAAAAGGAGTCTCGCGCGAGGCTGTCACTCCCTCGCGCGATGGTTCGTTTTCTGGATCTGGATTTTGAAGCAGCCCAGACCCGGCCCATTGCTGTGCCATGCTTTTAAACGTCCGCGGGACGTTTCAGAACTTCTTTCAAGCGGTTTTCGAATTCCTCCTCACTTCCAAACTCCCACAAACCATTCAATCTCAACCAAAACCCTAGATTTAAACACGAAATCAAGAGACCCATACATTCACGCCCATCCATGGCGGATCACAGTGATATTGGCGGCGAAGGCGAAGTGGTTGATCAGGCCGAGGATCGAGGAGAGCCCATGGAAGTCGAAGAAATGGAACAAACGGCGGCGGAGCCCGCCAGGGTTGAAGGTGCAGTGCTCACGGACGGCGGCGATGGCATCCAAGGTCGCGAGCAGGAGGCTGCTGGTGGCGAGAACCCTCGCACGGTAGAGGGAGTGTCTCGCGCGAGGGACCAGGCTGGGGCCGTGGGGTCCAGTATTTGGCCAGAAGACTCGGGAATAGTGGCTGAGGGACCGCCTGTGATTGAGAGGGGTTCTGGTGGTGTCAGTGGCAGTGGTGCCGGCGAAGACGATACCGAGCCGAGCGAAACCCCGCCGAGGGACTCGGCGAAGGGTAAAGGGGCTGTTATTGAAGAGGAGCACGTCGAGGAAGTGCAGACTGAGAGAGAACAGACCATAGAGGCTGATCCCGTTGAGGTTCGGGCAGAGGACATTGCATTTAGACCACCGGCGGGTGCGGCCACATCATCCCGGCATGTGCCCGTCACTTATGCTGATATTGCCGAGCATGCGCCTGACGAGATATTGGCAA
This sequence comes from Rhododendron molle, assembly GCA_025413875.1. Classification (NCBI taxonomy): domain Eukaryota; kingdom Viridiplantae; phylum Streptophyta; class Magnoliopsida; order Ericales; family Ericaceae; genus Rhododendron; species Rhododendron molle. The sequence goes on along the minus strand of CM046389.1, from coordinate 40,148,988 downwards.
GAGCCCTGGAGAATTACCCCGAGATCGGGGAATACATTTTGAAGGCCAAAAAGAGGATAGGGCGCGAGTCATTGCGGCATCCAAAGAGGGAGGCTGAGAGGGAGAGAGCCGGGCCAGAGGGGCTGGCGGCTGATGTTGAGGCCGAGGAGAGAGAGGCTGAGGAGGCTCTGGGGCCGAGAGTGAGTGCAGTGGCTGAGGCGGGTGCCCTGGAGCGCCCGGAGTTTTCAGAGGAGAGATACGCGCCTCCGCGGCCTCACCTGTTCGTACCGTTAGGGTTCGCGGGCTACAGGCCACCACAGCAGACCGATTATGACCCGGAGTTAGTGCTGAGAGACCCCGGGGTACACATTGCGAACACCTGGGCCGAGGTAAAACTCTTGACAACCCCCTTTCATGCTTCATCCTGATGCTTGCATGCTTTGAAACTTACGCACTACATTTGTAATGGAACAATGTAATAACGATATGAAATGTACTCTGTCTATCATGCATGTAATAACTTGAACCAACCACCTGTAGTAGACTGAACACCAACATACTAGGAGAAAAGAAAGCTCGCAAAACATGCCATGCACACAAAAACGTCCGCCAATGATCCATTGTTAAGCTGCATCATGAACACACCATGCCAAAGCATAACTTGAACCAACCATCAAAAGGCAACCTTTGAAATTGGCACTGAATTCCAAATAATGAGAAGATAAACTCTTAATACTGCAATCCCCATGCACGCTGTCACTTGAACAAAGGCTTGAACAAATAGTATAAACCATCCATCTGTCGTAGGCCGATACATTGATTACCTGGAACTTGAAAATGAAACCACTGCATGCTAACACCATATTCCATTGCTTGTTTACCATGCATGGCTAGGCCGTTGCATTGATTACCTAGAACTTGAAAATGAAAGCACTACATGCTAACATTATACTCTGTTGCTTGTCTTCGTTGTCTGAAACAGGCGAAACAGAGAGACATCCGCGGCTTCGGCGGGCCGTGCAGTTCTCTAGCACTGTACATAGGGTTGCCGGCGAGGGTGAGGGAGCTGGTGGATGCAGCAGCCTTTTGAGAGTTCATCCTGACCCTGACAGTGCCAGTCAGGAATGACCACGTTGTCCTCGTTGCACTAGCTGAGAGGTGGAGGGATACGTCCAATACCTTCCACTTGCCTCTAGGAGAGATGACAGTGACGCCATCAGACTTTGCGGCAATCACAGGTCTGAGGGTTGGGGGAGAGCCCATCCCGTTTGACTCAGGGATACACGCCGATCCAGCGGCTCTGGAGTGGTTCTTAGGGGAAGTGCCCCAGGTAGAGAGAGGAGCAGCGAGGTATGCTCAGTTTATACGATATTTGAAGAAGAAGTCTGCCGATGAGCATGAGGAGGCACAGATGGCCCGGGCATACCTGTTGTACCTGTTTGGAGCTTCACTATTCCCGGGCAGGGGAAGCACGGTGCACTTGTCATACCTGCCGGCGCTGAGGGATTTGAGGACAGCCTCACGATTTGATTGGGGCGGAGCAGCACTCGGCACCGCCTACCAGTTCTTTGGCGATGCCCCGAGGAACGGGCAGAGCATGGCCGGTTATTGGCGCGCCTGGGAGGTATGAATTCAATTATTGTAGCATAATTTCCATCGTATCTCTTGATTGCATACAATTATGTATCAGCTTTAAACTGCGTACTTGTGCCACTTATGATTGATGTATTTCCATTCTTTGACAATACTGCAGCTTTGGGCATACGAGGTCCTAAGGATGTACCCTCCGGAGTGCAAGCATCCAGATTTGAGTATCCTCCCTCGTGCGTTGAAATGGAGTAAGGAGTACAGGGGGACGAACGAAGGGAGAGGCAGCCTCAACGCCTACAGGCTGTATCTGGACGAGCTGAGAGCGTCACAGGTATAACAAGAGAACCCAAATGAACTATCATGCATGCTTTCCTTAATGCTGTCGCTGATCAATTGTGCATATTGCCTGTTTGCCATTTTATGCAGGTTGAATGGAATCCCTGGAGGACGAGCGGGCCAGAGCCAGAGTACTTCAGAGCAGGGCAATCACAGCCAGCAGGGTGCTACTGGAGTCGGCCTTTGGCTGGCAATGGTACTTAGGGGATCGAGTGGTCCGCCAGTCACTCGGTCTTCCGGAGTTTCAAGTACCAGGGCCACTCCCACCACGAGCTTCCCATACAGGAGACTACACACTGGCTGAGTTGGAGAGGTTCACGAGACCGGATACTGAGCTGGTACGCCATCTGCGTCCGACGATGGACTATGCCGCTTACCAGAGAGATCGCTTGGCGAGACCACTTGGTGTCAGGGCCCGCAGAGAGATCCAGGAGCAGGCACGCGAGGCTGGTGCCGAGAGAAGGGCCGCTGCTGAGGTACAGAGAGGAGGAGAGCGCCGCGTGAGACGTAGAGAGAGCAGGCCAGTAGTCGGTGGGCCTCCGGAGTTGGTTTGGAAGGTAGACGTAGTGGACCATCAGGGGAATACAGCTGAGGTAGAGCTTGTGCCTGCCCTTAGAGAGCCTGCGGCCGTGACTGTACAGGTAAGCTAACTTCCATTTGCATAACTTCAAAACCCTTGAACTGTACCTAGAATATCTGATGATTGCAAAACATTCACAGGTGCCTGCTGAGTGGGTGAACGAAGCCCTACGTCGCATGCTTGCATTGGAGAACTTGGTGAGGAGAGCAGCTCAAGGCATGCCATTGCAGTTGCGTTATCCAACACCCGCAGCCAGCTCAGGCGGCGGCGTCCCGGAGGACTCAGGTATACAAAACGATACACTTCTTTCTTGCTTTCAATACGTACGATACATGCCTGCTTTTGATACATGCATGCTTGCTTTGATACCAATACATTGCTGATAGCTTCCAATTGATAGAATGTACCTGTCAATTTAAACATTTGATAGACAAACATATTGCAAAACATATACTAATACAACATATAAACATGCAGGCACAGGGACGGGCGGCTTCTAGGAAGAGAGCACGGTCTCCACCACGAGCACAGACCACCACACCTCCAGTTACTACTCGACACACCAGGAGCTCACAGCCTGCCGTGGTGAGCAAGGAGACAGCCAAGAAGGCGGCGGCGCGTGCTGAGGAGAGGTACAGGATAGAGAGGCGAGATAGGTTGGGCCAAAGCGAGCCAGCCCGCAAGAAGCAGCTTGTGCCTGATCCTGTTGAGGATGAGGAGGAAGGAGACGAGGAGAGCAAGAGCGACTCTGACGACACCGTCGACGATCCCCGCTACTTGCAGAATCCGCACGAGCTTACTGCTGCCGACAGTGATGATGACAATGGTGGTGATGATGTTGAGGAGGACTTGAGAGATACCGACTGGCTCGGACGGGATGAGGATGACTAAGGAGCCTCTTTACTTTCTATGACTTGCATTTGATTTCGGGCCTGCGTGCCCAAGTAGTTTAGATATGGAGGCCAACGTGCCTTAGATACTCTGATACTTTGCTTTTTGAAGGCCTGCGTGCCTTGTGATAGTGGGCGAGTGTGCCCCAGGTATACTTTGGTGGTTTTTGAGTTGGCCGGAGTGCCATAGACACAGCACCTTCCTTTGGTTTGGTTTGATATAGCATGGTTAGTTTATAAAATTTGCATTTTCTTGGTTTACTCGCTCTTTATATGCATAAAAGAGGCAAAACGCCAACCACTAATACCAAACTTGCATTGATAACACACCGAGACCATCCACAGACACACATGTATGTAGGGAAGTGACTAGCTCGAAAGAAAACGGAAAACGTACCCTAGGACACGGCCAGGATACGAGGATACAGCGAATTTTATGAAATTTTGGGCATTAATAGGCCAAAACTCAAAATACTTGACTTTGACTGAAACCGACGCTTCCGTAAGGTCAAGCACGCATAACGTGACTTGCACGAGTTGACGGAATCAAGAAATACATCCCGAGGCGAGAAATATGTCAAAAAGTGTCCTAAGACACAAAAGGGACACGAGACAGCGAAACAAGACTCAAATATGTCCCGCTGAAACCGACACCTCCGTACAGTCACATATGCTCCATATGACTCGTGCGGCATGAGAGAACTTGGCAAAAACCCCTAGAACGGATTTCGCGAACCTCCAAAACCTCCATTTGAACTTGAACCGGGCCGCCGAAGGTCCAAAATCTTCGTTAAGCGCGAATTTCCGTAATCGATGCCCGGGTACAGTCACATATGCATTAAGACTTGTAAGAACCATAAAAAGTTCCAAAAAAACCCAGGAACCCAAAATTACCAAGCCCAAACAGTAGCTGCTGCAAGCTGTCAAAATGCAGAAAGGACCCTCGCGCGAGTAAGTGGAACACTCGCGCGAGTAATATCTGTCGCGCGAGAGAGTGCCATGCACGCCAGAGGAATATGTGTCGCGCGGGAGAGTGAGACTCTCGCGCGAGAGTCAACTCCTGTCAGGCTGGCTTTGTTTGACTGGAATAAACTTCTGAAGACACCAGGAGATGCTAGGGGGGCCCTCCAACGGTCTGCACACAGTAATTATCATAATTGGGGAGCCCTTCATTTGCCAAGTGTAAAGTATCCAATCCTTTCAACTTCTTCCCTTAACACAAATAAGGACCGGCATGCCCAACCAAAATTCCTATAAATGGAACCCACTGGGAATGACGTAGCATATTATCAGTCATTTGAGATGGAGAGCCCACTAACTGCAATGCTTGATCCTTGGTTGGCGAGGACCGAAACCGTTGAATGGGTGAGCCCTCGGACTCGAGGGCTGGCCTCAATTAGAGATCTTCGATACGTGGGGCCACGCCCCGAGCTCCTCGAAGCTGCTATGAACCACTGGGATCCAGTCATGCACGTCTTCCGTAATTACGACGACGAAATGTGCCCAACAGTGGAAGAGTTCCAAGCCTACCTACCCGGCTTTGCAAATCCCAATGTCCTCGCCGTTCCTCCGGTGCAGGAGAACATGAGCCATTTACTGATGATGAAACTGAACATTTCCGGGGGGCTGGCGGCCAGCATTATCCACGATGGTGAATTGGACATTGCGCGCTTGATTGAGTTGTACGGGCCTGGCGGCATTCTGACGGATCACGTTGAAGAGGCTCACAAACGTTTTGCCTTCTCAATTTGCGTGTTGGCGGCTTACGCACTGATTCCTGCTAATGGAAGGGTAAGTCCTAGTGTGGTGAGCATGGCCTCACAGATGGGAGCCCGAAAAAACATTATCCCGACGGTCCTGGCCGAGACACTGATGGGCTTGGATCTGTTCAAAAGCGGACAGAGCAATGTCTTCAGTGGCAGCCCACGGTTGCTCCAGGTAAATACTCACTCAACTCACCTTTTTCCGGTTTCCGCACTTTCGCATTTTACCTCGACACTCGGCTAAGGATCACTCTAGGACCTTACTTGTCTTTTCGCTCGGGCTTTATCTATCTTCTCACTTGTCTTTTCACTCATAGATATGGCTTTCCGACAAGGCTGGCCTTCTTGAAGCTCCACAAGCAGGTTGGGAACATTTCCCGAGGCGGTTGCTTGAACGGCCCCTGCTGTATCCTGAACAGAACGTAACGGGATGGAGTATGATCCTGCATGACATGCAGTCTGATGATTTTGTCTGGAGATGTCCATGGCTGATCATGCCCGAAATGGCTGTCAATACAACAGGCCTTGAAAGGGTGATAATCGCTGGCTTGACAAGCTTCACCTTCTATATCCCGGGTCGCATCGTACGCCAACTAGGCATAAGCCAAGGGCTGCACCAAGCCGGGATCGAGGAATTCCACTTGTCTGACTTCAATGTGCCCTCCCTGCGCGAGTATCGAAGGCTTTGGAGACAGGGGGTGCTTGAGGGCCCTAGCCCAGATTTCGTAGATTGGCTAGATGGCCGTTACGTGGCATGGCTTCGTGCCGAAATCCAAGCAAGGCCCGGGGGATATTACTGAACGCAAAAGGATTCCGCCTGTAATTGAGAATAAGTTCGAGAGTCGTTAGGCATCCGAATAGTTTTTTGTACTTTTGTTTGATTGTCAGAACTGCTGTATGGTGTTGTTTGCTCGGTACGCTGAATAAAATGAATATTTCGAACCCCCGCGTCGAAATACTTGAATTGACCTTCTAGTAAAGCACAAAACCCTAAAAGCCAGCCCAAGATGAAACGTGAATGATCACTCCAAATAATCCAATAGGCTGATTTTAAAACGTGAAAGAAAACAGACCCTCGCGCGAGAGACCCAGTGTGTCGCGCGATGGTGTTGTTCAGCTCAGATGCCATGTTTGACCCCTTTTCAGAAAGTTGCTGTGCTTGCAGGCCTTGTCCCCACATGAGGACGTCCAGAAAGTGTCTGAGACTTGAAAAGACGTATACCAATCCCCAGAGATATTTTCTTTGAATAAGAGAAGTATCCTGCCATGCTTGGGCTATAAAAAGCTTAACCCTCCATGAATGTAAGGCACTTGTCTCCAGACTAAAACCCCAGACGATAAGAAATGGCAAATCACCTCCCCACCTTGATTGGCCCGTGGCTTGAAACATTCGTTGCAGGCGACTGGCTATCATTTCGAACCCACTGGCTGGCCGCGTTTCGTTATCTCCGAAGCGTGAGATTGCGCCCTGAAATCCTATGGGCTGCAATGCGGTTCTGGGACCCAGATGTCCACGTATTCCGATTTGGCAATGACGAACTATGTCCAACAGTGGAGGAATTTCACGCATATCTCCAAGGATTTGCGTCCAACGTGATTATTGTACCTCCTTACCGAGAGAGCATGTCCAAACTCTTGAAATCCGTGCTGAAGATCTCAAAAGGTGCAGCAGAGGGTCTGCTAAGTGGAGGGCAGATAAATATAATGCGCCTGATGGAGTGGTATGGCCCTGAAGGTGACCTCACGGATACCACTGTGCAGGCCAGGCGACGGTTTGCTCTAACAATTTGTGTGTTGGCTGCATATCTGCTGGTGCCTGCCGATGGCCGAGTTAATCCTTCATTGGTTCACGTGGCCACTCAGCTAGGTGTCCGGAAGAACATTGTGCCTATCGTTCTGGCGGAAACGCTCATGGGTTTGGATTTGGTAGCTACCGGCCAGACGGAGACGTTCGGCGGCAGTCCACTCCTACTGCAGGTAAACTCACTCAGCTCACCTTTTTCTGGCTTTCACACATTCTGCTTTTACCTCAACACTCAGCTAAGGCAAATATCGGAGTTTCTGACTTGTTTTTCCGCTCAAGTTTTATATAGCTCCTTACTTGTCTTTTCACTCATGCAGCTGTGGTTATCAGACAAGCTGGGATTGGTTGAAGCTCCAGAGGCGAATTGGCCGCACTTGCCCGGTCGAATGCACCAACGAGGGATGCTATACCCAGAAATGTCCACAGAGGACTGGTATGCATTCATGAACAACCTGTCACCACAGGAAATAGTTTGGAGGCACAGGGCGCTAAACATTCCAGACATGGCTCTACACTCCGCAGGTTATGAAAGAATGGTGATTGCTGGGCTGTCCAACTTCACCTTCTATATTCCAGGCTGTATCCTTCGGCAGCTAGGGATGAGCCAGGGGTTACACCGAGCTGGGGTGGAAGCCTTCCATACTCCTGCATTCACTGTCCAAAACCTGAACGGATATGCACACAATTGGGGCCTGAGACAACTTGGAGGAGCGGATCCTGATTTCAGCACCATCCTGCAACGTCGCTACAAAGCATGGCTACAGAAAGAAGTTGCAAGAAGACAAAATGCAGACTGACTCCTGACCGAAACCTACATGATCTAAAATAAACTGTGAGCCTGTCAAGGCCTCCAGCATGTATTCTGTTTTTATGCTTAACTGTTTTTAAGGTTTGCTCAGCCATGTAATAACAGTTTGAATAAAAATGAAAAGTGAAAAATTTTCCCCTTTTGGTCCAGGTATTGAACACCAAGCCGGTCTTGTAGGTCAGCATGTATACTGGAACAGGAAACCGTGGGTCGAGTTGATTGATTGTGATCGAATCTCACAGAGAGATTGCCTACGTATCCCTTTTCAAGGAATCAGGTCATACGTAGTTCGAGCTAGGGTTCACTCGTGTGTTTATCTCTCCTTTTACGCTATAAATTTTGCCTAGAAGCGCCCTTTAGGTTTTCGACCTAGCGAGCTTTTGATATTTGCCTATTTATTTTTGCCTAGGCCGCCTTTGCGGTTTTCGTCCTAGCAGGCTTGCTCTAATTTTTGCATAGGACCGCCCACCCTTGTGGTTTTCGGCCCAACGAGCTTCTCCAGGGATAATAGCGCTTGAGTTGATCCAGGTTGACGAGAGTGTTGAACTCGTTGCCGTCGAGATCAATGAGTTGAGCTGCTCCACCCGAAAGGATGATTTTGATGATGTAAGGTCCTGCGCGTTTTGGTCAGAACTTCTCGCGGAGATCAAAGATGGGAGCACGGATTTCCTTGGTAACCATGTCACCCTCGAGCAAGTCACGAGACTTGACTTTCTTGTTGAACGCCCGAGCAATTCTTCGCTGATATCCCTGAACATGATACAAGGCACGGAGCCTCCTCTCGTCAAAGAGCATGAGTTCAACAAACCTCCCGCTGAGCCACTCAGTTCCGTGAAGTTCACGATTCTGTCATGATCTCAAAGATGGCACCTCGATTCGATAGGAATGCTTCCATCCCATAGACCAGGGTAGGGTGTTGCCCGATTGATGTTCGAATTGACGTGCGATACCCCCACAAGGCTAAAGGTAGCTGCTCGTGCCAGTCCCTGGCAGACTCTGCAGACTTCTTGATGATTGTTTCAATGTTCTTATTGGCTGCTTCAACTGCCCCATTCGTCTGAGGGCGATAGGTCGTTGAATGGTGGACCTGGATTTTGAATTCATCAAAAAGCTCCAAAACCCTGCCTTTGAAGTGAACTCCATTATCCGATACAAAGGCCTGAGGGACACCATATCGATAGATAATGTTTTTCCTGATAAATTGAGCAACCTGAACTGCAGTCAGAGTTTTGTAGGATTCAGCCTCAACCCACTTGGTAAAGTAATCGATTGCCACCAAAATGAATCGATGACCATTGGAAGCAGACGGCCTGATCATGCCGATAACATCAATGCCCCAGACAGAGAAAGGCCAAGGCGAGGTCATACCAAACAGCTTAGAGGGAGGAATATGCATAAGATTAGCATGAATCTGACACCTGTGACAGTGACGGACATAATCCACACACTGTGATTCCATAGTGGACCAGTAATAACCTTGGCGAAGGATTTTCTGGCAAGCATGACTCCGCTCATGTGAGGACCGCAGATTCCTTCATGAATCTCTTCCATTATTGTAGTGGCCTCAGCACTGTTGACACAGAGTTTGTGCATTCCGCAATGAGATCTCCTGTAAAGCTTTCCTCCACAAATGATGTAATGAGCAGCCATCCTCCGCAGTGCGAGTTGATCTTTTTTAGAGGCTTCAGCCGGATATTCACCCCTTTCTACAAAATTCCATATGTCGTGATACCAAGGCAGACCATCATTGACATCATCAATGGTGCTAATATGTTGATAAGCAGGGCAGTCCCGCTGTTCAATTAGAATAGGACGAAGCTTGACACCCAATGGAAGTTCAACCATGGAGGCCAACGTTGCCAAGGCATCGGCAAATTGATTTTTCAAACGAGGAATATGTGTGAAGGTAACCTTGTTGAAACGAGGAATAAGATCTTCCAAGTCTTGATGGTAAGGCTTCAACCTTTCCTCCCGAACTTTCCAGTCCCCGTTGGCTTGAGATACAACCAGATTGGAATCGCCAATGACCTCGAGTTTTTCAACACCGAGTGTTAAAGCAGCCTCCATGCCGACAATGCAGGCCTCATATTCGGCTTGGTTATTCGTGACATCAAAATTGAGTTTGAACGCTAGAGGAATATGAGAACCGTCGGGCGTTATCAACAAAACCCCGATTCCGAATCCTTTCTGATTGGCTGCCCCATCAAAGTAGAGAGTCCATACATCGTCAACTACTGTTAGCACCTCTTCATCTGGAAATGTAAAGTCCGAGTCTTCCGGCCCATCCACAGGATGATCAGCCAAGAATTCTGCCACAGCACGGCCTTTAACAGACTTCCTTGTGACATACTCAAGATCAAACTCGGCTAGCATGAGTAACCAACGTGCTAACTTACCAGTAAGTGCTGGCTTCTCGAATAGATACTTGAGAGGATCCATCCGAGAAATCAACTTCACTGGGTAAGCCAGCATGTAGTGTCTCAACTTTTTGGAAGCCCAAACAAGAGCCCAACACGTCTTCTTCAGCGCAGTGTAGCGTTTTTCGCATCCAACCATCTTCTTACTTAAGTAGTAAATGGCCTTCTCGACTCCCTTATCTCCTTCTTGAGCTAGCAAGCACCCCATAGAAGACGGGTTGACAGACAAGTAAAGTATCAAGGGCTTCCTAGGCACTAGCGGCATCAAAACCGGAGGATTCTGAAGATAGTTCTGAATGGAAGTAAAAGCCGCTTGACACCTGTCTGACCATACAAACGGGGTATCCTTCTTGAGTAGATGAAACATCGGCTCGCAAGTTAAAGTCAACTTGGCGATGAATCTGCTGATGAACTGAACCTTTCCCAAAAAGCTCCGCACTCCCTTTTCAGACACTGGTGGCTTCATCTCAAGCACCGCCTTGATCTTTAATGGGTCGACCTCTATTCCACGGGAAGTGATCATAAAACCGAGCATCTTGCCAGCTGTGACTCCGAAGGTGCATTTCTGTGGATTGAGACGCATACGAAACTTGCGGAGTCTCTCGAAGAACTTCCTTAGCACAGGAATGTGTCCCTCTCGAGTCTTTGATTTGGCAATCATATCATCCACATAGACCTCGACTTCCTTGTGAATCATGTCATGCAAAATGGTTGTGGCAGCCCGTTGATAGGTAGGTCCAGCGTTCTTCAGCCCAAAAGGCATGACCAGGTAGCAGTAAGTTCCCCATTCAGTGATGAACGTTGTCTTCTCACGGTCCTCGGGTGCCATAAGAATTTGGTTATAGCCTGAAAAACCATCCATGAACGAAAGCAAAGCGTGCCCCGCCGTATTATCCACAAGCACATCGATGTGTGGCAAGGGAAAATCATCTTTGGGGCTTGCTTTGTTCAAGTCCCTGAAATCGACACAGACTCGTATTTGTCCATTTTTCTTAGGAACGGGAACGATGTTGGCCACCCAAGTAGGATACTGAGAAACCATGAGAAACCCGGCGTCTATCTGTTTCGTAACCTCCTCCTTGATCTTCTGGACCCAATCTGGCCTCATCCGTCTGAGCTTCTGTTTCACAGGTTTAGCATCCGGTAACAAAGGGATCCGATGCTCCACTATCTCGGGATCGATGCCTGGCATGTCTTGATGAGACCATGCAAAGACATCACTGTACTCGGTGAGCAGCTCTTTGAAATCACGATGCTCCTCTGGTGACAGCGTGGAGCCCACTCGAACCATTCGGGGATCATTCTCATCTTTCAAGTTTATAGAAACTATTTCCTCTTTTAATGGCTGAGCATGCCTTTCATCTTCCCTCTCGATGAGGGCACGGATTTCCTTGGGAATATCCCCATCAAAATCTATCCCTTCATCGTCGGGGTCGACACAGTTTATATAAAGATCATGCAAGTACTCAGAAGATGCCTCATTCATTTCATAAGACCCCAATGGGTCGCCAAGTACAAGAGAGTCAAACTCAAAATAAAAGCTATGACGTGGAGGGCCAAGAGGCACAAACTCCGACTCAGAGCTAGACTTAGAAGACTCACTGACTCTGACTCAGACACAGACTCAGACTCAGAAGTGTCATCAATGCAAGTTAGGCGTGGTTTGAAAATGCAATTTTTAACACTACCCTTGGCTTCAGTGATAAGAGCAGTGGGATCCTCGAGAGCGTCCGCCCCGAGCATGAGCACTTCGGCTTCTTCAGCTTCTTCAGCTTTCTTGGCCAAACCCACCTGAGAGAACTCTTTGAAGAATAGCTCTAAGCTCCCCAAATCAAAAGTCCCCAGCCAGTCAGTCCTTGCTTTTGGCTGAGCAAGCTTCCTCTTGAATTCCAGCCTGGCTGGCTCATCATCACTCTCAGACCAGGTGTCGTCGGCAAAGACCTCAAAACCAGGCAGCAGCTCCCCAGTTTCCGGATTGATGAAAGGCTCATACTGTCCAGTGTAAGCAGCATTCCCCGCTTCACGCACAAAGTAGCTGTCAGGATCACCATAGAGAGTTCGAGGTTTTCCCGAGTATTTCCTCCTTTTGGCATTTCCGGCAGAGGCAGAGTACCCCAAACCGAAACGGCCCTCGGAAGAAGGAAAGACAGGGAACTCCGGAACTCCCTGATGGTGGATTCCCAGACCCAGACCAGGAAAGTAAGACATCCGGCGCATGATGTCCATAGCGACAGAGCTGATGAGAAAGTCCCCATCCACATTGATTGCCAAAACAGAGCCAGATGTGTCGAAAGAGAAACCTCCAAGATCAACGTCCTCTTCACCGTGCATGATTCCCAGCACAGCATCGGTGTTCCATCTTCTTTGAGCGGGCGAATTCCGAGTCCCCGCAAATGGTGAGCGTACCAGGCGGCGGTCCCAAGATGACTTTACGGTGAAGGGTGGATGGCACACCATGATATCACGAGCGGTGGAGCCATGGCCTACCCAACAACAGGTTGAAGGTTGCAGGTATGTCGACGACATGGAACTCAACATCCATTTCGAAACCCTCAGCATCGAGTTTGAGCATCAAAGTGCCTTCAACCACACGACGAGTGCCATCGTACGCCTTGACAACCAAATTAGAAGGTGCAAAGTCTTTTTTGGCGATCCAGACGATAGGCCACCCTCATCGGCAAACATTAATGGGCGAACCGCTGTCAATGAGGCGATCGGGACCCGTGAGTCCGCGACATTTAAGCGTAATGTGCAGAGGGCGGTTATGATCAGTTCCTTCCACAGGAAGATCCTTGTCGGTGAAGACCACGGTGTGCTTAGCGGTAGGAGGGAGGATAAGGGAAACCATAGCCTCTGGAGTGACATCAGATTGAACTTCTAGACGGGCAAGAGTTTGGCAAAGCTGCTGACGATGCTCACGGGAAGAACAAATTAGGCCCCAGAGAGATATTGCAGCAGGAACCCGTTCGAGCTGCCTCCGAATGAGATCCGTGCTTGGCAACTCGAGTGGCGCAGTCCCTGGGAAAGCAACAGGTTAATTCCTTTGATTAGAAGGGTTGGGCGAAGTCCCAGCTTGCAGTTAGCAGGCTGAAAGACTTGTCCACTCCTTGTAACGTTAACGTTTCCCAAAGAAGGCACGGCAGGGTCTTGATTCACGTCCCAAAGATCAGAAGGGACTTCACCCGGTTTACGCTTCCCTTTGTCGAGTGGCGGTGCAGCTACGGCACTTACGTATCCAACCACTGAGTCGTCGGCGAGATCGCTTCATCATTAGTGAGTCCCGAAATGTAGATCTTGAACCGCTACAACTTCGTGTTCTTCCGGATTTGCGATGAAAGGAACATCCCAGAGGCCACCATCGGCTAGAGAACGGCTGACGGCCCAAACAACCTGGACATCGACTATCTCATCCACATCCCAAAGGTCAGGTGGCGGAACCAGACCTGTAACCATGACACTGAAGTCTTCTGGAGGAGAAATCACCGGGCGTGGCTGATCTTCATCTACGATATTGAGCACGGGGTCATACACAGGGTCAGTTACCGAGTCAACAAGCCTGTTGAGGGTAGAAGGGAAGAAACACTCTTCCAATACACGGGTCTCCTCTTGAAACAGATTGTCTTCATCAAGGTGTATCATGTACTCAGGAGTAGTAAATCCTTGGAGAGGCCCAGGAAAAGTGACTGGAACCTGCCAAGCGGGCTCAGGATCCCAAAAGTATTCTTCCTCGGGAATCTGAGGCTGAAGTTCCTGGAAGAGTATGAACAAGGAGATGCCATCCAGAGGGTCAAGTGCTATTTGTTCGTGTTAAGCGATCCATTCTGCTTCCCATGCCGGGTCGGGTGGAATCTGCTCAAGGTGCAGCGGAAAACCCTCCAACTCGAGTTGGAACCATTCTTGGATGAGAGGGGCATCATAATCCTCACTATCAGCTATTGCCCAGCCTACAGCCTGCATATCAAGTTCTGGTTCTGGCTCAGGTAAGGTTGGCATCATAGCTCTGAATCGACTTGCAAAGTCCTGCGCAGAACCAGGAGAATCTACACCAAAGATGGGAAGATTACGAGTTGATGTAGGATCAAGTCGGATCCGCGGAAAAGGACCGTCGTGCAAATCACTGATATTGTCGTTGAGGAAATTCAAGCCTGCTTGCACCAAACGCGTAGGCGGATTATAGGTTTGCCCTATGAACATGAGTTCGGCATCGGATTCTGCAGGTATGAGCACAACGGGTTTTGGCTGATCGATTAGGATTATATGGTTGGTGGGGTCGAATATAGTGGAGGTAGGGTTGATTTGAGTGGAGCTGAGGGAGATTTGGCTGATGTGGGGAACAGCCGTGTGTTTGGGTAAGGAATTGGAAAGGATGTTAGGTTTTTGGGCTGGTGGAGGCGGTGCCGAGAGAGTTCCTTCGTCTATAAGGTCCTGAATTGCATGCCGAAGACGAAAGCAGATGGCCGGCACCCTGATGGTAGGCACAATAGAGATTGGCCTTGAAGCCAGGCGAAGGGTTCTTGGGCAAAGGCATTGGATCCAGGGGCTTGAGATGCCCTGACTTTACCAACTTCTCCAAAACTGAGGACAGAGGTGCCTCAATTGCAGAGAAGCTACGTTGCTGTCCACGGGGCTAGTTGTTTTGTGACGACTGAACCTGATGGACATCGGCGATGTGGTTTGTGGTGTTAGAAGCAGAGGTGTTGGTACCACTGGTTGCTGCATTGGAGTAGGTCCCCGTCCCAAACAGAGCATTGGTGTTTCCAGAGTAAGCACGGGGCTTTGCCTTTGGGGGATTAGAAGATTCCCCTTTTGTCAGAATTCCGCTTTGGAGTGCATCCTCAATGTCCAGGCCGAAATCATAGAAGGTGTCGAAGTTTGCAGATGCCTGAGCGAGAACCAAATGCTTGGCATAGTCCGGCTGGAGATTTCGAGAGATGATGCGGAGCTGGTCTTTCTCGCTGGGGCGATCAATCATGAGAGCAGCCTTAGCACGCCATCGCTTGACAAAATCGGCAAAGGACTCCTTTGCCTCCATCTTTGTGGATTCCAGTTCTCGTGTGGTCATCTTCAGTTGAGAGTTGTAAGCATGTCTTTGCGAAATAAGCGTGATCCCAATGTCCTCCCAAGTCCTCCTTTTGGCAATGTCGAGTGGCGAAACCATTGGAAGGCGGGGCCTGAAAGGGTCTGAGGAAAAAGCTATGACATGGCCTCAGGCTCAGCTGAACAGCTTCATTGCGGCATGGTAACTATAGAGATGGGTCCGAAGGTCACCACTTCCATCAAACTTTGCCAAGTCGGCATTTTAAACTTCTCGGGAAGTTTGGCATTAGGATACAGACAGAGGCGATCTAAGTCAATGCCTCCAGCTTTGACTTTTCCGCTTTGGCAATGGATTCCTCAAGCTGGGCCATCTTGGCCACGAGAGCAATGATGTCTGGATTTCCAACCAGGATGTTGCCTGCAGGGTTACCAGCAAGTGCCTGAACAATTTGGGGGTTGTGCTGAACAATGACGCACCCGGGATTGTTGGGATCTTCCACCATAACTTTCGGTGCACGTGCAGATCGTCTTCGGCCTCGCTTTCCTCCTCAAGAGGTGGTGGAATGCGAGTGTCGAAGAGTTCATTCAATCGGGTGACATTAGCATCAGTTTGGGCGGCCCTCTGCTGCATGGCGGTGATGCTAGTCTGAAGGTTCATAAGCATCTGTTCCACAGTAAGCGGCTGAACCTCGGGGTTTCCGGCCATGTTGGAAGTTTCAGACGCTGAAGAGAGACCAGGTGATGTTGGCTGAATATCTTCTTCCAAGATCGGCGATGAGCTTAACCGTAAGGCAGCCAACGAAGAGAGCGGAGAGTCTTCCGTTGCAAGTGATTGGGATTGTAACCTGACAAGCCTTTGACCCGGATTCGTTGCAGGCGTTCCCAAGTGGGTTTGCCAACTTTCCTCGATACTTTCCTTGGCGGTGCAATGGCTTAAGACTTTGCTTGACAATAAAACAGAAGGCTCAGTAGGAATCCTGTGGCAACTTTAATCTAAATAAAAGACTAAAAGTATGCAGCCAGCATCGTCAGTGTCGCCCCTAGACTCTAAGACTAGAAAACAAGTATGTCTCGAACTGTTTCAAACACTGCTAAAATCCTCAGAATTCCTTTTAGAGATGTATCCCTGTTTGAGCCAAGCCAATACAAAACTAAAGGATGTCGAAAGAATCCTAAACCTTCAGCCATTCCGCTAATTGGGGTTTCAACTTTGAAGTTGGAACAACTCGGTGGACACGTCATGATACTATAACCAGAAATGGCATGAGCGGCACAGTGCTGCTAGCCAGGCGGTGTAAGTGACGAAGCACTTGTTACCTGACTGGTGTAAGCATCATGGCATACTCTCTGTTGTTCCTAATATTCTGTTTGAACCCTAATCAGGTGTATAGATAAGGGTGTAGGAAACTTTTGATTTCCTAAAGTTCCTACTGCTTCTAAGGATTTTGAAAAAGCTGAAAACATGCATCACCTGGACGCATGACTCTTCATCGGACCTAACAATGCCCAATGCAGCTCAAGACATACTTGTAAGAACGGGACTCTAGAAGCCGCCCTAAACATGCTCCTACGCAAGACGGTATGATGCACAGTGCATGCGATAGGGAAAGCAGTAACACGTAGACAATATATGGGAGTTAGATGCAAATAAATCTTACCCTGTAGGTACCTGTCTTAGTTTGGAAAGTGCTAGAGCTTTGTATATGCAAAGGCTGGTTTTGGCTTGTAACAGGTTCCTTAGACTAGGGCCACAGATATACCTCCTGTTGCCCGCGATATCGCTGAGCAACAGTCAAACAGTAGCATGACCCATCATCGTCGAAGGTTGTTAGTCATTCGGGGTCCCCGGGCTCCGGTAAACCGTGCCATTGCCAAAACGATCCAACGAGGCTTATCCCACATCGATGCAAATGATATGCTAAAAATTGAGGAAGAAGAAGAAGAATCACAAATCACAAAATGCCTTTTCAAGCTCGGCTCACTTTATTTAGTCCATCTTTAGAGGAAACTACGCAAGTGAATAATCGAAAAAGTCCCAGATCAGATTGGCCGGACACGAGGTCCTGTTAAATCACCAATCTAACCTTCGGCAGCGCGAAGCTCACCGTTTTGACAGACTTTTAAGGGATTGTTCATAAGCGTATTTAAACTCTAAGTATGAATTAATATTAGTTCGATTTATCCCCAGCAGAGTCGCCACTGTGGGCAGCATGCCCTGGAATTTCCGGATTCTAAAGCGAGCCTCCGGGAATTTCGTTTCCCGAAGCAAGGGCCCGATAGATCGAGGGAGCGCGAGCGGAGAAGCAGGCGTCTCAAGGACAAAACGAAGCAGGTTTGAAGGTCCGTCACCCAAGGAACCGTATTTGAAGCACTGCCGCTATTTGATTTGAAAAAGTGAAGGAACGATCCGTCATAACCATATCACAGGTTCGGGAGCCAGGTTCACGGTAGAGGAAGGTTTTAAGGCACCCTCTCGCCCAATCCGAGATCGGTCTCTACTTAGGCATTTTGCAAATGTTTGTGATTCAATTCTTCTTTAACCAATTTTAAGCCAATTAGGGCGGGGAGCAGTTAATCGGGGATTAAACCGTAACACTTTGCAAGATGTGATTGAATACAACATGGATGGATGGCAAAATATGAAATGGAATAAAACCTAACCCTTTGATGAAAGATGAACCAAGCTTGCTCAAGAATGAGTGTAACACATGATAGCCACCTTAGCATGCATGGATCTACGTGCATGCAAAGACAACCATCGCGCGATACACTTACTCCCTCGTGCGAGGGTTCATACCTCACCACAGGTTGAATTTTATCCCCTTCCGGGCTCTGGAAGGACGAGTGCACCCAGGAGGCAAACCAAGCGGTTTATATGGACTGAAAGTAAATAATTAAGACTAATTATTACAAGCAGGAACTAAACAAATTGAAATACAACCCCTAACAGTGGGGGTATCAAAACAAAGGCGAGGCTGCTCATGCTGGCGACTAATGGAAATCGAGAGGACCGTCGCGTGAGGCGGTGAGTCCCTCGCGAGTGTCTGTTGGATTTCCAGGAATTGCTTTGCATGTTATGGGCTCTGGTACAATCCGGATACAACCCAAGCATTCCAACAAAGTAAATAAGCAAGAAAAGCTAGTCTATGTGTTTTAACATGCTGAGCAGTGAGCTAAAAGGCCTATCATACTTCAAAACAATGAATAACATGATAAAACAAGAATAACCAGCACCCCCAAACCCCACGAGGACTGTCGCGCGAGACAGTAGACTGTCGCGCACGTGTGTAAGTCTATCGCGCGAGGGAGTGCTTGGCACGGATTTCTTGTAACTCTGCTGACTTTAGGACTAGAACTCGTATTGATTACCAATCCTGGCCCTGACAGCCCCCCTCAGGGATCAAAACAGTAAGCAATAAAAGGTGTTTATACCTTTGCTTGGAAGGTTTTGGAAAGGTTTGAACAAATTGAGAAGCTTGTGATGGAAAATGGAGTGAAGAAATGGATGGGAAGTGAGCTAGGGTTGAGAGCCTTTGTGCTTGCAAGGATTCTCAATCTCCTAAACTTTCAAAGTTAGTGAATTTTTGTGGCTTAGTCCTCTTGTAAAGAAAGAACAAGGGGGATATTTATAGGAGGAGCCAAGGGCTAAAGGTGGTGGCAAACACCCCCTTAGGACCAAACTTGGTGGCTAAGCTTGGTGGAAAGGTGGTGGGAAGGGTTGTGTGAGGGTGTATTCCCAAGGCACTGAATCATGCAGTGCTCTATGGAGAAAAGCGGGGCTCGGCTGACCTTGTAACCCACGGCAAGCAACCAAGTGGGCGGTAAAGGTGAAAGGGACGACCCGGGACCATCGCGAGAGAGTGAGACTCTCGGCTTGAGTGTACCACTGTCGTGCGTGGGTCAACAATCAAATGTTTGACTTTGACCACACAGCAAAGCAGACTCTCGCGAGGCAATGATTCCTCGCGCGCGACGGTCCACTGCACCAGTGTTGACTATCTTTAATTTCTTGGTTTAAGGGTTCAAAAGGGTTCAACGGGGGTTCCACACATACCGAGCTCAAACCTTTCCAACCTTAAGACTGCTTTTCGATCCGGTTCATCATCGGGGAAACAAGAAACCGTAAAACGATCGGGAGACTCAGATTGGGGTGTCTACAGCATAATCATAACAAATTTAAGTGTCATTCTGGCCTTGAATGACACTTAAACCTAGCCCCCTCTCTCCACGTTCATACTGTAATCCTGAAAAACCCCAGCAGTCCGACGTTCTCTCTCTCTTTACAGTCTCTCTCTCTTTCTCTCTACAGTCCGACGTTCTCTCTCTCTCCCTCATAACCTCGGATAGACACTCTATAAACAACCGCAACCGGCACCATTGCACCATCATAAACCACCGCAAACAACTATCCTTGCCACAATCGGTAAGAAGCCGTGTATCAATTAATCTTGGAAATTTTGCGTGTCTATTTGTTGGGATTTTCTACTGCCATTGTGCCTATATTCTTGTTAGGGCTCTTAACGGTGCATGGCATAATCATAACAAATTTAAGTGTCATTTTGGCCATGAAATCTTTGCTTCTAGAAAATGTAATGGTTGTTCTATGTTTGGTTCTATTATTGCATTGAATGTGTTTGTAAGAATGTCTCATACAATTAGAATTTAATCATAACAAATTTAAGTGTCATTCTGGCCAGATGGTTAGGACCATATTGCTATTTCGAGTTATATAATGTAAAGACTATGCTCTTTTTTGAACTTATGTGACATGTCTCTTGGTGAATGCCTTGGAATTTTCCTCTGCTCAAGTTATGAAGCAATCTCATCCGAATTACTAATGCAAAATTACAACCATGGTTCCATGTTATCATTGACATATATTATATCCATCTAACAGTAGAACACCTCATAGGAATGTAACTCATAAGGTCCTGGGAATAGAGAGTAGGTGGAAGGATTTTGGTCAGGAGTTTATTTATGTTTTCATGGGAAGTGGAAAGGGTGTGGTGGCGGCTTAATTCCGATTTAATCTCATTTGTTTCTCATAAACTAGATAACTAACTAAGATGAACTCTACTACATTTTTATGCATTCTTAAAATTGTGACAGTTATTTTCAGACCTCAATGGTTGCTACAAATTAGCACCTTCAGCCGAAATGGCACAGTACCAATGCCTTTTATTTTATAATTACGAACCTCCTTCCTTACTAGCTTGGGAAAACACAAACATCATGTAGAAAATAATAGTGCAATTAAAATCCCAAAATTTTAAACTACACCAGAGGTAGACATACCTTACTAGCTTCACTAATTGTGAATGATCCATTTTGGCACACTTGAGCATCACGACTCGCAGTTGCTTTATTGATGTCGTGTCCAGACTCCAAAGGAGTTAGATCTGTACGCTCATCGTTAGTGTACACGATGGGTCATAGCAACACATGTTGACTTCCTTTTACATCCTGTTTGGTTAAAAGAGGAAGAAGGAGGAGTTGGATAGCCGTCCTCCGGAGGATAGTGTGTTGCCGATGGTTGGTAGTCATTCTTATCAAACGAGTTACTACCCACTCCTCAGCTAACTGAAGGAAATTTTGGACACGTTATCTTTGTGTGGCCTGAAGCCCGGCACCTTCCGCATTTCCTTGGCCTTTTGGGTTTGCCCATCGAAGAGTTCCCCCCCGGATTACCTTTGGTCTTGACTACATTAGGATCCCCAATGCCAAACAGCTTGGTCTTCTTATTTCCTTGAACACTGTTGGGGTTATCCTCCTTTGTCATTGCCCGACGTTTCTTCAACCGCCACAGAAATTGGATGGCTACTTCCCTTGCCTCTTTGAAATCCAAGTCTGTGTGCGAGGCATAATACGACACTTCATTGAAAAGTGAGCTTAATATACCGTAACGTGTTGTCTGAGTTAGTGTGGTATCAATTTTGCTACGACTATGTACATGATGGTTAGGCCTATGTTGCCTCGCCCACCTCTGCAAGACACAATTCTGAGGAATACACAATAGATGGTTTAATTTCATAACACAAATCATGTCGCAGCAGGGTATGCCAAACGATTCGAATTTCAAGCAAGAACACATCATTTGATTCTCCGCTAGATGATAGTAGTCAACTGTCCATGTTTTCTTAGGTGACTCGTATTTAGATAAGTAATACTTGTGATGGTCTATCCTTTCGAGCACAACTGTTTTCTCCACAATGTACTTGCCTACTTGGTCAAGTTCCTCACGAAACAACAAGAAAATATTTCAAGTGATCATGTCGGCTCCATGTTTCTCTAGACGCTTCAGTTGTGTAGTCAAAACCGAAAAACTGTTCTCTGTTCGGACCTGTGCCTTTGCCTCTCTATTTCGAATACGCCCAAGAGCCCTATCATAATGTACCATAAATTCAAATACGTTAGTCTCTGTTTTAGGAACTGGTTGAAGGAATGCCCCAACAAACATATAGCCACGAAGGTATGCCTGAGCCCATAAAGAACGTTTGCTATTAAGTCTTCAACACCCAAGGTTTTTGCTCAATATTATACCGTTTCACCACCTGATCCCAATCTCTTTCGAACTCATCTATTTCACAATCCATTTGCATACACCGCTTGAAATCTTCTTGAAATTCAGGTTTGTGGATATTTGTTGCGGCATTTCGCGACAGATGCCACGAACAAAGACAATGCCTACAATCTGGAATGACTTTTTGAATTGCCTGACACATTGCCCTATCACCATCTGTCACTATGGACACAGGTCGTTTGTTATCCATGGCCTCCATAAGGTTTCCAGCACCCATGTGTATGTTGCAAACGTCTCATCAACCAACAGGGCACAACCAAAAATATTCGTAAGAAAATGGTTACTAACACCGACTAAAATCACGAACAGTTTCTTATATGCATTAGTTCGATAGGTTGTGTCGAATATTAGTACATCATCGAAAGCAGCGTAGTCCATCCGAGACTTCGAGTCTGCCCAAAACAATTTACCTAGCCGGTTGTCCTCATCCATGGTATACTTGAAGAAAAATAATGGGTCGGCATCGGCTCTCGCAGATAAGTAACCCAAAGCACCCTCTGCATCCCCGTCTTTGAGTTCTACTCTGCGCTCAACTTCAATTTTGTTTTGCAGATCTTTGAGAGTGAAGCCCACATCCCCGTATCCCGCAGATTCATTAACCTTCAAATCCATGATCTGACCTGTCTTCACACCGACATTGTGCATAGCTTTTGTTTGAGCTTTAACCGCATCACTCACACGCCTATGTGAGAGGAGGAAAGGCACACAACGTTTCTCTATGAATGGATGGTTGTGTTCATCGTCAAAGTGAGTCACCACATATTTTTCAACTCCTTTATCATATTGGATGCTGAAAGTTGCTCGACATCCAACTCTAGTTTCATCCAAGGGGGTTCTTTTCCGATCCTTACGGTCCAAATGTTTTTTTGCTCTTCAACCTTGCTTTGAACATACCCATTTTCTCTTACGAGGCACATTGACTTCGTCAACTATCAACCTATCTTTCCATATGCTAAACCATTTCCTTAGCGTATGCGTTGTAGAAGGCATGTGCATCATCCTCTAAATCAAATTTCTGCTCGTGAATGTCATTCTTACTATAACTGCTAGAATTAAATTTATCATTGTAGGCATTTTCATGACCACCCTGACTACCATCGGACTGATCCATAAAACCTACATTCCAAGAAAAGAAAAGGGCTGTAGTTAAAACAATTAAATAGAAACATATAAAATGGATAGCTATACCCAAGTGATGATTGGGTTTAACCATGAGCAATCACAACAAGCTTTGAGAACTAACAGATTTATGATATTCACCAAATGCTTAAAAATAGTTCATATTTTATGGCAAGACTAATAAATGTTGTATCCTGTATGAAAAGACAGTTTGTACTTTGTAGCATTCCAATTACAAAAAACACGTCTTTTTAGGACATCCTGGTAATTTGGCGAGTTCTGATTTTATTTACTTGGTTACCTTTAATATTACCAGGTGGTTGTGTGGAATACCCAAAAGTGGGACAAAAAGAAAAGTAAAATGTTGCAGTTATATGCTGGGAGGTCGCCATCAGAAAATTTTCATACCCATGTCTAATTCCACCAGAATCTGGAACACTTTCTTACTGTTCATGTGACTTGCCACCAGAATCAAGAACACTTCCTTACTGGTCATGTGACTTGCTTGGCAATTTATGAAACTACAGAACTAAATCGTGTAAAACAGGTTGCTTCTCTCTCTTTCTCTCATAAAGAGAATTTGTTTTTTATGCAAGTCTGTATAATGATGTTCAAATGTTTTATCTTTCACCCTTTCAGTGAGTCAATGGACCCTTCCACGCACAAATCTCCCATGCAACGTTTTCCTGTGATAGCCAATTAATTTATGCCAGCTTTGTGGATGGAACTGTGTTGATTTTTGATGATTCAAATTTCCATCTACGATGTGAGATCAATCCTACTGTTTACATTCCATCTGAACTCAGGTACTAAAAGAATTAACTCAAAGCCCCCCGTCTGAACTGGGTTTTTGATGAAAGAATAAACTCTGGTGCCAAAACCATGGTCTGGATTCTAACTCAAAAGGCATGAGCATATTATGATATTAGCATCTAAAAACAATCAATTAATTCATTTTTCTCATTATATTTTGCACAGTAAAATTTCATTCAAAGTCAAATGACTATAAATGATTAACTATTGGATTGAGTTGTAATTTTATCTGTTTGGCCCTTAATCTAACATAGTAACACATGTAACAAAGTCTCTAAAACTTGATGTTACTGCCATTGAGTCACAAAGCTCATAATCCGGAACAAAATGGGTGCATATTAAAATTGATCAAACACACCCATTCAAAGCAAGGAAAAAAAACTATTGAGGAAAGAATGACTAAACACCAGTCACTACAACAAAAATGACATTTTGAGGCATTCGAAAGTGCCCCAACAAGGGACCTGTTGGGGCAGTTTAGCTATTGAGGCACTACGCCTTAGTGCCGCGTGTATTGATGCAGCTATAGATGTAATGCGGCACTTTTTATGGGGCACGTTATGGAGCCTCTAAATCTCTCTGTCGCTGCACGTTTAAGTGCCACAAGAAGTGTTTGAAGAGGCACACAAAACTGCCACATAAGCATATGTATTAAGGCACTTCACGGTGCTACCACAGCATGTTCATCGTTAATGTTTAACAATGGTTAATCATCTCTAGCAACATTTTAAGGTACTGCAATAGCTTGATTGATGATGCGCTTTGAACTGCCTCCATAGATTTCTTAATAGGGCACTTTTAACTGCCCAAAAAGATGTTTTTCTTTCAAAAAAAAAATTTACCAGCTAGCTAATTGAATCCCATACTACTCACCAACCATCCAAAATTACGAACTTCTTAAACGTATAAAATTCAATTGCCAAGCAACATTTACAAATACTTTAATCAAAGTTATAAATACAAGATCCTGCAATTCCAACTAAGTTACGACTAAGATGAAAATAAATATTCTATCAACCATATTTACAAGTCACCGAAGCTAAAACATGTAACGCCGCAATCACCATCTTAATCCTCCCTGCAATCACTACCTTTATCCTTCGCTACCTGAATTGACAAACAATGAAATACAATAAGAAACACTCGCTCATCTAGAAAAAAAGGAAATTTAAGGAGTTCTATTATCGTTGCCAAGAATAAAAAACCAGGAAAACTAAAGAGAAAATCAGTCACATCTTCATATTCTATACCCTTTAACACTATTGTAGTATACCAAACTCAATCTCAGCAAGTCTATGCTGGTACAATTAGGAACGTTGATCTGGATATCCTGGAAAAAATGATCATTGTAATCCATAAACGAATTTGAATTGATCGTTTGTCCAAGAGAGACATACTTGTTAAACATGAAGTAATATATCCATAAATAAATCATTACCGAATTGACGGTTTTTCACATCCAACCCGTTGAGTGTGGGTAGGCTAATGAGGCGAATCTTTCAAAACAAGTGTTCCAGTTAACTACAAAAAAGTCTTCAACTCCAGCTTGGTTAACTGTCAAAAAGTAACTCCATTTCGTAACTTACCTATACAAAATCGCAAACAAAAAAGTGCAATCAGTTAACATGAGTATCCAATATACTATGCTACATCAACTACCCAAGAAAATATTATATCATGAGATACATATAACATAGACACGCATATATTTGGTAAAGATCCCTCCTGCAAGGAAACATAGAAACAACATTCAAATGCTACAATATGATATCATTCTCTATATTGAGACCAAACATGCATACAACCATCATGCATAAACATAATCAACAGTCAACACTACTTAATATAACTTACCGTTGGACTTCTAAGAGCAACCACAAGTAAAATGTAGATGGGCAAAAAAGAATTCCCTTAACAGCAGGTTCATCAAGGTTTGCAAGCTCAATAGACGGTTCAATCCAAAAACCCTTCTTAACCTACAATTTAATATCACTCATAAACATTAATACAATAAGCATAGATTGCACATACACTTTAGAACCTACATCGATAAATAGTCAAAGACTGTGTAGCTTATTGAATATTTTCATATGAACAATAAAGAGGATAAATGAAAATAATAAAAATAAAGAGGATAAATGAATTTTGAGCTACATCCAACATCCACTTCTATTTCAGGTTCACTACCGGGATAGAGTTCGGGATGACTACATGTTTCTCGTAATTGCATTACCTGCATAGAAGCATCGCATTAGTTGGGTAATACTTAAAAGCCATTCAAATGGTTCAAATACGTTACAGGAAGTTAAGAGAAAATAAAGAAAGTAGTTCACCAAAAAAGAAAAAGAAAAAAGAAAGTCAAAATGCAGAGTAAATGCATAAATATTGTCTTGACCCTTTTTTTAAGCTTTTATCTCAACCAATTCCAATCCAAACCGTGTTATAGTCACGTTCAAAAAACATGTACAAAGTGCAAATGCAAATGCACCAAATTGGATAAAAAGATTAACCCAACCGGAGGTGGGGCCTGACAGTTGTGATTCCTCCCACACAGTTGATAGTTGTCTAAATACTCTGAAGTCCCACCAATTTAGCATCTCTGAAGTTTGAACACATTAACGATAACAAGTTAATAAATTTAACAAAGTTAGTAGATTCACCACACTGTGACCATAAACAGCGAAGTAGAGTCAGTAGACCTAATTACTTGTCATCAACCTCTATACAGAGATACAAACACACAGCTTTCAATCCATTAAAGGGACCCAAAACTTGAAAAGAAATGCAATTGACGATGTTATGAGCCCCAATTAATAGAACTTGAGCATTACCCTCAACACTCTAAAAGGATCGAGAATACTGATTCTTCTTTGTGAAAATTATAAAACACGAACACGCACATACCAAAATCCACGCCACATACAAAGATTCATACATACTAGTGACCACACATGATTAATGAAATTTGGATCTGGAGTAAAAAAACTAGGGTTTACGAACTGGGTTTAGTTCCCTGGTAAAACAATTTAGGGTTTACAAATTGGGGGTAGTATACCCATATGTATATCTATATCTATACACGTAGATATATACAATACCTATATACATGAATAGAGGTACATACCTGTTCGTCGTATCTGTTGCTCGCCTGCCGTGGAGACCGACGGTTGGAGCGAGATAGAGGGAGATGAAGAAGGGGGACGGAAGTTTCTCTGTCGAGAGAGGAGGGATGGATCTGTGGGGAAAACTGTTCAGAGATTTTTTTAACTTGGGCGTAATTAGTTTTAATCTCTCTGTTGCTTTTCATGTGAAATGGTGCTCTACACTCCAACTACTGCAGTGTGTAGTTCGACACATCTTGTTCTTTACTCAATTATATATCTGATTCATTCATCTTGTAGAACTCGTCAAATTGAATCACCACTCAAAAGTTTAAATTGATCGGACAAATACGACTACCTCATTGAAACACCTTTATATATAAAAATAAACGAGTCTAATCATTTTTGCATAAATAAACTATTCCAATGATGTGGTTATGGGTGCTCGATAAACTTGATTCTCGGTATGAATGATCTACTCTATCATATTTAAAAGATAGACGGTTTTGATCGCGAAAAAAATACCTCGGGCAATGTTAAGGGATGCAATACCAGACTTTAATTCCTTCAGACATATTAAATATCTTTCGACCACGTGCTGTTCGATATTCGATGATTTCTGATTTGGGTGACACTGATGAAATTGGTAAGATGTGAAATTCTAACGGTTCAAATTGATCGTTATAATATAGACTCATCAATGACCTTTAGAGTCTATACGTTCAACTTACTTAATAATTAGTTTTGTCTTGTGCTGTAGTTGAACGTATGGTAGCCACACAACCAAGATACAATCATGATGATCAAGACTGTTGATTGCGTTGTGCTTGTTGATCACCTCATTTATGTAAAAATTTATCTTGATGCGATTTAGAAAACCCTACTTAATAATAAACCAAGTCTTGTGATGTAATTGAATGTAAGGTAGCCACATGAGTGTGACACAATCATGACGATCGAGATCGTTGATTTTGTTCTACTAGTTCATTAAATCATTCATGTGAATTTTTGACTCGATCGGGTATAGAAAGCCACTTCATTGGGACGCAAATTCATTAACAAAATGGCATTTATCGTTTGATCACGCTTATAATGATATGCAATTAGCTTCATTCTTGATATGAACAATCTAATACATATTATATCGCAGATAGATGGTTCCGATCGCAACAAAACTTTTCCTGATTTGTTGGTCATAAAAAAGTTAGTCAAAAAATCTCTGATTTGTTGTAGTGAGTAATTGTGAGTCTGGGACCTTCCCAATATACTGAAGTTAAAACCCCCTACAAACGACGTCATTCCATACTTTTTACCCATATTTTTTTAATATATTACTAATCTAAAACAATCAGATGCTCCAATTTTCAATTCGTTTGAACCATTTAATCATATTTTTAATATATAAAAGTTTAAAAAAATTAAGTGCTCCATCTTTTAATCCGTTAGAACCGGTGGGAAGATCTTATTTTAGATTTGGTCATTTTCGGTGACACTCATTAGCAATTCAATCTACCGCCTAAATGAAAATCACCCACCCATTCAAACTTTCATGTCTTTCTGCGACAAACTAAGAGGTGTCGCCCAAAATAAAATTTCCAGTGACCTGAAAGTTGTCACCGGAAAAAAATTATTGTCGCCGAATGTACCTTGAGTTTCATGTCACCATTGGCTATAGTTTAGGAATATGACGTGTCTAATGTTTGTAGAAAAATGCCCTATTATACAAAGTTTTTGAGGCACTCAAAACTGCCCTATTAGATTGACATTCAAAACTATAAATAGAAAAAACGGGTGTTAACTTGGAATGCCCCATTAGGTTATACAAATGCGGCACTTAAAAAGGGAATGCCTCGTCAATTACTTGATAAGGGTGTTTTGTAAAAGTGCCCTTTAAAAAGTGCCCCAAAATCCCCTTTTTGTTGTAGTGAGTAATTTCAACCATTTTTAAGGAGACTATTAACATAATTCAACAGAAACTTAGTAAACCGCATTAGGTAAACAAACTATTGAGTGGCCGCTCGAGTGAGGTCGTTGAACCAGAACGAGCAGTGGGAGGGACAGAGAGACAGAGACGATACTCCTGTGAAATCAAACGGATTGAGATGTGGGAGGATGGCGGAGGAAATTGTCGGAGAGAGGTCTTCGAAGGGTAGTCGGTGGGAGGGAGAGAGAACCAGAGAGGAGATATGGAGAGCGAGAGGGAGTCAGGGAGGGTGCCACCGAGAGGAGATATGGAGAGTGAGAGAGAGTTAGGGAGGGAGCCACCGTTTACCTGTTAAGCCATTTTTTCATTTTGTTAATTGACTTAATAAATGAGTGGTCCGGATTATTTACTTCTAAATCCAATGGTTCAAAATTATGGTATGTACGGTACACCCCATAATAAGGGGTGTGTACCATAGGACTACCCATATTATATATGTAATATACAATACAAATGTAGATTTGTAATTAAGTATATCGATCTAAACACTTACGGGGATGATTTGGGAAGGAATTTGCAGGCTGTGGAAACGAAGAGCCGAAAGAGATGAGACTTGTATGTAACTGTGGCTATTGTGACAATAAATCGGATCAAACTGCCCATGTTTAGTTAATTCTTGAAGTAATATGTGCCCCGAGGGCATATGTTTAGTTCTCGTTGGTGGTGTCCAACTACACCCACTAGTATAGGAAGTCGTAGAAG
This sequence comes from Rhododendron molle, assembly GCA_025413875.1. Classification (NCBI taxonomy): domain Eukaryota; kingdom Viridiplantae; phylum Streptophyta; class Magnoliopsida; order Ericales; family Ericaceae; genus Rhododendron; species Rhododendron molle. The sequence continues at coordinate 40,119,485 of CM046389.1, read as the reverse complement.
TAATAAATAGTCTTGCTAATATTGAACGGCAAATGATAATGCCAAAACCAAAAATGTTGCTGCCAAAACTCATCCATGTGAGTTTACTTCTTTGTCCTCCTTCCAATCTTACCCTACATTTTTCTCTCTCTCTCCTCAACAAAAACCCAAACCCAGTTTCTTGTGTTTTGCCCTGCGATAATGAGGCTCCATTATTGTGTTTTGCCTTGTTCACTTAAACCAAGGGTTTCCAGTGCAGTGAGATTCCCATAACTCGACGGAATCGAACTTGAAAACCCATTTCCACCGAGTAGCAATGCTGTCAATCCTCTAAACTCGCTAATAAATGCAGGAACTCCACTGGTTAATTGATTCCCTTGGAGATCAAGAACGCGAAGTAGGCTACAGTTGGTGATCCCAACCGGAACGACGCCGTCGAACATATTATTTGACATTTTCAGCGCCTCCAATCTCGATAAGCTACTAATCGAATCCGAAATTGAACCCGAAAAAGAGTTACCCGAAATGTCAAACTCGGTGACGTTGCAGAAACAGAAGATGGGAGGGAGTTAGAGAGATTGTTGTGTGAGAGAGAAATCACTCAGAGATGAGGGAGCGCTCCGATGGATGATGGAACGATGACGCTCAAGGAGTTCCCTTCAGCGCTCAAGTGAAGGAGGGACAAGCAGTTTGATAGTGCCAAGGGCAGGGTCCTAATCAGGAAATTGTAATTGAGCAAGAGGAAGTGGAGGCGCTGGAGGTGACTGAGACTGAGCGGGGTTGAGCCATGAAACTCTATTATTGTGTTTTGCCCCTGCCCTACGATAATGAGATCATTTGGTGGTGGAGAAACTGGGTTTGGGTTTTGTTCAGGAGAGAGAGAGAGAGAAGTAGGGTAGATTGGGAGGAGGGCAAAGAACTAAATTCACATGGATGAGTTTTGGCAGCAACATTTTGGGTTTTGACATTATCTGCTACCATATTGAACCAAGAGAAAAGCTTGTCCCAGGTGAGACCAAATTACCCTTTTGCATTTCCCGCTATGTTATCTTTTCAATTTCCTTCTATTTTTCTAGCCGTTTCGTGTTTCAGCACATGGGTACACCACATCATAAACACAGATGATAGACAACAGAGAAAGTAATTGTTTGCCGCGTTAAGTATAAGCAAGAAGAAAAGGGAAAAAAGAGGCGAAGAGAGGGCTGAAGATGAAAAAAAAAAAAAACGAAGGTGCTTAGCAATGTACGGTACACTCCTTATAATAACCACTACAGTATATTCTTGAATGAGTTATTGATGTTTTTATTAATCAAATTTTATTTAAAAGTCCCCAAGCAAAATAATAAAATAAAATTGTTGGCTTATTGTTTGGTTTAATGTTTTCTGTTTTTTTTTATCAGCAGTATTTTGTGAATCCTTTCATATTTAATAGTCTTTACTCTGTTACTTCTATGTTTTCTCGATTTCATCAAAACAAAATAGTGAAGTTATCATATTGCTACAAAATTTTTTCTAATGTTTGACAATTAATTTTGCTAAAATTAAGTTTCAAGAGCCCATGAAAAACGATGAAAGAAAGAAAGAAAGAAACTCATGAAGAACTAAGCAAACAATGGCTTTTTGACTTTTTTGGTCCCCAAAGTATTTTCGTTGTGCCATTTTGGTCCCCAATATTCCAATTGCTAACATTTGGTCTCCAAAGTATCAATTTTGTCTCTAAATGGTCCATGCGCTCACGCTGTTCCTTCCCTCCGTCAACTTGGAGGGCAAGTTTGGTATTTCACCGCCTTCCCCTATAGCTTTATTTTCTTTTTGGGTCCCCAAAGTATTTTTGTTGTGCCATTTTTGTCTCCAAAGTATTTTCGCTGTGCCATTTGGTCCCCAATATACCAAATTTGCCCTCCAATTTGACGGAGGGAAGGAACGGCGTGAGCCGCAGGGACCATTTAAAGACAAAATTGATACTTTGGGGACCAAATGTTAGCAATTGAAATATTGGGGACCAAAATGGCATAGCGAAAATACTTTGGGGACCAAAAAAGTAAATAAGCCAGCAAACAATTACTCGTAAGTTCCATCTTATGTATTTGATGGTTGGGTACTTCTTAATCTTAATCTTAATCTTAGTTCCATATTAAAGTTAAGGGCATTTTTGTCTAAAAATTATAAAGTGTAATCTTTCTCAAAATCCAATTTATTACTTCTACAAATTCCTATGTGGGTTTTGTTAATATGAACCCCATGGGCATATAATAATAGTCATTAATGTATTCTTAAGGCATATGATAAGAACACATTAATTCTCCAAATTAATCAACTTTCATGGGGAAAGTAATGATATAGCAAGAGTATTAAATTGTGCTTTTGGAAAGATAAAATTTTTCTGTTACTAGACAGAAATGCCCCTACCTTTAACATCCATGTATAGGCAAATGTTTTAAGAGAAATAAAATACTCAACGGAAAATAAATGTAATACTCCTAAAGTTTTTTTTTTTTTTTTTTGGAGCATGTAATAGAAAAGTTGACAGGCACGAAGCCTATTTGAGATAAGGGTAGTCCTATGGTACACACTCCTTATTAAGGGGTGTACCGTACATACCATAATTTTGAACATAAGTGATTAATATGAATGAGCGTTCTCATAATTAACCGCGCGTGCTTCTATCAGTATCAAGGAGTTTCGTAGGTCTGATAATTATATGGCACGTTTTAATTTAACTACTACTATAATCATCTCCTACGGTAACTAAGCCCGAATCTGATACACGTCGGTTTTTGACTTTTCAATACCATATCTCGTTAACCGCAACGAAGGTTTTCAAGGCTAGGAATTGATCGACCTAATTTCAACAATGTGTTTTTCGGAGCATCCTCCGGCTAGCTGCTATGGCAACAAGTACCAAGGCCCAATGATTGTAAAAATAGGAGAACAGTTTAGGGAAAGGGTACGAATGCGGGGCAGAAGTTAAAAGTTCGGTGCATCGACGTGTTTTACGGAACATGTCGCCGGTAAAGTGAGATTCAGTTTGTAACTAATGTAACGTCCTGATTTTCCAAGAAATTTCAAAAGCATTAATCTTAAAATTAATACATTGAATTTTATAAACTTCTACTAGGGCCCTAGTTGTCGTTATACAAAATTATATTAAAAGAAATACAAAAAATCTAACATTTTATTTGAACGTCTTTAGAGCGACTCTAGTCTTGATACAGATCCCAACCGTACTCAGTCTCCGCCCTTGGTATTCCTCTTGTGTCAAACAGGTCCACCATTGAACCCTGCACCATCTAGCAAATTGATCGCCGAAGCAACCGATTTACCAGGATACAAACGTATCCATGAGTGATAATTAGAATAATCTCAATTCTACCAACTCCCTACTCTACAATTAGCATTCAATAATAACAATAATATCACAATTGATAATACATGAGAGGTACAGAAAAATAGCATATCGTCTTTTTCTTTACTATTCATCATCTTACATGAAATTTAAGAATCATCTTCACGAGATCCTTTCATCCCACATCCACTAACTACAACCGTCTCATGGGTCCAACTTTCCTCTTGCTTATCCTGTACAAGGGTTCTAGATGAACGAACCTAAATTATGTACCTAGCATGTTCTCACTTAAGACCACAGCAGGAGAATCGAGTCATCCCATGACGTATCGTACATTAGGGTCGGATATCCACTACCCCACGCTAACTATAACCGTCTCATGGGACCCATTCTCTTCCCCAAAGAGAAATTTCCCATGACGTATTATACATTATCGTCTCACTAACTATAACCATCTCATGGGACCCACTCCTGTCCTCGAAGGAAAAGTTCTCATGACGTATCATACGTTAGCGTCACAACATATCTCATCACTGGGCCTCGCAGGTAACCCATTTCAACACAGGACCCCATTGATTAACCTTGACATCGCCATGGCTCAAAACACAATTCACAACTCACACTTACAAAACTTTACCACTTTCCATTTACTTATCATCGTCTACATGATTCACTAATCGTAACCACCCAGTGAACCTAAGTTTGATTTAGCATGTACATTCACATATCTCCAATAACAACTAAATCCAACATGATACAATTTAATGCAAAAGCTGCAAGTATGACAATTGATATTGTGCAAGTAAGTAAACACATAAGAGTTTGAGATTGGGTGGATGCCTTTTTGATTGATTTAAATCTTATTGACAAGTATTAGCAATTTTATTCCAGTGAGGATTTACTTAATAATTTTGTAATATTTGGGAAAGTTGATAGTCTAGGAAATGATACGTGTCCATTGGTTAACGTAAATAATTCCTAAGGTTATTAGTAGTTAAAGTGTTCACTTTATTTTGTTTCCACGAAGTTCATTTCTTTTCTCTTTTATTTGGTTTAAATAATAACCTACTAATTCGACAGATTTAATGACTTCGGTTAGACCAATGTATTTTTATGGTTTCATTAAATTTATCATGCTAGTCTAGTTTTTCAACTAGTTCTTGTTATAGATTTTTATTATGTCTTGCACTATCTTAATGGGTTTTCTACTTTGATAATATTTAGCGTACTCTTATATTCTTAACTTATACTAAAATCTTAACTTGCTTATATATATAAAAGTATACTGGTTTTTTACTTAGGCTGGTAGTAATAAGTTTATTACTCCTAAGTATGTACTGTTTATACATATTTCTCTTAAGTAAAATGTTATGTTTCTTTTTTAGGACTTCACTATCTTCTTCTTTTTTCTTAAAAAAAAAAAAAAAGTGAATAACATTTTATCCAATCTGGATTGAAATAGTTACACCATGTATTTGACATTTGTGAACATTAAAGGCTAACACCACGTACATAACAAGACAAGTGTATACAGTAGAGTAAAAATCAAATTTGAGGTCAACTTATAAAAGCAATAAACAATTTGAGATTAAATCTACAAGCATACAAAGTTCAGGGTTAATAGTGTGATAATAGCATAAAATTTCAAAAAAAAACAAAAAGGAACAGAACACGCATGCACGAGGAAAAGAAAAAGAGCAGAGTATTGGTTCTTTACGGTTTCAACTTAGGATTCAATTTTCGCCACTGATACGTATTAAAACTAACACATGTAAGTAAAAATATACTTAGGGAAAAATAGAGAAGTGATTAATTCTACCTTGGTCTGGCCGAAAAAACGGGTAACGGTTCCGGTCGGTTTCGGACCATCGGACATGACAACGGCAACGGGGGACCTCGGGGCAGTCGTGGACCGTGGTGGTGGTGATTTTGGGATGTTTGTTGATGGGTGGAGTGATTGAAAATCCGAATTTGTGGGGTAGTGGGATGTAGAAGGGATGTGAGAGAGAGGAATTCGGGAGAGTTGAGGGAGGGAGGATATTGATAATAATAAAAAGGATAGGGAACAAGTGCCACATTTGGTGAATTTTCAATTCTAATGTATGTGGACGCGTGTATATAGAGGGTCAGAATGTATGTAGATGCGTGTATGTATAGGATGAGAGAGAGAGAGAGAGAGAGAGAGAGAGAGGAACAAAATCCCTTAAATGTGGAGTGTAGTTTGAAAGATAAAGATGGAGGTGGTAGAGTGTGGGAAGGAAGTGAAAAATGAGTTGGAATAGAATTCTAGTTAGAGTTTAGATAGGAATGATAAGAGATGAATATGAATCTCTGTATATCTAAAATATAAATATATATCTTATACAAGAATGTAAATAATATCAATTATACACATAATAATGTATTTTAATTATTCAATCTAATTAATTATTGAATTAGGAATTTAACATTATGAATTTTTATTTAAAAAAATTGGGTTGAAAATCCGAATCGTTACAGTTAAAGATTGTTGGTGTTTGCACATCAAAGTGAATGCCCATCACCGTACCTTTTGTTTATTTCCCTTTTCTGAGGAGGCTTTGTACTCAGTTTGTTGTAACTGTTAAAATTAATAATAGTGTTCTATATATTTTCAGGGCATGCATGAACAAGATTTCAAAGTCAATATAAGGACTTACTGGGAGCTCTCAAAATTAAAATAATGCGACTCCGTCACGTGACGAAAGAGCTAAATATAAATTAAAAAAGAAGTTGGAGATTTCATTTAAGTTGAATGGCTTAATTAAACTAGGTCTTTCCTAACTTTACGATTCGATTGCCTTTTTCTAAAATTTTTACTATTCCATTATTTATATCTTTTGCTTAGTTTTGCGTCAGATTTTGATGAATTATTAGTTTGGATCTTGATGATTTGAGAGAAATCTAAATAAAAAGTAAAATGGGAATTGATAAAGACAGTACTTAACAAGTTAATTGTTTAACTAAAGTACGTACATGAAGGCCAATTATAAGCTCCAAAATTACGCACAAATTAATTAAACAACGACTTAATTATTAAGTGACAGTTAATTAAGCCATGCATGCATGGTTAAGACTTGATCGAGAGTTTAATAAATTACGAGTAATTAGTAAAGCACATACAGCCCACTCACTAGCTGAGTCAGTGCACAATGGAGAGCTGAGGTTGTTAATTAACGTGCTTAATTAGATTCTGTTATCCTAACAGACTTTGTGAAGTGGAGCGTCTCGTCTGTCTCGATCTGTACCTATCTCATCGATCTCATTTGTGATACTCTATATACGTACGTACATATATACCTTGAGACAGTTAGGAGGGAGGGAGAGGGAGAGAGAGAGAGAGAGAGAGAGCGCTTGGCATGGCAGCTTCTAATTCTAGCTAAATGCACCCCATTTTGATCTCCAGTACACATGCAGCGCTCTAGCTATCTCACACGCATTGAGAACCATGCCAAAAGAAGTTGGGGTGTACTGAGGATAAACTGGTGTGTACGTACGTATAAAGTAATGGAGTAGAATCTTCCCACTTTCTAAAAGTCTGACGAGTCACCAAGTACCGAAAATACCCCGACTCAACCTCTATAAAACCCCACTCATTTCAACCATTTACGGGCGCCAAATTTCAATTCTCTCTCTCTCTCTCTCTCTCTCTCTCTCTCTCTCTCTCCCTCGATATTTGATCTTCCTAGCTAGCTGTATCTCATCCATGGCGGACGATGAGACAACTCGTTCAAAACTCTCTGAGAAAGATCACCGCAAAGACACGGAAGACGAAGATGAAGATGTTCGCGCCAATATCTCAGGGCCGAATGCTGAAGACACAAGCGAAGAGAAATCAAAGGCCACAACTCAAGCACAGAAAACAGAGGAAGAAGAAGCTACAAAGAAGAAACTGAAGGAACTGCAGATCGGAGTCGGTGATCACACCGAAGGACTCGAACGCGAGACGAACAAATCGGTTCGCGGAAAAGAAATCGCGGACTCGAGCGGAGTAGAAATCGGATACGCGAGCGAGATACAGAGCAGCGAAACTGAAATGCCGAAGAAAACTGATGATGAGAAATTCGAGTCGGAGAAGGCAGAAGTCGAGAGTTTCTCTGCTGGCGAGTGCGTGAGTTCTGATTTGACGAAGAGTGATGATTCTAATCGGTCTGTTGAAGAGTTCACGCGAAAAGTCCATGGATCATCGCCCAGTGTTATAGTAGAAGAGTATTCCAAGCTTGAGTCGGATACGTCCAGTGATGCTGGCGTGGTGATATCAGATCTGATTGGAGGAGTATCCAGTGCAGAGAATGAAGGCGAGTTGATGCAGAGTGAATCTGGCAGTGGCATTTACCTAGACGCTCACACTACATTCAAAGAGCTTGAGCAGAAGAGTGGACTTGACCTAGAAATCGACACTAACATGGAAGGGCTCGAGGAAGATATGTACGAAGTTGTTCAACGAGCTAGAAAAGGAAAAGCAAAATTAGAAGAAGAAGTAAAGGAATTAGATGATGATCCGGAGGTTGAGTCTAACATTGAAGGACTGGCGGAAGCGATGCGCGAATTGTATCGTCAAGTTCCGAAAGGAACCAAAGGCAAGTTGGAGAGGCTCATGAAGAACGAGGAGGAATATTCATCAGAAGATGAGGAATCAGAATCGGAATTGTATAGGAAATGTGAGATGCTACTGAAGACGCCGCTGCGTCTGATGCTCGAACTCGATACCGAGATTCGTGGACTGGTGGAGGAACTGGAGGAGTTGATCAAGTCAAAGGACGACAAGGCCGGGCCAAAACTGCGAGCGCTGAGTGCTGAGCTTGAGGCTCTGAGAGAGAGCAACTATCAGAAGGAAGTGGAGGTGATTCGAATGGTGAAGCGATTGATCATTGATGATGGTGCTGAAGAGGAATCGGTGATGGATGCGGTGGCGTATAGTGGAGTTGGTCCAATGGTGGAGGAAGCCAAAGAGAGAATCGCTCGAGTGAGATCGGAGATAGAAGAAGTGGAGATGGATCGAAACAAGTCCTTTGGATGCTGCGGAGGATTGAATGTTGATTTTCTTCTGAATTGGAAGTGAGAGGTTTCTTCGATCTGTTGGCATTGCTCTGTTTCTGTTGGCTGGCAGTGCGTTCGATCTGTTTCTGTTGGTGTTTGCTTGTTGATAACCAAAAAGACTAGTCCTATTAGATGTTGAAATCCAATCATCAAGACTGTAAATAAATAAGACAATTGATTGGAAGCTTTTCTTCTAAGTCGATCGCTGCATGGAGTTCTGTTCTTGATTTGTTGGTAACATCCGATCGGATCATTTTTTCAAATAAGTTGCAAGAGTGAAATCATTCAGTATTCGAATTTCCAAATTAAACAAATTTCTATACTCGGTTATTTTCAAAATTCGTAACCTAAAGCCGTCCTTTTATTTTTAAATACCTAGGTTTAGCCGCGTTTTTCACCACAGAATTGGTAAAAAGTTATTGCAAAAATAAATATATGGACAACCACAAAATCTCGTATATTAGGCCACAAAAATTCATAAAAGTAAGCCACGAAATTTGTAAGGGTGTATCGTACGCCCCTTAATAAAATGAGCCGCAAAAAACTTTCAAGGTGGTGTATATAGGAGTATTTTTCCTTCCGAGAAACAACCAAAAGTCGGATCAATACAAATGCATAGTACATCTGAATTTTTTATGAAGTGTGCGTGACCGCAAAAAAATGCTTCGATAATTGTGCACCTATAACCAAAGTAGTAAGTAGTATTTTGCCCTATTACACAAACAACAAATTAAAGAGGCGCAACACAATGAAGCCAACAAGCACTACTCATCTTCTCCGATTGGTTCTGCCCATTTGCCACCTCTAGTACTGCTTCAACCCCCTTCTCAAATGAAGATGTTGATTCACTTTTCTTTATATAGTATACAAAGATGTTGATTTATGAAGCAAGAGAATATGGTAAATAAAAAAAAAAATTAACAACCAAGGTAATTGTGTCGTCCATTCACCGAGAATGTTTTATTATGTTATAACGTAAGAATGTAGTGGCCAATTGGTTCGGGCTTATTGTGGTCGATTTTTTGAATTGTTGAAGGGCTGGTTCGTCATTTTCCTTCCTTGTGCGTGGATGTCCTGTAACGGTCCGAATTTTGGAACAACGTTTTATTTGAAAAAATTTATTTTATGTACATGCGCAATTTTTTTTTTCCCTAAATGATCTCTCTTAAAGTTTTGTATCCATACGATTGTGTGAGTACACTATACACACTAAATTAACTAAACAAGGCAAGGACTAAGCTAGGAATTTCATTACACGGGAACAACTACATATGCGAGACAAAGATGAAAACAAACATACATAACAACGTAAATACCTGGCTCCGTGTAGTGACCTTGTTTCATGTATAACCAATGCTTATTGGGTACTGGTATTACCATTTTAAACTGACTTCTTGTTAGGAACATGCGTGAAGGCAAGTTGAAGAGGCTCATGAAGAACAGGGAGGAATATTCATCAGGAGATGAGGAGGAGGAATCGGAATCAGAATCGGAATTGTATAGGAAATGTGAGATGCCACTGAAGACGCTGCTGCGTCTGATGCTCGAACTCGACACCGAGATTCGTGGACTGGTGGAGGAACTGAAGGTGCTGATCACGTTGAAGGACGACGAGGCCGGACCGAAACTTCGAGCGCTGAGAGATATGAGCTTGAGGCTCTGAAGGAGAGTAACTATGGGAAGGAAGCGGAGGTGATTGGCATGGTGAAGGGATTGATTGTGATCGATGCGGTGGAGACAAGTGTAGTTGATCCAAATGGTGGAGAAAGCCGAAGAGAAAATGGCTCGAGTGAAATCGGAGATAAAAGAAGTTGAGGAGATGGATGAGAGGAGATCCGGGCGAAAGTAGACTGCCACTTACAAATGAAAGAGAGTTCGTCGAGCCAATACAGCGAGTCAGGACTAGTACTGCCTGGGCATTGTACGGATAGTACAACCCCTAGAACTGAAACTATGCTAGCTCCTTTCCTAACTATCTCTCTTTTTTGTTTTTTTTTTTTTTGGTCAAACGGAAATCCTAACTATCTCTCTTTAAAAACAAGCAATGTTAGCTGGAACAGGAAGGAATCCCTTAGAGGGGCGTGTCCATGCGTAAAAAGGTAACCCAGGAATAAGAGTCCTAATCTGGCTTAACCCCAAGGCAAGCCTAGTGATTTCCTTTCGACCAAGTCAGTGGATTCCGTCAGTGGCATTCCTTTCTTAGGACAAGACGTCACTTCCAGGAGCAGATGTTGTTCGAGCATGGGTTGTGTCTGTTCTGGAAGACACAGTGAAGCTCTAACTAGAGATGAGATAGAGCAAGGCAAGAAGGACTTCATTTGAAGGCCAGCTCCCAAGGCCATAATCCCATAGGGGCAGCAAATATCCGCATGCACAAATGATGTGCAAGTGGGGATTTCGATATCGATTGCTTGAACAATTCTTCGGATGCTGCAGAATTGACTGTTGAGTGATCTTCTGAATTGGAAGTGAGGTTTTGTAACAAAAATCCTAGACGCACATCAGTTGTATCGCACCTTAGCTGCACCCTTTTCACATACAGGTGGGTCCTACTGGAACGGGCCCCACCTGTATGTGAGAGGGCTGTGGCTGATGTGTGATACAACCGATGTGCCTCAGTTGTATCACACCTTAGCCGCACCATTCTCACATACAGGTGGGTCCTACTGGAACGGGCCCCACCTGTATGTGAGAGGGCTGTGGCTGATGTGTGATACAACTGATGTGCCTCTAACACCTCTAGTTTCGTAAAGCCCGATTTTTAGATACGTTTATTAAATCATTTTCAATTGATTTAATAAATTTTAAAATGATCTTATAGTAATTAATCTTCAAAACAGAGTTTAACAGCAGAAGTCTTAAAATTCGAATTAAAGATAAACATAATTTGAGCACTTAAGATTACATTTCTTGGAACTTGAAATCAGTACTAAAAAAAATCAAAGCATCTAAGGATACGGGTACAGAAGTCTAACAACTTAATTTAACAAAAGGGCAGAGTATGACTCTAATTCCAATACGGGTTCCCAGCTTCTTCGTGCTCAGTCTCAAAGTCTCAACAACTGGTTTCTCTTCTTCAAAGTGTTGATCACCTCTCGTCTCCTGAATATCTGGTATGAAACGCTAGGTCAAACGGTACTAAAATAAGTTTTGACACTTAGTAGATAATCTCCTACCCTTTAACCCCTACATTACAATACAATAACAACAAGGACAATAATTGGAAATAGAATTGAATACGTACAACATCGAAACAGGATTACAAGATAGTCATTTCATTATCTAACCTTTAGTTTAAGTGAATCCTTACAAATCAACACGATCCCTCGGGATACACAAAGCAGCATATGAGGATGTGCAAAGCAGCAGATCGAATTCCTTGGGATGTGCAAAGCAGCACATGAGGATGTACAAAGCAGCACAACTCCTCAAAAAGTGCAAATCAGCACAATACGGGCCCCTGTTAGCACCCCTTTCACAATAAGCCCATTTGATAACCTAAGAACATACAAGGCTCATTTGGTATAACTCTTGTCATAGCCATGGCTCATAATCACAACATACTTCTGAGAATTTCATCATCTTTTATTCAACTTGACAACGTCTATGTGATATCTACTTGCATGTCACCCCACGGTCCTAAGTCCATTCTAACAAGTATGTCCATACACTTCTCAATTCATAAACAGAATACAATTTATGAGATAACAAGCATAGCAATTGATATGAACGATTAATTAAACACATAAAGGAATTTTAATTGCGCCGATGCCTTTTGAAGTACTTAAGGTTCATTGAACCAGTAGGTTTATCATGCCTTCATTAACTTTGAGGATTGGTAACTTTGTGGACCATAGTGTTAATTTAATAATAACTAGGTTGTTTTTATAAAATAAAAAAAAAATCGCTAAACCTGATATTTCTATACATACTTTTTCCTTAGGAAAGAAATATAACATATATTTATCTTTGTGAGGTATGTCTATTTACTAAAAAAAAAAAAAAAGACTATCATGATTTGGTTTTCATTAGTCTTACATCCACTGATCCTACCTATGTTATAGAATTATTTTTATACAACCACATTTATACATATTCTTCTTACACATTTTAATATTAGATCATCTAGCTTAGTTTGTTTTTATTTAGTCTATAAAATTTAGTTCTTGTAGGTTCCAATTAGGCTGTTAATTTTGTCACTCCTTTTTTTGTTAACGTCACTCCTCTACAAGTACTTGCAGGAGAATGGCGTTAACAAAAAAGTGAGTGACAAAATCATTTCTCTCCAATTATCTGTCATGGTAAAAGTGTATAATATTAATGCTAGAACGTAATACATTTTATACTTTGTAGCATATACATTTTCTTCTTGAAATCTATAAGACACGTAAATACGTACCCTCATACATGATAATTATGGCAAAAGATCGATACATTAACCAATACAAAACATTTTTTTTTTTTTTTACACTGATCATTCTCTAGGGAGGAGTTCACAGGTAACAACAAACTCAAAAGAAAATAACCCATAACAGTTTAGTAACCACTTTCAACGAGATATGGGGTTAATTCGGTCCAAGAAACGAGTCCGTGGAAGCAAGAACAAGGGCTACGTACGTTTGTAAGCTTACTAGTCGCGGCCGTGAGGCCTAGGTTGTGACTGGTCCCAAACAGTTTCTTTGGGTTCTAGTTTCTTTGCACGCGCGGGTTCGATTCAAGCCATTATATAATACTTAAAAATACACCCAATATACTAAGAGTTAACGAGTAATGAGATATCTACCTCGATCCTTGGAGTTCTAGTTAGGATTTAAAGAAAGTGGAGGTGAGCGGTAGTGACAATGGTGGAACCCAGTGGGGTGATACGGTGGCGATTCAGAGCTCCAGTGTCACAGTGTGCACTGCACGGTAATGGTGTATGGCCTATTCCTTCTTCTCCTCTTTTTCCTTCCTCTTTTCTCCTTCTTTTCTTTTCCCCACAGTAGGCCCTCTCTCTCTCTCTCTCTCTCTCTCTCTCTCTCTCTCTCTCTCTCGGCAAAATAAGAAGAAGAAGAAGAAGAAGATGGTGGACGATGATGAATGATTCTTCTCTCTCTCGCTTCTGCCGAAAAGAAATAAAAGGGGGGAAAACGGTGGGTTTTGATTTTGGAGCTAGGTGTGAGAGTATTATAGGGCTAATTAATTTAGGTAAAAATCTAGTGGTTAATGGAGCGTGTGAGTATGGGTTAAGTTTTGTGGTTAAAAGCAAAGTTTCTAGGGTGGTTGTTGGCTTCCTATTGGCTGGAGAAAAAGCAGAAGACAAAAATGGTTAAACATGGAGAGTGATGGGTTTTGGTCAGGTTAGGGTTTGTATTTAGGATTTTAGTTGGCCAGGAATTCTAGTTACAAGGTCAAATACACTTAATTATGTAAATCATTCTAATCAATTAGTAATAATTTAGGAGTAAGATTACTAAATTTTAGGAAAATGATATTGGCACTCCAAGAATTGATGCAGGCACTTCAAAAAATAAGGAAAAGCGACTTTGGAGTTACATTGATTTTGGAGTGCCTGCATCAATTTTTGGAGTGCCAATATCACTGTCCAAAATTTTTTCGTAAAAATTAGGGCCAAAATTAGGACCGTTATAGGTTTCTTTGCTCTGTTTCTATTGGTTGGCCGTAGTTCTATTCTATTCTGCTTGCTTGCTTTTGTTTTACCCTCGAACAAAAATATATGTATATACACAAACCTCTCTCTCTATTTCTGTTGGCTGGCCGTAGTTCTATTTTATTTTGCTTTTTGTTTATGTATATACACAAAAATATATTCTGTTCTGTTCTCTCTCTCTCTCTCTCTCTCTATACATATATATGGGATTTTGCTTGCTTGCCTTTTGTATATATGTATACAAAAATATTTGCTTTACGACAAATCTCTCTCTCTTTCTCTCTCTCTCTCTCTCTCCCTCTACAAAAATATATGTATATACACATATGTGTTCATACACAAACTTATGTTTTTATGCCTATAATAACATTATTCTATAAAGGATTTTTTTTTTGGGCGTTCTTGCTATTCCACGTCAGACCTTTTTTTTTTCCTTTCAAACAATTCTTTAATCAAACAAACACCGGATCGGAAAACTAATTCGAGAAAAATTGTTTTCTCCCAAAATATTTTACATGAAAATATTTTACATGATTCGTCAAATATTTTACATTGAATTGAAAGAAACGCAAGTTGTTTGTGTTTTAAGCCAAAATAACAGATCAAGACACTCAATTAAGAAACTGCATGCATGCATGCATGCGCTTTGCTTTATGCAGATAACAGCTACTTTAAAGCCAAAGCTAATTTACGCACAAAAACAACAACTAAGTAGTTACTACTGTAATCAAGTGACAGCTGGCAGCTATAATTAGCCATGCACGGTCAAGACTTGGAGATAGATCGAGTTGATTAATTAGTTAACCATGCACACAAGCGGGCCACTAGCTGAGTCAGTGCTGAGGTTGTCAACGCACTTATTACTAATTAGATTCTGTTATAACAGACTTTGTGAAGTGGAGCGTACGTGCATGCATGCATGGTTGAGACAGTTTAGTTACGACTTATAGTATCTGTATGAGAGAGAGAGAGAGAGAGAGAGAGAAATATGTATCTCCACTTGCAAGGCAACTTCTAACTCTAAATGCACGTACCCCATTTTGATCTCAGCACACATGGCTGGCTCCATCTCGCATGCATTGAGAACCGTGCCATAAGAAGTTGGGGTGCACATAGGATAAAAATTGGTGTGTGCAGTATTAGAATCTTCCCACTTTTTACTAATTTTTAAAGTCTGAGAGTCATGAAGTACCGAAAATACCCCTACTCAAACCTCTATAAAACCCCCGTCATTTCAACCATTTACAGGCGCCATCTCAACTCTCTCTCTCTCTCTCTCGCGATATTTGATCTTCCTAGCTGTATCTCATCCATGGCGGACGAAGAGATGACTCGTTCAAAACTCTCTGAGAAAGATCATCGCAAAGACACTGAAGATGAAGAAGTTGGCGCCAATGTCTCAGGAGTACCGAAGCCTAAAGACACAAGCAAAGGGAAATCAATGGCCACAACCCAAGCACATGAGAACATAGAAGAAGAAGAAGAAGAAGAAGAAGCTACAAAGAAGAAACTGAAGGAGCTACAGATCGGAGTTGGTGATCACGCCAAAGGACTCAAACGCGAGACGAACAAATCGGTTCGCGGAAAAGGAATCGCCGACTCGAGCGGAGGAGAAATCGAACACGCGAGCGAGATACAGAGCAGCGAAACTGAAATGCCGCTGAAAACTGATGATGATGAGAAGAGTGAATTTGACATAGAAATCGACACTAACATGGAAGGGCTCAAGGAAAAAATGTACGAAGTTGTTCAACGGGATAGAAAAGGAAAAGCAAAATTAGAAGAAGAAGTAAATGAATCAGATGATGATCCGGAGGTTGAGCCTAACATTGAAGGACACGGGGAAGCGATGCGCGAATTGTATCGTCAAGTCACGAAAGGAACCGAAGGCCAGTTGGAGAGGCTCATGAAGAACAGGGAGGAATATTCATCGGGAGATGAGGAATCGGAATCGGAATCGAACAGAAAATGCGAGATGCTACTGAAGACCCAGCTGCCTCTGATGCTCGAACTTGATACCGAGATTCGTGGACTGTTGGAGGAACTGGAGGAGTTGATCACGTCCAAGGACGACAAGGCCGCCGGGCGGAAACTGCGAGCGCTGAGAGCTGAGCTTGAGGCTCTGAAAGAGAGTAACTATCGGAAGGAAGCGGAGGTGATTGGCATGGTGAAGGGATTGATCATTGATGATGGTGCTGAAGAGGAATCGGTGATCGATGCAGCGGTACTGAAAAGTGGAGTTGGTCCAATGGCGGAGAGAGCCAAAGAGAGAATCGCTCGAGTGAGATTGGAGATGGAAGAAGTGGAGATGGATCGAAACAAGTCTTTCGGATGCTGCGGAGGATTGAATGTTGATTTTCTTCTGAATTGGAAGTGAGAGCTTTCTTCGATCTGTTGGCATTGCTCTGTTGTTTCTGTCGGCTAGCAGTCGTTCTGCATGTTTCTGTTGGTGTTTGCTTGTTGAGATCCAATCATCAAGACTGTAAATAAATAAGACAATTGATTGGAAGCTTTTCTTCTAAGTCGATCGCTGCATGGAGTTCTGTTCTTGATTCGTTGGTAATATTCAATCGAATCATTTTTTTCCAAAGTTGCCAGAGTGAATTCATTCAGTATTCGAATTTCGAAAATAAATTTCTACTCAGTTATTCTTCACATAATTTGCAAAATTCGTGACCTAAAGCCATTTTTTTTTATACCTTTAAGGTGGTATATAAACAATCACAAAATCCCGTATATTAAGCCACAAAAATTCACAAAAGTAAGACACAAGATTCGTACAGGTGTACCGTACGTACACCCCTTAATAAAATGAGCCACAAGAACTCATATAGTGAGCCATAAAAACTCATAGAAATGAGCCGCAAAAATTTTCTCAGTGATGCATATAGGAGTTTTTTTCCTTTCGAGAAACAACCAAAAGTTGGACTACAAATGCATAGTACGTCGGAACTTTTTATGAAGTGTGCGTGACAGCAAAAAATGATTCGAAAATTGTACGCCTATAACCAAATTAGTAAGTAGTATTTTGCCCTATTACACAAACAACAAAAGAAGCACAACGCAATAAAGCCAACGAGCACTGCTCATCTTCTCTGCTTGGTTCCGCCCGCGTACCACCTCTAGTATTGCTTCAACCCCCTTCTCAAATGAAGTGTTGATTCACTTTTTCTCTTCTTTTTTTTGATAGTATATATACAAAGATGTTGATTTATGAAGCAAGAGAATATGGTAAATAAATAAATAAATTCACAACCGAGGTAATTGTGTCGTCCATTCACCAAGAATGTTAGTATAACATAAGAATGTAGTGGCCAATTCCTTCGGGCTTATTGTGGTCGAATTTTTTGAATCGCATCCTCGATTTCTAGGCCTCCCAGTTATATGTTGAAAGGCTGGTTCGTCATTTGCCTTCCTTGCGTGTGGATATTCTATAATAGTCCGCATTTTTATTTCTAAATGATCTCTCTTAGGCTCCGTTTGTTTGGGCATAAAATATTTTCGGTAAAATGTTTTATCAACTTTTTGGTGTTTGGTTGTGTAAAAAATGAAGAAAATATTTTATATGTAAAACATTTTTCATTAATTGGATGAAAATGACTTACCCTTAAATCTTTCATAAGTTATTTTCCGAAATAAACCCACCGCCTTCTACTACAATTCTCACTGCTCAGTTTCCAAGACAGTGAGTCCTAACTCACATTCAATTCCAATATTCTCATATCTCTCTACCGTTTAAACTAATTCCCTCTCCCTCCCTCTATACTATTTTGTTGATTTCTGAAAATATTTTTCAAGTGCAAACCAAACACCGAAAAATAAAATTTTGAAATTTGTTTTCTGAAAAAACATTTTACATGGAAAATATTTTACATTAAAACAAACGTAGCCTTAAAGTTCTGTATCCATACGATTGTGTGAGTGCAAGAATGAGTGTTGTGTACACACTAAATTAACTAGACAAGTAGGGGCGAAGCCATAAATTTTATTACACGGGAACAACTATATACGCGAGACAAAAATGAAAACAAACATACATAACAACGTAAATACCTGGCTCCGTGTAGTGACCTTGTTTCATGTATAGCCACTGTGCTTAGTCACAACCTAACTGTTGAAAAGATTGAAACCCCAAGCGTAGGGTCAGGTTGTTGTAAGCATAATATCCGATAAGATTGGAATCGTATCCACAGGGAGGTCCGAATATAACTAGTTCGAATTGTAGGTTTATAAAAATTTGTAGCGTTTAGACGGCCAACTTTTAAATTTTACTTTGGAAGGTGAAGATTAATTTCTCTCTCAAAAAGACTAAAAATAAGTTTTAACTAGATTAAAGGCAGCACGGGTTAAAAGTTCCTTACCGTTAAGCCAATCAACTTTTCCTTTTGTTTACTCGGCTGAGATATACGGCATAGGTTCCCGTCCGGAAGTTTTAGCTATAAAAATCGTTTTGAACTAAATAATGCTGTGTTTGGATTGTGTTTTAAAAAGTTTTTTAAAAAATAGTAGGGGTAATAAGTGGGGAGAGATAAAGAAAGAAATGTGGGAAGTAGGAAGAATCTAGGGAGAATCTAGAGGGTATTTTTTGAAAAATTCTTTTTGAGTTGGGAAGAGAATAAAGCATAGAGTTTGAATCACGGGGAAGTTCTAGGGCGAAAAAAATACGACTTTAACGTCTCTCTCCCTCTCTAGAATTCGTGCCCGTCAAGGCCGAAAAAATTGGGTTCTGCCGCTTGAGGGGGTGAGGCTCCGCCTCTCCCCTCCTCTCCCCGGGCTATCCTTCTTCCTCCCCATCCTCTGTCTCTTCTCCTCCCTCCCTCCCTCCCTCCCTCCTCCCGTTTCTTCCATTTCTCCCATCTCCTCTACCCCTCCGCGTTCCTTTTCGTTCCTTTTTTCCTTATTCACAAAACGATTGGCAACGGTAGCAACGAGACGGCGGCGATGGTGGTTTCTGGCGGCGATGATGCTGGCGTTTATGGATCTCAGCGTCCGGTGAACAAGACGACCGAGTCTATAACTCTACTTAGGCTTTGGCTTTGTTCGGTTGTGGGTTTTGAGTTGTATTTTTGAATAAAGGTAGAGAGAGAAATGAGAGTAATAATTGTGAAGAGAGGTAAAAAATAGAAGGAGATAGAGTGAAAAATGAAAGTAATGATTGAAAAGTTAGAAAGAGAAAAAAGTAAAAAAATTATTTTATCCAAAACCCTGGGTTTAGAATTTCAAACCGAACAAGGACTTATTTTTTAATTCGCAAAAGAAATATAAAAAATAAAAACTCTACTTATTGTTTGGTTGGTACTTAGTTATATGTTTAACCAAAAAAGGAAGAAAAATGCAATCTTTGTAAAAATTGTTGGGATTTGTCCTAGGTTAATTATTTCCTTCAAAATTAGTATTTGAGTTTGGACGGTCTCTTCACTTTTTGCCAATTGGTTTAAAGTTGGATGTTTTAACATGATATCAGAGCCAGAGTTTCAGAGATTTTATTCCCCTTGCTTGTTGTGATCCAAATGTTATATGGATCATTTATTTACCTCTCCACATACGAGTCGGGGGTTACACGTGCGGGTGCGGGGAGTGTTGGGATTTGTCCCACATCGGTTAACTATCTCCTCCAAAACTAGTATATAAGCCTGAACGGTCTCTCCACTCTTTGTCAATTGGTTTGAAGTTGGTCAATTGGTTTGGAGTTGGATGCTTTAACAAAAATGAACTAATTCAAATATCTGTGTCAATTGGTTTGAAGTTGGTCAATTGGTTTGGAGTTGGATGCTTTAACAAAAATGAACTAATTCAAATATCTGTGGACCATTTTCAACAGGTCATTAATTTGTGAAGAGTGATGTATATGGCTTTTGGAGATGATGACAGTTTTACGAGTACTGGATATACCAGACGGCCAAATGGGCAACAAAGTCTTGTTGATTGGTCGAAGCCCCAACTCTCCACCAAAAGCAAGGTAAAATCGATCAATGATGGATTCTGAGTTGCAAGGAGAGTATAGTTTAAACGCAACCATTACAAGTTGCTCAACTTGTTCTCAGGTGCCTTGAACTAGAACTCCAAAAACTATTACCCCTTCACTTTGCCCAATTGCTTGGTGTAGGGTCCTATTTTGCGCGGGGTAGCTGACGTGTGAATCTACGTGAGCTGGAGATGCGTGATTGGTCGATTGTCAAAGGAAATGAGGGGAGAGGGGAAAGGATCTGGTGAGGTGGAGGAAGAGGACACGGGAGTAGAAAGGGACAAAGCGTGCGCGGCTTCTTCCCAGATGGATCGCTGACACTGAGTCTGAGAAGAATGCTCTTCTTTCTCGGACCAGTATCCCTCAATCTTCCAGCTTCTGTCTCTATCCGTACATATGTCCTTGCGTGTGTGGAGGGAAATGTCGATGCGTATTTATAGGCCTCTGGGGGGGGGGCGGGATGGCCCAGCCTAGCTTGACACGTGCCCTTCCTGCCCGAGGTCGCGAGGTGACTTCAGCGCGCGCGCGTGCGCGCCACCCCGCGACGAACCCTCCTCTTCCTCACCTACCAAACCACTATATCTCCTCACCCGTTAGAGCGGTCGCGACACAAGCGATCGTATCTCTTAAGACCCATTAGTCCCCGCCTTTGACCAGCGCTCGCACCTCTAACTGGTGGGTATCGGTCCTCCTCGCGCCAAGGACCTCGAGGGTCCGCGGCGACCCGCCCCTCGCGATGTCTCTTTCACGCTTGTTCGCCTATCTCGAGTTCTCATTTGCTCAGGTGGGCCGCGCGCAAGTAGGCGTCTTGCTTTACCCCTCGCAGTAGGCATGTGCGGCGCTACCGCTGCGATAGGCCCGTCGCGCAGTTGGTCACCTACTTGTTGTTCCCCGGAGTTGTTTCCGCAGCGTCGCGTCACAAGAGGCGACCAAAGCTCAGAATCGTCAACGGCCGATTTATTTTCGACCGCCTCACCCTGCCTCGCGCGTATGAGGGAACACTGCCAGCGCATCGCTTCCTTCGCCAGGGCTCCTCCTCTAAGTGACATCTTGGAATTCCGTAGGCATCCCGCGCGGGAAGGGTCATGGTAACACGCGGCATCTCAAAATAGCCCGCGCGAAGGGTCGCGCCTGGTGACGGTTCGCGCGCAAGGGTCGCGCCTGGTGACGGTTCGCGCGCAAGGGTTGTGACGTTTCGGCTACGCACAGCTTCTTCATCACTACCGTTACACCAGTTACGAGAACGGTTGGAAACACTGGTGACCCTTCGTGTACGGGAGTGATGGCAGGCTTTAATGGAGGGGGTTCTCTCCTCCTATAAAAGGGGCCTCTTAGATTTTCCATTCCCTCTCCCACCTCCTTCTTCAACCAGACAACACTCCACTCTCCACTCTCACTCGAAGCCAGTCACCAGTTCCTCACCGTCTCCCCATCAACTACTACTCCTCTCATTCTTCACCGACGATTTCCTAATCCTCTCTGGCGTATTGCGACGACACCGGTGAAGTAGCGCGCCATGGATGGTGATGCCGCCCATTGCCGACCTGCGCGCCTTCAGGCCGTCCGGCACTGCTCGACTGGGCGAAGCCCACCGTGCCGCGCCGAGCGACTCGTTTATCGGCGGAGGCTTCCGCCGAGGATGCGAATCTGTGCCTCCGCCTCTCATGCTTTCGGACTCAGTGGGCGGATTTCCTCACTCGTAGACCCGCTTTCAACGTGGTTACCCCTCGCCACGGTGGCGGCGTGGGTGAGCGATGTCTTATGCATTTCGCATATCTGTGATGCGCCGCGGCGGCTGGTTCGACGCTGCATACAAATATCACGTGACTTGACCCTTCCTCAAAGCACCGCAGCACGAATCGGAAATGGTAAAATGGAGCACGGACACCACACGCTCGTGTGGGCATGGGGAATCTGCGCCTCTCACGGAGGAGATACCTTTGCGCCGATGCGCCTCCACTCAGGCGTTAAGGCTCCTGGATCTCGAGCACTATCCACGAGGAGGCCGCCGCGCGGCCGTGGCGCGCGGCCTTTACACGAGGCGAAAGGGGTTCGGACTGCACGGACGGACGGGCTAGGGACTCACCGAATCCGCGCGCAAGGCCTCGTGGAAGGAACAAGTTGCGGATATTTTTCAAAGACTTTCACCCGGTCTGCTCCATCGAGCGAACCGGAGTTTGTCGTGGGTGCATTATCGCTGACCCGCCATGGCGGAATTTACGGTATATTTCTGTCCGAACTTCGCCTTCCGCATTTTCCTCGAAAGCGCCACCCATTTGTCTTTCCGGCCATGGCTTTGTCCGCTCATGGCGAGGTAGAAGCCGCTGGGCCACTCTTTCTTGGTGTTTGTACAATCATCTCGACCGCGTGCACGCGGATATGGGGAGCGGTCACTGAGGCGCTATGATATGATTTCCATGATCCACTCCGATTTCCTCCTGGCTTCTTCTATGAGCATTTTTTCGCTAGTGCTGTACCATCACCCACCACAGGCCTAACGCTTTTTGGTTGAGAGGTGGTCGGGCACCACCTACATGGCATACTTCAAAGAACTATTGCGATGAAGCGGTGTACTTGCTCGCCGCCTACGCGATCACCGCGGGCGGTGGATAATAATGAGTTCTTTCTCCCAATGAGCGTGCCACTAACAGCCGCGGGGCTCGCGGAGGACCTCGCGCGGGCGGTGATCAATGCCTACTACATGTCTCTCCCAGGTTGGCTGCCGGTTTTGTCGGCGGAGGGGTCGCGGTCAGTTGTATACCGCGCGGACCGGATAGAGTTTGGTTATGACCAGCCCTCCACCAGCACGGCTCCTCCGTTCCAGGGCTTCGTCGAAAGCCGCTTCCTTCCAGTCAACCTCGGGAGTTTGATCGCCGGCCGTGAGGACACCTTCCTGCCCGACTACGACCGCTCCGGCGCCTTCACCACCGGCTTCTACCTGTCATAGCGGAGGAACTTAGATTCCTTCGTCCAATTCGTTCAAGGGACCGCACCCACGCCTCAACCATCCACCGTGCAGATGCAAGACACTTCACTGCGCTCCCCTAGGGCCAAGAGTCGGCGGGGGCAGCACAGCCAGTGGTCCGTTACGGCTGTGGCCCCTATATCGCGTATGCCCATGGGCCCCGAGGTTGCCGCCGGCCCTGCAGTGGCCCAACCCCGGGAAGTCGGTCGTACTCGGGCAGCGCGAGCAGCAGCAGCACAGGACCCTACCGCTGAGGTAGCACGCGCGCGAAAGCGCCTTCGCACGGTATGTTTGACAGCCTCCGGATAACACTGCCTCGTACAGTGCATTTTCTTGTCTCCCCTCACATTGCTGTGGTTCTTTCATTCAGGTTGGGGAGATTGAACGCGCGCAGGAGCAACGGGTTCCA
Organism: Rhododendron molle; assembly: GCA_025413875.1. Classification (NCBI taxonomy): domain Eukaryota; kingdom Viridiplantae; phylum Streptophyta; class Magnoliopsida; order Ericales; family Ericaceae; genus Rhododendron; species Rhododendron molle. The sequence continues at coordinate 40,096,113 of CM046389.1, read as the reverse complement.
GATCCAGAGCCGCCGGTAGTGGTAGCCCGTTTGGCTCGTGCTCCAGTCCGCGCGACCCGTCAAACTGTCGCGGGTAAGCCTTGATTACCCAAGTCTTTACACACATTTTACTTCCTTTACTTCACCTTCACATGCTAAGTGCTTGCCCTGTGTATACTCTGAACAGTTGCCGTTGACGAACCCGAAGGGGAAGAGGATTCTGACAGGGAGACGCTTGCGGCCGGGCTCCAAAGATCAAGGGGTGCCCTTCCTGCGCAGACTGCTGCCCCCCGCGCGCAGGGACCAACTGAGGTGATAGACATTGGAGACTCCCCAGCCACGGAGCGCGCGGGAGCAGGGATAGACATAATACAGCCCCATCTTGGGCCCCGCGCGCACATCCCTGCTGTCGAGCAATCTTCAGCCGTGGTGGGAGGTATGCTCGAACTTTCTCCCGTTTTTGAAGATATTCATGGGGGGCCCAGTAACGTGTCCTCCTCATCTCCAAGTCACGAGGACTCTCCACATTCTGACTCTACTTCCTCTGATGATCCAGACAGATCTCCTTCCCAACCAGCCCCATCAGAGGAACGCGAGGAGACCCCCAGCGCGGATACTCACGAGTCCGTGGGGGGGATTGATGTGGACATGAGGGATCCCGTTGAGCGCCTCCGAGATGCAGAGGAGGATGACATAGCGGACTTGGCCAGCGCCCTGAGGCGAGACAAAGAATCTGGCAGACATACCACCGGCGAGCTCGGTAACTCCTGCATCACGCCAAGAGGCAAATAGACCCGCGCAGACCATCCAAGAGCCCAGCACCCGCCGAGATCCTGGGCGGAGGGATTTGGTCGAGGGGTTTCTGAGGGTCAATCCAATGCCTCAACGCTTCCACCGCCCATCACTGCTAATCTGATTATCGATTCGACCCACCGCACCTGCCGGGCCTGTCGAAGACATATGTCTGTCGCAGGCTTAGGCCGCCAAATGTTACCTTTCCTCAGAGCCACGGCCAGAAGGTGAGTCTCAAGCACAGAATTCTGAATCCGGGAATCGCATCTTATATGATAAAGCGGTGAGGGCTTTGTTCGGTGACGATCTGCTGTGGCGGCGAGGCAATAAGCTCTAGAGTGATTTTTGGCACGACTTATCTCTGTGGATGCCATGGCGAGGCGGAAGGCAGGGAGATCGATCTGGGACTCATACCGGGAATCGAGATGTAGGAGGATGCCCTTCCGGATCAGATCTGAGAGGATGTCCCCGCAGCCTGTATCACCTACGAGCGGCCCAGGTATGGATGGCATGGAAAGCGGGCGAACGTTGCTAAGGAAGGTGGAGGAGGCGGGCACCAACTCCTCATGAGGTGATTCGCCACTTCCCCGCGGGCCACGTGGACGAGGTATACTATCCTCTTCTGAATTCCATTGCACTGGTCCACCCTGAAACCTTTGCCAATTTCCGGTGCCGTTCCCCACTGCTGGGTCTTTCCTCACGATGCTTCATGACCTTTCAGCCAGGATGGAATCAGACCTCCGTCTGACGCTTTCACTCGTGATCGGCAGAACTCAGCCGTGGAGCCTCGACCTTGCTGCCGTGGGTTTCGACCTCGATTGGATGATCCAATGAGGAAGTCGTGTCCGTTGGGCGCCAGAGGCGAAGAGGTGAGAGGATCCGCGCGCTGACAGACAGGCTGGAGTCTGCGCGGAAGCAGGTTGCTGATATCGAGGGAGAGCTTGCCGAGGCCCAGTTGGAGGATTTGGAGTTGGCTGCTGAGGCACCCGAGGAGATTGGCCTGGATGATTCCGTGTTTGGGGGACTGTTGCCCCCGTAGTTATTGGTTCTTCTTTCCTTTTTCTCTTTTTCCGCTTTTACACAGTCGTACCCTTGTGGTGGATGCTGAGACTCTATTACTTTTCTTCTTTGGCTTTGTTTTCTTTTTGTAATAATGATGCAACTGTTTTTTTTTTTTTGTTATAACGGCTGTTTTCCTTTATCTCTGTTATTATTTCATTTACTATTGTCATGAAACAAACAGAAAAAGACAAACTCTATTCATTGAATGCGCAATCCGAACAATACATCTCGCTCGTAACCTTAGAGCATTCAAGAAATATCTATCCCTTTAAAGATCAGTACTAACCAACTCTAGCGCCTCTTCGGCGCGCGCAGCCATACCTGCCGCGCACAAAAGGTAATAAACAAGTAATACATACAGCCTTCTCGGCTCTCTTCAAGGGTAGTACTTCTTAATGAATTTGGAATTAACTGCACCAGTCTTGTGCCCATCACTGACGCGCGCCAGATGGTAGTACCCGTTGCTGGAAGACGCAGTAACTTCATAGGGGCCTTCCCATCTAGGAGTGAATTTGGGTGTTTCCAGATTTCTCATCACTGCCATAGTTGACTTCCAAACCAGGTCGCCCATCACGAAGGTGCGCGCGACCACCCCTTTGTTGTAGTACTTCGCTACTGACTTCCAGTACCTTTCGTGCTCCTGCGCAACTCCGTCCCTCCTTTCCTCCAGCGCCTCCAAGTCTGCCCTCCTTGTTCCTTCAGTGTTCTCCATCGCAAGGATCATGCGCGCGGAAGGGACACTGAGTTCGCGCCGTACACCAAGCTGAAAGGACTCGCGCGGGTTGACTTTCTCTTCGAAGTTCTGTATGCCCAAAGGGCAATTGGCAAATGATCAGTCCATGTCCCCCCACGCTCATCCTGTAGCTTACTGAGAATCCTTGTCAAAGTCTTGTTTGTGGCCTCCGCCTGCCCGTTGCCTTGTGGGTAATACGCGCTTGAGGTATGATGCTCCACGGAGTATTCATCCAACAGTCTTCCCACGTGTTTATTGAGGAATGGAGTGCCATTGTCCGACAAGACTACCTTGGGGATTCCAAACCTGCAAATGATGTTCTCCTTTATGAATCGTGACACTGCTGCTCCTGTTGCCTTCCCCAAGGGTACAGCCTCAACCCACTTAGTATAAATCTCAGTCGCTGCCAGGATCCATCGGTGAGTACGCGAGGCAGGTGTAATTGATCCTACCAGATCCATGGCCCATGTGTGAAAAGGGTAGGGCGCGCGGATGGCCTGGAGTTCAACAGACGGGGCGTGAACCAGGTTGCCAAATTTTTGGCAGGCTTGACACCTCAAGACGTGGCACTTTGCATCTTTTCCCATGGTGGGCCAATAATAGCCCAAATGGATCATCTGCTCGTGCAATTTCCTCCAGCCCTGGTGTTCGGTCTCGTGCATTTTCTGCAGTACCCTCCCCGCTTCTTCCATCGTCAAACATTTCAAAGGTAACTCGTCGACCGTTCTTCGGAAGAGTAGGTTATCTTTGAGAAAATACCTCCGGGCTGCGCGTACCATCCGCGCGGACTCTCTCCTCCCTGCGGGGAGGGACCCCTCCCGCAAGAAGTCGATGTAAGGCTGCCTCCAGTCCTCCTCTTGTTCATTGAGACAGGCGGCATGCTCTGGTTCGACAGCATAGAGTGAGCATCGCGCGCAGGCATCGGTCACAGCAGCCGCATCTTTCTTCATGTCCGGCCAATAATAACCTCGCCTTTGGATTCGCCTATACAGCGCCACCTCGTTGTCTCCACAGCTGGCCTCATGGGTTTGATCTAGCTTTTCCTTGGCCTCCCTGAGGCCAACACATCGCGCGAGCCACCCCTGGGGCGCGCGATGATACAACTCTCCGTGCAGAATGACGAACTGCGACAAGTCCGCGAGTGCCATGCTGCCCTTTTCCCCTGCCAACTGTGATCTCACAGCACTTCGCCAATCCTCAGGAGCCTCTTTTTCTTCTTCTTCCTCGATTATGGATGGCTCAAATAATTTCACGATCTCTATGCATGCCTTCTCCTCTTTGAACTGTGTTTTTGCGCCCAGCGTGGCAAGGGCATCGGGGAACCTATTTTCTGATCTTGGCTTGTGAACAATACTGACTTCAGAAAAAAGTTTCATCAGGCGCTGGACCGTCGCCCTATATGGTGCGAGCGCAGGCTCCTTGAGCGCATATACACCCTCTGTTTGTAGGATCACTAATTTCGAATCCCCCACGATTTCCAAACGATTGATTTTCCTTTCCTTCGCGGCCAGCAGCCCTAGTACCAAAGCCTCGTACTCCGCCTCGTTGTTAGAGCAGGGAAAGTTCAGCTTGTATGCGAGGTAGAGCTTTTCTCCCTGGTCACTTGTGAGCACAATCCCAGCACCACCTAGTCCTCCCCCGGCGGCCCCGTCGAAGCTTAGGGACCAGCGCGCCTCCTCGGCGCAGGTCACTAGAGCTTCGAAACCATCTCCCGGCAACGTGTCAGCAAGGGGCTCGCACTCTTGACTCTTAACCGCGCGGGGGGTAACACACGTGATATCGAACTCTGCAAGCGCCAGTAGCCACCGCGCAATCCGGCCTGTGAGAGCTGGCCTCGACAATAGGTACCTGACGGGGTCGCACCTGGTAACAATCTGGATAGGGAAGGACAGAAAGTAGTGACGCAACTTCTGCGCTGTAAAGACAAGGGCCAAACAATGCCGCTCTATGGGCGTGTATCGCTCTTCCGCTCCGTGTACTTGCCTGCTGATATAATAGACTGGGCGCTCTAACCCATCTATTTCTTATACCAACAGGGCCCCGATGGATCTCGGGGTAGAAGTTAAGTATAGCATTAGTGGCTTGTCTGCCTGGGGCGCAACCATAGTCTGTGGAGATGCCAGAACCGCTTTGATTCTTTCAAAGGCTCCTTCGTGAGCAGTCGTCCAGCGAAACGGAGCCGCACCTTTGAGTAAATCCCCAAATGGTGCCGCGATCTCTGCCAACGCGGGAATGAATCTCCGCAAGTAATAAATCCGGCCTAGAAAACGTTTGAGCGACTTTTGGGAATGTGGTGGAGGCATGTCCCGAATGGCTCGAGTTTTTGCTTCGTCAGCATCAATCCCATGCCGATGGACGAGGAACCCAAGAAACCGACCTGCTGCAACCCCGAAAACACACTTCAACGGGTTCATCTTGAGCTGGAATTTTCTGCATCGCCTGAACACTGCCTCCAAGTCAGCCAAATGGTCCTGCTGCCTCTTGGATTTGACTACCAAGTCATCAACATAAACTTCCACGATTCGATGGATCAGATCATGGAAAATGGCCGTCATCGCGCGCTGGTACGTCGCGCCGGCGTTCTTCAACCCAAATGGCATGACAAGATAGTAGAAATTGCCAAGTGGGGTTCGGAATGCCGTCTTCATTTCATCCTCGGGCGCCATCTTGATCTGATTGTAACCGCTAAATCCGTCCATGAAAGAGAACATTTGGTGGCCTGAGGTGGCATCTACCAGCGTGTCGATGTGAGGTAACGGAAATTCATCTTTAGGGCAGGCCTTGTTGAGGTCGCGAAAATCTACGCAGACCCTAACCTGGCCATTCTTCTTCTTAACAGGTACGATGTTGGCGAGCCAATCTGGGTATCGCGCGGATGAATCCCGCCTTGCGCAGTTTTTCCACTTCCTCTTTGATTTTACCCTCCAGGTCAGGGTGGTACTTTCTTTGAGACTGCTTGACTGCCCTGGAATTTGGAAATATATCCAAACGATGAATGACCATTGTAGTATCCAAACCAGGCATCTCTTCATAATGCCATGCGAACACATCAGCATTCGCGCGCAGCAGCGTCACCAACTTAGCCTTGAATTCTTCACTCAACGTCTTACTGATGAAAATGGGCCTCTTCGGCCCCACCCCATCGCTCAAATCAATCTCTTCCAGGGGCTCCTGTTGTGGTTTGGGCTCGTCCTGCATGCACTCTGGGGCAGGCTCTGGTTCCAAAACTATCTCTTCGTCATCCGCGCGCAACACCTCGCTGGGGCCGGCGGCTTTGCGGCTGGCCGCTGCCCCGGCGCACCGTCATAAACAGTATACCACTTTTCCCCCCTCTTTCACCTTCGTGATCTTTCTGGGGGTAGTAGTGTCTGTTGCAGTCGGGCCACCCCTTCGCACGTCGGACTCGTGTTTGATATCCTCCCATCGCGGGAGCTTTACACCCCTGGGCCTGGCAACAATCGCCTGGGAAGCTTCCCCTAACTCGGTAAAGTATATTGCATCAGCGAGATGTGCCTCATGGATATCAAATGGTCTCTCTGAGGCGCGTACAGTGATCTTTCTGCCAGCCCAGATCCCCTTCAGGCATTGATGGTAGGACAACGGCATATCTGTGCATCCAGCTTCGCCCCAGGATGATATGGTAGATGGGGTCAGCATCAATGACATGGAACTTGGTGGCCGCGCAAATAGGTCCCACCGCGAGGTCCACAACGACATACCCCAGGGATTCTTTCTTATCTCCTCCAAAACCCGTGATGGTGATGGGATTTTTGACTACACGATTCTCCGGAATTCCGACTGCCTTGAAAGTCGTCAGAGGCATGAGGTTGATGGAGGCGCCACCATCAAGGAAAGCGCGCCGCAACTCCACTCCGTTAACACAGGCAGTTACGTATAGCGGCCGATTATGAGGAAAAGGAACGCGCCGGTCAACTTCTGTGAAAGTAATGGCATTGGACTTGTCTTTAACAGTGCGCGAAACTGACCCGTCAGCTGACATGCATGCCTCTTGGTGAACTGCCGCGATATCAATGACAGCTTTCGTCATTTCAAAGCGCACGGCCGGTGTGAAACCAAAACTGTCGAAGAAAGCCTTAAACTTCGTACTGCCCAGCAACGTCCGGACGGAAGAGTCTGGATCCATATTGACCACAGGCGCGGGATGACTTGGGAAATCCTCCGTGATCTCATGGCAGGAAGCCATGCAGATCCAGTCGTCCTGGCTTTCATCGTCGCTGTACATGAAGGGATAACATTCAGCTCGGTTCACCTCGTGATTGTGATTTGGGAAGGGCTCTTCGCGCACATCGTGTTGGCCAATGCGCAGCTCATTAGCCTGCTGCTTCCGTCTGAAAATCCTCTTCAAAGTCCAGCAGTCGCTGGTGGGGTGCCTCGTGTGGCGATGGAAAATGCAAAAATCCGGGCTCTCACGATCGCGACGTGAGGGCTCGTGTTCTATGTCTGGCAACTTGATCTCACCATCAGCGACCCATGCGGCCACCAAGGCCTTTACTTCTTCTAAACTGCAGGGGTAATCAGGCGCGGTCCCATAGGCGTCTCTGTCCTTCCGTTTCCCATTGCCTCCCTGCTGCTTCCGCGCAACAGTTGCGGTGGAAGCGGCAGCGGTAGTTTTTCCCTTCCAAGTCTCCTTCTTGCCAGGTTTAACCACAGAGCGCAGATTGTAGGCGGACTCCAGCAAAGCTGAGAATGTAGCAAGCTTCAGGTTGATGAGGTGAACCTGAAAGTCGCTAACCAAGCCGCTGATGCAAATTTCAACCAGCTGGCTCTCGCTGATGGGTTCGGTACAATCGACAGCACGATCCTGGAATCGTTTGATGTAAGCAATGATGTCCTCGCCATTCGTCTGAGCTTCCTTGGTGAGGGTAATGGAAGTCACCTTTTCGCGCATCTGGAAGAACTTGGCATAGAACTTGTTGACCATTTCCTCCCAAGTGGCAATAGAGTATGGCTCAAGGTTGACGTACCATGTGTATGCGCGCGAAGTGAGGGACTTAGAGAATTCACGGAGGCGCAGGTTGGCATCAGCAGCATGCGCGCCAAGGGACTCGATGAAGCGGACAACGTGCTCCTGCGCGCTGCCCTCCTTGCCATCGAACTTCACAAATTTGGGCGGGGTGTAACCTTCTGGATAAGGCGAAGACAAGATAGCCAGCGGGTAGGGCGGTTGGATATCTGGAGGAGGGAGAGACGGCAACACAGCCTTGGCTTTCTCTTTCTGGAGGAGCGCCTGCACATCGGCCAAAGTGAGGAACGGCCCTGCAGGTGGAGTGACAACAGTCACGGCTGGACTGTTATGTTCGCCGGCTGGTTGCCTGCGACCACCAGAGGTCGAACCCCCGGCAACGCCGCCAACTAAAACTCCCTGCAAGGGATGGGGCTGCATGATGAGTGGTGGGACCGTGCCGAGGCCTGCGGACGGCGTGGACGGACTGGCCTGCGACGCGAGACCTGGTGCGAGCCGCTGTCCCCACCCTGGATCGGCTGGGGAACCTCGCCCTTGTGCGCCGGCCTAGGCTGGGCGCCAGTGTAAGCCCGTGCAGGGCCGCAAGTAATTGTTTCTGGGTGTCCTACATCTGCTGCTGGCTGGCCTGGACAAGCTTAAGAGCTTGGGCGGCCGCGTCGGTGCTACCAGTCTCGCCTGTTTCGTCAGAGACAAAATCATCGTGCTGAGAAGTCCCCTTCCCGCTCATGGCTGCCAAATAGACTCTTGAGCAGAATGGAAACGCAAAAGACCCAAAGACACCTCCCCAGCAGAGTCGCCTGTTGTAGGGTCCTATTTTGCGCGGGGTAGCTGACGTGTGAATCTACGTGAGCTGGAGAGGCGTGATTGGTCGATTGTCAAAGGAAATGAGGGGAGAGGGGAAAGGATCTGGTGAGGTGGAGGAAGAGGACACGGGAGTAGAAAGGACAAAGGCAGCGTGCCGCTGACAGTTCTTCCCAGATGGATCGCGCGACACGAGTCTGAGAAGAATGCTCTTCTTTCTCGGACCAGTATCCCTCAATCTTTTCTCTGAGAATAGTCAGCTTCTGTCTCTATCCGTACATATGTCCTTGCGTGTGTGAGGAGGGAAATGTCGGTGCGTATTTATAGGCCTCTGGGCCTGGGGGGTCCCCCGGATGGCCCAGCCTAGCTTTGACACGTGCCCTTCCTGCTCCCGAGGTCGCGAGGTGACGTCAGCGCGCGCGCGCCCAGTGCGCGGGTAGCGCGCGCCACCCCGCGACGGACCCTCCTCTTCCTCAGCCACCAAACCACTATATCTCCCTCAATTCCCGTTAGAGCAAGGTCGCGACCTGCAACGATCGTATCTCTTCCGGGCCCATTGGTCCTGCCTTTGACCAGGGCGCGCTCTGCTACCGAAGCAATCTGTGGGTATCGGTCCTCCTCGCGCTCAAGGACCCCTCGAGGGTCCGCGCGGACCGTCCCCCCCTCGCGATGTCTCTTGCTGCTTGTTCGCCTATCTGAGTTCTCATTTGTTTGGGCGCTGGGCCCGCGCGCAGTAGGCGTGCGCGCACTACCCCCCTCGCGCGCGGCAGGCATGTGTGCGCGCTACCCTCGCCCGTGCAGGGCCCGTCGCCGCAGTGGTCACCTACTTGTTGTTCCCGAGTTGTTTCCACGCATCGCGTCACAAGAGGCCAGCCAAAGCCTTGTAACTGGTCAACGGCTGATTTATTTTGACCGTCCCTACACTTGGTTTTTCTACGACTTCCAAGTTGTTTCCTGTTAAGATCTTAGCCCAAAGTTCTAGTGGGCTTTATGTATATCTTGAGGGATGATTACTGGGGAACATCCCAAACCAGTTCTCTATCCGAATCTTGGGTTGGCCCCCAATACGTAAATTCCAGGTGGTGTTGTGAAGGCCGACTAAGATTGACTACAGTTTTAACATGGAGGCCGTTAACTGATGACATATGGTTCTTGGTTACATTTTACTAGTCTGGCTAATTTTTTTTCCTGGTACAACAGAAATGAAAGTAACATAGACCCTAGGCAGCACCCGTCGCGAAGGCCACACCCGCCATGTCGCAGTGAGCAGGTCAAGGATATCATCCGGGGCTGTCACAAGGGTGACTAGTTGCGTGTCTTGATCGGGGCTTCCTTGATCAGCTTCACTGCTGTTCGAGTGCAATTGTTTTTTTTTCCATCCCTTGATTGAAATTTCCACAGGGAAGTTGGTGAGAACTCCACTGGAATTATGGAGGAAATAGATAAGTGCAAAGACAACGCTCTTGAGAGGAAGAAAACTCTAGAGGAACAGAAGGAAAATTTTCCGAAAGCCGCATTCACTGTCTTTTACGTGCTCATCAACAAGGATATCGGATAGAAACCGTAATAACCTCAACCATTGTCCTTTTGCTAGCATTTAGTGAGTAGATATAATACATCGATGACATTGTTAAAAGTTCTCACACAAATGTCAGTAACTCGAATGTTCTTAATCGTGGCACTGATAGCTGGTCTCATAACTATTTACTCCATTTTCTACTGCTCATGCGCATCATAGATTAATGTTGATCAAAGAAATTGGTTTTCTTCATGGTTGCTATGCACTCAAGTTTTTTCTTTTAGTTCTCAAAATATAAATAAGTGGTCGTTCTCTCTTAGAGCTCCCAATTCTTCCACCTGAGAGCCATCTGCCGCGAGAATTGTGCATCCTCTTTTGCCAAGCTTCTTCTCTGCATAAAAAAAACGAGGTAAAGTTGTTTAGTGTTTTTGTTCCTCCACCTTCTAATACTTGATCACTTTAACCAATTACTGTATGGATGCTGCTTGTTCTCAAGTTAAACACAAAATCAGATTAGTATTTTTTGCTCTCAGTTCAATGAGTATATTTCACATAAGAGTTGCTTACCTGCTAAACTCAGAAGGTCTTCCACTGAGTCAGGAAGATGGATAAGTTTTCCCATTTTACCACCATCATTTGTTTTATCATCCGGGCGATGCCCGTGTATTATGACCCTCACGGGAAGTATGTCTGATGATGGTGCAGAAGTTGGTGATGTTCCTGCAAAATAATCGCATGAGTTTTCCCACATGAATTGGGCAATTTACTTTAGCTTTGCAGAAACTGTATCTCCGACTTGACTAATCCTTGTGGCGTTGACTTAAAACTGCGCATGGCTGTTAAACGTAGTAAATTCATAATAGCACCTGACCTTTCACAAAAATCACACAGACACACTTGACCTTAAAAAAAATCACATAAACACTTGACCTTTCAAAGAACTTATCAATTTAACCCCTACCGTCAACCTCCGTCAAAAAATCAAATTGGAACTGCTGCCTTGGACTTGGAGGTATACCCAAATACGTGTGGAGGGATCCCACATGGATTTGGAGGGAAATCTCATCCCCTGTTGTAAATTTGGGCGCCAAAATCCATCCCCTCCTTATTTATGAGAGACCAAATCTAGCCAATACAATTCAGCATTGCAACTCTCTCACTCTCTCTATATCCAAGAAAATTTTTGTGTTCTACGTTTGAAGCCCTAATACTTTTGCACACACGTGTTTTGTGCCATGTATGCACACACGTGTTCTCCACCTAACCACAATAAAGCCACCTGTATTACATGTCAGCAGTTCCGTTTGATTTTTTACGGAGGTTGACGGTAGGGGTTAAATTGATTAGTTCTTTGAAAGGTAAGGTGTTTATGTGATATTTCTTTAAGGTCAGGTGTCTTTGTGTGATTTTCATGAAAGGTCAGGTGCTATTATGAAATTTTCCCGTAGATTTATTTGGAAGTTAACGAAAACTTGAATGATTTATTCGGAAGTTAACGAAAACTTGAATGACTCCATCCCATTTAAAACATATTGCAAGCATACAAACATATTGCAGACAGGAAGGAAGTTTGGTACAGTCAGGCTTGAGCTTACTAACCTTCTATATTTTCCTCTCCACTATTATTTGGTGCTTCATGAAACTGTGACCCCTCAATTGGTGCTATATTCTGCAGGAAAAAACCATTACAAATGTCACTAGTTGTGGTTATAACTGGGAATGTCAATGCTTGGATCTCTGTGAAAGGGGCAGGTTTATGCTATTGCGAATCGAAACTACCTTAAGTTAAATGATCCCTTGGATTTCTTGGTTCATCCCTTAAAACAAAATTTTAACCAACATTGAGAAAAGATGCGGTAATTAAGGGATCAAATCTTTCTGCAATTTTGTTTTGCATACTTCATTCGCTGTACTTTTGGGAAAGCTGTGGTTATATGGTACTTTTGGCTTACACATGATTTTGTAGTTTTTGGGAAAGCTGTTAGTTACCATCGAAATCATGCATGATTTGGTTCTTAACAAAGAGGGAAAGCTTGCTCTTTTTGTCATGTTCAGCAATCTTTTGGCTAACAATGAAAGAAAAAAATTAGCCTAGGTGTTAAATTTACTACGTAGGTAGACCTATTATTGTAGGTGACTGTCCCTAGTGGTTTAGAGGCAGTTCTGTTGCTACCAACTTCTTTGTTTGTAGTCTATTCTGTAGTGGTAAACAACAAAAGGTACCACTCCAGGGGCAACCTCCGCTGTCACAGCAGGCTCCTAGTGTTGGTTTGCCTCCGCTTAGAGTCCTTGAGCCTGTTAGCTTGGTGTGTTTTTTGTACTAGGTCGTGTTTTAGATTTTGTAGTTTTGGTTCATTCTTGTATATTGCAATGAAATCTTTCGCCTTTGAATGTTTTGAAATGAAATGAAATGCTTGACTGTGATAAAAAAAACATCATAAAGTGCAATCCATCATGTGTTGAATTTGACTTAGGTGACCTTTAGGCTAGTATTTGGCTTGTTCAGCTCCATTATGATTTTTAAAAACATTGCGACAACAGAAGCTACTCCCTTGAAGTGCTATGCTCACCGTCACTGATAATCCTTTTTGAATTCTAAAACCATTGCAACAATAGAAGATTCTCAGCTGAGCACTAGGTCTTTCTTACTGATAATTTTATGGTGTATCCAGAGCCAGCCCCGGGGTAAGCCCCACAAGTCTACGGGATTGTGCAACCCCCTACCATGTGGCAACAACAAAACAAAATTCTGTCATATATATTTTTTTTACTTGTATGTCTTTTTATTTTTTATGCCGTAATAGTAAGTGGGCAACCAAGTTCGGGGTCAGGTTTGGACAATCTAAGCATCGGGGCCGGCAATGGGTGTATCTTGATTCTTGAACTACAAGAATGTAACTTGATGGAATGAATGTGCACGTTTCTTTCTTTCTTTAGTTGAAGGCATGGGTAGACTTACCCTCTGCTTTATTGGCTCATATATTTGCTCTGCAATTCTAGATTAGGATGACGAATTACCTCTGTATTGAAGTCATCTAACAACTCTGTTACAAAAGGTATTTCTTCAAGCATCTCTTTCTTTAAGCCCTTCAAATACTGAAGCAAGGAATGCAGGAAGAGTCGGTCAGCGCAAAAAAGTACATTTGCATACGAAGCTAATTAGCAGTTGTGTCCGTTCTATGCACGTGGATAAAAATAAATAAATAAATCAGTCAATTTTATTTTTTTTCTATTTTCTCATATATCAACCGGGGCACAACGCTAATAATAAATTAGTTCGCAATTGTGAAAAATGCAGGATACGCACAGAAAACAAACCAAAAGTCAAATGTGTGATTTTATAATAAAAAAAACACAACTCCCCACTTCCCAAAACCTCTCACTGAAAATCTCTCACCCCTCTCTCTCTCACTAAATTTCTTAAGAAAATCAAAAATCAAAAATCAAAATTTTGAGAATTTGGGGTTTGGATATTGTACTACGTATCGGTATTGTCCAAATTCAGTATCCTACACCTCTAATTTCGTTCTGGCTCAAATACCGGTTAGTACCAATGACATGGGTCAGTACGGGTCAATACAGGACGGTACCAGCCATTACCAGAGAGTACCAGACCAGTTTTATTTTATTTTCCTTCTAGTACTAGACAATTTCGATCGTTACCAGACGATACCATACTACTTTTTATTTTTATTTTTACTATACATGTAAATTATACTAATGAATTCTTTTTTCTTTTTCTTTTTTTTGTGTGTGTGTGTGGGGGGGGGGGGGGGAGGAATAACACTACTAGCGATAAATCTGAAACGGTACCAGGAAAATCAGTACTCCAGCCAAAGGTTTGGGAGGCATAAACACGTTTGTATAGAGTAGTTGATGAACTTATCCATAATAGCATTTGGTTTTCTGGCCAATGCCATGAGTCAATCAAATATGGTTCCCCTGCCCCATCAAATTCAAGTCAACCATTTTCCATCGAATGGCCCGAAAATTTTCTTTTAATGACAAGTACGTGTATTGTTTCTCGAGTATTTTGGGAACCATATGGACAGCATTCTGGGAGAAGTCATAGACGTTCAGTTTAATAACAACCTTCTGGGATATGTCCTCATCACATTTATAGCTTATGGTGGGAGATATAGGTTTCGAAAAACTGTAAATGCTGTCAAAAGATTCCAGACCTGTATGAAGTTGGAGATAATTTTCTTCCCATCTGCATTATGTTGCTGTACCATTTGCTTGAAATGTTGATGGCTTATCCGGATCACCTGAGAAAGCCGCTTCGTTCTCACCGTAAAAGGCTGTGGGATATTGAAAATCACGCCTATTTCTCCTGCCATTTCCGCAGCCCCTAATTTTGACAAGAACTGGAAATCCAGTTTAAATGGTAAGAATGTAGGAAAATTGGAGGCTCTTTGTTTAGTGATCTGTTCTGTGCTTTCAAATAACTTCAGTTTTTTTAAGCTCAATTCATGGGTTCTACCTTGGAGACTAGCCACGAATATTACCTTATGCATCACTTGAGTTGAGGCAATACATTATGCTTGTAGCGAAGTCTACTTACTTCCGAATTTATGATTCTTCTTACACTGTTCACTTTCTCTAGTTCATCTCGTAACTTTTTGGTTTCAGGCACTATCTAATCATTCAGATTGAAGTTCTTGTTTTTCCGTTTTTTCTGAACCTGGTTTACTTATGTTCTAATGCAGGTTGTTTTCGACCTGATAAAGACAAGAAGACATTTCCCCCTAGGTGCTGCGTCATGTCACCTATACAGAAGGATTAGTCACAAACTGTTATATATAATATTCAGTAGCATTTACTTCTTGAGGTAGCTACTTCTATTTTTTAGACTTCTCTTCAAACAGGTCTAGTATGATCATCTTGCGATTTCCTTATTCTTTTGCAATAGCCAACATGTGTTCTTTCGCGATTTCCTTATTCTTTTGCAATAGCCAACATGTGTTCTTTCACAAGAGTAGTATATTTATCGTACTAGACTGAAGCGTTGATTTTCCACTCGGTGATTCATTGCAGAAGTTCATTAGCTAAGTTCTTGTACTTGGTCAATTGTGCATCTTCCATTATTGTTTCCGTGTTCTAAAACTTGTGCATTTGGATAAGCAGAAACTTGTCAAATAGACCTTCATTTTGCTGGAAAAAGGAAAAGCATACCTGCTCCATTCCATTTTTGTTCACTGGGACTTAGTGATTTGTTGCCCAAGTTCATTAGCTAAGTTCTTAGACTAGGATAATTATTCGTCTTCCATTACAGTTTCCATGTCTTTTTTAACACACATGCACTCAGAAAAAATGGAAACTTTATCAAATAGCTCTCTATTACACTGGGAAAAGGAAGCATACCTGCTCCGTTCCATTTTTGTATATCAGCACATCCTGCATTCGAGACGACTGTTAGATTTGCATCTCGTATTTCTCATGATTACATGTGAAAAGAGAAGTACTATACCACTGCTCCGGCTACCAGAACGTAGAAATCTGTTGGTATCTCATTCTGTAAAATAATATCGACTTTTGGTGGAAAGAATTCTGCTTTCATCTCAGACACCTGTGAGGAGAGAAGCCGCAAGATACTGCTTATATAACAACATGGAATAGATTTCCAGTACAAACCTATAAAGACAGAATACATAGCACCTTCTTTATTGGTTTCATTATGCTATTGTATCAAATTGTGCTCAGCATGGTTACTCTAGCCTCTTATTCGTACCACCCAACATCTTGAGTCAAGTATCGTAAATAAGTGCTAGAGCTGGGAATGGCCATCTCCCCTTTTTCTGAAATTTATGCGGATTTTTGAAATATTCGTTTATTGCAGGAGAGAGTTTTGAAAAAGGATCCCCACGGAACATTTTCTTGGCTAGAATGGACACATACCTAATCAATGGTTTGCCCATAAAGAAATTAAGGAGGCAGCACATGGGAACATAATTTTGCTTACATGTATGCCGTGCTAAAGTTTTGTTGCTTGGAACTTGGATTTGTGGAGGTCCTGGAAGGAAAAGGAACAGGAATGGAAGGGATGGGAGAAATGTGGATATCGTTCACGACCTTTTCCCTTTCCTTAATTAATCCCTCCAAAAAATCCCTTTTTAAATCCAAGATCCAAACGCTGCGTAAGTGTGAGATGCGCGCGTGTCTCGCTACCTTGTAGTACCAATGTCCTATGATGGTTTGCATAGGTAAGGTGTCGATATCTTTATTGCTATTACCATTTAGTTTGTTTTTTTCTGTTCTCGGTTGTATAATTACAATGAGACTGCAAACATGATACGTGATGTGAGGGAGAGGGAATGCAAAAAATGTGATTACCAGCTGGGTGATGAGGTCGTCAGAAACTCCTTTGAAGAGATAGGTAGTTTCCACAGTTTCATGGAAAAGATGCTGAGCTATACTTGATCTAATTGCCTTGGGTAAGTCTTCAAGCACTTCTTCCTGTTGTAATTCTGCCGTCTTAAACTTGAGTTGCATATGAGCCAGCATTTGCTCTTTCAAACCTTCTGGAAGGCGATTCTTGCTCGCGTATCGTAATATCTCGTTGATGGCGTCCCTCTGTGAAGTCATCATTAGATAATAGTCTATTCTAGTACTCCCTCCACCCCTCTTTTGTTGGTCCATTTTGGGGAACGCAACATTTTAAGGAGATATAATGACTGCACTTAGTGAAGTGTAAATTGTCCACATTATCCTTCTACATTTCCAATCATTTAAGTGTTTTGAGATGTGATATCCACAAGAGAAGGGCAAAATAGTAATATCATTGAATTTTGATCCTTCACTTTTCAAAGTGGACATACTTTATGGGACAGGCGAAAGGGAAAAAATTGTACAAAGAGGGACGGAGGGAGGTATACTTGTGAAACGTTTTCGATTCTGGTCACTTTGATCCTCCAAAGGAGAAAAGACAAAATTTGCGACTGCAGTTTTGCGGCATTTCCATAGATTTGGGCATACAGGTTTCTTAAGGTTCTTGCTATGCCAAAATAAGATGTAGCAGACTTACCCCAAAAAAAATGTAGCAGTATGAACAAAAGATCGATGCAACCAGTTACTAGAAGAAATCTGTACATTCATGGTCTAGTTGGAGATTTTGACTTCCTCTCAGGACATTATAATAGCATTAAGGCTGTGTTTGGATCCTGTTTCATGGATTTGTGTCATGAAAACAAAAGAAAGGAACGCAACATTGGATATGGTTGAAAACTTATCTCGTACTTCTTGTTTTCGGTACACAAATCACTCCTACAATCCCAGATCTAAATAGAACCTAAGTACTAGGCTAGTAGGTTTTATCAAATTGCACAGAACTTGAGTATTCATGTTGCAAAAAGTTGAACTGGTCCTAACCATAGGAATTGGTCCAAATCAAAGATGGTTCTAAAGCTCTCAATGTTAGGAACATGGTGTTGTTCAGCTCAGCATTTCCTTGAATGGAACTGCGAAATTTCGATGCCATTTGTGTAGTCTTTGACAAGTGAAAACCAGGAAGTTCATTTAGCCATAAGGTTCATATGTTCATGACCAGGGCTATAGATGAATTTACCATAGCAAAGGTTCTGACTGCGCTGTGGACAATGAGATTGGTCATATTTCCGATCAGATACGCTGTCAGGCCGATGTTGAATAACATGTAGAAGATATTGAAAACCTTCTCTCCGGTATTCTCTGCATGCAAGTCCCCGTACCCAACCGTTGTGAGGGTGACAATTGACCAGTACATGGAATAGGTGTATCCCATCCAGATGCTTTCATGTTCAAAATCATGAACTTGAGCTCCAATCCATGTGTCATCAGATGTTTTATGATGGACGGCCATCCAGTAATAGAAACATCCTGCCGAGTGTACTGCGAATAGAGTCACCTGTGGAGAGTTAGAACAACGGATTATGAGCAACCGACTCTGAATTCGATAGCGGATACTTGAGAGTTGAGATTTTAACAATCAAAACTAGAACAGTGGTAACTTGAAGAGACAGTTATGAAGAAATTAACTAGTACTTACACATATCAGCTTGCAATATCTTGTCCAGAAGTAGCTGAAGCGCGTGTCTTTCTCTAACCTGGATAAAACAATTTCTAACTAGATGAAATATGTCGTCTGAAGCTCATGTAACGTCTTTTATTTGATGTTTTTGTTTGTGCATATGCATTTTTATTTAATGCCTATTTGCATATATATCTAGGAAATGATAGTGATGTCTGGACTCTGGAATGTGAACCTTAGTTGCACGGGAGAGGCAGGCGCAAGGCCATATAGAGGGATGTAAGGTTTGAAGCACGTAGGGGAGCTTTCGTTTATTTACAATCACTGTAGTAGTTGTTATAAGTGCAGAGAAGTTACAAGTGCAGAGAACTATCAAAGATTGGGGAGCATTCGTTTAATGACAGCAATTCATGAGACTAATATTTGCCGTCTTTTCCCTCAGCGAATCCAAGATACCCTTGACATGGAACTGGTACCAGGGTTACCACAAAGTCTCAGATTGTAGAACAAGGATACCTAGTGTACGTTGATCTTGCGGAACTTGTTTTCGGAGAGAATTAGATTTTTCATCCGCGTCCTTCTTTGTTTGGTTGTGGGTTCTGCTACGTTATCACTGATGTGTTCATCTGTGAAACAAATTGGACTACTACCTATTAACTTGAGTTTCCCTTGGATTGTCCTTATGCTCTTATTTCTGTTCTTGTAGACTTTGATTCAGTAAATCATTCAATTCTGGAATTCACAACTGAATCAGCTAGTGTTACTGGTGTTCCATTTTTAGTCTGGTTCTGCGGCATAATTGTCAAGATACAAAGAATACATATGACATCGGACGGTGTTAACTGCACGTATATGGGTTTTTTGAATTCGAAACTCAAGGAGGAAGGTATACAGATGTTTTTCATGTTTTTTGGAGCTCAATGTATAAACATGCTAATTTAGATAATAATAAAAGAAAAGTGTACCTTGTGAAGAGTTCACTAACACGTCGGAGTCGCCATAGCCGGAGCAAGTTGAGGAAGCCAAACGCTTCACCTTTGTGCATTTTTCCGGTGAAGAGCAGGTATATGGCCTGGAATGGCAGAGTTGAGACTACGTCCATTGGGAACCATAGGTTTGTTACGTACCTGAACAAGGAATCAAAAAGATTTTCAGAATGGATAAAGCATGATTGATTGATAACAATAGTGTGGTGGCAAGCCTGGATAGGTAGAACCTGCACGTGAAACACCCGCGTCAGTGCCCAAACCCGGATCGTGGGAGTTCGGGATTGGCACTCCGATGATCTAGTCAATAGAAGGAGAGGAATGCTTTCGGAGGATAATTAGAGTTTTGGGGGTTTAGAATGTCTTACCTTCTCTGTGAAGGTCTCTTCTCCTTTTATAGGCGGAGAGTCCATGAAGATCATCCAATACGTGTTCATCACGTGTTTAGCCACATGCCTGCCAATCAGGATTCTGGATAAGCTTCCCTCTTTCAGAGTAGCTCTTACCCCCGCATCCCGCTCCTACAATTAGGGACTTGGGATAAGCTTCCGTTCCCACGCTTATCTCCTACGACAAAAGGGAATAGGGATCACGTTGAACCTCCTTGCCCAACTCTTCCTGACTTCCTCTTCAAGTCAGGGGGCATGGGAGGTTCGGCAACCTTTGGCTTGGCCAATCAGAGAGGTTCGGCCGTACTAAAGTCCATGAGGCCATCAGCCGGTCCGGCAATGTCATGCCGATCCATAGTATCGTGGTGGCCACTCTTGCCCAACTCTTACGTGGCTCCCTCCTCATACCAGGGGTGAGGGTAGCTCGGCAGTTATTGACTCCGCCGATCGTAAGGTACAGCTTCGTAGTCTCGAACGAACGAGACCGGTCCGGCAAAATGAGATCAGTTCTCCGAACGATGACTGCCGTCCCAACAAACGTGCCCAATAGGTCTGACCTGGCCGGTCACGGCCCCTCCTCCGAGCCGTGCCCGCCACAAATAGAGACTGGAAACTTCGTATCATACAGCAGGCTAGGAAAATGAGGTCTGTGTGCCATTTTGGCTTGAAGATCACAATTTTTGCATTTCCAGCAGGTTAGCCAAATGGCTATAGGCATGCTACCTATTTGCATTTTGACTAGCCACATATAGTCAGTCATTGAAGGCTCTAAGTAAATTTTGTTAACCAATTAGAAAGTGCCACGTCATCAATTATCTCGCTGCACGTATATTGATTTACTTTCTTCTTTTTTCTTTTTAAGTTAACTAGGCAAAACACCTAGTAGTGTTGGAGTGCACATACAAAAAATGATTAGATGAAAATTTGTACTTTTTGTGTACTTTTACTAGAGTAATTATTCAAAAGTCCGGGAGTACCGCCACATGGTACTCCGAACCACTTTACAACTACACATTTTTGTGAGGTCCATATACTTAGTGATGAACCCTACAAAAATGTGTGGTTGTAATGTAGTCCGGAATACCACATGACAGTACTCTCAAACTATTGTACAATTTCACATTTTAGTAAAATGATTTTACTGAGCTACAACGACAACCAATATTGGAGATGCTCTCACACGCCTTGTTCTGTTCCTAATACTTTGGTAGGCTCATGAAGGAGTATAACTTTATAAGAAATGCTAGACTTAACTCTCTCTCTCTCTCTCTCTCTCTCTCACTCTCTCTCTCTCTTAGTTATAAGAAATGCTAGACTTAATTCTATCTCTCTCTCTCTCTCTCTCTCTCTCTCTCTCTCTCTCTCAGAGCGAGAGGACTGAAAGAGCAGATAAAGAAGTAAGAAGAGATACCGCATTGCTATTTTCTCATGGTTATCTACAAGGAGATAGGTTGATTTGTCCAAGTAAGCAACGAAGAAGGTCAGAACAATGTCGATCGCAAAGAAGGCATCCACAGCTAAATCAACCGGCAATAGCGACCCAGTTGCCACCTTCTTGAAGGCTAGCTCGAATGGAGATGACCATGCCGAGTACACCACTAACACCACCAGAAATGTTTGCCACCACCTGCGCGCATAAAACCTTTCAATATACACATATTTGTGACGTTACAAATTTAGCGCTAGATACATACATTGCTCAATCCGAGCGTACTAGCTAGTGCAAAAATGGAAAGAGAAAGAAAGAGCCTATATATTTGATTTCAGGGCAAAAATGGAAAATAAAAGCTGTGTTCATGGCACTAACGAATCTGCTCGTGGCATTATCATTTCATTAAAAAAAAAAAAAAAAAGGTTATTTAGCTGAAATTGATGTTTTCGATTAAGAACCGAGGAGTTGCCTCATGGTTCACGCAAATGTCCAGACTTTGGGAGTATTTCTCAAGGTCTAGAGTTCCATTCCCATCGGGTGAGTACCCTGTAGTAAGTGGGGGGCTGTGTGACTGATGTGGTCGCGCTAACTCTTGCGCAATCAGATCCATATATATAATGACTTGGCTATATCGCTGTTCCTCCGGTAAATAAAATAAAACTATATGAACTCGATGGATTTGTGGGTTTGGGGTGAAATCTTTTGGCAGAAAAAGATTTCATTCATTTTGAATCTCAAACTGTGTACTTCCGGAAAACATGTGATGATAGTCCCATGCGATTTTATGATATACTCCACTTGGAAAGTTTCTTCTAATTAATGAAAAACTGTGGCTGTGAACTAAATAAAAATAAAATAAAAAACTAAATTTGGTTAACTGTGCCAAAAACCATTTCGATCCGTTAACTTAGAAGGAAATAAAAAACACCATCTCCATTAGATGGTTTTCAAGCAACCTTGCGACGGATACTGACCGTCTCGCAGGACCCACTCCGGCTCTCTAACGAATGATTGGAGCCGTTTAATAACTCAAAAAAAAAAAAAAAAAAACGAGGGAGCCTGTGAAAAATTAACTCAATCCGATATGTGTAGGTACTCAATCTAATCTTCCAATTTTTCATTCAGATTACAAGATTCACTTGGGTTTGTTTTTAAAAAATTATTGAACGACTCAGATCATCTCTGTGTGACGGTCTGTGCCTATAGAATTTCCGATTTTCAAGGGCTAGTTGTCATTGCTTTTTTTTTTTTGGTCTAACGGAAAGTGATTTTCATTGCTATTAGGCTTTGTGTCTTGACATGAACTTGACTAATCAAGCCTTGACCACGAGCCAACCTCTTGGATTAAAAGTAAGTAATTTTCTGTCGAGTATAAGTTTTGTCTGGATGAGGTGGAAACCAAAGAGTTTCTGCCATCGCCCATCGTAGGTCCTACATAGCGTTTATTGTAGTAATATTAACCGTTCATCTTGTAGAGTTCGCAAAGTAAAATACCCTTGAAAAAATCAGCCTGATCGGACGTCAATAATTGTATCAAAAATTGAATTTTGGTTTATAGAAGGGATGTCCTGATTATATCACTAGTTTTTAAGTTAAACTATTAATGACCGTCTATTTTGGAAACATAAATTTAATTTTTAATATAGCTATTGATGCCCGATCAAGTTAATTTTTTGCGTGAGTATATTACTTTACGGGCCCTACAAGATGAGCGGTTCGGATTACTATAATAATCACACATTGGGACCCACAATGGATGGCGGAACCATAGTGTTTCCACCTCATCCAAAAAAGTATTTAAATAGTTGTCTATCTCTAGAAGTGCCTTGCGTACTTACGAATAATGAACAATCACTTATCACGTCAAAGTTTGTTAACAAATGCTCTTAGGGTTCTCCTTTGAAGTTTCCTTAAATCTTTGGTATGGTATTTTTTTTATTTTTCATAATTTTTTGTTTAGCTTTTTGACGTAGTTTTTTGAATTAATTATTCGTCTCGACGAGAAGAATCAGAAAGATATAGAAATGTGGAACGAATTTAGAAAAGTTCATATAGAACGACACTGTACACAAAAAATACAAATTGTTTGGTACGCTTTTTCTTCTTTATTGAACTTTTTTTTTTTTTTGGGTTATGATTTTTACTTTTTAAACTCCTTTCATTGAGATGGATGATTAATCCAAAAAATAAAACATGAATCTAACAAAATAAAAGATGCCGTTTTGCAAAATGGTTTAAGCTAGTAAAACCGATTTAGATTTGTTGGGAATAGGATAATTAACCATCATCTATAAAATGTGTGAATTTCACACCAACGTTTGATAAGGGAGAATCTTGGAACACCACGTGACAGTGCCGATGAGAATTGCAGTGGCCATAAATTGACCATACTCTTAAATAATTATTTAGTGGTCTTGGTCCTCTTGAGGCACCTAATTAATAATTTTCCTACTCTAATTTAATATATGCCCTAAAAGTCTTGGGCTGTGCACCGTCCATTTGGTTTAGGTAAGAGTCAGACCCTAGGCCGTAAGTAAACTAAATTGACATTTTACCATAGTTGAACAGGAGTAATTATCCATTGTTTCTGGAGTATTACGTGGCATTATCTACATTGTACTTCCAATCATTACGTAGCAACAAATCACACGGTATAAACATTATCGATCATTCACCTTTTTTTGTTGGTGAGAAGACATAGAGTGACCCTTATTGAGTTGTGGTAAAAAATTTTTTTTAAGAAGTACTAAATGGCAATACCACATGCATGGTACTCCGAGATTACCCAATACTTTGTGGGAGTTATTGAGAAATAAATTTTATAGTGGTTCGTTAAATGTTTGATTCTATGATTTTTGGACATGAAAAGAAAAGTTATTGAGAAATAAATTTTAAGCCTAGATTTATTATAAGGATTGCGAAATGATATTGTACTCTAGCTGCATCACTAGGCCCATGAATTTCGAGATCTTTTAATTAATGAATAGCTCGGAAAAAAATAAATCCCTCAAAGTAAGAAAAACTAAAACTAAAAATTTTCAGGTTTTTGACCGTTCATTAAACTAACTAGAGAACCAAGTAAATGGCTTTATCGAAAGGAAAAAAAAAAAAAAACAACCGAGAGAACCAAGTATATTCTGTTGGGCCTGCAGTGTCCCATGTATTTGATTATGTAATGTCACCTCCTATGACCGTTCTAAAAATAGACTTGCGGGTGCGATATCGAATGTCATAAAAGACGTAAAACCCTCCATAATACCAATTAATCTTAGAAAAAATGGTGAAAAAGCGGTCCGAAGTTAATATTCCACATGCAATTAATGACAACGAAAAATGCAAAATACAAATGGTAATACAAACGATTAAAGCTATACAAAAACCATAGTTTGTTATGAGCTCACAATAATATGCATTAATCTTTTTAAAATAAAAATGCAAACTCTGGCTGGCAGCCTGCAGATCACATTGGACCCACCTAACACCAAGAATGCACCAATCTGGGAGCAGCGATACAGCCACCGCATGTCGTGTGGGGCCCACTTCGGGCTCCGCACGGATGATCCGAGCCGTTCAATAATTTAAAAAAGAAAATCGAGTGGGCATCGTAAAACATCAGTTCAATCCGATATGTGTAGGTGCTCGGATCAAGCTTCTCATCTTTGGAAAATCGGAAAAAATGGAAAGATTGGTTTTCTAGTGTACAGAAAGATGAGAAACTTGATCCGAGCACCAACACATATCGGATCGAGCTGATATTCTGCAATACTCACTCGGTTTTTTTTTTTTTTTTAAATTATTGAACGTGCGGCTCGGACATCCGTGTGGGGCCCACGAACATCCGTGCAAGGCCCAAAGTGGACCCCCCACGGCGTGCAGTGGCTGTAGACTTTCTGCACCAATCTGCCCCCAAGACTCCGGAAAATTATCACTTTGCTCTTCGAGTACCGCCACGTAGTGTTTTAATTGGCTCTACCATCACACATTCACGTGAGGTCTCTTTACACTTTAGTCCTGGACCCCACGTGAATGTGCGGTGGTAAAAGCTCTGAAGTAGCTGCACCACGTGGCGGTGCTCTAGGAGCGCATAATAATCACGCAATACCCGCGCCATTTTTAGCACCAGACTTAATTTCCCTTTGTCATTAATTAATTGGTTCTAGTAACTTACTCCAGTTATATTTACCTTAAACTGCTGAATTATCGTTGTAATAGGACAAACTTTGAAATATAACTCATGCTTCAAATTTGTAATTAAAAAGAGATGAAAAATATGCCTTACAAATGTATACATACATAAATACATACAGCCTCCATATCACTAATTAATAACCTTATTAGTCGATGAAATCGTAAAACCTTTTTTTATCGAGATAAGCAGAAGAAAATCGGGACGAAAATAAAGGAATGAAGTAATTAAGGGAACAATAACCTCTTGTGATTAAACAAAATAGAAAGAATTTGCTGTATAAGAATGATAAGATAGTGTTTAAAGGATTTTTTTTACTAGAAAGACGTTCAAAGTTTTTGATATATTCGTTTACAGATGGTTCTGCTCGAGATATTGGTCGAATGGCGGTTGAGTCGGAAAGTACTTGCCAATAAATAGGTACATAATTAACGGCATCAGAGGTCCAAAATTTCGTTATGCAGAATATTTGTGTATGCGTCGGGAAGAAGGATATTTCGGGAAGGAAAGGGAACAAGTACGTACCGGTATCTACGGTCGTATGGGGCGATGATATATTTCCTGAGGTGGAGAGAGTTAGCATCATCCATAATGGTCCCGAAAGCCGGCAAAAGACTGCTGGAAACAGTTGCTAAGTTGTCTATACCATCACTTGATCTCCTTCTGTACAACAAAGGCGGCACCGGCCGTGACCTATTTTCCGATGCCAAGGAAGTTGAAGCTGACCTTCTTTCCGTCGACATCTTTGGCCTCACCAGTTGTGAGAGAGAGAGAGAGAGAGAGAGGGGTAATAGCTCAAGTTGATAGGAGTAATTGTTTGGCCTTAATTAATAGAATACATGCATTATGAAGAGAGAGGTCTAATAGTTGAAGTTCACAAAATTGTTTGAGCTATAGCTCGATAGAATGGTGTATATATAATTGTATGAGCTCAATTATATACTCTATCTGTCCTAAAAAGATTGTTCGTTCCACAAGACAATAACTTTACAAAAAAAGGACATTTTTATCAACATTAAAAAAAAAAAAAACTGACTTTGATTTGATTAATTAAAAGAACTCATTGATATTCAGTAACCAGCGGCAAAAAGATTGTTTTTTCTTTGACAAAAATACAGCATTTTTAAGTTCTCTTAACCGGAATTTTTTTTTTTTTTAGGACGGAGGTAGTATTACAAGGTGTTTATTGTGTACGTATGTGAGGAAAATATGTGATCAAAACTGTTATGCTATAGAATACGGATATGGAAATACTGTAGTGTACCTCTATACAAGGCGTAGCGCAGCATCCGAGTCATCTGTTCGATAATTAATGGTTCAGATTTTATCTTGGCTCTTACAAATCCAAACCGTCCATTACCAAGATGAGACTGCACTACACACCCTGTAGTGCACCCCACACTACAAGATCCCCGTACAATAATGTCAAATGGTGGAAATAATATTAATTATTATTACAAATTGTAAAGGACAAGAAAGAGTGACACCACTTTATGTCAACTCCAAATAATTTTGAGCTTAATAGATTAATAGCGTACATATTTTGACATATTGTCGATGCAACAAACAGTATGCAAATAATTAAATTCATGTAAACAAACCAAAACAAGAATGGTGTGATTGCAAAATTTTCAAATTATTATATTCCACAAGTCATATATATGGTGTAAATGTATCCTCTCCAATCCCTCAACCTGACTAGACAGTTCGTTCATCCATTTATGTGTCCCTTCTTCTTAGACCATCTCATTATTCACAATGATCGAGACCATTCATGTTTTAAACTTCGTCGATCTCATCTGTCAAACCAAAATTTATATTGATCGGATGGCATTTTGATATGACTACATAACACATTGGTCTTGAAAAAAAATTGCAACACTAGATCAAAAACTCTTCTTTTTTTTTTCAAACACGTGTGTTTCGAAATCATATCAAACAGTATCCGCACAACATGATTTTTGACATGTTTGATGATCTTGAAGAGGCCTTTGGCCCAAAGCCACAGAAACAAGCCACAAGAGTCAAAATGTGTGAGTGCAGTACTCACGAAGTGGCATGAGCGTGAAAGAGGTGCAAAGTAAAATGAGATCAGGAGTTCAACTCCCCCCCAATCAAGATGCTAATCTAAGTTATCTAACTACTCTAACATTATTGACTTTCGCTAATAAAAATAAGACCAAACAAATGAACGATCCCGATCATAGAAATGTTCTCACAAATATTAGGCCGCCAGACAGAACCGTGGAGAGAGAGAGAGAGAGAGAGAGAGAGAGAGAGGGGTGCAGTTCACGTTCACGGATTGTCCGAGCTCATTATAGGTTTAGATGGGGAAGGTGGTACATAGGCTTCACAAGGAATTAATTAAAAAAAAAGTCCATGGATAGATAAAGGTCGGTTTAATAGGCTTTGACTTATAAAAATAAAAATAAAAATGAAAAAACCCTCCAAAAGCACTTGTTCTTTGGACACCCTTTTTTTTTTTTTTCCCCCTATCAGGATTCAAAAGCTACAGTTAAAGATTCTCAAGGAGTCAAGAAACACTTCGCAGCCGTCCGATTAGTGGAAGTTTTGGATATTTGGATGGAGTAGATCATTGTATAACTGCTACTAGTGGACCTTATTTCAATTCCTTGGGTTTGAAGAAAAGCTAATCCCCTGTTCAAAAAAGGAAGAAAAGCTCACCCCTATATTGTAGCTGATAAAAAAAAATCCCTACAGAGATCTACCTCTTAATTACTCCCTCCGTCTCATTTTGTTGTTAGTCTTATATTCCACTTCGGGATGTCCAAAAACGTAAGTCTTATTTGAAAAGTTGGCGGAAAAAAGTGTGTAGATCGATTTCCAAAACATGCATGTTTTCTTAAAAAGTTAAATTCCAAAATGGACTAACAAAATGGAACGAAATGAGTGTTAAATATTATGACCATATATGTCAATGGTACCTGATTTCTATCACCATGCATATATGGCGATATACATAGACCGAAAATTCGGTCTTAACCAATTCAAACTGGGTGGTTTGATCCTTGATTTACCACGAAACCGAAGTCCGAACCAATCGAGTCCATGCATACTCAGACATCATTGCATGGACCGACATTAATTAAGAGATCAGAGAGTAGTTATTTCTAAATATTTTCTCTCTCTCATCCAAAAAAAAAAAACCTTATCTTTAAAAGGGCTTCGGATCACGTTGCTTGTAATATATATATATACACTTTTTTGACTTTTAAATTACCAGTGGCGAGCATGTGCCCACCAGGGCGTGCTGCGCTGCAATTTTTTTTTTTTTTTGTCGTCAAAGCTTAAACTTATTTTTTTCTTCTCCTAAGTGTTATAAGTTTTTTTTTGTCATTTGTTAATCATAATCTACTCTATCATAGGAGACCGGGAAGGGAAAACGGTGCTTACGAAAATCAAACCTACCCATATACATGGGAGTATAAATGAGGCACCAACTCTACTCTACTCCACTTGCCTAAGCGTTATAAGATAGCAGGCCGTTTTTGGCATACACCATTGTTCCACATCAGGCCCCCAATGTTTTCCTATTTTGGGGGCCCCTAATTATTTAGGCCCTTGTATTATGTATATGTATATATAATTGGTACAAAAATGTCTAATAAACTTAGGGCATATTTAAACAGAAGTCTGAAACAAAAGGCCCAAAAGAATGAATATAGTAGTATAATAAAGTTATAATTTCCAGTGGTAGATTCAATTAAAACAAAAGGTTGCCATGTGATCTAAAGTTCTGTCCTGTGGATGATTTTAAAATATGTGTCAAGGGTATAACAAAAAAGGCTCAAGGTTGCAAAGTTGAAGGTTGCTTTAGATAAATTTAGGTTGCTATATTATTCAAACACTTGTACAGATTGTGATTTTAACTCAAACAAAAAATTTTAAAAATTAAACCTATAATCAAAAATTTGAAAATTAAGGGCTCCCAAACACTCCTTATATATCCCTTCGTGATTAGTCTCATCAAACAAACGGAGGCAAAAGCAAAAACAGCGGGGGTTGGTGTTGTCCCTCAAAAGGTTAGCACTGTGCTGTCCCGCGCGAGTGGAGTCTGCTTCAGCCTCGCTCTGATCGATGATCAGAAGCATTCAATCAGTGCAAGAAATCAACTCAATTGAATATCATTATGCGCCTAATCGAAACATTTTTATCTTGAAAAAAATAAATCTGAAACACTAGATCAAATTCACTGGAAGCCATTATTGCCAAGGTATATGTGTTCCGATCAGGCACCTAATGATATCCGATCGAGTTAATTTTTTGCTTAGTTGTTCTACTCGACAAGCTCTATAAAGTAAACGTTTTCAATCATCAGAGTGAGACCGGAACATACCCCACATGCCCAAGACACAACGGTGCTTTCCTTTTGAGAGACAACACCAACTCCCAATCCGAACAGATCATGATACAGACATGAAAAGGGTCATTGTCGGGCTTAAATTAGAAATTCAGAGGACCGTTATCATATCCTTGTCAATTATTAGGCAAGTAGTTGAAGACATGGATGAATAATAAATGCCAAACAAAACCATTGAACTTGGGTGGTTTTGAATTAAAAAATAAAATTGATCACTCCATTTCATTTTAAATGCTCCTTATGTAAAGTTGTGTCATTTTGACTTTCAAGAAAATAGTATTTTTCATAATCTTTTTTGGAACTTTTTTGCACCGTTTTAAAGTACTTATGATTGAGATCTCTTGAACGATGCGAAATAAAGTTAAAAATTAATTTCAAAAGTACTTTATTTTTCAAAGGTAGAGTTACACGGTCTCCTGTAGAAAGCATTTAAATTGGGACTGTGAGAGTATCAAACAACCTCCTTTAAAAGGAACGGAGTCAGAATTTTTGTTTCGGAGTGTTGAACCACACAAAAATAAGAACAGACGTTTATTAGAAGACAAAAAGTTAGAGTATCCACAATGGACTAACCAAAATCCAAAGGTTGCTAA
This sequence comes from Rhododendron molle, assembly GCA_025413875.1. Classification (NCBI taxonomy): domain Eukaryota; kingdom Viridiplantae; phylum Streptophyta; class Magnoliopsida; order Ericales; family Ericaceae; genus Rhododendron; species Rhododendron molle. The sequence continues at coordinate 40,066,271 of CM046389.1, read as the reverse complement.
GATTAACGATGTTTGCTCAAAAAACTGTTAACATTAAAATAACCAAACTTAGCAACCTCTTGGTAACTAATCAAATTTTGACATTTAGATAACTAAAACAAGCAACTTTTTCCCAATAATTAAACTTAGTTGACCCCACAGCTTTTCAATCAAATACATTCATCATTACACACACAAAATGCATTCTTCTCAACGATCATAAAATAGAATCTATTTTGAATTATTATAATTTGACACATTTTTCATAATTCATATCCTAGTAGAGCTGGACTAATTAAGGCTGCGTTCTTTTAAACTTAACTTATTTTTTTAATTCAGTCTATTCTTCTACACAAACTTATTTTCCATCCCTAAACTTAACTTATTTGAAATTATGAGTGTGTTAGGCAATTAAGTTTAAGTTTAGAAGAATGAATGAACTTAACTTATTTTCATTTTAAGTTCCAGCCAGAAGGGGATAAAAATTAAGTCAAGTATAAAAGAACGCAGCCTAATATGGCTTAAAGGTATCTCTGTAGTTCCCTGTCTCGCCATTCTTGACTTGGAAAAAAAAAAAAAAATTCCGATTACCATATAAGTGAATCAAGTGTCCTGGAAGCTACGGAATGTTTTCTTTTTTCTTTTTTTTTTTGTCAAAAACAATTTTATGCAAAAACAGTTCTTTTTTCAAAAACTTTTTGTTTGATTTTTTTTTATTTGAAATTGTATGTACACAAAAACTGTTCTTTTTTCCCAAAAAACTTTCAAAAAAAAATTGTTGTTTCAAAAAAAAAAAAAACTGTTTTCTGTTTAAAAACCCGTTTTCCTTAAAAACTGAGAACTTTTTTTTTACAGAAAGTGATTTTTATAAATAAAAAAATATGAAAAATTATTTTCTATCTCTAATAAACAGTTTATTAGTTTGAAATCTTTTTTTAAAAAACTTTTTCCTATGTTCATAATTTTTAATTTTTTGTAGTTTAAAAAGATGATGTAACAAGTTTTACTTATCTAATTTTTGATTATACCATTGCAGACCTCTACATTGTTAATCTTTACAACCCCTTTAATAGATAATCAAAAGGTGATGCAGTAACTTTTGATTATCCAATTTTGATTAACCCACTACAGACGCTCTTAGTTTTACTTTTGCTAATAACCATTTCTTTTTCTTTAATACAGTATACAAAAACCTTTTCTTTCACTTCAACCTACAAAAGTCAGTCCCACTGTACAATCCAGTAGGGGAAAAAAAGAAGAAATTTTCTTATTTCATGATGAATAATCCCATGACATTCTCCCAAATGTAACAGAGTTCCATACAATGAGCAATCTGACGTCCTCTCATTAATTAACAGACATGCGTATAGCTAAATTATCAACAACAAAAAGCGTTTTTAACAGCAGGCTGAAGAATTTTTAAGTAGTGAGAACTCAGATACGAAAGAAGCATTGCTTCTCATCATAGCTGAGGATAAAAATGGCATTTCTGAAAATCCCAACGATTCTCGTAACCTACAATCAATAAACCACCACCTCATTTTAACACAAAGCAACTGTGGTACACAGAATACAACCATTTCATAACACTCTCTCCCGTACGCACACACGCCTGCCCCTCCTGTACATGTGGTATTTACATATTTGCTCTCCATCTATAACTCTTCATGGGGAGAAAAAAATAGTATGAACAAGGGGAAATGTAACGAAGCTTCTCTTGTCGTATCTGTAATCTCACTTTACACCTAAACGCTAATTCCTCAACTCCCAGGAAACTTGGGGCTCAAACTTGCAGGGTATATCCTCAAATACTATACATGTATGTCCGTCGAGCCGGTTTATTTACAGGTTCTCTTCTGAACTCGAGTTACAACACCATGGCAGTGAATTGCAAAATCTACACAAGTTTAAAAAGCAGCTTTAATGACGTTGCATTGCAGGTACAGTTCAAAAAAAACATAATTGTGGAGATAACATGAACATGAAGCAAAAAAAAACAAAGGGGAAATGCCCTTACATTGTTTAAGCATCACCAACTTGCCGAGATTCAGGCCTGGTTTGAGAATGATCATGGATGATCCTTTTAACCATGGAAATGGAATGGTTAAGATATGCTTTGCTCATAGACTCACTTGGTGCAGAAGTATCATAGTTCCACTCAAATTAGCTAACACGTCCTTCAACAAATTTACATGTACTGTGCCAACCATTGCTTGCACATATCAAGCACAGGGAGTGCATTTGCATGTAATGCCTATCATCACATAACATGTTAGTTGTAAATCAAGTTCCGCAGCCTACCAAAAATAAAGTAAAAGCTGGATAGGATGATATTGTATTGCTTTATTCAAAAAGAATCTATGAATTGCACTCGAGCTAGAGTCGTAACTATTAGTGAAAAATGTGGGTACCTACAATCATTTATTACAGTAATTTTTCACAACAGTAAAGTTTAGACCCTAGACTCATCCCTGTATGGCTTTGGAGAACCAAATTTGGCAGTTAACCTGGTTTGTTTAAATCTTCTTGGCTGTATTCTTGTTGACCAGGCATGATTATCCTTAATCGAGCAAATTATGACCCCCAATTACTCCCTTACTTCAATCTTTACAAGTTACAAGAATGGATCTAGACATAATAATTCAGTAATATAAAACCAGCTGCTATGAGTTTCTCTCTTATGTGAATCAATTAACAAAGAACAAGCACCAGCCAGATAATCAATAGTGGCTTGATCAATTAATGTAATAAGAATTGTTCAAACTTTCATAAGTGAATCAGGTCTGAAATTATGACAGCTGAGAACTAATGATTTCTTCCATAGGTTCTAATGTCCAATGAGCTCGTTGATGCAGCTGTGAACAAAAACCAAATGAATCACTCCTATGAGTTATTCCTCCGTCTCTCGTCAACAAACAGCAAGTTGATATATTATGCAACCCCTCTGAGAAGGATAAAGCATTGCAGTCCCTAGTATGATCTTGTACGTTTTTATGTGCAACTAGTTGCAAATACCGGAAGAATTGCTATAGGCCCCAAAACAAAATGCCATAAGGAGAACTACTTCCAGAGAGGCACCATGTTGGTCTTGAGTGCGACCAATAAAACCGTACCAAACTTTATGAGCCCGAGCTTGGTTTCAGAAGTGTTAAAACGTGTAAAAGACAAAATAAAAACTTAATGAGCTTGCCGCAAATATGAGTATACCTAAACCCCTATCTACAGTAATCCAGCATTAGGTCTCGTCAACCATCATCTGTCTGACTGGATACTGCAGGTTCTTTTCGTCAATTCTTATATTTCGCATCTACAGAATAAATGTCACTAATCGCTATTTGAGCCTCACTAGATCCTTGAGTCTGACATCAGGCTGAAGCCCCTGGATACAATCGATTATCAAGGGTTTTTCATAATCTTCCCTTATTTTCTACAAAACCAATAAAGGTACAAATTCCGCATAGTTGAATAAACATGCAAACTGAGTACAGATATGTTAGTGCCACCATATATTATCCATACTGCGTTTTTATTAGATGGCCACTTAAACTGGGGAAACAGGGCAATCGATTTCTCCAACAAGAATCTAACTATAGAGAACAAAAACCTGATGCGCAACATATTGAACATCTGCTACACTGCCACTTCTGGAAGCGATCTGGAAGGCACTTTTAAGACGACCGCAGACTACACAAGCCAGCACCCTCCTGCAATTTTATTTAAGAGAGAATGAAGCATGAAGAAAGAATATAAATACTATTTGACAGCTAAGAAATCAGGTAAATAATAGATTCAAACTTTAAGCAATAAAATGAGACAAGGACAACCAACTGATAAATGTTGACACACAAGATCTATGTAGCACGGACACAGACACGGATACGGACAGGACACGGCAATTCTAAAAAAATGGGGACACGGACACGGCGGGAGACACACGACGTGTATAAATAAATAAATAAAATATATTATCATTCATAATTTTTTTTTTTATGAACCATCATTGTATATGAACAATTTCACTAATTGTACAATTTTTTTTCAAAGGCATAATTACTGTTGGCTCCAATTTTTTTGAATAATTTCATGTTAACCCCCAAAAAATTAAAAATATTACATTTTGACCCCAACCGTGTACACAGCTGTGTCCCTGGCGTGTCCCCAGCCGTGTCCCCCGCGTGGCCCCGATCAAAAACTAATAAAAATTATTAGACACACCATGTGGCGTGTCCAATACGTGTCCCCAAGCCGTGTCCCCGTGTCCAATACGTGGATACGGTGCCCTTTTGGAGTGTCGGTGCTTCATAGCACAAGATAGCCTGCCCCCAATACAAAACACAATTGCAATGGATGCTCAAGGGCGTAGCCAGGAATTACATGAAGTTGGCCCACTCGACTGATAGAAAAAGAAAAAAGAAAGGTGGTTTGCTCTCCTGTATCTTCTGAATTGCAAAGCCTTAATTCTTTCCTTTCTTCCTTGGCCTAGTTGAAACTGGTACCAGTTCCTATTACTAGAATAGCTTTGACACGGGCTAATCAAAGACTGAACATGTTAAAGTGCGTGTGCTATAGCCTATATGTATGTGGGAGGAGAGAATAATAAAATTTTGGACCCCACATTTCATACAAACATAGATGTTGAATTCCAAAAGAAATATATGTGCCTGTACATAACATCTGGTGTGAGTTGCGTCCGCACCACACCACAATACCAGAGCTTATTGCTGCAAGGAAAATAATCATAAACTGCAAACTCAAGAAAGCATCGGGACCCAACTTTATGACATTCACATGTATGGATGTGCACGCTGTCAAAACATGTATAACCCTTTTGTATCAATTTTGTCCTCATTCGTGTCAAATTTACACACTGCTGAACAGAAACATTACCTGTGGCTACTGTTTAACATATCTATAAGGCGGTCTGGTCGTTCTTTGTGTTTATTAGCATATACATTTATTGCAGCCCCCAACACCTACAACAAGCCACAAAACGAGAAATCAAATATGTTTGGTGAACACATTTACCAAAAGAACCGCAACAAATTGGTAACATAAACTACAGGTCTATCAGGCATCCAAGACTTCAGATAGGGCTCAATTAATGAATTTTCATTGTTGAGGGCTAATTAATAGGCCGAACGGACGGTCTCTCTCTCTCTCTCTAAACAACCTTCCTTCTTCGCTTGGGCACTTTTCTCATCTTATCTTTCTTTCTCTATTTGCTTTCTCCCTTCTCTTTTTTCCTTCCCCTCTTCTATATTTTCTCCCCCCTATTCTAGTTTCTTCCTTTTGCCGTTTTCTTTCGGATGTTGCTTCCCATTCTTTCTTCGTCTGCCGTTGGTTTCACTGACCATTGGGCTTAACGGCAAGGTTTGGTCAGTGGGATCAGTGGTGGAACGGATCGCAAGATTTCCGTCGAAGTTTCTCTCTTGGGTGCTCTCGGTTTCAGGCTTAACGGCTAAGGGGAAATTTTGTGGCTGCCGTATGGTGTGGTCAATGACCGGAGTGCTGCAGATTTTCTGGTGTTTCCATACTGCCAAAGGGGGACAATGACGCAGCGGCGTGCGGCAGCGATCTTCCAGGCTGTTCTTGAGGAGGGTTTGACTTCTCCATGGCAGTGGGAGCCTGTGGGGGTTCGGCACTGTGTGTCGTTGTGGTAAGTGTCCGGATTTTCTCTTCGGCCGTGGAGGGCTTTCTGGTGGTGGTTGGTTGGCAGCAGGTTGGGGGGCGGCGGCGGCTGTTAGGTTTTGGCTCTAGGGCTAGGCTAGTATTGGGTTCTTGATAGGAGATAGGCCTTTAGGGTTCATCTGTTTTTTCAGGTTTTGGGCTTTTGGCCCTTTTGATGTCTCTAACCTTAGGTTGGTTCCCCTCCCCTATCCCCAGGTCCTTAGAGGCTTATGAATGTCTAGGGCTGGGATTGTAACTTTGTAGGAGTGCCGGTTTTCCGTCGTTATGAAGCCATCACTCTTTGGCTCCTTCTAATCGTTGTAACTTGTTTCAGTGATTAATAAAATATTTCTTTTGCCGATCAAAAAAAGAAAGATAGGGCTCAATTAATGCAACAAGTTACTTAAATGCCCTAAACACTTGTAAGTCTCTCATAAACTAGAGTCTAATATGCCAAAATCTTGCACTGTTTTCGGCGAATTGATATACACCAAGGCAAAAATATCTGATTCATGCTTCTCTAACTTAAATCAGTAACAAACAATTTCACAATACAGTTAAGTCACAATACCTGGTCCATATCATCATCATCAATTGTGCCCTTGATGTTTCTGAAAAATTCTGTTAGTTGGCCTCCTCTTTTCCTCTCAGCAAGTGATGCAGCAACACCAGCATATATATCAACGGCTAAAAAAAAGTCAAGAAGCTTGGAAATGAAATTGAACCAAAAAACTCAAGTCCAAACATAATTTTTACGGGCTCAAATAGAAGATTCAACAAATCAGTCATTAAAGAACAGCTACCAGGAAGATTGAACTCATAGATCACTTGGAATGCCAAGTCAAAATTCTTCTCAATAAGAGTCTCTCCAATCTTACACCTTCTCCTGCATTGTATGAATACATTAAACAGGCTGGAACCAGCTTCTACCCGTTATTTAGTAGGTCTTAACTTGAGGGCCCATGGAATAAAAGAGGGAATAAAAATCATAAAAAAGACTCAAAAACTTGAACTGGACTCTTCAAAGCAGTAGACCCGAGTGTTTCAAGGAGAAACCTGGAAAAACAATTAGCAGACACTACATCATGGCTGAGGGTTGACTTTGCATACGGTAATGATCTTATAGACAATCCTAACTCATACGAAGTTTAAACTACTTTATAAAGATGCAACTTAAGCCTATTAAAAGAATTAGGAGGTAGTTCTGCTCATGGGGAGGCAGAGGACAGAAAAGCACAAACCTGAAAGTTTCAGGGTCATTTGGATTTCCAAAAAGAGAATACTTCCATGGTGGGCCATCTGCATCGTTGAAGGACCTAACAACATCCACCTACAGCAGTCAAGAAAATCATCAGGAAGTATGTAAAACATTTTACTCAAATTAACATCATATTGCTCTGTCAACTACAGGGGAACTTCTGAGCTTGCTATCACAATCCTCATCTGTTTTCTGCTCACAAAAAACAAAATCTTTCCATTATTTAACTTCATTAGACTTCATCAGACAAATCACCTGGATTGCCACCCGAGCAGAAAACTTAACCAGTCCTTCCTCACTAAGCTTTTCTGAGGCGCTTTTTCCTCGAATGCCCTTAGTGACAAGCTTAGTAGAATCTCCTATTTTGTATCGCGCCGACAACCCATCATCAAAATGCATCTGCAAGTCCAAAATTTACGTTTCAATTTGCATCAAAAGGGGCTCAAGGGGAATAAAATTTACAAATGATATCCTTTCTGTAATACCAATCTACTATTGGTCACTCTGATCTATCACCTCAACCTGATAGTAATACAATACTTTCAAAATGTTGTCAAAAGCTGTCACTCCTCCTTAGGCTTTGGTAGCATGTTAGCACCTGCTTGAGAATAGTGGTGGACAGAAATGGCCTTCTTGTACCTCACTCCCATCTTCAATGGGGTTATTGGTGTACATGAAGAGACACCTCAGAAGAGAGACACAACACCAAAAAGAAATGGTGGAATTTCTTCAGCCAAGATGGTTGCAGGTCTGAGAAGAACAGGAATCCTGTACCGTGAGGGTCATTGGTTCTAGACGTGGGAAACCAGAGTGCACTTCTTCACAAATTGGCTTAATAGTTTAGATTAATGAAAGGTAGGAGGAGACATCATGAATGCAGGCTCTGGATACCAGTGGGGAAAAATGATAGAATGGTATATTGCTTCTTTCAAAAGTGGTCGATAAATGGTGTGCTTTACTAAATAGGTCATGTGTCACAAGTTCGCATATCCTCAACGCTTCTATTCGTAAAAAAATAAATAAAGATTCCAATCATGACCACAAGCCATTTTTCTGTTGTTCCTACGGATTTATGCTGTCTAGACAAAGATTGAGGCTGAAATGTTTTGTCTAAACATCAGTGTCACCTTGTTTATCCCAATCAAATCTCGTGCGACAGCGGCCCGTGCAACTTATTGTGACATAACATATGGGAGAGAAAACTGATCTGTATTACTGATTATTGAGAGTAAATGGTTACAATCCTAACACAAACTTAAATAGAGAAAAGCCTAGAAATCTATACCTAAAATAGAAGATTACAAAGAGATATGATTACGATATTATCACGATACGATTCTATGCGTAAAATACAAGATACGATGAGATCACGATGCATAATACTTTCACACCATCCCTCAAACTCATGATGCGAGCCCGGAGAGCATAATGAGTTTGCCAAGGAAGTAACAAAACCGAGCAGTGGTGTGCGCCAATCAGAGGTCCAAAACCGAGTGCCACAACCTGCAAAACTGAGAGATTTTGCAGCCCCAAACCAAAGTGCCAAAACAGAAGCTGAAACTTTTCCAAATGGAGCCACAACTATGTCGAAAAGTACCAAACGTGCTGCTGATAACAGATCGCGGTGAACAGTGCCGTAGTGAACAGATGGCTGTTGTGTGATGTGAGAGAAGGTAGAATGGGTGGGAAGAGGAGAAGATGCAAAGAGGAACATGCAAACATTGCCGAATAAAGCATAAAGTGCCAAACAGTCCAGAAGCCGAACATATATCAAATGCAGAACAGATGCAAATATCAGAATACATGCCAAACAAGTTTCAGAGGCCAAATAGATGCAAAGTAAAGGGGGAAAGAAAATTCAGATGCCAAACAGATGCAGAGTAGAGGAAGAACAAATGCAGATTCAGAAAATACATATTCAAATGCATATTCAAAAGATGAAGATTCGGATGATTTTCGAGAAGAAAGAGAGTGCTATATAGATTTCAGATGCAAAACCAGAGAAACAAAGCCAGGAATAAGAAAGACAGAACTACAGAGATGCGAAATCAGAGAAACATAGTCTGAAATAATGCGAAAGCGAACAGCTGTACCAGAGTTTTCAGAGAACAGATTAAGAAGAGAGAGAGAAAGAGAGAGAGAAGAGGAAGGTTGTTAACAGAGAATGCTATGGTTGTGGCAGATTTGATACCATATACAAAACAGATGAGTGTCCGGCAGACGGCGGCAAGGCATAAGCCGCCCGCCGGAAAACGAATATCCCACAGGCCTAGATCTTAGGCTCTGATACCATGTGACATAACATATGGGAGAGAAAACTGATCTGTATTACTGATTATTGAGAGTAAATGGTTACAATGCTAACACAAACTTAAATAGAGAAAAGCCTAGAAATCTATACCTAAAATAGAAGATTACAAAGAGATATGATTACGATATTATCACGATACGATTCTATGCGTAAAATACAAGATACGATGAGATCACGATGCATAATACTTTCACACTTATTTCCTCTCTGATACCATGTGCTATGTAGCATGGATACGGACACGGCAATTCTAAACAAATGGGGATATGGACACGGCGGGAGACATGCCACATGTATAAATAAATAATTATAAATTTTTTTATGAACCATTGAATATGAATAATTTCACAAATTGCGTAATTTTTTCAAAGGCATAATTACAGTTTAACCCAAATGTCTTAAATAATTTTATGTTAACCCCCCCCCCCAAAAAAAAAAAACAAAAAAACAAAAAATATTACATTTTGACCCCCAACCGTGTCCCCCACGTGTCCCCTATCAAAAAATAATAAAAATTATTGGACACGCCACAATACGTGGATACGTTGCCCTTTTAGAGTGTCGGTGCTTCATAGACCATGTGAGATATTGAGAGAAGACAAGCATAATTAAGTTACAGAAAAGTATGTTTTAAGACTAATGGTTGGCTATATAGGCAACCATACAAGAACATGAAGCGACATGAAGGCTCTAACCCCCTTAATCAAAGAGACAAGGGCAGTAAGATAAAAACCTCACTTATCAAATCACTTTATCAACCGCACTACTAGAATGGAGATGATGCAATAGGTTTAAGGGTATGTATGTCATTTTGAGTCCTTTGTAGTAGAGGGTCTATAAATAGGAGTCTAGAGTGCTCATTAGCTAACTTTTGATATATTGATAATAGATATTTGAGAGCTTTTGCTCCTTGTATTCCCCTTTGAGGGATTTATCACTCTTATGGAAATCTATCATTGATTTGGTTTGCATCATTTGGTATCAGAGCATCTAGGCTCGATCCGAACCCTTCATATCGCCAGAAGCCTCACCGGAAACCTAGATCTCACTGGAACCCTAAAATGGCGCCAGAAAATCTCGTTGGAGCCCCAATCCAATCGTTTTCTCACGACCCTAAAACTTGATTTCGACCCTTGAAACTCATAAATCAACCATTTTCGGAGCTGATTCTTGCTGTTTCAGACATCTAAACCCATCTCTGCTACAGATCTGCCGATTTTGGCACTGTTCACGCTTGTTTGAGGCTCGAAAACTCATCTCTTCGCACAGATCTGACCCTAAAAAACGTGAAACCCCCTAGTTCCGAGCCCTTAAGATACAAATCAAAGCAACACAGACCATTTTCGGACCTATTTGAGGTCTAAATAGAGTGTGTTCCTGACTTTTGAACCCTAATATGCCCTTTTCCATCACGAAATTCACATGTAAGGTCTGATTCGAGCCTTGGGTTGCCGAAAGGAGCCTTGGATCTGATTTCTCAACCAATTTCACAGCTCGTGGGTGTGATTTCATGCTTGATTTTGGAATTTCAGCACTCGAAACAGTGACTTTGTGCTCAAATCTGTTGGAAATCAACTCGAATCAGTGATTCAGGTTAGATTTTCAGCTGGGTTTGTCTTGTTTGTTGCGATTTGCAGCGATTAGTGTTGATTTCTGTTGTTTGCTTGCGATTGAGGCTTTTTGGGTACTGAGTTAACTTGATCATTGCTTCCATTATTTGCCTTCCGAGTTGCACATGGAGCAAGGGGTGATCAAATTGGTTCCTTTTCCTAGAACACTCCATTCGTTATTACCAAAAGAGGGAAAAGATGATTTGGGACAGCTTGCTGACCCTTTGGGTTTTGTATTCAAGCGAGCAAGTTTTGAACATTGTGTTGTGACTTTTCAACATGCTAAGGGGGATAGGTTTTGGTGCGACTTGGGAGTTAGTATGGTGGGCTACTACGATGATCTTCTGATTCACAAGGCGCATGGTATAAGGATGGTTTCTTGGCACATAAGCATGGATGCAGTGGATGTACACAAACGAAAGCTCGTATTGAAGATTGGTTGTGCTGAGGGTGATGCGTTGATCAAGGAATGCAGCCACATGTCTAAGTCGGAGCTGCATGATAATCACTTTTATGTTTTCTTTATTTTGTTGTCTTGAGTCGTGTTGTCCAACTTGAGGACAAGGTTTTTTTTTAAAGAGGGTGAGTTTGATGCAGTAGGTTTAAGGGTATGTATTTTTGAGTCCTTTGTAGTAGAGGGTCTATAAATAGGAGTCTAGAGTGCTCATTAGGTAACTTTTGATATATTGATACTAGATATTTGAGAGCTTTTGCTCCTTGTATTCCCCTTTGAGGGATTTATCACTTTTATGGAAATCTGTCATTGATTTGGTTTGCATCAGGAGAAGTGTGGAGTCTCAATGTCTCAAGAGCATAACGCAAGTACAAAGGGCTTATCCTAAGAAGTATCCACAAAAGTTGAAGAAAAAGAAGCTGGGATGTTGGCGCCAACCTGGATCTACTAAGCCTTTAAATGACAAAACGCTCAAGTCTGCTTACATGAACCTTTCAACACAGTGCCCTTCTGTTACACTTTTGGGGACCCGCCCTTTCTGATGTACATATTACTAGACTCTAGTTTATGAATTACTACATAAAGGCCATTCAACTCTTAAGTTAAGACTTACCTTGGCATTTTCCAAATGCTTTATAGCTTCCTCTTGAGAAGAAGAGTTCATGAACAACTGAATACAACATAGACCAGCAGCCACGTGGTCCTTTTTGAGCACCTGAACCGTCAATTCAGGTTTAAATTAACCTCATAGATAGAAACCAGTCTTAAGACTAAACAAGTCAAGCTAACAATGGATAACATATATTATAACTGTGGACGTGGAACTGAAATAGAGATCTGGAAAGTGAATTCAAAAGCTCAACAAGATACACATGTCAACAGATATTGAAACATAGCATCTGTTAAAGTTTACAGCATCAGTATTTCGGAATGGAAATCAATTTTACTGGTAAATTTCATGATTTTTCAAACAGCCACAAGAAACGTCCTAACTCCTAAGTCTTAGAAATTATATTAAATCTCCCTCTGTAAGATATCCTTCCACTCACTTTGTTTAGTTTGATCTGGTAGAGCTCCTTAGTAGGACCTCATCTAGCTTCATGCCAAAACAGATAAAAGTTTTGTGATATAGCATTTAGGGCCATGTCATACACTCAATAACATCTATTCCAATTTCCACTCCGTTGATCATAGTGAACCTTGGTCCGTGAAAACCCAGGTTTTTTATGGCAATCACAAATGAGTTCTCCAGGCTCAAATTCTGGATTACCTGTCACCTTAAGTTGACTTTTGCTAGGCCCACTCTGGGCCACAAATACAAGAATAAATAGGAAAGTAGAAGGATGAAGAAACTACCCCCACTAGCAATTTAATTTTCTGCAGAAAGCTGCTAGTAATCTTAGGGAGTGACTTTGACTATTTGCTTCCAAATCTTTTTTCCTACTGGACCCCGAGAAATGTAGGCTTTCTCATGGAATATATCAAGAGCCACATCCAATGACTGAAGGCAGTAGCTCCAGAAGATATACACTTGGGTCTTGATGCTTTAAAATTAAAAAGAACATGGACTTTAGTTTTATCCACATTATTGAAGGAGAAGAGAATAACTGTAACTAAGCCTTCTATAGTTCTATGTATCAGCAGGTTTCTGCAAGAGAGTAGTCCATGTCATCTTTCTTCCTAGGCAATTATGGACAACTATAGAAAAGTAAATGATTTCATGGAGAGATTACGTAGAGAACCTAAGAAAAGAAATGAGCACCATTAGATGTAATTGATGATATAGCTATGGAGGACAAATAACGAGAATAAAGAAAGAGCTTCATATGGGACTTATTGGCCAAACTATAAGAATCGGACATCATCTCCTTACTATTTCTTATGGTACTTCTTTCCTATAACTCCACATTATCTCCTCTGTGAACTCAATTTGGTAGAATGATGTAATTAAATCCTTTTGATATAGTTGTCATTACTGTATGACCAATAGGGGAGAATCCAATCCCAGTAGGTTTACATCCAGATAAGCAACCACTATTCACCTCTTTGTGCAGTGATGGATGAACTTATCAGGAACATTCAAGATGGTTTTCCCTAAGTGTATGCTGTTTGCACATAATCTCATCTTAGTCGATACAGAGACTGAAACGCAAGAATCCAGAAGTTATAGGTTCAGTAACCATATGACGGAACAAAGATCGATAAAACTTGATGGAACAAATATAGGAGTGACCATTTTCCATATTTTGGGTCGACAAGACAAAGATGGAGAGATTGATGCAGATGTGGCCTATATGGTCAGAGTGGGAAGGATGTTGCATACACCTAAGATTTTGCTACATATAGAAGGGAAACTTTTTAAGGCCTCCTATAACGTATATTGCCAGATGTTGGATGGTTAATAACTAAGTGTAGGAACTGAGTGTAGCTCTGGATGAGTGATTGGGTTTCAACAGAATTAAAGGAAGTTAAAAGTGCCCTGAGCGAAGACAAAAGGAGGAAAATTCATTTTCATGTTGGAGGAACTTGATCAATGTAGAGAGTGGTAAAGGACATAGAGGGCTAGAACGATTAGAAATAACATTGTAATCTTAAACTGAATGATTTATTTTATAGCAGCAAACCCTAGTAATTATTGCAAAAGCTTATAATAACCCTACCCTGGGGGCAAAAAAGGAGGGAGAGAGAGAGCGACAAGAGAGAAGTAGAATCCATACCCAAAAAGAATAAATCACGACATAATGTATGCATAAAGCTAATACGACAAATATACTACCAATCATGCTAGCAAAAGAACACAAAATGCAACAACCTTCAGTCAAGACCACCTCAACAGTAGTCAAGGTTGGCTGTAAAACAGTGGCCAACCTTGCATAAATATTGAAATCACTAATGCAAGGCAAACAAAATTTACCAACACAAAGTGCATGTACAGAAAAATAGGGACGCAATATCCATCAGAAACGTTGTGTTACTATTTCACAGTATCCACAAAAATGGATGGTCCCCAAATGAGATTGGTGAGCATATACAAAGGAACATCCCCTGGATTCCAATGTAGTACCTGAAATCGGTATAGATAATTGAAATGCTTATGCAATTCGCAATAGACACAAATGCGGGCAAGTGCTGCAGCGGTATATTGATTAAATATGACATCCTGTGGTGCTGCAGACGATATTCTTGTTGATAGTACCTCTTCCAACACAGGCATGGCACCATACCCAATGCACAAGTCACACAAATCATCAATCGTCCCATAATCAGTTGCTAGTGGGTCTGGTCTTTGAGGGGAAGATGAAGAAGTAACTATAATCAGTGATGATGGTTGAGGAGGTGGAGGAACAGCATTTGGAGGAAAGAACAGAAGGCAAGCATCCTTGTAGTGTCCATGTCTAAACATAAAGCCAAGCAAATTCTGGCATGCATACTGCAACAACAATACATACTATTACAGACTGCTACCGCCAAGATGCCGTAAACATACTTATCAACCAGGATAGTGCATAGAACAGAAGAACTAATATTCAAAACATATTAACAAAAATAATAATAATAACTAAATAACATTGTTAAACAAAAGATACAACAAAAAAAAAGTGCTAAATGAAAACATAGCAGTGGCAAACAACCTATCCAGAATGTTCTCGAACTTCCAGCTGGAAATTTATCAACGGTTCACTTCTTAGAAGATTGTTGGCAACTTGGCTACTATAAGACAAAGCATAAGAAGGCACAGAAGGCATTGCCGGCACCTTTTTGTTTGATGAGGTGCATTTGGAGGGAGAGCAATCACAAAACCTCTAAGGAAAACTAGATGACAGAACAACACAGACCTAAAGCATCTTTACTTACCATGTTCATTTTTGGCTTTTAAACTCATTGATTTATAGGAGTACTTAAATTATAATGGAGAGCTTCAAGCCTTCAATTTTGTTTGCATAGTTTTGTGTACTTAAGACCGCAGACCATTGTTTGTATTAATTTACTTATTGAAGAACCTAGAAAGTTTAGAAGTTCCATATAAATGATACAAACAAAACTGACCGAAATCTAAAGTAAAACTCGTCCAAAGCTCAAACTACTTAAATAGCAAAAGGGCAGTATGCTCAGAGCATGGAAATTGAGTCCTGCGAGTATTCAAAAGACCAAGGCTTTTCATAGTGCTAGCCAATCGAGTACCAGGGAAGGTATAGGGCCCTCATGGTTGACTGTTGAGGAAAGAATGCAATGAAAGAATCTACAGCATAGTAGGGGAGGTGGTTGACGGAAAAAAATAAATTGGAGGCAAAAAGGCAGGGTCATCGTAGCTTAGAGAAGTGACACAAACACAAGATTCTTACGTAGAATAGCTAACATTCACAGGAGAGCAGACACATACTGTTCGATGGAAAACCTATGGACATGTAAGAATGAGAACAAAATCGAAACATAAGTCCAGAGCTTAGAACACATTGAACTACAAAAAAGGTGCTTACTTCCTGTAAATAGTTTACACATTCAAGGTATCTAACACTGTCCAGATTGCTTCGAGGTCCATCTTCAAATTCAAAACTACGCAAGAAATTATCACTCTCTGATTCTTGAGATCGCCTTGATCTCTCTGAACGCGGAAATGTAGAAGGCATGTACAGAACATTAAGATATGAATCAGCAGACAGCGAATCGTCCAGAATTGCTGGTGCACTTCTAGCTAAATGTTCGTACCTGCATGGTATAATCAACCAATCAGTTGATATGCAACTGCAACATAAGAAAGGTCATCTCAGTATGTTACATAATTTCAAATAGGCAACTCCAATATAATTTCAGCAAGCAGGCCAGAAAGAGATTCAAGCCAAAAACTAGTCACTGCCACCATCAGTTTGTGCAGCAGTCCAAGTCTCAACTTCAACTCACGGGACTGCATGGATCCAGCATGAGAATATGTAGAGTAGACCATGCAACACAATCATCTCATGCAAGAATGCAGCTCCTACCTCTCTTGGAGGAAGCACAGTAAACTATTTGGTAACAGAGGCCTATGTAAGGAGTTTCTAGCAAAATGAAAGGAAACACAATCCCTTGTTGGGCCAATATATCCTCCGGAGGAAAAGAAGTTGGGCCAACATCTGAATTCCAAGGTATGTCAGAAAAACATGCCTTACAAGTTACATCTGTATCCAAGAGTGCCACAAATATGTCCATGAGATGGTATCATAAAATATTTCGATCGAGGATAAAACTGAGGGAGAGGGGAGTGGGTAATGATGCTTAATTATTCAAGAACATCCTCAGGAACGTATTTAAAATCAAGTAACATTATTCACATACTCATGAGATGAACAATACAAAACAATATCGAATGAACTATCATTCCGACCAAAGAGTTAGCAAAACCAAACTCGGTAATACAGGCTACATAAGGCTCAAAAGTGGAACCATCAGTAGTGAACTCAATAACTGCTTTAACATCTTGCGCGTCTTGGATTCGACAGGCTGTTGCTCAAGTACTCAATGGAGGAAAAGGATTCATGTAGCCGACCCCAAGTGATTGGGACATAAGGCTCGGTTTGGTTTGGTTTTTAGTCATTTAACTGTAAGCCCAGATATTTTCAGTAAATTTTGGGCAAGAGAAATGTGCAGACGTAACTTAATGCCATTTAAGTAGTTATGATACTCATACGTGATACTAGTCAGAAGAGAATGATACAAGTGCAATGATATATACAGGAAATACGAGTTGCAAATTGTACTGTCTTACATGGAGCGAACAGCTGAAACATCAACAGGTGGACTTCCTTCTATCGTATTAATGATCTCCAGAATCACGGCTGCAGGATCACCTTTATGCAATTGAAGAGCTTGCCTTGAAAATAAAATCAAAGGAGCCAAAAAAACGTACCCTTTCTCAGAATAAGGCTAAATAACTTCTTCTTCTTTTTATAAGTAATTAAATATATTAGAAATAAGGCATTAAGGGAATGCCACCCATATACAAAAAAGGCAAAAGACAAAAAGGCCCTATACACCAATATGTGAGACAAACAATTCAAACCAATCTAGAAATTGATCAAGGGAAGGATTACATTCTCCCTTGTCCCAACTATGCAAACTACGAACCACAAAACATTTGATTTTAAATAAAGGCTTTTCTACTCCTTCAAAGCATCTCGCATTTCTCTCACACCATATAGTGCACATCAAACAAAGCGGAATCATGGCCCAAACATGCTTCCTTCTTTTTCCCACTCTAGCACCCCTCCAAGCGATTAAGAGTTCCATAACGCTCCTTGACACAGCCCATTGTAAACCGAACCAGTTGAACACCACAGACCAAAGCTCCCAAGCAAAAGGACAATGGATTAAAAAATTATCCACCGTCTCCGCATCCCTCTACACATACAGGAGCAATTTACAATGATTCTCCGCCTTCAGATCAGGTTGTCAATGGTAAGAATCTTCCTTGCGCCGCACACCAAACAAAAACACACTTTCAATGGTGCCGATCCTTTCCAAATCGCTTGCCAAGGATGGAGTTACTGCTCCCACATAACGCTTGGTAAAAAGATTTTACCTGAAAATATCCTGATTTTGACAAGTTCCAGCGCATCTCATCACCCCCTACTCCTATCCCTTGCATACCATACACTCTAGAATAAGGCTAAATAACACTATGCTCCCTCAAATTAATAGTGGATACACATTGTAGCCCTTAACATTTCATTCTTTTTCCCAACTCATCCTTCATGTTTCTGATTTTTTTCGAATTCCACCCAACCCCCAACTGTCAGCCAAAAAACCTACAAGATCGGGGTCACAATTTGTATCCATTGAGAAAACCGTTGGAATTCTTCCCAATGGTTATTCAAATCTAAAGGTTACTAAAATCTCAGACAGAAAATGTCACATTGTCTAGCGTCACGTGGAGCCATAAGGCACCGCTTGCATTTACTAGACCCAAACTAACCATGACCCAAGGGTATCCTAAAGGAAATTTAGAAAAACCACTCTCCCTTCCAATTCCCTCTCTATCCGTCGATCAGTCAGCAATGATCCCCTCTTTCCATAACCCAAAAATAGTATAACGAATTATCAGAAAAATTCTCCCTCGTCTAACTCCCTCCGGCCCCCTCTTTCTGTATCCCATCTCTGTCTCCTTCCCTCTCTGATTCCCTCTTTCTCCAATCTCTCTCACTCTATTCACCCCACCCACAACCATGGAGAGTATGTATTTGGTTGGATAGGGAACAACAAAGCCTATAGAGAATGGTGAAGTGTGTGGTGAACGTGACCAGCATGTGAACGGTAGCTGCAGAGTGTGAGTAGAGTGCAGCGAACGTAGAGTGGCACTCCGACCTTCCCTCCCTTCCTTCCCCACCCCATCATTGCCACAACTCCCTCCCCTTCCCCTTCCCCTTCCCCTTCCCCTTAGCCGGACACCACTTCCCTCCCATTCATATACCCTCTTAACATTACCCTTCTTTCCTAACTTCCCTCCCTCTTGCAAACCAGAACCACCATCATCCCAGAGACCACAGGAGGACTTACAGAATAGAATCATAGATATGCCGGTCGTTAGAAAACTCTTGATCGTTGTAAGATCACTTAAGGCAACTCCACTTCAACCAAACCCAAACCCAAAGACATAAACACCACACAAAAAAAGAAAAGAAAAGAAATTCAACCTCTGGATTAACATGTTTCCAAAACCCGATACCTAGCACCCACTCTACCAACCATAATTAGCAATACTCCTCACATTTCCCTGGGATAGGTCGCATTTGGGGCGAAAAACATGGAGATGGGTGGCAACAGGTGGAACTGAGGTGGGGCCCTAGGGTGAAAGAATAGAAGAGGTCTTTTAACCTCGTTCTGATTTTGGGTACACTTATTTTTCCCTAAGCTTGGTTTGTTTTTTCTTCTCCCTCTTTGAAGTTGTTATGATTACTTAGGTACGTGATGAAATTGAGATGGTTTAGTTGCATTTACTAACATAGAGAAGAACAAGAGGGAGGTTCAGTGGTGGATGGGGGTGGGTTGTGGCAGAGAGGGAAGAACCAGAAGGTAAGAGGATGGGAGGTTCAGTGGTGGATGTGCCAGTTAATCCAGTTCTAACAGAGGGAAGAAAACAAGAGAGGAGGCCCATGTATGTTGGGCGATCGCTGGTTTTTGGGATGGTTGATGGCAAAGAGAATCCTCTAGTATTAGGGGACTAAGGCACCTGATTTCAACTCCATGTATTCCCTTGAGAGTTGAGACGTGCAGCGTGGACTTTTTTATCAAATATTTAGTTGGGCGTAAGGCATGCGACTAAACTGGAAAACATCGTATTGTCTAGTGTTATTTTAAAAATAAAAAATAAAAACTTACCAGTCGAAGTGAGGGCTCGCTAATACTTTAGGCCCAAAGTGTGATTTACACTTCAGATTAATTGCAGCTAAGAAACGCTATAATGAATGACTGGCCTTAGTTGTCATATACAATTGAAGGACAGTATAAATGTAGCTTACTTAAATTTTACACGAGCTTGTGCGTAGTGCTCCATCCGAATCAACGCATGCCCCCATGCATTCCAAACTGGAAAAACATCAATCTGCGATGATAAGGCCAAATAAGCACTCATTATCATGGGAAACAGGTAGCCAGATATATCAACAAAGGGCCAAAAGTTTGCTTTTGATACATACTCTACACTTCCTGCAAGTATATACAGCCATGCTGTACCGTTCATCTACAATCAAGCGATCACGAAGATGTGCAGATGACTCTTGGTCAGCAATATCATCAAGGGAAGCAGCAATTCCGGATCCCAGGAGGCTCTGCAGCAGTTCAGCACGTCCCAGCCAAATATCAGCTTGTGACAGAACTTCAGACAGCTCATCAGTGGACTGACTACCCATACTGGAGCTTCCAGCATCAGATGATGAATCATCAGCATCTCGTCCTCTTTCCGAATTACTTGACAAATCACTACCCCCAGCAACCTTTCTCAACTGGGATTTAGAAAAGATAAGCCCCTGTGGAAACAGAACTTGAAGTATCACTGCAATATCCCCCATACAAAACAAGAGTAGAAACAGAATCTTTGGTTGCCCTTGCCCACATATTTCCAATGGATATCAAATACAACCCATACAAAACGAGAGAGAAAAAAGAAAATAGAATGCAACCTGCACAAATGTTTCTGTGGCATGATATGCACGGCCAATTGTTTCCATAGATGCATTTTCAGGCAACTGTTGGGAGCTCAACACATTTCTCATCTGATTAATGCACAAACTCAGAGCACCTTTGCCAGAGGTCAACTCATCAGAACACAATGAAAGAAGTGCCTGCAACCACATGACACAAGTCTTCAGCATAAATATCAGGAAGCATAACAGTAATAGTTGAACACAAGGTAGACAAATGTTTCTGATAGGCACAA
This sequence comes from Rhododendron molle, assembly GCA_025413875.1. NCBI lineage: Eukaryota > Viridiplantae > Streptophyta > Magnoliopsida > Ericales > Ericaceae > Rhododendron > Rhododendron molle. Next base: position 40,045,583 of record CM046389.1, on the reverse strand, counting down.
ACTGCAACACAAAAGGAACAAGTGAAAATGATATTCAAATTAATTGATCAGCGAACTGCAGGTACAACAGATACAATTGGTGTGTAATATGTGCGAAAATAACCACAGATACTCCCTCCGTCCCAAATCGCTCACCCTTTTGGTGAAACCATGCATTTCGAACTCAAAAAAATTAGCATAAACTTTTTTCCAAAATTTTTTACACCTATTTAAAGATCTCATTGAGAGGAAGAAAATGGTGTATATTTGTTTTGTTTAAAAGATCTAACAAATATATTATCTTTTGCATGCAAAATGCGATCAATTAAGGACAAAGGGAGCACTAATTTTGAAACCAATTTGTTTTCTAAGAATCATGCGAGAGCAATCTCTTGAATCTTTCTTGTTTAAGTCATAACCAGCACCATTATACAATCATCGTAGAAAAAGCAGAAGTAACAGTTGCACTGAAAGACAAAAGGGCTAGGCCTTCTAAGTGAGACAAGAACCATGCCCCGGAAACCCACCCACCCTCAATCCCAACCGCAAAACAATGGCCCATATGTCTCTGGAAATTCTCCATCAAAACCATTATGTGGTTACTGTATACAATACAAGTACAACATCACACTGAAGGTGTAACAACACCACCATCACTGACCAGTTGTTTCAGGTCGCTTTAATTGATTCCCCTCTGATGCCAACCTTCAATTCACGTATCACAGGGACTGACCCACAAAAGCAACAGCAGCAGCAGCATAGCGAAGAAATAAACCATAGTGCAACATAATCACCAAATTATGGCTCTAAGAACTATCATACCTACTTATAATAAAAAAAAACTATCATACCTTAAAGAGAATAATGTCAGGTGCACTTTCATATCGATGAGAAAAACGAACACCATCATCCTTATTTGGATCACCTGTAAGCATCCATTCCTCAGCAATTGAAACAGGAGGAAATCGTTCCTGTCCATCTGTAGGATACAATGAAACACGATCCTCTTGAATTCCAGTCATTGCCTCCCAAGTAACTTTTTCAGATGGTGCTAAACCAGAGCTCTTTCTTTTCTTGTACGCCTCCCTTGGAGCAGTTTTATCACCATTATTGCGTGGAGTCCAAGAAAAAGCTCTGCGAGCCTCTTTTTGCAAGTTACTTAGACTGTTAGTAAAAGATGACTTTGTAGGCATGCCAGTTCTTGTCTTCTGCCTTCCTTTCGGAACTGAGACTGATACTCTAGGCTCTCTGGAAGGAGAGCTGATGCTCACAGCAATAGCTTTGGCAGCATAAGTTAGAGTGACGCTATTGTCTCTCAAGGAAGGAAATTCTTTAAGAATCTGGAAAGAAAAATTCTCATAACCAGATAAGACATAAGTGTAAGAAAAAGTACGTGCAATATCTAATATTTGGCTGCTGATACAGGAATTAAAGAAATTCCAGAAGAAGAAAGATACCAGCGAAGCAGATTGCAGCTGTTTTCTCATCAGCAGAACCTCCAAGATCAAATGAGGATGCTCATGCAGGGAAGAACATCTCTGCTGCCATGGCAACGGCAAGGCTGACAAAACACGAAGACCTAAGGCCCATGAGTTAAGCCGGCCAACTTCAAGCTCTGACAAATTACCATCTCTTCTCTTCAAGAAAAAATGGACCTTCATGAACAACAAAAACATAAGGCCAAGTTAAGAACAGAATGTTATAGAATTCGGAGCAATATTTCTTTCTGTATTTCTTTAAGATAGAATGGTGAAAAAGAAAAAGAAAAAGAAAGCATTTCATATAAATAGAAAAAGAAAGGAAGGATGTAGACATGTCATATAAATCGAAAAAACCACTTACAAGAAGCTGCTTTGACCGCAGGTTGGGCAATAGCTGCATTGCACCCATGGCAACTGGGAGGGCATCATCAGAGTCACGCAGGGAAGAAAGAAAACGTGAGGCTTCTGCCGGACCTCCGCCATTTAGTGGGTCCGCAGTGAGAAGCTTAACGAGTTGACGACCTTGAAGTTCTCTCCGCAACTCTATCGATAATCCTGCACTTTCAGCCACTTCCAAAGCAGCAGAAACAGCTCCTTTTCCAGCTAGTCTAAGGGCAAGACCCTCGGGATCTTCCTTACATTCTGCTTCAACCTGACAATTACATGAGAGTGGAATGGAGAGTACTCTAAGATTGTAAAAGCATTACTCCTTAAACTCTAAGTTCCAGAAGAAAAGTTCTTTTGTTTTCTTTTCTTTTTTTTTTCCAATGAAATCTTGAGAGAGAATTGAGTTGTCACCTCTTGCCAGCTGCTGTAATGATCATCTGCACAAAGAATGTGTTTGTATCTCAAGAGAGCTTGTCTCATTTGAACAACCTGATAAACGATGAAGAAGGAGTTCAACATAAGCGATGAGCCTAACAACGCAACCAGCTTAAGTAAAAGCACATATACTGTCCTATCAATCTTCAGCAACAACCATCAAGAAGAGAATTTACACCATCCGTACAATTCCTGAAATCATGCAATAAATTGTGACTTGCACCACCAGGTACCTCATTCTTAGCTGGGTAACTTTCAGGCAAGTGGCAGCTGCACATAGTTATGACATCAAGAGCAGCATCCAGTTCCCATCTGTGCAAATATCTGAAACAGAACATACAATTTCAAGAAAGGCTACAAGTGCAAAAGATCTGTTATAATCAGTCCTGCAAGTATAATAGAGAAACAGTCTGTATTAGGTGTAGAAGTCACCAACAGATGAAATAATTATCCCCAACAAAATCCCTTTGAAAGAATTGTTTCAAGAGTGCAAGATGTTACCTTCTTTACGCTAGTGGAAATACAAGATACAGAAAGGATGACATCAAAAGAGCAAACAGCGCTATTCTACCCGCCCAACAGATATTTCAAACAGAAGACTTCAGCTAGACAAAATTGTCATACGCCGTTAAAAATAAAAAATAAACAAAGCAAATTATAAAACGGCATTAAATTCTACATACTTGAGTGCGAGTCTTGCAGCCAGCTGTTTATCCTTCAATCGCAGACAATACTGCCAACTATTGCTCCACATGTTATGAACTGCATAACCTTGAGATTGCCCTGTGACTGAATTACTTTCCTCCCCACGTTCAATGAGCAGCTGCAGTAACCGGTCTGATGCTCCATTACGCAGACAGCGATCAGAAAGAGCAAGAGCATCCATCAGCTTTCCTTCATCGATTAATCTGATGGAGAAAACCTATTAGATTCTGATATTCAATGGCATAAAAAAATCGTAAGGAAAATCTTCTGCACAAGTATAGAACAACGAAAGGGAAAAAGGAAAAATACAAAAACCTATGGAGGACGTAAGGAGAGAGAGCAAAACAAACTCAGATGGCAAATGAGATCAGCAATATTAGTAGATTCAACTCAACCATTCACCAGGATTTTCTCCAATGCAAAAGCATGAAAGCATTGGTCTACAGTAAGAAGCTATATCTACTTTGCAAGCCAATCGCTCAAAACCTAGGCTGTCTCTTATTACTCTTAACTTCTTACCTCCTCTTCTCATCATCTACTTCATGAACTTCCCATTTGTCTGAGTACAATTGGGCGTCAAGTTCCCAAGATCCCAGATAAAGGCAGGCTGCTACCTTAACTCATGCAACACTTGTCAAATAAGATTCCTTTTACTATTTTCCCTACCTACAGTCTGTCCTTCATTGCCCCTGAGAACCACGTTTTTTTTTTTTATAAGTAATAAAGTTTTATTGAAAAGGCATCAAGGGGATGCCACTTATGTACACAAGAGAAGGACAAAATATAAAAGGACCTATGCACCCCACTATTCCCCAAAAATATTTCATATATCAAAAAATTGGCTGAAAGTAGGGTTGCACTCCCACAACTCCCAACCAAACAAAGTAGAATCAAAAGACTCCTAATCTTAAACAATGGCCTCTCGTCCCCATCAAAATATCTAAGATTCCTCTCTTCAAATTGACCATATCAAGCACAGCAGGATCATAATCCATAGCTCCAGTCTTCTTCTAGCCACTCTAGCCCCATAACATTCCTCGAATAAGCTCCACCATCATCATAGGGAAGACCCGCGACATGCCCCACAAAACAAGAACTACATTCCAAAGCTCCTCGGCGACCAGACAATCAATAAACAAATGTGCCACTTCATCTCTCAAGCACATACAACACCAACTCAGCATAACCATCCAACGCCATAAACAATTATCTATAGTGAGAATACTATCCTTAGCTGACAAGAAAAAAAGAAACCTTGGTTGGCGCACAAGTACCCCAAATGGCTCTCCAAGGAAAGTAAGTACTTGCTTCTCCAGCCAAATCTTGGTAATAACCTTTCACCTGAAAAGACCCATTCCCTGTAGGGATCCACCTCAAAAAAAACCTCCCCTCTCCCCACATCCCTCACAGCAGATAGCTTTCCAAAGAGATCCATCAACTCCTCCAACTCCCAAACTTGAACCTCACTGTGAAGCGTTGGGTCCCACCGAACCATATCCCCTTCCAATTTGAGATAATCTGTCACAGCCGGACCCCCATCCGCTGCCAACTGAAATATAGAAGGTTAAGCATCTCGCAACCTAATATCTTCACACCAAATACGCTCCCAAATATGCCTTGAAAACTCACCCAACCATCTCCTAATACCCTTCCAAAGACCCACCCCATGCGACACTTGCATTTCCAGCAAGGACCACTCACCCCAACCTTCCCCATGCCTAGCACACACCACTTTCCTCCACCATCTATTCCTTTCACAGGCAAATCTCCACAACCATTTCCCTAATAAACATTGATTGGAAATAGAAAGCCTCTCTCTCTCTTAAACCCCCAACATGAACTGATGTGCAAACTATATCCCAATCTACAAGATAATAGTAAAACTCCTCCCTTAAACCACCCCAAAGGAAATCTATTTGCAGCTTCTCTAACCTATTGACCACCAAAATAGGAATAGTAACACCTGACATAAAGTATGCAGGCAAGCTCAACAAAGTGTTTTTAATAAGGGTCATCCTACCCCCTTTCGACAGGTACTGCCTCTTCTAATCCGCAAGCCTTTTCTGAAACCTCTCAACCACCGTTTCCCAAACCGGTTTAGACTTAGAATGTTGCACCAAAGTAAGACCCAAGTAAGAAGAAGGGAAAGAATTAACCTTGCACCCCAAGAACTCTGCCAAGTGCACATCAACCACGCTAACAGGAACAATTTCAGACTTGCCCACATCCACCTTGAGACACAGCCTCAAAACACATCAAAATACCTCTAAGATAACCCAACTAAGAACCATCCACACCATAAAAAATGATGGTATCATCCGCATAAATAGAATGAGACTACTACATCCGCACCATCCGCAGTACCTACCCTGAAACCCTCCAAATAAAACCCTTGCACGGCCTTCGTAATCATCCCGTTAAAACTTCCATAACCAAGATTAACAGCAGAGGAGACAAAAGATCACCCTGCCTCAAACCTCTAGTTGACTTAAAGAAACCAGCCGAGGAACCATTCACCAAAACTGATAATCTCACCATCAACTAAGAGTGACTTTAACCATCAACTACAAGCGACGTTAACAAATCCAGATACGAATCATCCCTAGTCCCTAGGCATTACATCTAGATGAGCCAATTTCCAGGGAAACATCATCTTAACCAACAAGGAATTCTTTTACCACGGTGATAAATGCATAACTAGCTCACAGCATTGGTAAAAAAACAAACTTTGAGCAATTATCATGCTATCTTTTCAATGTTTCCTTACTTTGGTCTTTACCATAAAAATTTCATCTTTTGTATTTTTCATAAATATCGATTTTTTTTTTAAGGGATAAATGTTGATTTGAAAGAAGAAACCCTTGTCAGATAATATCTTAGTACATAATTTTGCGCCTTTAGTAAGACTAAAATTACCAGAAATCACAATCGTTTCTTCCTCTCTCCATGTGGAAAATGCAAGTATTTTAACATGCATGAAAATATCCTAACAGAGGGTCTAGTTCACAACGTAAGCATGATCCCCAACAATAGAACAAGACCCTCCCAAGCTTTCCAAAGAGCAAGAATCAACACAAAAGATGATAAGAAAGAACCATTGGCATGACATAGGAAAGAAACCATATTACCTCTCAACTGCTCTTTCATAAGGGCCCTCATTCTCCCAATCAAAAGAAAGAAAAACCCTCGTATCAAGTTCAGGAACTTCGGATTTGGGGGACTCATGCCAATGGTCAGAAGCTGCATTCACTGGACTGTGGAGGTCTGGCAAAGTTGTTGATAAGTTAGTATTACCAGCAATATCATCAACTTCTGACTCATTATCGCTCTCCAGTTCGCGGTATCGCTTAATGGCAGTTTTTGGCTCAGCTTTAACCATGCCATCATCAGTGTGAAGTTCTGCTGATACAGCAACCTCCGAAACTCGATGAAGGTTGGTTTGCATTTGTATCCAGCGGTTCAAGGTCGGGAACCTGTTGATGACAGAAAGTGTAAATTAGACAACAGTCATGCCTTCAAGATGAAGCAAATGCTGCTCTTCTCCGCACATGTATGCTCAAAATTTACCTCTCAGATTGATCAAGAGCAAATTCATAGAACCACCTGTCCTCATCAGGTGTTTGCAGTAACCCATCATTGAAGGAACTACAAATGGATGAATCACTGCCATGATATAGTATACCACTTCCAAAAACACATGCTAAGACAGCCCTCACAGGGGATAGTTTAACAAGATGCTTCACTATATCCAACTGGAGAGGATACAGAGCGATTCCAGGTATGGCTGAGGATCGACTGTAGGAATTTGGCTTAGCATCTTTAGAGGTAGGGGAGAAAAGTTTACTCTCAGGGAAACTTCTGGGAGATGTAGGAGTCACTGGAATGCAGGCCCAAGCATGTCCCGAACGTGGGGGATAGACCGGAGGCACACATGCTGAAATTACTTCATGGACAAAATCAGCAAACATAATTTCAGCTACCTTTCCAGCTGCATCCGTGCTTCCCCGTTCGAACACCAGGCGAGTCAAAAGCTGCAAGCCAGACAATATAAAATGAGAGTAGTCGTAACCATGACTATTGACACCACTTGACAATATTAAGGAAACCTGGGAGAAAGCATGTAACCTGTTTGGTAACCTTTTCAGTTTCTGCTTTCACAAGACTCGTTTCACTAAATGTTTTTGAATCTGTCTTCAGCAAAGTTTCCATGATACAAAATACTAATCCACTTTTAAGGAAACACCAAAAACATGTTTTAACTTGTTGTAAACTGTTTTCACACAAAAATGGAGACCATATGTTTTAGACCTCGGTGATGACCATATTATAGCCACATCGGCTTCACCCAATGTGTGCGAACAAGCCCTTTGACGAGTATTATCACACTTATCACTGTCGCTAAGGAAGAAATTAGGACAACAGTAAACTAGAGGGAACAATACCAACAGAGAAAACAGAGGGAAAAAAAGGAAAACTTCTAGAAAGAGGACTCTACAGGATTTTGATACTTAGGTCAAACAATCAGCTTACTTTCCCATCCTGCTGCTCAGGAACTGTAATCATTCAAACACGCAGGGGAATATGGGAAACTCCAAAACATGGCCCAAGAAAGAGAGCTAAGGAAACTAATTCCTCGCAGTTACATGCAATTTCTCTGCAAGATCGATACCTGATTGCAGCACTTTTGATGGGAATATTATCCATTTGGACATCCTATCCAGCACAAATAACCCTAAGCAGTTACAGTTCAACGCACTTCCAACATACTTAGGTATCATATAATTGTTATGAGGAAATAGAGCATCCTTTCACAAAAGTTTCCCATAAAGCTGCAAGGACGCACCCTAAAGAAATCTTCCAGTAACAAGGCACAGCAGATCTTGTATCAGTGTATCACATGTATTTATTGCACGAAACTTGGTATTCAATTCATAGAAAAGAAACTTACATCTTTAGGCCACTCATACACGAGGGAGAAATAGTTAAAATCATGAGTTGTATCGGTCCCATCAACTATGTCCCCAATTGCAGCAATGTGGAGAATAAACTGTGAAAGATATGTTGTTGTCTTGGCACTCAATGGCCTGAACAATCTCCTTCCAGAATCTTTTACATCATAACCAGGAGGTTGACCAATATTTTCACCAACAGCAGAATTAGGTGATGCCTGCTTTATAGCTCTTAATCCAAGACCAAGAACCGCATCCTTGTCATAATTTAGAGATTTACTATCAGCATATGCGCCTTCCCCTTTCGTAGAATCTCTTTCTGTCTCTTCATCAGCAACAGCTCTTGCAAGATTATGAAGCTTACCTGAAATTGGAAGTCACAAAAAAGGAAATATTAATGCATCTTTTGCGACTAATCAAAGGAGCAACAATGATATGATATCAACAAGATTATGAGAAAAAACCCAAGATAAATGCAAAAAAATATAACCAACCGGCAACCACATCCCCAAACCTTAAGCTCTTAGGACCAGGACATAGTCACTAAGTCACAGCGAAGAATGGGGGAGGTTAGTTTCCAAGGTGAATGATATCTAATAGAAGACTCGGGTGCATGAAAGTGGAATATCAGTTAGTGGAGAGAAGGGAAATTGAAGATAACAATGTCGTCTTAACGAGGAATTTGTAGGCGTCTGAGTATGACCATTTGCAGAAGTTTCTGTTATTGAGAATGGAGTCCAATGCTTCAGGCAAGTTCAACATGGATTTTACATAGGCACTAAAGAGAAGGCAAAAAGGAGGAGCAGATCATATAATCGCATTAAATATTGCCAAGTATTGAGAGTACCTTGGGCCTAAAACTAAATTTAGAAATTGGAGTTGACTCCAGTGGGCTCCATTTTTTCTGTTGTAAGTTGTAGAGTGGGATGACTCAGATGACTCAATCTAGTAAGTATTTTTTAAGTTTTTAAGTTTGGAAAAGACATCAATTGTCGAAGTAGAGTGGAACTGCATAGTGGGTTCCAGGTTGCAAGTGAAAATAGTTATCTTAAGATGTAACTTTGACTGATCGCATACAAGTTGGAATATACGCAAAAAACTACACAAGCTGCTCCTCTTTTTAGCACCATTTTATCATAATTATTTAAGCCTTGTTCGGATTCAAATTTGAGTTTGGGTTTGGGTTTGGTTTTGGGGGTAATGAGTGAAGAGAGAAATTAGGGTAATAATTGGAGATAGGCGTAATCAGTGGAGAGAGATAGAGAGAGAAATGAGAGTAATGATTGGAGATAGGGGTAATGAGTGGAGAGAGTAATGATCGGAAGTAGGGGTAATGAGTGTTTTTTGAGTTGGATAATTTTTTTCCAAGTTTGAATCCATACAAGGCATTAGTTATAAAATTACAAAACTGAAATGGACATCTCCTAGAGTTGTTGGTCCCGTTGATTATGGGTTTTGAAACCGGCAAGAATTCAGTTATACTTCTACCTAGCATCAAAAGTGATTGCTCTAAGACTCAAACCCATGTTCTCAGCTCTCACATGAGTCACAGCCGTTCTTTACCATTGCACCAAGCAACATCTCAAGAAAGGGGGGCAGGGGTGGGGGGGTGTTGGAGAAAGGAAAGAGATAAACAGGTACCACTTAGAAACTGCCGCTTCCCCTTGTGAGCATCTTCAATCATCTGGTGCAGCATAGAAAGAGCACGTTCCCTATGTCCTTGTCGGGGCAAATCTTTCGATGATGTAACTATGCTATCCCCAGATAAAATGGCCTGAAGAGCTGGAGGTTTGTCCTGAACCAAGATAGACAGAGGTTTATGCATCACTAATGAGCCATAAAAATTTACCAAATCATATGAGCTGCATTATTTAACCTACAAAACCAAGAAGGTCAACTGGAAAGCCTCTATCTCACCTTCAACAAGCCACAGACCACCAGGAAAAAAATATTGAGTTTTTCTGATACCAATAAGTTAACAATGTATGACATAACTAGAGAATTGATTATGCGAAATAGAGCAACAAAGTAGCACTTATATTCCACAACAGATGGTACCATCATGCTGCGTATAGAGGAGTGAATAAGAATGGTTATCCATCACGCAGCGTATATCCATCTTCGATATGGCACTTGATAATTGGCATTCAATTACCATCCCCAAGTTTCTCTAGCTGATAGGTGCGTGGATGATCACATTTACGCCCCCTAAATTACATGTGTTTAGCCCATTTATCTTATTACTCAGTTGGCTTATAGCATGTTTCGCGTGTTTTCAGTTTTGACAATCATTTGACGTGAAACGGGCTTATGGGAGGAATTGAGATGGTTAAGAATAAAATGAGAAGCCTTGGATACTCAAAACCTTTCAAGGGAATTCAAATCAATCCAATTCGGAAGGAAAATTCAAGTGTTCGATTCAATCTTGAATTAGGAGACAAATCAGGGCACTGTTTAGTATTTTGACCCTATCTCTATCATCCAATGTCTGATTAGGGTGATTCAAGTTGGCTTGGAAAGCTGATTTGAAGGGCTACAACTTTGTGTGAAACAGGATCTTCCCAACTCGAACGTTTACAAGGTCAAAACGGATTTGCAAGAAGAGTTAAAAATGCTGAAAAAGTGTAGCGTCTGGATGGAAGTTTGGTGCGTCCTGACGGGATTTGCAGCTGTTTTCGGGTTACTTCACTGGGCCACGCGTTTGGAAGGGATACCCCAGCGTCCGGATGCTCGACGTCTACTTTGATGCACAAGAAAGTCAATTTTAAGGGTTTTGGAAGAGCAAGCACATAAACAGAACCCTAAGTCGTTTTTAGGATTACTTCTCATTCTCCTAAGAGCTAGAGGGCTAAGGGAGCAAGAAACACAGAGAGTTCCAGGCATTCTTCACAAAAACCTTGACGGATCCCACTCCTATGGCCGACTAAACTCCTCTATAGGGTCAAGATGAAGCTCATACTTCGAGAAACTATATTGATGTTTGATTTTAGGCTTGTCTATTCGGATCTTGTTTGTTTTTCCAGATTTCAAACACGTTCATATAACGGTTCAAATTATTTTGCAATAACTGGTTGAGATGGATTATACTAAGTAAAACGCGTCGCACTATTAGACAATCCGAACTGTGCCAATTTGAGACGGTTCACAGTAAAACGATTTGATTTAGGCAGAGAAAGTCCATGCCATTTAGTGATTCATAAATAATCATTAAAAGATATCATTGGGGCTTACAATCCTACGGTATGTGGGTTGATTCCAATATACGAGAGGAGGAGTGATTTGAAACCTTAGAACCTTCTTCCCTCAAATTCTCCTCACTTTGATTGCTTTCATTTAGCATTAACAATTTTAGGAAATCAATCATCTATTCTTTTCCCGAATTAATTGAGGAACTAACTGAAATTTCTGTGACTTAGCCTTATATACACCCAGTGGAACGATACTTAAGAGTAGTTGCCACAATTCTTTTGAGGGGTAGTAATTCTTCATTTTTTAATTAAATTTCTAGTACGGTAAATTGGTGATCAGTAGCTTCCTCAGACTGCTCTATTAGCTAAATAAGGTCAGTCGCCATGGCCTCTAAAGGGTCATTGGAAGATTTTGGTATCCAATCTTGCCATAACTCAGACATTAGAAGTTGATCTTTGCTTTTGAGATTTTTGTGAGTGAAACCTCATTCTTTAGAAGACCTCTATGCTAATCCACAACAGTGTTCATTCCAACTGAGTAGCTTTGAAAACCCCTTCTCATAGACCTCTTTATACTAAGGGTTATTAAAATCTTCAAACTGCCACCATGTTTTACAACCTAACATAACCAATGGGAGGGGGGGGGAAGGGATCCTAGACCTATCCAACTGCCTCAAATTGTAAAAGAGATGAAGGGGGGAATCCTAGACCTATCAAACCCCCTCAAATTGTAAAAGAGATGAAGGGGGGAATCCTAGACCTATCAAACCCCCTCAAATTGTAAAAGAGATGGAAGAAATCTACTACCCGAAGGAATGAATATCATCAGCCAAGAACAGTTCACCTCAACTGGGGACCACAGTATGCAAAAAATGAAAAGTTCTAAGAAAATATGAGAAATGGAAACATGAAACACTACAGGTTAAGGATACCACTGGAAAGAGGAAGCAAGAAGAGGCTTGAATCCAATTGGAAGCTAATCGGGAATCTAATAAGAAGCTAAAAGATAATCAATACGCAAATAACAGCATGACCATTTAGGCAAAACATCAAAAGATTTGGACAAAACTTGATATAGTTCCATTGAGAGTTCAGCATAAAAGGTGGAAAATATGGTACAAAGTTAGTCTCACAAGTTCCCCAAATATTTCTGAAGATACTTGCAAAGGTCGTCATAAATCTGTGCAGTTTCCAAGACTAATGTATTATCAAACTCCCTCGGCTGACTTAGTAAGTATAGTTTCTGAAAACATCTTAGCCCTCCCAAAACTAGTCCTCACAGTTATGCATTTGATCGCTGTTGATGTAAGGATAGAACAAATAAATAAAAGTAGTACCTTTGGGACATATAACGGACGAAACATTCAGTCCACAGGACGTCAAACAAGGATTTCCTGCTGTTTGACGCTTCAAGTGAAAGAAAAAGCAATTCGTAATGAGAGTCTCAACCTATTACCTGCTCCAGTAATTCAAGCGAACGCTTGAGGACACGCCTTGTCACAGAAATAATCCCAACTTCATGAATCTGATCCCAATAAGTTGAACCTATCTTTGGAGAACCTCCAGGATAGATTTCAGAGAGCATAACCTGAGCCTGCAAACGAGAAATTCTACCGATTGTCTCATACCAAACCATTTTAAAGCTCTTAATTGCACTTCAGGATCATGAAATTGAAAGATTTAGCATGAATTGGTTCCATCACATGTCAGATGCAAAGTCAGAGTAGGGAACACATAAGCCACACAAAAAAGGACTCGAAAGGATGATTACCCAACACGAATCTGCAGATCCAATGCATTTTGAGAAAAGGGGCAAAAAAAGTATAAAAAGGAATTAAGTGACCCTGATTAAGCAAAAACACTAGAAATTGCGCCACACAACACTAGTTGTAGTTCTCCAAGGACCATAGGCTATTGAACACCTGTAGGGATAGGGATTTAAAGGTAGACCGCAGAAGGAAAGCATAACTCCTACAAGGAGGGGGAAGAAAAAAGAGGGAGAGACGGAGGGGTCTGCCATCAGATTCATTCTCAATAAGCTACAAGGTTGCCGAGCAACAACAAAAAAAACTACAAGGCATTATAGACTTTCTTGCTAAATCCTCAAGATTTCGTCACAATGTTCAAGAGCCCAAGGAAACTTATGCTATTTCATTCCATCAAGAGCAAAGCAGTGGTATCTGAATGTTTTGAAAAAATTTAACCAGGTAAATAACAGAAAAGTAATACGATCTTCATATTATAGTTAGGTGACATTGCCTGATCCAGAAGCTTTTGGGACATAGTTGCAGACTTTGCCGAACATGTAGCAACATCAACACACAGAAGAATCTGACATCAAATACAAAGATGTCATCCAAGATGTCCAAAATTACAAACACAAAAAAACATAAAACAAAAACAAGAATTCATCTCCATTTGAAGGAGGGAAGCAGAAAAATGTCTCCTATACTACTTACAGCAGCTAAAGGACCAAGCTGAGAGCGTAACGAGGAAAAATCCAATTCTTGGACAGCGGAAGTACCATCAGCAGCACGGGACACTGCATCCTCCACCTGCGAAGGCAATAAAAAAACAAGTTCGCCAGCAGGAGTCAAATAAGAAGCCAGTATCATGTAGCCTTTGTAGGTACTGGAACAACAAAATGCCAACATTAGTTCATGACAGAAGAACAACACAGTATTACTGTTCACTATGAACGAGAGATACTATTGACCACAATTTCAAACAAGGGTCCTTCAAATTCCACCCAAATCAATGACCTTAAAGTAGCATTGTAAGGACATGGGACCAAAGTCCAGAATCCCAAGAGTGCAGGCCAGACCTCTGGAATTGTTGTAGAGCACGATACCTGTGGAGCTCCCCACTTAGGGTGACGGAAGGGGTACAAAACTTAGCTGACGCTCTACTGCTTTTTTTCTTTCTTTTTTTCCATCCGTTAAACCTAATCTACTCTATCCTAGGGGACTTGGGGAGGGGGATGGGTGCTTGCGGGAATCGAACCCTGCCCATATGCATGGGAGTATAAGGGAGGCACCAATTGCACTCCACTCCACTTGCACGCTTTGTGAAGCAAAGTCCCACATTACTTTCAATAAGTCAAAAACAGCATACAATGAGGGTAACAGGCCACATTCTACACTAACTCCAGCAAGTCTTAAGAAACAGCCTACTACGTAAAGAAAACAACCGTTATCAGGATATCAAAAAGCATTTATGTGTACTCAAACTATTGAATCAGTAACCCACTGGAAAATGTCTCCTCAAGTTGGACACTGCTAGATGACTCAAATTCACCTCTTTGCAAGGCGCAAAATGATGTTTCCATGAAATGCAGCTTCCGATAACTACATGTGGCGGCATTTCCTTGCTCAAAACCACTCTAACAATATACCCCTCTTTGATATAAGTTATTGTTTATTCACATTAACTGAAGCCTTGTTAAGATCTGAATAAACCACCTACACAGAATGCCTCTTGTGAACCAAGATGTAAAAAAACTGATCACCACACATATCCATAACCTAGGCCTAAACTGTCCCCTTAGAATTAAGAAGAGCCGGCACCACACAACGACTAAGGCTCTGGCATAAGGATCCTTCATCCAAAAGATCTCCAACTTGTTTCTGGAGCCCTTCCCCTTCTCTTGATGATAACTAATTGGGTGGTTCGGTGGGAAGAGCTTAACCAGGCACCGAATCATTCTGTTGAATATATCGCATGGAAATAACTCAGGACACAATGCCTGAGGGCAAACCTCAATGTGTTGTCCCATAAGTTCCTTAACAGCTGCTGGAGCTTCAAAAACAGCCACACACCCCTCAAAAACAGCCAAACTACTACAAATTAATGGGTCCCCTCATTTTTACGTTTTTTTTTTTTTACCACAAAAGCAAAATCAATATACGCCTTCCCCATAAACCTGAAATTAATATCGCTGGAAATGCTAGGATGGGAAGGTCTAAAGTGAGATTGGATATTGTGGTGGAAAAAAAGGGTACATACCGTAAAACTCTAGGTTGCAAAGCTCAACAACAAACCAAACCAAACCGAACCTTATGTCCCAATCACTTGGGGCCGGCTACATGAATCATTTTCCTCCATTGAGTTCTGTCAAGGGTCACTTGTTCACACAAACCTACTATACTCATATCTTTGCGCACCACGGCATCTAATGTCAATTTAAGTCTACCCCTCCCCGTAGCATTGCTACCCAAAGCTATCATGTCCACTCTCTTAACTACTGCATCTCCTGGTCTACGGTACACATGCCCAAACCACCTAAGCCTATTTTCTCTCAACTTCTCTTCTATGGGGTGCTACACCTACAATCTCACGAACTGTTTCATTTCTAATCATGTCTCGTTTAGTCTTACCACACATCCACCTCAACATTCTCATTTCCGCTACACTCATCTTGTTCACCTATTGTTTCTTAATAGGCCAACATTCTGTCCCGTAAAGCATCACTGATGTGATGGCAATTCCATAGAATTTTCAATTCAATTTTATGGACACCCTCTTGTGTGACCAGTAGCGCTCCTCCACTTGAGTCACCCCACTTAGATCCTATGGGTCACATCGTCAGCAATCTCTCCATCTCTACTAATAATTGAGCCTAAGTACCAAAAATGATCACTTTTAGGTATCTCCTGGTCTTGGATCATCGCTCTTTCTTCGTGCGCACTGCTGGTACTACTAAACTTGCACACCATATACTCAGTTTTACTCCTACTTATCCGAAAATCCTTTGAATCTAATGTTTCCCTCCAAATTTCTAGTTTCGTATTAACACCTCCAGAGGTTTCATCTATGAGGGCAAAGTCATCTGCAAATATCATACGCCATGGGATATCCTCCTGAAATTGTCTAGTCAATTCATCTATAACTAAGGCAAAAAGGTACGGGCTCAAGGCTGACCCTTGATGCAATCCTACAATGATTGGAAATTCACCCGTTTCCCCTACTAGTGATCGAATGGTAGTGACAGCACCTTCATACATGCCTCTAATCACCTCGATATACCCTTTGGTCACACCCTTTCTCTCTAGAACCCACCATATTCTACCATTCTCCTTAATAGGTAGATAGCTTCCGTGGTTGATCTTTCAGGCATGAACCCAAACTGTTTCTCTGACACTTTAGTAACCATCATCAAGCGATGCTCAATAACTCTTTCCCACAACTTCATCGTATGACTCATCAATTTAATACCTCTATAGTTGTTGCACCTTTGAATATCCCCTTTATTCTTATAGATAGGTACTTCCTTCTCCATTCGTCGGGCATCTTCCTAGTCATAATAATCTTGTTAAACAACTTCGTCAACCAAGTCACCCCCAGGTCACCTAGACTTTTCCACACTTTAATAGGGATACCATCTGGTCCTAAGGCCTTACCCTGTTTCATCCTTTTCAGAGCTTTAACCACTTCGAACTTTTGTATTCTCCTATAAAATTCGTATTCTATGTTCTCACCAGGTACATACACTTCCTCCCCACCAAAGCCTCCTTCATGTTTTTCATTTAACAACTTCTCGAAATACGACTTCCATCTATCCCTGATCGCCTCGTCTTTCACCAACACTACCGAATCAAAAACTTTTATACACTTAACTTGAGAAACGTCTCTAGCTCTCCTTTCTCGCAACTTAGCAAGTTTATAAATAATCTTTTCTCCATCTTTACTATCGAGTCTAGCGTAGAACTTCTCATAGGCTTTCAACTTAGCATTCCTAACAGCTTTCTTAGCTTCCTTGCTAGCTTGCTTATAACCCTGAAAATTTTCCTCATTCCGGTCCTTTTGCCACTTTTTCAAACACTCCTTCTTGGCTTTTACCGTAGTTTGAATCTCGTCATTCCACCACCATGTCTCCTTAAAAATTGGACATTTTCCCTTCGACTCCCCAAGAACTTCTTTCGATATTCTTCTAATACCATCAGCTATGGTATTCCACATATTGTCACTATCGCCTTCCACTTCCCACCGTACTTCTTGAGACATTCTTTCCTTGAATACCTCTAGTTTCTCCCCTCTTAGGCCCCACAATTTAGTCCGTTGGCATCTAGTTTCCTTTCTCCTTCTAATATTCCCTTGAGACAAATATCTAATACAGAAGTCTATGTTGTGCCACCAAACACTCTTCGGGAATAACCTTACAATCCTTACATGTCAAGTGGTCTGCACCTCTAGCAAGAAAATAGTCGATTTGGCTTCTATTGGCTCCGCTCTTAAAGGTAATTAGATGCTCTTCTCGCTTCCTATAAGAGTATTCCCCACTATAAGGTCAAAAGCTACTGCAAAATCTAAAATCCTCCGACCACCTTGGTTAAGGTCACCAAAGACAATAGCAAAGCTCAACAACAGAATGGAGGAAAATAACACTTGTAGCTGGACCATATTGATTGGGCCACAAGGCTTAGGGACACAAGGTTCTAGTATCTGTACTAAAAGGCTTTATGCACAACAAAGTTTTCTGCATGAGAGCACTTAAACTAAAAAGCCAAAATAATGAGGCAATAGTCAGTATATATCCTCAACACTATGAATTGAGTCTTTGACTCCAAACTTATTTTTATAATACTGATATGTGCTTCATTTGTCAAAAAAGAACAAGAGTGTGCCTCAACTGTATGAAACATCTCTTGCTCTGGAAATAGAACAAAGACAACTTGAAGGACACAAACACATCTCACACATGCCAAGAAGTCTCCAACAAGTGTCAAACACAAACATGGAATGATGGAACCGTCTAAGAAGTCTCTATCCTTCTTGGGCAATAACTAGCGTGACTTGAGTAAGCTTATAAGTAGAAAATGATATTTTTCCTCACAAGATAAACAAAAGACAGCAAATTGGGAACATACAGATGCTTTTCTGAAGGCACCATCTACCCATTCAGCTAGTTCGAGTGTTGCCTTATCTTCTGGAGGCAACTGAAATCGATGAACAGCCTCTTCTCCAATATCATACTTTGCCCTTTGCATGCAACTGCACAGTTAAATATGTCAAATTAAGTGACATTTGTCCGCAATTATAGGCAGTGAGGAAGAAAAGATGACAAACAGAGCAACCATATGCGTTGATATTGACCAATTTACCAGTACATACAGTTATAACGGGAATGAAACTTGCAAACTAAAATAACATAAGCCTTATAATCCCCATAAAACCAACAAATATATTTGATTAAGGTGTAGTGTGCACCATAGCCAGATTGCTACATTTTATAGTCTTTCTTTCGAAATAAAATAAGACCTCCAATTTTGGCAAAGCCCCAAAAATTCACCCACTTTGATACTAAGGCTGCGCAAATTAAAAAATTCGCTCTTTGTTCGAAGTCTATCCACAACACCTACATATCTAAATGCCAGCAAAATAAAACAATTTCATATCATTATCCTCATCAATAAATGAAGAATCATACACATTTTCTGCCCAAATCTCCAGAGGAAGAGAAATTTCTTACCTAAAGGTCTAGCAAACCGGAAACTATTCCAAAGGCTCCAATGGTGTAGCCCATCTTAAATAGTTAAATCTAAATGGACAGTGGCTAGAAAAATTGAAAGAGTAAACATGCAAGGTACAAATCAACTTCAACTAAAAGATCTAAGGTACACACAACTGTTTTCATTGATATAAGAAGCCTCAAAATTTCGCTTAAGGCCCCCAAAAGTATTATTGGGCAGGCCCCGGTATGTATTACTATACTTGCATCTTCTAATAACATGTAACATGTTTTCCCTTGGGCATCGCACACGAAATTGAACCAAAATTATACTACACTTACTATACTTGCATCTCCCCTTTTGTGCTTTTAAAAAGACTGAATTTTATCCAGTTGAACCAAAATTAGACTAAATGGTTAAACCATTTCCTCCAAATGCCAAATTGAACGGCAACCCCTCCCCAAGCCACCTCCATCATCAAAAAGTCAATAAGCCATTGTTGTGCTCCACAGATTTTGAAAAAGCAGTTGTAGATATACTACCACAGAAATAAATGTTCTAACTTTCCTTTCTCAACCACTACTTTATGATTATGTAGAATATCATTTCATTTGTCATTTTGAAAAGCTTTGATGTGAGGGGGAATAACATTTCCGTTGAACAGACTTCCTAATCTCTGATTTAGTAGATGTCTTGTGCATTTCCAGGGATTCACCGCATTCTTTACTCAAACTGTAAGGCATAAACTTTTCACAGAGTCCTAACCCTAAAACAGTTTCACTAAAGCAATATGTTTCAAGAGGACTTCAGCAAAACGCTAAATCAAAACGCAGGACTTACATCTCTCTTTCTTGGACTTGTGATTGGAGGGACTAGTGCACTGTACATATAACAAATACCGCTTTTCTAATTTGGCAACCCTATGAGTACTTATACAACTACGGATGGTTGATTTATGCAAATTCTGAGCAAAAGCTCCAGGATTCAACATGCCAAAACACCTTTTGGCTTAATCCAACAAACAAAAGCACCAATCATACAACAAACTATAAGGCAGTGTTCTAAAAGACGGCCGCCTAGGCCAATTAGTCCCCGCCTAGGCGCTAGGCGCCGGTCATACGCCTAAATTAGACAGCCAACTAGTCGGGTGCCTTGTCCCCACCCAAGCGCTAGGCAGCCCACTAGTCGGCGCCCCTTTCCTTCCCAACTAGTGCCTAGCAATTTTTAGAACATTGCTGTAAGGTAGAAACTAAAATTCATGATGATGCATAACAACATGAAGCTTTCAACAACAATAGCATAAAAATTGTCCGTATAAGTTTTTATCAAATGAAAAAAAGTTTCTTGCCTTCGTCACCTTAAAAACAAAACATTTGTCCTGTATTACTGGTTCTGAAATTGGCATCATTTAAGAAAAAGCAATATGGCATGCAAATCAATGAAATGAGGAGATGATCGTCAAGCGAAAAGAAACCTACTAATATAAACTCACAGATTGAGTAACTTAGATGGGGCTGCACGTAATACAGTCAATGTCTCCTTCCATCTCCATTGGCGTTCAGATAATGGTACAAGACGTTGCAAAATGGACAAACGCCATTCCCAGTCTTCAACAAAACGCCTAGCATTTGAGATTCTCCAATCTAACACTTGTACCCCACTAGCAGGTATATTGCCAGTCAACCCATTCTCCTGTTCAAGCACAGAGGATGGTAGATTCTGGTGCAGAATATCAAGTATCATTCCTATGAAAGATACATCCGTCTTGTTTCCCCCTTCAAATGTTGCATGGTCAGCATGATCCCCACCATAGATGGTAGACGATGACAAATGGCTCCCATGTGAAACACAATGTGTCGGATTGACCGAAAGATCATCCATATGTAAGAGCGAGATAATAATGTTCACCAAAAAAATCTGCATATTGTTTTACGTTGACCATTACACAAGCAGTAACAACTTTTCCTTATTCAAAAAATGCAAAACAACATAACCAACAAAGAGCATTTTACGTTCAGACAGAGAGAGTCATGCCAGAGCAGGTTCATAAATACGTTTAAGATACCGGCAACCTACTACGAGGACAATCAATGTATCACTTTATGGATTACAGCAATTAAGGTCATGACTTAGAAGACAAATTTGTTTTTCTAAATCTAAATATATATTTTGCAATACACTGTGTCTTTCTATTCATCAAGTCCAAGACCAACACGATCTACTTAGGTATGGAATGGGTGATCACTTAATATATGTGAGGTCCCTCGTCACCTAATAGCCTAAGCTTTTGCCCACTGATATAAACTTCATTCATGGTATCAGATCTAGGTCCATTTCAGCCCCGCATTAACAAACAAAACAAAAAAAAAGTGGCCACATCTCGAAACTTCTAATAATATATTAAAAAATTAGCACACAAGACACATCCCAAAAAAGTGTTGCCTGGGTTTGTGTCCAATACAATACAATGTCAAAACTCTCCAGTCAACCTAATAGCCTAAGCTTTTGGGTTGGATCCAAAATTTCTACATTGCCTAGTAGCGTTGCCAAAATGACCTCCGGAAGAAAGGGATTTCAAACAATGCAAAGCTGAAAATACCTTGCGCGGAATATTATTGACAGCCTCAAGATGGTTACGCAGATCTTTCAAATAGCTTAAAGCCACTTGGTGATGGTTTCCAGTTTCATCAATCAAACTCCTTTCCATGGCTCCCAGTGCAAGAACAGCGAATTCAAGAGCATAACGCATGTGCATGAGTTCAATGTCTCGCATCCTAGAAAAACCATTTCGTTAAATTATCAGTATGTGAAAGAGGAAAAAGTTTGGGGAACCCAATGTTAAAGAGGAAGTTTCATTAATCTGCAGTTGGGTTTTAAATATCCATAGTCGCAAATATTAACAAGCAACTACTTTAACGAGTGAAATATAGCCACCACCACCACTTAAAATTGAAGTCATCCATCTTAAGCAGCTCAAGGTCATCAGAAGTGTACCTCTGTCAAGCTACAACACAACTATCAAGGGAAAGAAAAGATGGGGAGGATGGGATAACATGATGAATGGCAATCAATGACATGTTCTTGTATTTCTCCTGATAAGGAGGGAAAATCTTGAAATTCCACCATGGAACATCACCCCATACTACATGACAAGCAACCTCTACCTTTGCTCAAGTCACCTTGTAAAAATTGCATTGCTAAAATTAATGCATCTCCAGCATAAGCAACAAAGTCTACCGCCATATTTGAAAACATCACCCTATGGGTGGTGGATAATACTCATATAATGCCACAAAAGTAAGATTTTCAATGCACAGTACACAAATAAAAAAATATCACTAAACATCCCATAATTTCAAAAACTCTTCATGAATGCAACTTTACGCGTTATCCACTGCCGTAAGGGTAGTAGTTAGCATTTTCCATTTAATTATCACCCCTCGGAAAATGAGATCAAGAGTCGAAAAATGTCATGAAACAGACACAAGAAAAATGGAATCGCACCTCTTCCAGGCTGATACAGTTGAAGCCATCGGCTGCATGCTAATCAGTTCAATTGCATCTTGAAACTTTATGCCTGGAACTACGTCAAACAAAACCTACAGAAAATAAAAATACAAACATATTAAAAAAACACAAGAAAAACTAAACGACACACGCTAAATGTTGACTACAATGTAATCACCATAAACAAAAATTACTCAAACTTAAAGCAGATCGAACAAAGAAGCAGGAGCAAATGAAATGTACAAACTGTTGACTTTCTTGGTTTCTTGTTTGTTTTACTAAGAACAAGCACTTAAGAACACTACAAATTTGGTTTTATAAACCTACCCTGTCAGTTGAATTGAAACTATTAGTCACCCAGATGCCTCTAGGTCCCAAAAGAGCTGTAACTGCTAATTCTTTCTTTCCTTTATATTTCTTTTGTCTTCTTAACCCCCTGAAGAAACCCATTTCTATTCCTCTCATAAAGAAGGTCAAGGTCAATCATCACATTCACTGCTAAAGTTGTTGCCATGAACCAAATAAGTGAATAACTAAATATGTGACATGTCAAAACCGACCGTCAGTATCTCATTTGACAGGTTATTGATAGATCTTATACTTTCTTACTGAGTTTAGCAACTTAGCCTAATATTGTGATTTTAATCAGCAGATATCTAGACTTTCTTTGATATATTCATGTAGAAAGAAATTTGAGGTTTGTCTACTGACACCAAGATACATAAGCGTATTAGTGCAACTACCACCTCTTATCCAAATTCGTTCGCTTTGCAAAGCGCCGCTCTCTCTGTCCCAAATTATTTGTCCTTTCAACTTGGGATGTCCCACAACACAGTTCTTAATAGAAAAGGCGAAAGTACAATTTTTTCTAAATTTCCAATGTTATCCCCTGCAGTTTTTTAAATATATAACAAAGTAGGAATAATAAACAATTATTTGAAATCCAACACTTTCCATACAATTAAATCCCTTAATCAGTTGATCATATGTCCCCATCAAAAGGTTGGAAAAACAGAAGGATATGACTATTATGGGACAGGGCAAGTATCTTCTGCTTCGATGGCCCAATCTTAGTGCCAGGAACCTCCTATGGTGTGGCGAATCCACCTCAGAACCTCCCTCCCGTGCTCCCAAGTCATAGTTTCCTAGGAACCTCGCTCCCATCAAAAAAGGAACCCACTACCAACTACAATAGAACCTCTTAGGCATAAAAATCCCAAAATAAACAAAAGTAAAAGATACCAAGCAAGAAAAAGTATGAAGTAATGATAAGATACTAGAAAGAAATTAACTCAAATTTGCTCAACTACTTAGTATAAACATAATATTTAGTTAAATCCGCTAAAACGATATTTGTAGGTGACACGAATTGCAAATTACAATATATACTTGTATTAAATTTTAATTCTATAAATTATTCCTAAATCCTCCCCCCGGCGCTCCCAAACAAGGATCTTCTATGATCCTCCGCTCCCCTGCCCTCAATCCCGCTCCCTCCCCTGCTTCGTTCAGCTAAGGGCCCAGATAATTGCATCACTTGCAGTAGTACCATAACAAAGCCAAAGTTAGTGGCACTCTTTTCATCTCACGCTTAAAATATTTGAAATCTATAGGTATAACTCAAGATGCCAATGAACCTAGATGGATGAAAATATTTATAAGGAGGGGATAGGACTGAATGCAGGAATGAGATAAAGGAAAACATTATGCAAAGATAATCATGATGGTTGTTCTTTCCTTTTTCTTAAAAGTTACAAGTTAATCAGGAATCGGGATGATTCTATTAACAGCAAATAACAAGTTCTTCCACAGCATAGATAACATTCAGCCACTTCAGTCATAAAGTATACGATGAAAATAGAAGAAAGATTGGGTGCTAATTAAATAAACAGCATGCTCATATGCCAAAATAACTTGGGGCCATGAGCTCCTGGTGGTTAAGTCGAAATACCTAATAATTTGACACCATTAGCAAGTCCCAAAATCAAAAGTCAACAACCTAAAATTATTTATAGGTATAATAGCAAATGAAATGCAACTTCATAAGTATGACACTAACCATCCTGGAAAAGTTAAAGATCAGATAAATTCAAGGAAAACATATATAAATAAATATATATATTATAAAACAAAGACCATCATGCTAGTATAAGCCCTCTAGAAATATACAATGAAGCACTGATGAATTGAAGTCAGGAATTTTCTGATATCAAGCCTCTTTTGCATTGAAACGTCACAATCTTACCCGAAGGGCACTCTGAACGGATAATCTTTCAAGCACAAAATTTTCGACGAAAGGATCCAAGTGAGCATCTTCATTTGCATACTCTACTGGTTCTTTTCGAGACAACAATATTGATGTTTTTGAACTCCAAGATCGACCAGAGTTGACACACGCAACAAAAGAAGCCAGATCAAGCTGATAACATAAAGAATCACAAAGATGCTCAATGCAGGACACCTGTCAAAATCAGAAGTGAAAATCACATACTGCTGTGAACCAAGGATGAGATCCTCTTCTAAAATAAATGAGCAAAGAAAACAGAGAAAAGCAGATTCAGCTTTATGTATTTGCATAAAATTTATGAAAAAATAGTTATTGTAGTATAAGCGAACACGTGTAAAATCAGAAAGTAAATGTTGCTACAAATAGAAGTATTGTTATCAATAAACTAAATCCAAGAGCATCAGGTCCTATAAATGCATAAGGTACCAAGAAATAAGCTTTAAACATTTATCCAGATAGGAACAACAATAGCATTGGAAAAAAAGAGTTAGGGAGTAGTGGTCTGATCTTCCCAGGCGAACAAGTGTAAAATCAGAAAGTAAATGTCGCTACAAATAGAAGTATTGTTATCAATAAACTAAATCCAAGAGCATCAGGTCCTATAATTGCATAAGGTACCAAGAAATAAGCTTTAAACAATTATTTGGATAGTAACAACAATAGCATTGGAAAAAAAGAGTTAGGGAGTAGTGATCTGATCTTCCAAGGCTGTTATGGTTTTTGTTCTGTGTCTTGGATGGGTTCCTTCTTTCCTTATTTCTTCTCTCACTCGTATCTTTTTGTGCGTGGGTTGATTCCCCTTGGCACTTTCCCCAATACCATTTTCTTAACTAGTCAAATACTAATGAGAGAATTTCAGTACTACTAACTGCACTTCTTATTCAGATGCATGTAAGCCTCTTACCCTTATCTAAATATAAATGAAAGGTTCTACATACGTGTTGAAACAGCTTCTGATTTTTTGCCAAGTCTCATTGTTTTTTTATGTGATTCACAATGTTTTGTTGTATTTTAGTGGAACCATTTGAACTTTTTTTTTTGAAAAGAGAAACATTTGAACTTTGTTATTCTACTATTGTTTGACACTTGGAATACGGAAACTTTTCAGTCATTTCATTGGAAACAAAAAGAAATAGTGTTTCTTGCCAATAGTTAAGTCTCCCCAGCCCTAGTACTGGGCATACATACAAGTTTGAGGACAAAACAATTTAACCACAATATTTTGGAAACAAAAGTAATTACCTCATCTGCCTGACTACCATATAGAGAAGACTCTTCCAGCCGTAAAACTTGTGACTTGCTTGTCCACAGAAGTTGCATTAGTTTCCTCCTCGCAGTTGTTTTGCCACACAACAGATCCCAACCCATGGCAGCTACCAGAGGTTGAAGTCGTGGAAACAATGAAAGAACCTATCTCACAGATGGAAATAGGATATTGGTGAAACGAAAAGAAGCAAGTAAACAAAAAAGAAGTAAATAGCATCACTCATCACACATTACACAGGGCAGTGTCCATGATACATAAAAGGAAGTAACACATTCATCATTAAAAAGAAGCAACACATTCACTTTTCTACTTTCTCTTACAAAACGTTATACAGAACGTACAGTGCTAGCCTCTAGAAGCTGCTCCCTCTTGACAGCAGAGAGGGCAGTGTCCATGACACATTCCAGTACATGCAATCCAGAAACACGAGCATAATGGTACATGTCTCTCATGCAAGAGAAGGTTGCCATTCTCAATGATGAAGCTCTTTCATCTGGATTTATCTCGGGCTCCAAGTTGGCCATAAAACTCTGAAGATGCTCAAGTGGAGGAGAAATCTGGTTGTTATCTGCCACTCTGAACATCTCAATCTCTTCTGCGAGAAAATCATCATGAATAGACTGCAGAAGATCATCGATATGAATAAGTGAAAACTTCAACAATGTAAATCCCGTTTTTTTAACACTGCCATACTAGTTATATGAAATATAAGAGCACATCCTCATCAACCATAACAAAAGTATATACCCATTCTCCATACACATTCATGCGTAATTTTTACATTCTCCTATAACTAGAAAGTTGATGGTCAAATTTTAAAAAAATAAACAGGATAAGGATCGCAAATGTCCACATGATAAGCAGGTACAAAGAAATAGCCCATCTGCACAGTACCAGCCATTCTTGATGAAGAAATCTCCCACCCACTTTACTTGATGGAAAAGAATAATAAAACCACCTGAATCATTTGAACAAGATTTGTGCAGTTTGATGAAAGAGCTTCTCCATAAATTAACAACAGTTTATCTCGCATGGCCAACCAGGTGTCTCCGTATACTGTCTTCGTTGACAAAACTCTCTTGAGGAGATCTTGCAAAACCATGCTATCAGAGACATCAAAAGAGAGTAAAATTTAATATCTAGAACAGGAGAAGAAAGTAAAAAGACTATATCTACTGCATGTTTCAAAACCACTAAAGATAGAGAGGCAAAAATACACATATACATCCGTTGCGACTACATCTATGCGGTGCCTGGTATATGGATCCGATTTCCAAAAGAAGATAATCAAATCTTATTGACAATTATCGCTGCACAAAGTACAAAATTCTGACCATATCAGTCTATCCTTGAAATTCAAGATATCTAGAGATGCCTTCAAAGTGGAGATCGTTGTTCAACAAAAGCTTGAGAAGTGAGCACCTTTAGCATTGCTACAAGTTCCCCAACTATGAGAAACTAAAGCTAATTGCTGCTTTATTTAGTATTTGAGCTTTAGCTGGCCGGGAACAGTTAAAAGCTAACAAGAAATAAGCCAAGAAGCAATTACCTTTGGCTTTCAAAAAATCATTGATCCCTAATTGTACGCCAGTGCAAAGAGACAGAAGAATACATTCTATATTATCATTGACCAGCATTTACATAACTTACAGCAAAGGTACAAACATTTTCAAGAGCACACCATTGTAAACCAGCCTTTTAGCAAGTTAAAAACTATTTGAGAGTTAGGAGCAATTAGTTTCAAACTTTGTCACTAGATTGGGCCCAAGGACACAGATGTTCTGAAGCTCCACGATTTCAGATGGATACCAACATACATTTGCCTGTTCAGAAGTAGCAAAATAGGAGCATTTTTCAGACTTAAAAAGCTCAAGACCGCAAGTTTTGAAGCATATTTGGAGCTGTTTGAGGGGGGAAAAGCATATAACGAAGACTATCGCAATAGTTGTCAAACAAACTCTTCGAAGACTGACTACACGTACTTTTCTGCCAGAAAAAAGTTTGGTAACCTATGCCAGCTCAAAATGATGGTGCTGATTTTTGGCTCTCTTAATTAAATAACTTCTATGGAGGAGAAAACTCAGATGATGAAGCACACTTCAAGACATACAGCCCATGAGAAAGACAGAGATAACAAGCTGAAACATAGAGATATTTTGTCCGGTGAGTGGTAACTGTTATTAGCCAAAAGTGCTTGTTGATATCGGGACAATGGGATGAGAAAACTAGCTAGGACTAACATTTTCAGCACTCTTAAGTACAATGGCAATGAAAGTGATTATTTATGTGCTGTGCCATTTGATTTGAAGGGAAGTTGTTAACAAGCTCATCTTGCCAACTCAGACAGTGCAGACTACTATTCCCTCATCCTCTATTCCTACCTAGACCCCATTCACCCTCAATCATGACCCATGCTCACCTACATTGAGAGTCCATCATGGTTCTCTTATCAGTCTTCTTACAAATCATATTGTCTTTAAGCATGGATATGCCTGACCTGTCCTTGGAAAAGTTTCCACGTCCCACTATTTTATTGCCTTCACTTCTATTTTCCATGTCCCTGTTTTTTCCTTAACATGCCTTGTGTTATCAATTAGACTTAAATGTCAAGGTCGCTCTGTAGTCTTTTCTCCAATTTAATTTGTTCTCCAGCACCTCAAGACAAAGATGATTGGTTCATCATGAAGAGGACAGCTTGTGATTCCAGATCCTAATAGCTCCTCTTCAATTCAGGATCGGCCATGGCGTAACAACAGGGCCCCCAAATCTCTGATCATAATACATAATATATTGTCAGATTTTTAACCAAGTAGTTGCTAGCTCAGTGGTACGAAATTGTTGCTTTAATCGAATCTCGTTGCTACTTTTCAATGCTCTCAGAGAGCCCTCCTCTGAAATACTTGAGGATAGATCTTGTTCATGAGGTTTGAAACCAAAACCTCGGGTTGGATGATCACAACTTTACCACTGCTCTACCAGTGTCCTCTTGCAGTGCCTGCACCAAAATGTATCGTAACATATATATAACGTCCAGATCAAAATTATTGACTTTTCTTTTTCTTTTTCAATTTCTTCTCCCTAAATGTAACTTACATCTTTCTCTTCCTTTTTTTAAAACGTCAATTCGATTAACGAAATAAGATCTTATACCATTTTATATTATCCTAATCCAACATTTGATTACGGACTACTAACAATTCAATTTATTCAAGTGATTTTCTCTTTCTAAATCACAGCTCAAAATTTTATTAAGGGTTGAATGTTCACTTTGGGACCCCAGAATCTCAAGGGCAGCATTGTTTCAATCACATCATCTGCTTTGACCACCACCAATTTGGACACTCCGTCTTTCGGCCAAACTTAAAGTGTATCCTCCTTGGAGTTGTTACTCCATTTCAGATTGGTCTAGTTTAGAGTGTAGAGCTTGTCAGCCCATTTCAAAATTCGGGCCGTAGTCATCATTGGTCTGAATCTTTTGATGTGGTCCATTGAGGTCCTTCTGTGCTACTACCAATGGATCTCCTTTTACTTTGTTCTGGTTGTGGACAGGAAACAAATATCTAATTACCACATTTTGGATTTAAGTTAGACGCTCAAATTTCTATTTATTTTGGTACAAGGGTTAAGAGTTTGGACTATACACAGTTTGGTTAATTTTGTGCTGATCATTCGGGATGCTACTTGTGCACACACCAGCAAAATTCAATTGCTTAATGAAAGCATTGCCATTTGTTGAATGTTGCTTGCACCTTTTCATTCAATATGCCGGACCGCTCCCACACTTTTGGCTTGGCATTTTACTTGTTGCATGCAACGTACTTTATCAATAATCATTATTTCATAGGCTATTTGGTGTAATAAATCATAGGACTCTGTTTTTTCTATCCTGGGCACTCACCATTTCCGCTTACTCCTCCTCTTAGGGTGTGCCTTCTGCTCATCTTCTCGATCATGGCCTATGGGCAAATGCGGGTATGGGCAAGGATACGGATAGGACACAATACATATAATGTACTACAATACACCCAAAATGAAAGGGATACATTGGGGATGCATTGTAAAATTATTATTCATAATTATCAGTATTCAAATTATTATCCTAAATATTTGAAGCTTGTAAATGCATAAAATAAAATAAAAAAAGCATCATCAGTATGTGATATACACTAAATAGATTGTAACAATGTGGTACTATTTTCGAAGTCTGAGAAGTTGTTTGGTGCAACTACTATTTCTAAAAAGTTGATTTATGAATATTGACAGTGTACAAACGGTTCGTGTATATTGTGTGTCTGTGTTACAATGTGTGATTTTGTGTCCGAGAGAGAGAGTCAAAGAGTGAGACTCTGAGAGAGAGAGAGAGAGAGAACTAGTGTTCAGTGTTCAAAGCCTGAGAAGTGAGAACAGAGCAGCTAAGGCAATGAGTGGATGACATATCAATCGAACAGTCGTAGGGTTTGTTTAAGACTTCTACCTATATGTATTATTGACTGATCCTTCATGGACATTTCTATTTAGAGTCCGCCCCTTACTAAGTTACTCCTTTAAACAATTTCATTCTAAACCCCACTGTAAGCCAAAAGTTTCCCGACATATATATCATAAGTTTCTGGGTGTATCCGAAATGTATCCGTAGTTATAAACATTTTAATTAAATACTGAATATTTATTTGTCATATTCGACAGGTATGAGGCGTGTACCAATATGCGAGACAAATCTGATACCCATCGTTGACTAGTTTCAGAAAGACAATTGTTATGGCCATTCTAAGACTTTGATATTCCTTATAGGTGTTGCATTTTCTTACTCAACCTCCTTTTCTTTACCAGGTCAACAGTTGTGTGTAGACCTCATCATTGCCATGAGGGAGTATCTTCATTTCCCCGATCGACTCTGACTCCTTTACCTACTCCTCCCTTGACTAATCCCCATGCGCAAGTTATCATGGATCTCCAGACAAGCTGGCTGTTTCCTATTTCCTATATTCTCCGTCTTCCTGTCATATGTTCTTGCTCTTTCCTCCATTACTAATCCTAATTATCACCAACTGCTTTGTTGCAAGGTAAACTCACATATAATTGATACCATATTGTGTCCTGTACTCACGTTTCACACATTATATTGCTTGGCATGTAAATTGTCCTCTATTTCTATCTCTCGTCTTAGTGTTGACTTTATATTCATCTGAACGCAAATATTTAGGGGTGATGAAGCGCTCTTTGAAAGAATCGTACATGAAAGCTTACTATGTCTCCACCTAGGAGACAAAAAGTTGTATGTTGTTGCATTTACAAGGGCAAGTATCTTTCTGATGCTCAAGGCACAAACTGGCACAAAAGTTCGCACGCGAACATGCGGTGGTTGATTATCTGTAGACCTCCTCCTCTATGGCACGTTAACCCGTTCTCCTTTCCTTCTGTAGCACGCTAACCCTTTCTCATCTCCCTGCGCCCACTTGTTGAATGTTTTTAGAACTTCCATAGAGGCTTCACACATGACCTGTGGCTTCAGTTTGCTCATGAACGGGAAAAAAACAATTGGCCTATAATATGGTGTCACTACTCCATCCAAATTTGTTTGCCCTATTTTGGTGTGCCAACTTTCTAAGGGAATGTGCACTGCAGTTTGAATTCAAGTATCAAACATTTATCCTAAGAATGCCCTTTATCTCCTTTATACATATACTAACCACTTGTTAGGGCTAGTTTGGAATTTAAACGCAAATAGAATAGATGAGTAACAAGGAGGGAT
The DNA here is from genome assembly GCA_025413875.1 of Rhododendron molle. Lineage (NCBI taxonomy): Eukaryota > Viridiplantae > Streptophyta > Magnoliopsida > Ericales > Ericaceae > Rhododendron > Rhododendron molle. The sequence continues at coordinate 40,014,198 of CM046389.1, read as the reverse complement.
GGAGTGGACCTCCAAGTGTCACCAAAAGCTTAAAATCTGAGCAATGAAACTGGCTTTTAGTCTTTTAGATATGCGTGAAGCTAATTAGTTCAGTGCCCAACCAAAGAACAACACAGGAAACAACAAACCCAATCATTAACGGATGCCGTTCATGATGTGTCACTATCCAACAAGGGTGTGGCCTACTTTGATGTGTTAAACAGTTAATTGTACAAAAGAGCAAGAGAAATATATATTGAAGTGGAATAACTTCACATAAAGCACTTCAGTAGTTCACAATCCATAAACCATAGCCTTTTTCAATTCAATAAATCAAGAATGTAGACAATCCATACCGGTACTCAGTCTCTTCGACTTCATAACCTAGGTGAAGAAACCGAATATGCGACACCGCTCCTTCCGCGTCACCCTTTCCAAGGCATTCCCTCATAGAATCCAAATGCACAATCTGAACACTCCTCTGCACCAACTTGAGCAACTTCACATCCTCCTCCTCCTCCTCCGAACACTCCCCTTCCCTCCTCAAAGTAATAGCTAAACCCGAGTCATCCCCACGCTCACCGCCCTCGACTTGTTTCTGTATATTCCCACACAACACATCAAACACCACGGCATTTTCCAACACAACACTCCTCAACCGCATCAACTCCTCCCCCTCCAACACTACCCTGCCCCCATTTTCTCTCTCATCGACGCCAATCGAATCCGGTCTCAAACGGTTAAACCCTAACTCCGCTAATTTACCCAAAACAAGCAGTGATTCAGATTCGCCCGAACCACCACCACCGCCCAACTCCTTCAACTTAGAAGTGATTGTTTCGACGTACAACGAGAACTCGACACGTAGGCGTAGCGAGTCGGGGTCGAACCTCCAGAGGGAGGAAACGGCGTCGTCGTGGTTGAATTGGAGGAGTTCTAGGGTGGAGAGGTAGGCGAGGAGAGAGGGGGAGGGGCAGGAGTGGGGGGACCAGAGGATGTTGTCGAGGCGGCCGTTGAGGGAGACTAGGGTTTGGAGGATGGCGCGGGCGAGGTCGGGGTTGCGGGCGCGGAGGCTGAGGAGGGTGGCGCGGAAGGGCTCGAACTGGGCCAGGTAGAGGTGGTTGGCCGCGGCTCGGGCGAGGAGTTCCGTGTCTCTGTCTTCCATTGATCGAGGGGGAAAGAGTTATTAGGGTTTTGGATGGGGGATCATGGCGGTGGTGGAGACGATCGAAAGTTGCAGAGAGGATGACGGTGGAAGTGTGGAGTGGGAATGCCGTGATGCGGTAGTCGAAGGAGAGAATGATCGATGACGTGTTTGAAAAGGGAGGTGATAATGCCACTACAGATTTTTTATTGTGCCACGAAGTGTTCTTGTAGAAGGACAAATTTATTGCATCGCGTTCTTGCAAGCTTGCGCCTTGGAATTTTTGGGGCTTGTTTGTTTTTGGGATTTTGAATTTGTAATTATTAGAGTTTGGAGATAAGGGTAATGATTGAGGTAATATTAGAAAGAGATAGATAAAAATAAAAATAATTATTGGAGATATGGGTAATTAGTGAATTTTAGAATAGAATAATAATTTAGAGTCCAAATCTTAAAAACCCAACCGAACAAGTGTTTCCGGTAGGCAATAACTTAAGAATCACTTGTTTGAAAAATGTTTATTTATTTTCACTAACCTATAAGTTGTTGCAAAATGTTAAATTGTTTCCACTGATCAATAAGTTGTTTGAAATTTTTAAGGGTTATTAAGAGAGAGGAAAGTTGAAAAGTTATCATTAATCATGAGATGCAAAGCTTGTAGCTTAGTGTGAACGACTTATCAAAATGCAATAAATTGTAGCAACATGGACTAAGGGATTCTCAAATTTCATAGGAACTATACTATGTGTAATATAAAGTTAAATTAATTGTGAACAAACACGCACAGAAGACACCATTACAAATTTGTTATCCATTTTCATTGAGAAAGTATGCAATGGTGTGCACGAAATTGTTCGGAAAAATATCGAGGGAACAATGTGGTTGGCAGGGGGATTTGATTGGGAGGAAATGAGTTCAGGGCAAGATCCAAGAAGTCGCGGTCTATGGAATTTAAATATTGGGCCCAAATAGGGGCTCCTTTTCTAAACAAGTACTAATATTGTTATTTTTTTCTGTTCACAATATATAAGAAGCATATCTAGTGGTTTAGCGGTAAAACGAAGGCTTCGTATTTTTTTTGAAGTGTTTATTTGGCAAAGATACATCTTTTAAGTGTTTATAAGCCAAAAATAATTCTCATATCGATAGTTGGAGCTATGATGTTTCGAACCAGTGTCAAATTGGATATATGGCAACAACCTAAGCCATTGAAGCCAAAGCATTTACCATGTTTAATAACCAAAATAACTATATAGATAAATATTTTTATTATTGTAAATATATGTAGGGCCCTACTCTACCATTTGGCCTAGCACGCTCTAATTGGGGTTGAGGATGGCAATGGAAGAGGAGGAAGGTTGAAGTGACAAGGGAGAGAGAAGAGAATGTCATCTAATTGTTTGCAGCTTAAGAGCATCTCCAATCCAATACTCTATTTGAGAGTATGAAAATATTCTATTTTATTCATAAAGTGATTTTAGAGGGAATCACTATTCCTATTTATTCCAACCACAAACCCTCTATTTTTCCCTCTGAAATCACTTTATGAAAAAAAAATCATTTTTTATACTCTCATGAGAATATGGTTGGTATAAAAATTTAGCAAGAAAAGCTTACAAAGACAAAAAATTGTATTTTAAAAAGGTGAATAGTGTTATGGAGATGATCCTCTATATTTTCTCTTACCCTCTAAATATAGAGGATCAAAATCCTATACTCTCAAATAGAGGAGGGTTGAGAGGATGGGTTGGAATGCTTTGATACTCTCAAATAAAGATATAGAGTATGGGTAGGAGATGCTCTAAAAGGTGAGAGTAGAGGATAGGAGGGGTGATGGGACAGTTCAAGGTGAGGGGAGGGAGGTGATGGTTACAAGAAATGGAGAGTAGATTAGTTTGTATGTTCATGAATCGGCTTATTCTTGTCAAAAAAAATAAAAAAAGGGTAAATTTCACTGACCTCCCCTGAGGTTTCTAACAAAAACAGGGACCTCCCCTGAGGTTTTTGAAATAGCATAGACCTCCCCTACTTTATCTGACAATGTACATATTCCCCCTTGCTTAACTCCACAACCTACCCTCCAAATAAAGCAAGGGCTAGGTCGTTGCAGGCATATAAATCGGTAAGACCGGATCGTTCCCACAAAGAAATCTTCTACGCGAATTTGGAATGGATGCAATGAAAAGGTTTGCGGCTTTCAAGCAGCCAACTTCGGTGTTTTGCTTTGAAATGATGATAAAAACTTGGATTTAACTAGACTAAGATTGTTGAGTCAAGAGAGCTCGGTTTACTCACGATTTAGCCAATCAAACGGTTCCTTTATCTAACTAAAGAGTGGACCGAAACCGTCCGGATTCCACTTGGAATATTAAAAACTAAAGACTACTTGTAACTCGATTCAATGCATTAATTCAAACTGAACTCATTTAACGCAAGTGAGAGACGAAAAAGGATCGTTCGCACGCGTACGATTATAGAGCACGTAGCATGGCCCGATAGACCTCATTGATCAAAGAAGCCACCAATCCCATGATCAAATACTAGAAATCATGGGTTTAATTCATTCAACACATTGAAATCGAGCTAAAGATTGAGCGGAACCATGTGATCGACTAATTCATAGAGTAAACCTCACCCCGAGACCGAACCGATTAACTACTCACGCATTAGGAAAAGACTAGAAATTTTACTAAGTATTGAGAACATGATTCACCGATAAACACGAAATTAAACTTGATTTATATTAAGATCCAACGTGTAGCAACAATGTTAACAAAAGAGATTTAAACAAACAACCAGCACTTACTTGAATTTGAGAAGGATTTGATAGCTATAACTTGGAAGAAATGACTAAGAGCTCTTAAACGTAAAAGACTACAACTTGGAAAGTAATACATCCTGGCCAATAATGGCCAATAAAGCTATTAATAGGCCAAAACAATTAGCCAAAATATGGACCAAAAGACCCTCAAAATATCCCAAAAATAGGCCTTTAATGAAAACTTTTCATAAAAGGAAAGTCTGATAAAGTAGGGAAAATATCTTCTGGCCGATTACTGTTATCGATTACCTTTGCCCAAGTAATCGATACCAATCTTTTTTCCCTTGCCCGAGCTTAATGTAATCGATACCATTCTTCTTATGTAATCGATCCCCTTGTGGCTGGAAGAATTGTGGACCAAAATCCTTGCACAGGTATCGATTACCTTGTCATTGTAATCGATAACATTGAACTTTGGACAAGGGTTATCGATAACTCAATCCTCTAGTAATCGATACCTTTAAGGCTGGAGGATTTTCTGGACCAAGGAGATGCAAGGGTATCGATTACTCTGCTCAATGTAATCGATAACAGTCTGAAAAAACAGTAGATTTCAGTCTTCAACTCTGCCATCTTGTCTTGACACCTCCGAGCATCTTTCGAGTCAACTTCACTTGACTTCTGGGACTAGGTGGCACAGCACCTCAGCCTCGGATTGCTCAATTACCCTCGAGGGCTATACTTGGCATCAAAATACGCCTCGTTTGCACGTTTCACCTACAAAACTCGACATAAACCTTGCATGCAATATCAAGTTAAAAAAGAACATTTAAATACGAAAACGTCACAACTTGGAGAGTTTGAGCCCCGAGATTATACAATCTCGGGTGCTAATCACCCCTTCTGTTAAGTTAGGGCTGTAACACTGTTAAATCTGATGATTAAATGACCGAAATACCCTTGTATTCCACTTCGTGCTTAACAATGAAGCCTTCAACAACAGCTCAATCAATTGCCGACAACCGCATTTCAAGAAACTTAACAACATTTTTTACCAGCAATAAAAATTAACTTTTTTTTTAATATCCATATAATTCCAAGCCTCCTACTCTCCTGTTATGTAGACGCACGCATGTTGACACACTTTCGACAACCCAAGGGGCTTTTCCATGAAGTCACACATTCCAAACTTATGGAGGCCAGGCATTTTAAATCTTGCATTGACTAGAGAGTTTACTCGATCGTTAATTTTAGGGGTGTCCTTATTCAAATTTTTTTCGTATCACTTGGCTTATCATCATTTTTTTGGGGATTATTGCATCCTCATGACAAAAGGAATCTAAAAAGTAAAAAATTTTAATCGAAATCTAATTTTTTTTAATAAAGACAAAAATAAGCCAATAAGCCAAGAAAGAAATCTCTCTCACATTTTTGGGAATAAATTCTCTTTTTTGAACTAAACCACCACAAGGAAACCCCACAACCCAAAGCCCGCATCGCTATTCCCTTGTATTGTCGCCTTCAATCGCCCACCGTTGTATGCAACTACCCCACCAATGGTCAAACCTTTCTCTCTTGAACAAATTCAAAACCCAACTCTCGAATCAGCCATGGCCATTTTCTCCAATTGCTCCCACCTCACCAACGCCTCCCATAATAGCAACAAAAATGAATTTCGGAACCGTTGGTTTTCGAAATGAATTTTTTGATGCTCCATATGAATTTTGATGTGAAGTTGAATTTTGCTCATTTAAGTGTTTTGATTGGAATATTTGGGAAAACTTTTGCGTACTTTTTTAGTTCTAACCCTTGATCTTCCTTATATGGCGATTGAAAGAAAGTAAGGAGTGGGTTTGATGGGGAGAATGTGGGCATGGCAGTGGTGGGAGATGGGTTTCTTCATCATTAGAAAAATCTTCGGTCCAGTATGGGATTTTATTTTGCTTCAATCAGCATTATGTTGTTATATGTGTGCAAATTAAGGGGCAGTTAATTTCTCCCATATGGAAAACGGCGAGCCAGGAAATGGGGTGGGATGTTCTTCTTCTATTGATGCCTCCGTCGCAAAATATATAGTACATGTTATTGATCGGAAGGTGCTAGAATAATTTATTGCTTCAGAGGTGTTTTTTATAACTGGATGTTTTGGCCAGTTTGCGCGCACTCCAACTAATTCCAAAGAAACTAAGGAGGCATTTGGCTAAATAAGCCTAGTGGCTTATTTTTTTGTCCTTATTCAAATTTTTTTCGTATCACTTGACTTATCATCATTTTTGAGAATTATTGCATCTTCATGACAAGAGGAATCTAAAAAGTAAAAAAAAAATTGATCGAAATCCAATTTTTTTGAATAAAGACAAAAAAATTGGCTTATTGGCTTATTTTCGTCTTTATTCAAAAAAAATTGGATTTCGATTAAAATTTTTTTACTTTTTAGATTCCTCTTGTCATGAGGATGCAATAATCCCCAAAAAAAATGATGATAAGCCAAGTGATACGAAAAAAATAAGCCACTTGGTTTATTTAGCCGAATGCCCCCTAAAATTAACGATCGAGCAAACTCTCTAGTCAATGCAAGATTTAAAATGTTTGGCCTCCATAAGTTTGGAATGTGTGACTTCATGAAAAAGCCCCTTGGGTTGTCGGAAGTGTGTCAACATGCATGCGTCTACATAACAGGAGAGTAGGAGGCTTGGAATTATATGGATATTAAAAAAAAAGTTATTTTTTATTGCTGGTAAAAAATGTTAAGTTTCTTGAGATGTGGTTGTAATACCCGCCCCGAATATTTAGTATTTTACATTCACATTTTAATTGAATTATGTGTTTATGAGATTTATTCATATTTGGTGGGTATTTAACTAAACGCTATTGATTGGAGCATAAGTTATGACGTGGTTTCGTTTGCATGGGATTATTTTCTTAGGTGTTATCAAATATCCCCAGGATATTTTGGGAGAAATATCTCCCTTATTCTTTCTTGTTTTCCTACGGAGAGAGAGAGAGAGAGAGAGGCCGTGAGAAGAGGGGAGAAGGAGAAGAAGAAGATAAGAGAAGGGGAATTGCTTGGGGATGATCATTCTTTCCTAGAATTGAAGTTCTAACATGGTAATTCATGCTCTCTTGTATTTGATTTCATGTTTTTCATGCTAGGTCTCTTGTTCTACATCTTATTTGCACTGAATTGAAGCCATGGGAGAAGGTTTTTGAGGTTGGAGTTGGGTTTTGTTCTAAGAAATTCGTGCATATCATAGTTGTACAAAACTGTGTTCTAAGCAAGTTGAATCTGTCCTGTTTTTGACGAATTTATTCAAGGTACCTAGAAATCTTATAAATTCTTGAAATAAATCCTGAATGTTCATCTGTGAGTCTATTGCATCGTGTTAAATTTTCAGAAAATAACTCGAAGCGTGTTGGCCTATAAAATTCGTGGACTGAACTGGTGTCAGATTCGCGTCTGTGCAGACAGCACAGACACGTGTTGGAAAAACGGGCATAACTTTTTGCTCGGGTATCTATTTTGCGCACCGTTTCTTGATTCGAAAACTAGACTCGTATATCTTTCTGAATATGTATGGGTTGTGTCATTGGTTCTTTCTAGACTATAGCAGTTTTTGAATTAAAGTTCAGGTTTTGGTACTTCTGAAATTCTGGACAGCTTTTGGCTTGTGTTCTTGATGAAATTCCTCAAGTTTAAGCATGCTAGGTGGACATGGGTTCTCATGAGTCTTAAACATTGATCAATTGGTGATGTTTTGGTGTTGGAATCATTGAAAATTATTGAGTAGGTTATTTTTAATGGGTTTTCGATCGCAGACTGTCCTGCTGAAATCGTAATTTTGTGTTTCTCACTGTGTAATTTCAATTGGGCGTATCTTGGTCATTCGGACTCTATGTTGGGCAAATTTTATATCAAAATTTATGTACCGGAGGTGTACTTTTCAATGGTGGTGGTTTCATAACCTAATTCTAATCCTAAAAGAAGTTATGGTCGGAATACGGTGGATTAGTGGTTGGATTCTTTATCGGTTTTGGGGTTATGTTATATTTAAGCGCTATGCTTGCTTGGGAAACCTTGGAGGTCTTTGAGATGACATGTTTGAGTTCATTGGACATCGTTTAATACGTTGTAGCTTTATAACTTGATATCAAATGGTTGTAAAATGGATTAGGGGGCGTTTGGTGGCCTTGTTAACCTTTGGGCATGGATTAGCTTGTTAAAATGTTATAGGGTGCTATCATTCAATTGTTTGATCATTCCAGTGGAGAAGTATGCTAATATGAGTTAGCTTATTATTAGGAAGCAAGCCGGTCAAATGGGAGGTGCCGAAACCGTAAGTTTGACGTGCCTCGGTCGATACAAAGGTGAGTGTGTTTGATATGGTTCTTCTCCATATAATATTGTTGTGATGGTGAGTATATATCTTGCTAGTTGTGGTTAGCTTTTGATATGATTATCTTTAATGAGATATTGCTGTTGTAGTGGTGAGTTGTATATCATGCTATTGTGGTTTAGCTTTGATATGTTGTGAATGTGTGCGTGTGAGGCACACCATGTCGTAAGCCATATCGTTCAATGAATGATGGTTGGGAGCATGGTGTGTGGGACACGAGATTTGGTTATGATATGCGTGTTAGATGAATATGCATGCTGATGAGTGTTGATTGAACCGCCAAAGGTTAGCGTGTGAGGCATACCATGTCGTATGCCATGCCGGCTAATGGTCGGTGGATGGGAGCATGGTATGTGGGACACCTCATCTTGGGTACATGCGAAGTGGCAGACATGTCACTGCATGTGATGTAATGTGATTATATTCATGTTTTTGAGCATGTGGACAGGTTGGTTATAATGTTGTATACATTCAAGTATTTCAGTTACGCTGGTAATGTGTATTCTTGTTGATATTCCTTCAGGTATTGTGATATTATATTGAGCGTTTCTATATCTCACACACTCTGGCTTTCCTTTTGGTCTGCCAGGTAGCAGGTTACTTAGAGTGGGTCCACTACCGGTCAATGTGTTGAGGTGTACTCGAGCGTTAGCTTGGGAGATGTTGATAGTCAAGCTTGTTGTAGGTAGTTAATGAAGGAGCTGATTCATATAAATTGTAATCAAGTCGTTGGTGGATATGTTGAAATTTAGAACTTATTAGGTTTTGTAATAGAGGTTGTGGTTACTCAGTTGTGCGAGTTTGTGATTGGTTGGTCAGTACGTTGACTCGTTTCTGTTTTAGCTGGGGTTTTACTCTGTTTCAAATATGGTTTATCGTTTGTTTGTTGTTCTTTTGTGTGGAATGCCACGTGGCCGTGTCGGTTCGAGCCCACTTTGGGTGTTGTTCCGGGGCGGGGCGTGACAACAACCAAAGATCCAGCAGCTAAACATCCAATCAAAATCTGAGAAGAACGTAGGGTGTTTTGTCTGTCAAGTAGGAGTTAGTGGGTGACTAACGTATGATTATTGACTACTTGGCACTGTGTTTGTCTTTAGTGGTTTAACTTGTTGAAACAGGTTATTAAGATGACTCAGTTCACGGAGCAGCAAATGGTAATTGTTCCATGGCAGATTGTGTTGGCACTGACGATGTCGTATGTGGATTGTGTTGTATGTGTGGAGGTAGAGGTAAATGGACTGAGGGTTCACGGCGTTATGGAGAGTATGTGCTTATGCGTGTCAAGGAGATAGGTATTTTCAATATTGATTGACGTCAGGTGTAAATGGCAAGGAATGTAGGATTAAACCTAATTACCATGTTATTAATGCTTATTGTGCACTTAGAGTAATTATGTGCTTTTGTAAAATGTAGTTTATGTGTAGTGAGAAGGTTGTATTGCTATGTGGTATGTCAACCTTGCTATAGTGTAAGTTGGCGGTGGGCAGATTCTTGAGAGTCGGAGAGTTACGCGCTAAAGAGGGTTCATTTTGAATTTTAAAGATCAGTGTCAAAATTGTAGATTTTGTGATGAATTTTGGGAGATATTGAAAAAGGTGTGTGTGTGTGTTTATGGAAGTAGCATGGGTTTATTGATGTGTAATGGGATACATGTGTGGTATGTGTACGTGGAAGAGAGGATACTTTCATAGAGATGTGCGTATTGCTAATACAAGGCTTAAGATGGTTTTAGTTATCTATGAGAGATGAGTTGGATGGATTTTCGATATCTTATTAGTTGTATGAGTTGGAAAGGTTTAGTGAGTTAGTTGTCAGATGTGCTGTTAATGGTGGAGATGGGTTGCCTAACGGTTGGAGTGGTGAGTTAGAAGGAGTTGGGAATTGTGTTTTGAGCGTTTGGGCTCTAGTTCATGAACGATGTTTGAATGGTACAGGTTGGGAAGGTGCAAGTTTGACTGGGATTGAATCGGGTTGTGAGGACGGTAAGCAGTACGACAGAGCAGTGGCTATAAAACAATTGCAAGGGTCACATCACAGAAGTGAAACTGGGGCAGAGTGCTGGTGTTCTTAACAACCATTCTGAGAGAATGGGACAGGTATAACTTTTATTTGTTGTTCGATTTGATAGCATGATCATGCATTATGACTTCTTGTCAGAGTCAGTCCAGTCGACTGGAGTGTCAGTGGTGTTGTGATGAAATGGGCAACGTGCCTATTAAATCACGACACATCTTGCATATTGTCATATGCGCATGCCATCAATGATATTTGTGTTGTGGACTAACCTTGTTTTGAAGGGACACATTACAACAAAATTGAGCTCGGGTTTCTGAAACAGAATTCGGAGATGGTACTGAGTTGACAATGAGACGTGGAACAGTGTTGGGATCTTGGTTGTGATGGAGAAGGTGTTAGGGTCGATGAGGGAGTGCATAGAGAAAGTAGATTAAGTGGAGCATAGGTGCTTGTTAAGGTTAGATGTGAAATCTTAAGTGATAGTTGAGCTACAGTGGTAGCAAGTTTTATGGTGGATTGAAGGTTAGAAAGTTAGGTGGGTTGTCGATTCGAGTTGGTATGCGTTGGGTTGGATTGTATACTAGTATATACAAATGTCTTGAGGTGTTGTTTGTGTGTGACAGATGTGTTTCTTTCGGTATGTCTGAGTGATAAAATGGTTAGTGTAACATGATTATATAATATGCATATAATGCTATTTCAAGATGAATGTTTGTTGCTGTATCAAGTAGTGTGATTATGGTGGTTGATAGTATGAGGTTAAAACTTAGTTTTCCTAAAAGGTTATACTCAGGTTTTGAGAGTGCGTAATGGTATGGGGGTCATAGTGGTTTATTAAGTTGGTACTGATGATGGAATCAATTTTACTAAAAAGAAAATCGTTGAGAGTGCGTTATATTGATTTTAACATGAGTTAGAGAGTTTCAGGTAGGAAGTTACTCTAGTGAAGGATAAGCTCGTAAATTTTCTACGGTAGAATCGTGTGAAATGGTGAAAGTGGTTTTAGCATGTAGGCGTGTTGGATGCCGTGATGTGAGTTATGGGTTGTGTGCCCTTCTTGAGAAGTAGAATTGGTATTGTATGAGTACCTATAGGAATTATGTGATTGTTTTTGTCGAGAGTTGATGGAAAAAGAAGAAGTTTTAACTATAAATCATAAGGGTGTTGTTTTCTATATGTTTTGTGCATAGAGACATGAATTTAAGGGAGTTTTGGTTAGAGGTGAACGTGAATGGGGGTGGATTACATGATGGTGTAGTTGAAGGAGTAACTTGTTTGTAGTTTTGTATATGTGTTGTTCTTGTTCTTACATGAAGTCGTTGGTCAAGATTGTTTGAAAATCTTATAGTTTTGGTTGGCGCTGGGGTGAGGCCGGTGGTTCTAATTTCGGGGACGAAATTTTCTAAGGGGGAGAGAGTTGTAATACCCGCCCCGAATATTTAGTATTTTACATTCACATTTTAATTGAATTATGTGTTTATGAGATTTATTCATATTTGGTGGGTATTTAACTAAACGCTATTGATTGGAGCATAAGTTATGACGTGGTTTCGTTTGCATGGGATTATTTTCTTAGGTGTTATCAAATATCCCCAGGATATTTTGGGAGAAATATCTCCCTTATTCTTTCTTGTTTTCCTACGGAGAGAGAGAGAGAGAGAGGCCGTGAGAAGAGGGGAGAAGGAGAAGAAGAAGATAAGAGAAGGGGAATTGCTTGGGGATGATCATTCTTTCCTAGAATTGAAGTTCTAACATGGTAATTCATGCTCTCTTGTATTTGATTTCATGTTTTTCATGCTAGGTCTCTTGTTCTACATCTTATTTGCACTGAATTGAAGCCATGGGAGAAGGTTTTTGAGGTTGGAGTTGGGTTTTGTTCTAAGAAATTCGTGCATATCATAGTTGTACAAAACTGTGTTCTAAGCAAGTTGAATCTGTCCTGTTTTTGACGAATTTATTCAAGGTACCTAGAAATCTTATAAATTCTTGAAATAAATCCTGAATGTTCATCTGTGAGTCTATTGCATCGTGTTAAATTTTCAGAAAATAACTCGAAGCGTGTTGGCCTATAAAATTCGTGGACTGAACTGGTGTCAGATTCGCGTCTGTGCAGACAGCACAGACACGTGTTGGAAAAACGGGCATAACTTTTTGCTCGGGTATCTATTTTGCGCACCGTTTCTTGATTCGAAAACTAGACTCGTATATCTTTCTGAATATGTATGGGTTGTGTCGTGGTTCTTTCTAGACTATAGCAGTTTTTGAATTAAAGTTCAGGTTTTGGTACTTCTGAAATTCTGGACAGCTTTTGGCTTGTGTTCTTGATGAAATTCCTCAAGTTTAAGCATGCTAGGTGGACATGGGTTCTCATGAGTCTTAAACATTGATCAATTGGTGATATTTTGGTGTTGGAATCATTGAAAATTATTGAGTAGGTTATTTTTAATGGGTTTTCGATCGCAGACTGTCCTGCTGAAATCGTAATTTTGTGTTTCTCACTGTGTAATTTCAATTGGGCGTATCTTGGTCATTCGGACTCTATGTTGGGCAAATTTTATATCAAAATTTATGTACCGGAGGTGTACTTTTCAATGGTGGTGGTTTCATAACCTAATTCTAATCCTAAAAGAAGTTATGGTCGGAATACGGTGGATTAGTGGTTGGATTCTTTATCGGTTTTGGGGTTATGTTATATTTAAGCGCTATGCTTGCTTGGGAAACCTTGGAGGTCTTTGAGATGACATGTTTGAGTTCATTGGACATCGTTTAATACGTTGTAGCTTTATAACTTGATATCAAATGGTTGTAAAATGGATTAGGGGGCGTTTGGTGGCCTTGTTAACCTTTGGGCATGGATTAGCTTGTTAAAATGTTATAGGGTGCTATCATTCAATTGTTTGATCATTCCAGTGGAGAAGTATGCTAATATGAGTTAGCTTATTATTAGGAAGCAAGCCGGTCAAATGGGAGGTGCCGAAACCGTAAGTTTGACGTGCCTCGGTCGATACAAAGGTGAGTGTGTTTGATATGGTTCTTCTCCATATAATATTGTTGTGATGGTGAGTATATATCTTGCTAGTTGTGGTTAGCTTTCGATATGATTATCTTTAATGAGATATTGCTGTAGTGGTGAGTTGTATATCATGCTATTGTGGTTTAGCTTTGATATGTTGTGAATGTGTGCGTGTGAGGCACACCATGTCGTAAGCCATATCGTTCAATGAACGATGGTTGGGAGCATGGTGTGTGGGACACGAGATTTGGTTATGATATGCGTGTTAGATGAATATGCATGCTGATGGGTGTTGATTGAACCGCCGAAGGTTAGCGTGTGAGGCATACCATGTCGTATGCCATGCCGGCTAATGGTCGGTGGATGGGAGCATGGTATGTGGGACACCTCGTCTTGGGTACATGCGAAGTGGCGATGTGTCACTGCATGTGATGTAATGTGATTATATTCATGTTTTTGAGCATGTGGACAGGTTGGTTATAATGTTGTATACATTCAAGTATTTCAGTTATGCTGGTAATGTGTATTCTTGTTGATATTCCTTCAGGTATTGTGATATTATATTGAGCGTTTCTATATCTCACACACTCTGGCTTTCCTTTTGGTCTGCCAGGTAGCAGGTTGCTTAGAGTGGGTCCACTACCGGTCAATGTGTTGAGGTGTACTCGAGCGTTAGCTTGGGAGATGTTGATAGTCAAGCTTGTTGTAGGTAGTTAATGAAGGAGCTGATTCATATAAATTGTAATCAAGTCGTTGGTGGATATGTTGAAATTTAGAACTTATTAGGTTTTGTAATAGAGGTTGTGGTTACTCAGTTGTGCGAGTTTGTGATTGGTTGGTCAGTACGTTGACTCGTTTCTGTTTTAGTGTGAGAAGTCTTCCGCTGGTTGTTTATTCTGTCTGATTGTATTGTGAGGTGGGGTCTTCTGTGTGGAATGCCACGTGGCCGTGTCGGTTCGGGCCCACTTTGGGTGTCGTTCCGGGACGGGGCGTGACAGTGGTTGTCGACAATTGATTGAGTTGTTGTTGCAGGCTTCATTGTTAAGCACGAAGTGGAATGCAAGGGTATTTCGGTCATTTAATCATCAGATTTAACAGTGTTAGAGCCCTAACTTAACAGAAGGGAGAATATGTACATTGTCAGATAAAATAGGGGAGGTCTATGCTATTTCAGAAACCTCAGGGGAGGTCCCTGCTTGTGTCAGAAACCTCAGGGGAGGTTAGTGAAATTTATCCAATAAAAAAATAAATCGGCTTATTAATTTTTTTGGTCCTCAAAATATTATGTTAGTCTCATTTTCGTTTCCAATGTAAAATTTGAAGATATTTGGTCTCTAACGTATCAATTTTGTATAAATCAAGTTCTCAAACCTAACGCTGTGAGCCCCATCCGTTAAAATAAAATAAGGGACATGTTGTCATTTTGCCAACCCTCAAATTTTTGCCTAACAATAACAAAAAAAAGGAAGAAGAAGATGAAAAAAGGAAAGTGCAGTGGCAGCCATGGTCACTACTGCCACGGCCGCCGGTTGCCGTTGCTGCCACCGACCCGCCACCCCAATCTCTCTCTTCTTCTCCTCCTCTCCTGTTCCATTTTATTCTCTCTTCATCTTCTTTTTTTTTTTTAGAAGAATAAGAAACGCTATCATCAAAAAAGTGCAATTAATGACCTGGAATTTATCAATTCGGAAATTGTAAATGTAAGGGACTTTATTCACGTTGATAATCTCTTCACCGAACTCTATGACTTCATTAAGTATTATAAGGCTCCGTTCCAGAAACCTTCTTAAAAAATAAACAGTTTATTTTACATTTTCAAACTAAAAGATAATGTAAACGAAAAATAATTTTTTTATTTTTTTTGCACCGTATTAAAGATCTTGATGAGATCTATCAAACAAGATCCATAGTGGTAGGAAAATTATTTGCGTAAACACATTATTTTTGAGTTTGAAATTGCCTTCTTAAAAAATAAGCAGCTTATTCGCGTTCCGGAACGGAGCCTAAGTATCCTCTTGAATCTCTGCCATTTGCATTCCTCAAACATAGGTTTCCCTCCCAATGCATCATCATCATCGTGCCGAACTATCGAATTCATCTTCTTCGCTTAGTTCGCCGCTGTCCAAAACCTCTCCAGACATGTCGTCGTCATTATCCTCGTTGTCACCGAGGTCATCCAAAAGTTGAGGCTCCGATGGAAAAAGTGACCTCGAAAATTTGTTGGTGGCTGGAAAGTTGCGGCGAGTGATTTGTTGGAATCGATGTGCGAGGTGGTTTGACGGAAGAAAAACCTAGATCTATAGTTTAAATAGGCGTTTGGGTTGGGTGGAGAAATGGAAAGTGTAAAAAATTCGGAGACACTTAAAAAAAATCTAGAAAAGAGATTTTCTTTTACATTTCAAAGCATTTAAGGGCCCGTTTGGACAAATAAGCTACTTTGGCTTATTTTTTATTCTTATTCAAATTTTTTTCGCATTTTGTGGCTTATTGTCAATTTTTTGAGGATTATTGCTTCGTTATGACGAGAGGAATCTAAAAAGTAAAAAATTTCGACCGAAATCCAATTTTTTTTTGAATTTCGACGAAAATTGGCGGGAAAAACGAATATTTGGATTTCGATCAAATTTTTTTACTTTTTAGATTCCTCTCGTCATAACGAAGCAATAATCCCCAAAAAATTGATAATAAGCCACAAAATGCGAAAAAAAATTGAATAAGGACAAAAAATAAGTCAAAGTGGCTTATTTGTCCAAACGGGAAAATATTTCAAAAGTCTTGTCAATTCCAATCAAATCACAATGTACCAACCTTAAAGTAATTTATCAGATTCTCTTACTGTACAATATTAAAATACTTAATTGAAATTACAGAAACAACTAAAGATGTAACTACAGTTCGATAATATCGGAATGGAGGCTGCTATTGCTCTTGGGGTCGAAAAGCTCGGAGTGATTGGAGACTCAAACTTGGTGGTCTCCCAGCTAACGGAGATTGGAAGGTTCGCGAGGAAAAACTGAAACCTTATCACCAAGAGTTGGAAGAACTGATTCCTCGTTTCAATAAGGTGACTTTCACCTATATTCCACGCTCGAAGAATCAGTTCGCCGACGCTTTGGCGACTTTGGCTTCAATGATCGAGCTTCCGATAGGGGTCCGGCTGCGACCGATTGTAATTGAACAGAGGGACTTGCCCGCCTATGAGTATATCAACGCCATTCGGTCGACGTCAAATCATTCTTTGCCTACGGCCCGTCTGTTCCATCTACAATACCTGGCGTTCGACTTACCAAGGCAACATAGTACCGTGAGCGATGACGCTCAATAGCCAAAACCTACCCGAAACCCGTAACTTACACATAACAAGATAAGAAAAGCAATGCAAATAATTAACGGCACTTGATTTCAGTTACTACTTCTTAACTTATGTGAAGTTTAGGATCTCACATTGAGATCCGTCCTACCCTTAACCTCCAGCGTAGGGCAACCCAGTGTGATTCAAACAGCTCCTTGTTGTGTCCCGCTGATAGCTACCAAATTATTTACTCGGATCTACGGTCGACGCAACCACACAAGGGAGGAGCCAAACATGTTCTCGCAGCCAATCACCACTGTGCCCTACCTAGGGTTACGTTTCTCAAACAACATGGGCCCCTATTAGCACTCATTAACACAAGACTGGGCCCCTGTTAGCACCCATCTTAAAACCATAATTCAATCACTTTCTGATTTATCCCTTGGCCCCTGTTACCACCCGTGACTCTAAGTCCGTTCTAAGTTCTAGCAAGGCGATAACATTTATCAAGACAAATAAAATAACAGTAATGGATGTCATTAACAATGATACTGACAAATACCCAAAAAAAATTTATAATTAAACCTTTCTTAACTAATAGAAAGAAATCACTGTAACAGTAGCTCATCCTTTAACGGAAATTTGTTAACTAATACACTAGTAGGACATTAAGCATAAAAAGGGAGGATATCAAGGCCAGTAATGGCCATACTAAAAAGGAACAGAGGACATATCTCCATTTCATCAATCTTGTTTAAGTTAACAACTCCTAAGTGAGCATGATTCCAAAGGCCCTTAAACATGGAATTAGTCAACATGACGAGATAAAGATTTTCGGAACTCGAATAATCTGACCATTCTTTTATTTATCATACATGGTTCTCTTAACCAATATTTCTAGCTCATAACTTAATTATTTATCACATCATTACTCTAACTCAAAACCAGTTAAAAGAAAACTTTTCTAACAAGGCACTAATTTCATTGATCTAAAGGTTCACCCAAATTTATATTGCAGGAGCCTACCATGTCAGTTCTACACCAATTGTTCTGAAGGAAAAAAATATACACACACAATTAACATTCAAATCTCTACATTATCCCACTATAGACAAATATACTTAGGGAGATAGGATTTAACTACCTCTCGCCCAGCAAAACGGGGTTTCGGAAAGATTTCGGTGGCGGTCGGAGTGGCGAGGAGCTCGCCTGGTGGTGACCCGGTGGTGGCGGCTCTGGACTGATTTTCAAGGCTGCGTTCGGAGCTGGAACGAGGCTGGAATGGGGCCGGCTTGCAGCTGGTTTGGAGCAGCTTAAGGGAGCTGAAACGCAAACTGGTTTTGGGGGTGGGAACGGCTGTTTTTGGAGTTGTTTGGCAGCTGGTTCAGTGGTGGTGAGTAGATTTCCGAATGGTGGAGTGATGGGGGCAAAAAGATGACAAGATGCAGTGCTTCCTCACTTCCCTTCTCAACCGAAAATAAAAATTGGAAAAGGAAGGAAAGTTGAAGTTTGAATGGAGAAGAACAGAGTCCAAATACTCTCCCCCTCTCTGCCGCACAGTGTGTGTGTGCTGGTGTTGATAAAAAAGAAGAAAAGAACGAAGAAAGAGTAAATATAGGGAGGAGTATATATCTCTTGGGTAATATAATGTAGGTTGAACACTTTTGTTTGGGAGTTAAAGGAAGGTTTCTCGGGTGGTTGTCGGCTTCTTATTGGTTAGAGAAAAGGAGATGACAAAAATGGTTTTTATTTTTTTATTTTTTCAATCGTCATACATCAGCGGGGGTTAGTGGGGGGTGTTACGATTAGTACGGAGTCCAGAAGCTATCCATAGCTTGGAACCCCAAGGGTATTGCTCCAGCAGAAGTCGAACCCTTGATCTCCCTCATAGGGGAGAGATGACATACCAACTGACAAAAATGGTTAAACATGGGGAAGTTTGATGGATGATGTTTGCTTTAGTTAATTTAGGATTGGTAGGGAAATTGGATGAGTTCGGTTGGGTGGGAGGTGATGGGTTTAGTTGGTTGGAAAAATAATTCAGTGTCACATGCCCACATAAACTAGGAAAATTACTCGTCGGATATGCATGCGTACACAATCAATTACGGAATAAAATTTAGCGTGACAACATAAATAGTTTTTCAAGTAAAAGTAATTTTTTGGTTTGATAATTATTATTATTTATAAAATAAAAATACCGGGTCATTGCAGAAAGGGTTTTTGGGAGGGAATGCGGAGATGTGTAGAGGTGAGAGAGTGGAGAGGGCGGTCATGGTGGGAGAGATTCAGATGAGGTATCTGGATTGAGAAATATAAGGAGTAGTACTCAGTTATGTTGTTGAGAAAGAGAGGATAAAAGAAAGAGGAGAGGAGATGAGGAGAAGGAAGAAGAGAGGAGGGTGGCGGCGCCAGTGGCAATCGGTGGCCATGGCTGTCGCTGCACTTACCTCTTCTTCTTCTTTTTTTTTTTCATTTTTCTGTTGGCAAACATTTGGAGTGGACAAAATGACAAGAATGCCTTTCATTTTTAACATATCGAGCTCACGACATTAGTCCTGGGGATTTAATTGGTACAAAATAGATACATTAGGGACCGAATGTCTTCAATTTTTATATTAGAGACGCAAATAAGACTAACGTAATACTTTGGGACCATAAAGGTGAATAAGCCTTCATGAATCACATTTGTGTATATCTAATGAGTTTGTGACTAGATGCCCTGTGGTTCAATGGGTTAGGTTAGGAGCTAGGCTTATAACTAGAATAGCCACGGTCACAAGGCTAATCGGTAAGGGTGAAATCATTACCACACTAAGGGCTTGTTTGTCCAAATAAGTCACTGTGGCTTATTTTTTGTCTTTATTTAAATTTTTTTCGCATTGTGTGGCTTATTGTCAATTTTTGGGGGATTATTGCTTCGTTATGACGAGAGGAATCGGAAAAGTAAAAAATTTTGATCGAAATCCAATTTTTTTTAAATTTCGACGAAATTTGACGGGAAAGCCACGTTTTCGTCTTTATTCAAAAAAATTTGGATTTCGATTAAAATTTTTTACTTTTCCGATTCCTCTCGTCACAACGAAGCAATAATCCCCAAAAAAATTGACAGTAAGCTACAAAATGCGAAAAAAAAAATGAATAAGGACAAAAAATAAGCCACAGTGACTTATTTGTCCAAACAGACCCTAAGTTTTTTGATCACAGTCATTACATTTGTGATATTCCATCCCACATCAAAAGTCTACATTGGCGATTCTGAGGATATAAGGGACCATGTAAAACTACTACTACTACATTGGGCTTGAACAATTTTTTTCCATATGGTATGGCTTGTGGATTTACAATAAGGTATTGGGGCAGTAGTCTGCTTGGGGCGTTACAACATTTAATATTTTATAAGAGTATAAACAATATAACAATTATATGATATATGATGATGAATCAAATAATTACGTAATATAAAGATTGAAGAAGAATGGTTTAATTTTTTTTTTTTTTTTTAAATATTGGAATGTTACAAGCCTCATCGCTTGCTATTTGAATTAGACTTTCCCAAGAGGATTCAGCGAATTCTACTCTGTTAATAATTTGAATCCTATGAATATTTTAGAGAATCCATGCCGCGCAAACGAACCAACCACATTGAGGTGGAATGTCACCATGTCTAGGAAGCCTCGGTTGATCACATGATGCGTTTGCCTAATGTATTCACTTGATTTTCAAGTAGCCTACGCTTTTAGATGGAGGAAGTGAATCGCGGTAAAATTTAGATCAATTAGAGGGTGTTTGGATCCCCCCTTTTCTCATTTTTCATTTCTCCTTTTTGAGTTTTAGCTGTTTGGCAGGAAGGGAGAAAATGAGTTTTCTGGGAAATGGGTTTTCCATTTTCGGGTTTGTAGAGCAAAACGCAGAAAGAGCTCTGAGGAGCTTTTCCAATTTTCATTTTTCCATTCTCTTCTCTTGCCATGCCAAAAAGACTTCTCTACCCTCTCCCTTTAGGGATAATTTCCACAAAGCAAACATCTGAAACGGACGGCGAGGAGGAGAACAGACCCTTCTTCGATTTATGCCGTCCCCGACGAAGACGCCGACAGCGAAGATCAGGACAAGCAGAAAACGGCGGCGGGGATGGTACGAAGGGTGGGAATCTGGTAGCGGTGGAGCCGTCGTCGATCGTCGACGGTTCTGAGCAAATCCCGAACCGTGGCGGTGGGAACCGGCGGTGGTGGTGCGCGGGTGGGGATCTCGGTTGGTGGTGGGGTGAGCTTCGTGGCGGTGGTTATGGAGGAGGCGATGGTGGTCGGTTGAAGGTGGTGACGAGGAGGTAGTGGTGGCCGGACTCCCCTCTCTCTCTCCCTCTCTCACATGCTGCTCTCTCTCCCTCTCTCTCTCTCTCTCTGTGTGTGTGTATGTTGTGTTGACCAAAAGAAGAAAAGAAAAAAAGTAAAAGGAAAGAGTACTGGTAGGTGGGGGCATTGGTGTAGAAGGTGTCCGAATGTACAGTAGAAGGGAGGGCCACGTATCAGTAGAAATAGTTGGCAAGGGCAATATAGTAAAAAATTATTTCATAATTCATTTTCATTCCATATCTTCCAAACACTACTCCTATTGTAAAATACATTTTGCATATATCATCCAAACACTCCACTAAATACAAAATACATTCTAATCATAATTCCAAAAGTCAAAAAGCTAAAAAATGGAAAATGAAAAGCCAAAAAGTTGACTCCCAAACACCCCT
Organism: Rhododendron molle; assembly: GCA_025413875.1. NCBI lineage: Eukaryota > Viridiplantae > Streptophyta > Magnoliopsida > Ericales > Ericaceae > Rhododendron > Rhododendron molle. Next base: position 39,992,855 of record CM046389.1, on the reverse strand, counting down.
TAGGTATTCGTAGTCATTTGGTCAAAGAATCTTTAAACCTATTTTGTCAAAAGGCAAAATGTGTTCTGATCACATATCTAGTGATGCACAAGCAACCTTAATTAACGTGTAATTCTACTCGGTGAGACCCCAAAAAAAAAAAAAAAAAAAAGGGTTAAAACCAAATATATATATATACTATTAAAAAGAAAATGAGTTTGATAACTGAGGCACGAGTTCTTATATGGACACCCAAATAATTTCACACACCGCATACTTTACCCACAAGTTTAGAATTACACCCAAAACAAAAACCAAAATGTACAAACGCTTAAATAAAATGTACGGGACCACACACTAGTGGTGTAGTGTGTACGAGCCATAGTTATTTATTTGAGTGTGAATTTGGGTATGTATTTTGACCGTATGTGCATTGTTTGGATGTGTTCATACAATTTCCCCCCATTGATATAGGAGGGAGGAGTCATGGATCTTTGTTAGTGTGGGATTTCATAATCATTATTTCTTTCAGCACAGTTTTCAATAAATTTTTCTATTCACTCACCACTCTCATATATATGGATTTGTTATCGTAAACTTGTAAGTATGAAACTTATTCCGGGCATTTTTTATTTTTCATAATTTTTTACTTAGCTTTTCGTCGTAATTGGGGTTAATCGTTCGACGAACCGGAAAAGTATTGAAAATATAGACCGATGTTGAAAAATTTCAAATAAGACGATATTTTAAATAAATTGTTTGATACTTTTTCACTCTTTAAATTTTTTTCGCTTTCGGTCATAATTTTATACTTTTTAAACTCCTCTTGTCGAGACGGTGGATTAATAAAAAAAAAATATCACGCAAAATCTAATAAATTTTTTAGAAAAACAAGCAAAACATACTAAACGAGGAAGAAAATTAATGCTTTTGTTTGGTTTCAGTTTTGGAATTATTTTTATGAAAGAAGTAGAGGTAATAAATGAAGAGAAATAGGGAGATAAATAATTAGAAGTAAAAAGAATCTTTTAAAAAATATTTTTCGAAAACTAAAAACAAACAAGGCATAAGTTTACGAGAATGAATGGAGGCATACATACATATCTCCAACGACTATCCCAAAAACCTTCGAACCCCCCCCCCCCCCCCCCCGTATTTGTTTTGGGCAAAGAGCCCCTTGCACGCTAACGCAGGCCAAAAAATATCCTCACCGGAGAAAGTAACCCTAGAAATCTAAACCCAACCACAGTCACAGGTAAAAGAGGTTTAGGCGGGAAAAGGACAACCCCCGAAACTGTTACTCCGTATATCGACCCTTTCAGTTCCTCTTCGCCATCTCTCTCTCTCTCTCTCTCTCTCTCTCCGTTCGCAGATTCTTCTCCCTCAAACTCCCTAAATCAATGACCGAAAACAGCCGGCGGCCGACGGTGGCCGTCGGAGGAGGACACGGCGCAACGGAGTCGGAGTCTTCGCCACCAGACTCGGAGCTTGCGCGGCAAGGGCTTCGACGGCGTTGGGAGCTAGCCTCTGTTCTTAATTTCTTGCATGTAAGATCGCTTGCTTTTGCTTTCTCTCGAACGACATCGCTTTACACGTTTTCAACACATGTACGACTGCATCTCTCCGAGCTTATTTATTCACTCGAACAAAGAAATGTACGTCACTGTGTGTATGTAGGTGCCTCAATCTCTCTTACCAAGACCATGGGGTTGGCATAGTGGTTGTGGCACTCTCTTACCAAGTAAAATGCCTGGGTTCGAGTTTATCGCGGGGAATTGCCACACCCTTTCCCATATTCACTCCTATCGATTGAAAAAAAAACCTCTCTTACCAAATTATTTTCGTTTTTTTGGTGTATCGATATAATCGAGTTTTTTTTTCTTTCTAGGATGTTGTACTTGTTAGATTACTTGGAGGTCAACCTCTTGTCCATAGGAGTCGAACCCTAACCTCATGATCCTAAGCAGCGCTACACAACCATTGGGCCAAACCCCAAGGTCTTGATGTAATAGAGTTGACCTACCTCAATCTCTGTTATAAGATTAACAATGGCCCTCGAACGACATCGTTTTTTGTGTTTTCAAACTTGTATAAATGTGCTTATATTTCCGTTTTTACAAAGAAATTTGTGTGTGTAGGTACCTCAATCTCTGTTCATAACTGGCCTTATTACTATCTGTTTTTCTTGTTGTCGTTTATCTGCATAATGATGTTTTCTCAAGTGTCTAATTTCACAAGTTTACCTATCTCAATCTCTGGTATAAGCTCCTACCTGATATATGTATGGTCAAAATAACTGGGTATTTGAATGCACAAAAACATTTTGATGGTTTAGAACATGTATGAAAGCATCTGTGTGATCTAATGTATCCATTTGTATGAAGAAATCATTTATGTGTTTGTAGGTGCCTGAATCTCTGTTTACATGTGATCAAATCAATCTACGTTTTTTGTTTTTGTGTATCTCTATAATAGTGTTTTCTCCATACTTAACTTGGTTGTCTAATTTCACAAGTTGACCTATTCAATCTCCGGTATGTATGCATGGTTAAATAACTAGGTATTTGCATGAAGTGGTAGACGTGAGATTTGAACCATTTGTATTTCTACATTAGTAGTAACAGGAAGTACATTCCATAATTATGCAGTGATACTTGCTAAATCAGAGGAAGAGGCTAGATTGTGTGTACATATGTAGTTGCCATGCAATTTTGTTCTAAATGTTTTTCCCACACAAACCTAGCAATTTTAAGATTGTTTTTTCACCCAAGGGGGTTGCAGGGGCCAATTCCATAGAACTTTTTCCAAATGAACCCGAAAAACTAGTATAATATGTGAAAATGTGTAGAGTTGTGCTGCGGCCCGGGCACCCCCATGTGTCCACCCCTGTTTGCATGCACTAATGCATTTGGATGGTTATCTGGAATTTGTACAGGTGTTTGAGCCTGTTATTGAAAGTAATATGAAGGTATCAGCTGAAGAGATCGAGGCAGCTCTTATAACACCGAACAATTTGCTTGAGAAGCTTCACATTATGCTTTTGAAGGTTTTGGTTTCTTCATTGTTTATGAACTGACAATTTATTTCATTTCTTTGCATAATTGAGCTGTATGTTTGAGATCTCACAACCACAGTGTGCAATTTCATTGTCTGTGTTTTGAATTGGAGAAGACGAACATATACATAGTTCAACCCAATTAACTGTTTATTTTTTTCCAGACTCGGGAATTTTTTCCAGAGTAGGCATTGTTCTTACATTCCTTACATCTTAAGAAGTGTTATGTATTCATAAAGAGAAAAATTAAGTGGTGCTTATAAGAGCTGGTTATGTAAGTTGCTAATTTGTTTTGATACTCCAAACCATATTAGTGATTTCATATCCTTTCATTTGGATAATTCATACCATGATTTCCTGAGATTTTTTTTCCAGGATCTAGAGTGTATATATGCAACTGTATTTCGTCCTGTGGTATGTAAACCTCTGCTAAAGTTAACCCATACCTACTTTGCGCCTGCTGGCAGGAACAAGTTTCTGAATGAATAATGTTAGTTGTCTTAGAGCAGCAACCAAGGACCCTAGCAAAGAGCTAGTTTTCTTTTTCATGTCCATGGAGATTTAGTCGTGCCTGAATTACGTGTGCCCTTTCGGTGTTTCTCTTACCTGTCCTTATTTTCTGCATTGATTTATCTGTTGGTTCATTGGGGGAATGAGTCCAGTAGAATACAATACATTATAAAGTGTAAAAATTATTGGATGCTATGCCACTGTCAATCTTGTTTGGGGAAAATTGACATTATAAACTGCCTTTGCCTCGACAAAAACATTTTGCTTTATTGGTAAGTCTAGATAAAGTTGTAATAGAGTGACTTATGAAGTTGCAGGTATCCTATATTGTTAACTTGCTCAAGAATGAGGTGAATATTTGCAACGCCCTCTTATGCAATTTTTTTTGCAACATTAAGTCCAGTCGAACTTAAATGATTCCATTGCAATTTTCACAGCTTTTGATGAGCATTGTAGGGTGGAGCGATTACCAAATTCTTGAAAATGATACAAGTAAAGTAGTTAGATTGTTTGTTGTTAGGAGTATAAACAAACTAGTCCCTCTCAATAATTCCTTGAGCTTTAAGATGAGCTAGTGGACAACAATCTAACATGGCATCAAACAAGACAATAGATCTTGTGTTCAAGCCTCACTCCCATCCGAAACTATCATACTTGCATGGGTTTAGCTCACCTATGGAGGAGATTCTAGTGATTCTCACTGCACATGATGGGGCGTGTAAATAAAAAGTATAGCATTGCCCATCTCAGTAACAGCTTGAGCTTTTAGATGAGTTGGTGCTCCAAAATATAAGCAAGTATTTCCATACCAGTTAAATACATTTTTAGTTGTCAATGCTCCAACATAATGCTTTTGTTTTCGTGTGGTTCTCAAATGTCTTCACAACAACGAAGATTCACATTCTTTTGTTTATGGTGTTGAAACATATACATGTAGACTTGATATCACTTATGTAACCTGACTTAATGCTTCTCAGGGAATACCACCTGTAAGTAAAACATTGAACAGTCGTGATGCTTGGGTGACAGTGCTCTGCAAGAAACTTGCTATGTGGTGGCCATGGGTGGGTATAAGTCTAGACTGTTATTTTGTTTAGTGTTATTGCTACTCTATAAATACATCCGGACCATTACTATTCTTTGGCCTTTGATTGCAGGTTGCTGAGGGGGATATTCCACTGACCGTGTCTAAGGGGTATTGCCTTTTGACTTGTTTCTGTATTGTTTAACCAGGTCTTATGCCTTATATTATCTAGATTTTAATTTACAGTATCTTGGCCTTTTTTTGCCATGGATTGTGCAGAGAGGAAATATCCAGATACAAGGAACTTGATCCAACCAACCGTCTACTACTTTTAAAAGCACTCTGTGAAATTCGAGCCGATGTAATTATTCCAGCCTTTCTATTTTTGTTGGTTCAATGTATCCTTTTGATAGCTTGTGTGTGGATATGATTTTTTTTTAGTGGCCGTACTATTTCTGTTGCTTCCTTGTTGCAATTGCTGTTGGTGTATCCACTGATTAAGTCCGCCACTGTGTTGTTTTTAAGTTGCCAAATATTACTCTTGACAAGAATTTGCCAGGTCCTTTTAGTTTTATGTTCATTTTGTTTGTTGTGACAATTGGTTTATTTTTTCTACAGCAAGATGATGCAGTGTCTTACATTAATAATACACTAAAAGACGGAAATTCTATTTCGTCTTTCCGGAAAGATAAGATTGGGGAAGATGGAAGTGGAACGACATACTGGTAATTTGTGTGGTATGTGAGCTTCAATATGTGCTAGACCAATGTTGTTAACGCCCAATCTGTACATGATAGGTGTGATGGAAATGCAGTTATTGGTCATAGGCTATACAAAGAAGTAAGTAAGTTTGAGTCCAAGCCAGAAGTTAAGGGCAAGGAGAATACACGCACTATCATTACTGAGTGGGAAACACTTGCAACCAACCTTGAGGAATTCCGCAAAGTTGTGGTAAGATAATCGATTTTGTTTGTTGGCCCCTGAAGCATAATATTGTTTCAGAAACAAAATAGTCAGTATAAGTGAAGCAATTACTCTAATATCCTTCTCCAAATTTGGAGTTTGATTGGCTTGTTGGTTGTCCATTTGTTGTTGATATCTTCAGTTTGTTTCTTTTATGCAGAATTGTAACTTGGTTTTGTTGTTGGTAATGACAGGATGATTTTTCGACAAGTGAAGCTAAACTGGAAGTAGCTGTTGTTAAAGTCATTCAAACTGATGCCATTCCTGTTCTTGAGAAACTTCATAAGGTCATTCTCCAGATTCTTCTCACTTTTTTTTTGTGTGCATAATATTATATTCTCAGAATCTTCTCTCTGAATTACAAGATTTTGGTTTGTGTTGGCCTCTGCAACTATGAATTTGATGCTGACAGTCATGGATTCTAGATATTTCTCTTGTTCATATGGGGTTTAGGTGAAGCTCATACTTTTGCTCTCCACAGAAGAAAGAAAGGGCACTGAAGCAGCAACAAAGGCAAGAGATGCTTATGGATGGCTTTCGCAATTCTGGGATTACTCGCTCCTGCCGCAACCGTAGGCCTGTCTGTTATACATTTGGTAAGATGTAATATTTGCTTATGTACATGTGGTTTTTTGGTGGCTTAACCGTAAAGTTAATACACAATCTTTATCTTTATCTTTGTCAGTTTTTTGTTGTTGTAGTACATCAATAGTTTGGGACCTTTGGGTACACATAAGTTTAGACAAAGAGGATGATGACGCAGCCCTTGATTGGTTGGACTGAATTGTTTGAAGTTAGGGCTGTGGCCCTTGTGTGTTTTCCCTCTCTCCTCTTCTCTCTCCTTGTCCTGCATCAGAGAATCCAAAGCCCAAGAATTGTGAATGAAACCACTAATCTTGAGAAAAAAGGGAAGTTAGAAGCTCATCTGCTGACACTGCTTCCGGTTACAGTAGATGGAATTGAAGCTCGATTGGGATGCACTTAGCATATATGGTTCTTAGTGACCTTGCATATCAGGAGTAATATCAATGTGCAAAACATACTAGATTGCTCACAAGTAGTCTATTTGGAAAGATGAACTTTACAGTGGCTTCAGTTTTGCTAAATCTGTTGAGCAGCACTTAAAAAGCACAGGTGCACATATCTGGGGTGTGTATAGATGTAATAAATGTATCATGTATGTAGAAGCATTATGGTAGGATGCTTTTGCCATAGATCTGTTTCTGATCTTGATATTAGCACCAATTAAGCACTTCATTTCCATCATCATACTTCTGTCCGTGTTATTGTGGTGCAGTGGGGGGTAAGTCTAAGGCTTCTTGCACATAAGAGGGCCGGGGTTGGTTTTTCGGTGCAAACTATTTTCTGTATCTCATAAAGATTTTGATGTGCATTCTTTGATTTATCTTGGCTTTGTTTGTTTATATTACTAAAAGGGCTTCTTTTTCTTGGAATTTAACTTGGTTTTGTTTGTTTATATTACTAAAAGGGCTTCTTTTTCTTTGGAAACTGATGTGCAGAGGATTTCGATAAGGCCATTAAGGAGGCTACTCAACCAACAAAGTATGTTTATTTAATCTGGTTCCACTTGCATGGTTATATTGCTTTGTTTTACTTCTGTGGTGTCTCTCATGTGGCATTGCTTTTGGACATTTTTTTGTCATTTCATGCAATTTCATCACCATATTTGAAGCAACATGGGCTTATTTTAGGACTTGTAGAATGAGAATTAGAATGGTTTGCTTCAGGGCTACATTCGTCTTCGTGAAAAATAGGGTAAATGCTTCTAGAACAACTTAAACAATTCTGTATTTCAGCAGAACTGCAATTCTAATCTTACTATTTAAATGGAAGAAAGTGCTTCAGGATTACTTTATTCAGAAGCCATGTTTTGCAACAAAATGACAGTACCCATGGACTGGTGTGTTGGAATGCAATCACATTACCCAAACTTGGCCTGACCTTGGGCATATCTGTGATGGTCTTTGCATGAAAATAATTGAGCCCACACAAGGGCTTTATTAAGATGATAACAAAAATAGTGCAAAAAGGCATAGTTTAACCATGTTAATGTAGTCATGTGCTTGGGAAAAAATAGCAGTTTTTGATTAAATTAGTTGTACCTCCAATTTACATAGGTCTCTGGTGAAATTCTATGTCCTCAATTCTGGGCCTGGAACATATGGGACACGTCTTTGCTTCAGTTGGGAATACTGTCTTCTGTGCTTGGATGAAAGTGAATGTCTTTCGTTTTGGCTGTAATACTATTTACCGAATGGAACAAGAGAAATAAAAAAAATGTGTACATTACGTGAAAGGGTCTCATATCTAGTATCAAATTAATTAGATTGTTGCCCAGATATCTGAGGTCCTCTTGTTGATTATACCTTCATTTCTCATTCAGGAAAAGGAAGACTACTGAGGAGCGAACACATGAAGAAAAGCATAGTGACCACAGTAAAAGTAACAAAAATTCTTCCAATGAACGCTCAGACTCGGAAACCGACCAGAGAAACGGTTCCTTTCATTCAAATGACTACGCAATAGTAAGTGACACTGAAAGTGAGGACGTTAATGGAGGTAATGATAGTAACTACTCTGACAGCGAAAAGGAAAACAGTGATAATGACAACAAGAATCACAAAACACAATCTCAGAAGCAGAATGGTAGTTTTGCACACAAGCGTTTTGGTTTTCGCTGGAGTGAGAGATTAGCTGGGACTGGCAACGTTCCTGCTTCAGAAAACAAAAATTTGGGTGCAAAGAATAGGTCGAGGCAGAGGCCTACTCGCAATTCTGCACTTTTAGCTGATGTCGTTCCTGACTCAGAAGATGGGCAGTCATCTGATGAAATGTCAGACATTGAAAAATCTCGGTCTGTTGAGCTTGATGATGACGGTGACAGGTAGAATGCTTCCAAACAGGGCCAATTTTTTGCATTACGACAAGGAAATCTTGAGCACACTTGATCTTTTGTTGTGTTCTACAATTTTGTTTCTCAGAACCAGAAGCCTAGGCATTTGTATTTTGGAAAGTGGTGTCTGAGAATTATGTTTCTTGCTTTATTGGAATGTAAAGATGTCAGTTGTATCAAACTCGCCTTTCAAAAGGAAAAAAGTTGTCAAACTCGAGAGTTTGTTTCATCAAGCTGATCGAATCGATTTAACACGGCGGTGTGGGTTGAATCGATTTAACACGGCGTTGGGGTTTCTTACCCATTGCTAACTCTGTTTAGCTCCATCTGGGTGTCAATTGTTATGTAATTTTCAAAATGCTAGTACTTGGGTTTGTGATTTGTTTTCTTATGTCCCTTGTAGACACTCAGAATGTTGGTACAGAGTTTGTTAGGAAGAATATGGGAAATAGACATGCAAATTAATTTATATTGATGAGAAGGGGCTGGGAAAGGTGGGTAAATAGAGTAAGAAGGGAGTGACGAATGTGACGCACTAGGGCAAAGAAAAACTCAACATGGCTACTTTTATTTTCCTCTTTATCAGTTTTGGGCCAACTTTTTGGCAAGTTTCTTTTGGTTCTTTTTTCTTTTATTTTGATTTACCTCGTTCGTAATGACTAGAGGAATAGGAAAAGTATGATAATAAAGCCCGAAATTGAAAGGATTTCACTAAATGTGACAAAAAAAAATTATTGTATTTTTGTCATCTTAAATGAATTTTTCCAGCATTGCTTTATATTTTTATAGTTTTTCGATAAAAATCACTAAAGACGAAAGCACGGATGACGAAACTGTCAGATTTTTTGGAGAGAATATTTCTGAGAGGAGCCAAACAAAGACAAATTGTTCCCATGATCAGTGTTCTATCTTTCTCTACAATGCGCGTGTGTGTACACACATACATATAGTACTCCTATGATAGTATATTTACATTCCTTTCTATTTCTATTTTTTCGTGTTAATGGCATAGAATTTTAATTCCAAAAAAAATGGCACGGTATTTTAGTTCCATAAAAAATTTACGAGTAATATTTTTGTTTTTCCATGAATATCTATTCACAGGAATGTTTGATTGTTGAATAACTTTTACGAATGATTGAAAAAGATGAAGTAATTCAGAATATCCATAGTTATCAATTATACCGGGCCCAATCTCTCGCGCGCTTTTTCCTAACTAGTAGAGGAATAAAGAGGCGAAAAAATAAATAGAGGAATAATGAGCGTAAAATTTGGTTTCTACTCATTTTAATGGGATGGATCGTAAAGACAGGAGGTCCATAGTATAAATAATTAAAGTGAAGTGGAATGTCAAACAAAACGTCAGGATGGCCGAGTGGTCTAAGGCGCCAGACTCAAGTTCTGGTCCTCGTAAGAGGGCGTGGGTTCAAACCCCACTTCTGACAATTGCAATATCTCCAGTTTCTCCCTCCCCCTCTTTTGTGGTTTGTGCCTTGTTTGATTTTTTTCTAAATATAGATTTGTAATTTTTTTTTGAACAGAAAATATATTTGTAATTCACTTACGCAGTTATGCATGCAGTGATATGGACCTTTAGATTAAAAATTAGGTAAATCTCAGCCATTGAATTAAAACCACCAACAAAGAGTAGGGTTGAACTTGTTAAAAATGAGATAGTTTTTACGGTTTTCCCGTCAAAATATCGCTATTTTACTTACCATACGAACTGGTTTTGCGTATCATTTACTATGATCACTCTAGTCTCCTTACCATATTATTGGCTACACTTACTACAATATATGGCCACACTTACCACAACAGGTGAGTCCGGTAACAAGTCACCAATTTTGAAAGAAAAATAATTAGCTTTTAGGAATTTGTAAAACCATACCACTATATGCCATATCCACTCTAACTTTTGTTCTTTAGCTACGCCGTGGTTTATGAGGCAACCTGAAAAATTGGGTGAGAATATATATCTAGCTTAAAATTTTAATTTGTGCATAAATAATCACTAGGATAATAACTTAAAAACTAACATAAACCAAAAAATTTCATTAATTTCCAATTAATATTGAAAAACATATTTAACTAGCTTATTTTATATAATCACCAATTTAAAAATGTTCTTGTGAAACAAGGCATTCAATTACTATTTTTTTCTTTGGTAAACAAGAAATGTTTGCATAAATAACTTACGAATACATAGTTCTGAGGTAACTAGCACTCCTCATGCCTTCCAAAAGTTGGAACTTAATACAAAATTGATTCTGTAGCCGTCCGATGTTGTGTTTCTCACCTGCATTAGACGGCTGCAAAACTATTTGTGGTTGGATTTGTGGCCGATTTCTGTGTACGTAGCACGCATATAAAAAAAAAAGATCGTCTAAAAGGAAAACTCGTCCTTGCATAATGACATTAAAAACCTCTATTGATTCCTTGAAGGTTTAGGCTTTAGAAAATGACCCAATTTGTTAGTATTCCCAGAAGTTTTTTAGTGCCGGGTGGGCACGCGCCACGTGGTGTCGAGCACCATTTCGGCCGTCCAAACGTGTTTTGGACGGTCTAAATCTGTTTGGGTAAATTTTTAGTGTAAAATTGTCAAAACACCCCTGCAAATCCAAACAGATCTGGACCCTCTAAAATACGTTTGGATGACCGAAATGCGTGCTCGGCACCACTTAGCCCGTGCCCGCTTGGCACTGGAAAATTTCTCGTATTCCCAAAAGGTTCACATGAACTAAGGGGCGTTTATTTGTTCCCTTGGAACTCGGAAGTTTTATTGATGTTCGGCAATTGAAACATGTGCTGAAATAGGGGATGGGATGATTAAAAAAAAGAAAAAAAAAGAGGGGATGGGTCCGTCGTGAGTGTTCTTCTCTTTACTTTCTTTTTGACAATGCAGGCTGTTTCAGAGTAGTTTGCGCGTATCTCATACTAATCTTTATATGATTGGATCGAGTATTTGGAGGTATCGTATTGAGCTGATTTTTGGCAGTGCATTCAAAAAAATATTGTAAATTTAATAGACGGCTCGGATCGTTTGTGTGGGACTCTTAGTGGACCCCACATCGCGATCTATGTAAAATATGTGCAAATTTCGTCTGTGTTGATAGCACGACTGAATCTGTAAAAGCTATGTCTTCTTTCAATCGAGAATAAATTATATACACCGGCAGCGTAAACATTTCTTCCAAATCAATTACATTGAGCCACGTCATCAAAACAATTGTCCCAATTTATAGAACATAGCGGCGTGACACAATATAATTTATTTAGAATAAACAAATATTTACAACTGTGGTGTGTATAATTTAAGTGTGCTGCTATTGGTATATATGAAATGTACATACAATGTACATATAAATTTTGTGGGACCCAAATCGGGTCACACAAAAATGATCCGAACCGCCCATTATTTTTAAAACATCTTTTTTATGGAGTCCTGTAAAAAATCAGCTCAACCCGATATCGGTAAGGATTTTTTTTCTGAATTTGTAGCGACGAAACTAAGCAGTTAAGTAGTTTCGCCCCCTCAAATTCAGAAAAAATCCTTACCGATATCGGGTTGAGCTGATTTTTTACAGGACTCCATAAAAAGATGTTTTAAAAATAATGGGCAATTTAAATCATCTTGTGGGACCCGAGGTGGGCCCCATAAAACTCATATGTACATAATATGTACATTTCATATGTACCCCTAGCATTTTTGATAATTTAATCTCCTTTCAAAATGGCTAATTGACTCTTCTGCTTAAAGCTCTGATGGGTTGTTTGATAAGCCTGCGGCTTCTTATGATATTTCATGACAATTTCAGTCGCATGATCACTCTCAAAACAAATTTGAGTTTGTTTTTGCACTTTCCGTTTTAGATTCGCACTTGTTTTTCGATTCAATTCAAGTGATTATGTATCAATTTTTGTGATATCTTAGGGCTGCCTCAAGACAGTTTACGTGTATTTTGACTAGTTTATCAGTGAATAATCCCTCCATCCTCTATCGACAAGGACCCACTAAAAGTTGGAGCAACGCTGCATATGAGTTGATATCACTTAGCGATTTCGAATATGAGACCTTAGAAGGGAGTAACTGAAGTTTCAGACCATGACAGCTCAGTCTACCCTGAGTCAATAGAACAAAGAAGTAAATGAGAGATTTCGAACATGAGACCTTTGCTAGGAGTCAGGGGTGGAGCTATGTTGGGGCCCAGGGGGACCAGCCCCGGCTCCTGAGCGTTCGAGTTTTAAATTTTTTTTTTTAATATATGTGATTTTGAATATTTTTTTTTGAACGATAAAACAGAATTTTATTAATCTTTGAATGTGAATACAAATGTCAAAAGGAGTATTATTGATAATTATTCATGTATACTACTTATAATCTTAATAATTTTAGTTTGAGTTGATAAAAATCGGTTATTTTTCATTCTCATTTCTTAATTTCTTTCAAAAATAAAAAAGAAGAATTTCTTTCAAAAATAAAAAAAAGCACGTGATAGTTGAAGTTGGCTAAAGAAAAAACAAAATAATTAGTATGCTTTAATTGCATTAGGCAAGAATAATTTCAATGTACAAATATAATGTGTTGGAAAGCGAAAACCATATAATACAATAAGTATCCATTCCGAAATAAAATATATGTCTATTAAGCCGCCCCCCTGAGTCAAAATCCTGACTCCGCCACTGCTGGGAGCAACTTAAGTTCCAAACCACGACCACTCGACCTACCCCGTCAATAGATACCATGCACTTGTTTTTTACAGAAAGAACAATACCATACTCATCCCAAACCTTGGAATCACTGAGAACTATGTCCGGTCATTACCTTTAGGGTATCGGAATTAGTCAAAGTGCACGCAAGATGGCCCGAATATCCGGTTATCAAATAAAAATTACCACTGTAGATAAACTACCTCCGTTAATAGATAGGCAGCTGTTATTATTGCATGACCCTCTCTTTAATTCAGATCCCCACTAATCATCAACTCTACTAGCTGAGATCAAAGACGACACAAGCAGCATCTAGTACATACGCACAGTTAAAAAACAGAGGCCTCCCCTGTTCCCAGAGGAAGGAGGCCTCCCCTGTTCCCAGAGGCGGGCTTGACGGTCCACCGCCCGTTGATCAACCGTATTTCTCGCAAAGGATCGGCAACCGTTCTGTGATGGATCCACCTCCGAAACTCTTCAATACTTAAACGCAAACATCTCTCTGTTCGAAAACATGACGTACAGAAAATACAAAGCAAGAGAAACAGAGTTATGGGAAAGAACAGAGGCCAGGAAATAGAGAGAATCGAACCGAAAAACCCCATTCCACCACGACCTACTCGGATAAAGCTGGGTTGAACCTCGTATGCAATGCAATACAAGAGCAAACTGAAAAGCGTGACCGACATGGTTTTGGGATGTGTTTGGAATGGAGAAACGGTACCGGTGTTCTGATACTGCAGCTGAAGGAAGTTGAAGAGGGCCGAAACCAGAAAGGCGAAAACGGTGTGCCGTGCAGTGGGCGCGAGACGTTGTTGCAAGATGTTGTTAGGAAATTCTAGTGTATCTTCTGAATTTGGTGGTTTTTCTTTTGTATGGGTAAACACTCCGAATAAATCACCGATACAAGCGTGGTGCTCGTTCACCTTGTGCGGCCTGGCCATAACTATAAGACTCGGATCCTGAACAATTGTGTGGGAACCACACCTATCAACCACCTGGAATAACGCTCATTGTTTGGCCCGACTTATACCTTCTTAAAAACAATGGATACCATTGATGGTCCATATATTTTAATTTTTGTTCAAAATTTAATAGGAATAATAATCCATCTCGATGGGATGAATCAAAAAAAAAAAAAAAAAAAACTATATGGGATCAAAATTGAAAACATCCAAAATAAAAAGAAACCAAAAATACTATATCAATTATCTTTTTTCTAACTTTTATCGTCTTTAACGAACTTTTGGGGGCCAAGTACCGATATTATATGTCCAATAACACCAAAAATCTTTCCTCATGTACAATTGTCAATCCCCTTTTTTTGTTATTAGTATAGTATTTTGTTTTTTTGATAGTGTTATACCCCAACATAAGTTCAGTCTTGTGGACCCGCTTCCACCACAAGATGTGATGAGAGTTTGATTTAAAAAACTGCTCTGCTAACATGTGCCCCGGCACAAGTTAAGGTGCAACAAATATCAAATATTTTTCAACATTTTTTAAAAGAAAGTTTAACAACAATTAATTTTCTTTTCCCTCCACTTCATTTTCTACTTTTTAATCTCCTTCCATCCCTCCCCCCGTGCATTTTCCTTTTCCTTTTCCACTTCTGTCTTCTAATTTTATCGTGGACCATTTTCTCCACTTCATCATGTTCTAAGATTTATCAAGTATAGCTTTAGTAGGTGACTACAAACCAATCCCAGCATTTGACATAAAAATTAAATGACAAAAAAATACCATGGCAGGACATAAATAAAATGCAACATTTATAATTTAATTTTTCGCAAAATCCTACGAGACAAAAAGTTCCTCTTATTGATCCAGAACAAGGTGATGTTTAAGAAAAGAAAATACAAGATTCAAAAAGAGTCATCGCCTAGTACTTCAACGAAAATATAGGATTCAAACAAGATGAAGACCTTGTTGTATGCGTGGAACCCCCTATCGGTTTGTCATTTTACGTTGGAAGATGCCATGGGGAGAGTTTGGTTTAGGGATTGTCCTAATTAATTCCTAAACAGAGTTGATTCTCTAATATACATCGAACTAATATGAGAATAAAATATACAAATCAATTATATGAAATACATATTGAATAATGTTTCTTTGTGATATTTGTGCACATTCTATATTTATTACACCTTCCATATTTATTATCCCAAAATTTGTGAACATTCTATATGTATGTGTGTGTATATATATATATCGCATGTTAACTTGTGCCCCAGGGCATTGGTTAGCATTTGCCTATAAACAGGATGCGATGAGAATCGGTGAAATACCAAAAGGGTTCGTTCTTTCTTTTTTCCATCAGTACCAAAAGGGTTCATTAAGGTTCGATGTGCCTTCATTGTGCCGTTTCTATTTTAGTTTTGGGTTTGGGGTGAGGTCGGTTTTGTGATTTTATATGCGCGAGTCAGGGTCATAAATGAATCGAGCTTGAGTTTGGACTAAACGAGCCGACCAAATTCGAAAAAAGCTTGGCTCGACTCGATTAAAAAGACTCGTTCGGTAAATGACTAAACTCGGCTCGTCAAGACTCGAGCCAAGCTCGAGCTTGAGTTTTTGGCTCGCTTAATAAACGAACTGAGCTCGACAAAGCTCGGCTCGTTTGCATGCAGCCCTACCCGCGATCGACCATGTCGGTTTTCCTTCTTTTGTAATAAGTATTCCAATGGCATGCATCTCTCCGCATCCGGCAACGTACATCCCCTGCTAGTTTGTGGTCCGGTATTTTCTAATAATTCAACCTACATAACATACGTACGTCACAATTGTCCAACAAAGTCCGACGGATTTAGGTTAATTATAGATTTTTCATTGTTCCCACTTAATTACCAATAAATAGACGACGGCCAGGCATTTGATACGAGTATGTATATCTTTAGGACCACAACGATGGTCATGTTTACTGGATTAAGATGTGCATGTGGGTCAGCTAAAAACCATCACAAGAGGTGTCTCGATCGCGTCCATGAATTCCAAATTTTACACACTTCGGCTACGTTTGTTTCGGCGCAGAATGTTTTCCGGTAAAATGTTTGAACTATTTTCCGGTGTTTGGTTGTGTAAAAAATGAGGAAAACATTTTAGATGAAAATGACTTACCCTTAAATCTTCCGTAAGTTATTTTCCGAAATGAACCTATTGTATTCTACTGCAATTCTCTCTGCTCAGTTTCCTCGATCGTCCGTCCCGCGAGCCATGTTCAATTCAAATATTCTCAAGTCTCTCCACTGTTTAAGCCCCCTTCTCTCCCTTTACACTATTTTGTTGATTTCTGAAAATATTTTTCAAGTGCCAACCAAACACAGGAAAATAAAAGTTTGAAATTTGTTTTCTAAAAAAAATATTTTACATGAAAAATATTTTACATAGTAAAACATTTTACACCGAAATAAACGGAGCCTTTCATATGTCAAGAAATTTTATACGCCATATATATACTAATTCGGGATTGAGGATTTAGCTTTTGCATTTGCAGAGTTGGAGATCGACATGACCTTGTCACCATGAGATCATAAACTTTAATGACATAAAGTTAGCACACTTTTTGTCATTCCTTCTCATCTCATCAATAAAAAGGAGAGTTTTTAATACATACACCTCATGCTCGGATGTACACTCCCCAATTTAAACTAACCTCAAATTACTTACATGGGAACAAAAGGGTCCTTGCAGCTTAGCAATGAATCCACCATAAATTTAAAAATAATCAAATAAGAATTCATAACATCAAGATAAAAGTCATACTGGAGTATTCGTAAATATTGATTTATTTTTTTTCGGCAAAAGTAACATTATTAAGAAAAAAGGAGATGGGAGAATGACGGCCAATGACGTGTTTTGATAATTAATATCCGCCTAAGACATTTTTAACATTAACAAATGTTCTTAGCTTGTTCTTGGCGGGTATTGATACCTTGATGCAGAATCCTTACAAAAATATATTATATATTATTATTGTTCTAAAATTGAGATTATTTCTTGTAGAGTATATGAAAATGAAAAATATAAACCTTCACAAATTCGAGGAGAGAGAGAGAGAGAGAGTTTCAATCCAAGTCGTCCAAAAGTGTATTGGACGGTTCAGATGTTTCGAGCAGGTACCACGTGGGATATACCTACCCTGCACCGAAAAATCTCCTAAAACTCCAAGATAGAGAATGGATGTGACATATTAGAGGGAGATTTTGTAGTTTATTCCCACTTTTTGCACTTTATGAGAGAATTTAGGAGGGACCCATGATACTTTTTAGAGATTTTGTCTCCAAAATGGGAATAGAGTCTCCATATTTGGAGAACCAAATACAATTTGGAGACCCAAATATCTCAAAACTACGATGGATCTCTCATAGATTCTCTCATAAAGTACAAAAAATGGGAATAAAACAAAATTTCCCACCAATATGTCACATCTAAGCATCTCCGACCTATCTTTGAAACTCCAAAATACAGATTAGTGTGTAATTTATGCTCTTTCTGTTAGGTCTTTTAGCTAAATAAGACCATTGGTTTATTATTTGTCTTTATTGAAATATTTTTTTTTTTGTAGTTTTACGTCAAATTTTTGTGAATTATTGGTTCAACTCAACGAAAGGAATTAGAAAAGTAAAAAATTATGGTCAAAATCTATTTTTTTAATAAAGCCGAAAAATTTGGCTTTTTGGCTGATTTTCATCTTTATTATAAAAATTTAGGTTTGGGCCATCATTTTTTATTTTCTGATTCCTCACGTCGAGTCGAACCA
The DNA here is from genome assembly GCA_025413875.1 of Rhododendron molle. Lineage (NCBI taxonomy): Eukaryota > Viridiplantae > Streptophyta > Magnoliopsida > Ericales > Ericaceae > Rhododendron > Rhododendron molle. Next base: position 39,974,944 of record CM046389.1, on the reverse strand, counting down.
ATAATCCACAAAAAATTGACGCAAAATTAATAAATGTGAAAAAATTGAATAAAGACAAAAAAGAAAAAGAAAAAACAATTCACTTATTTACCCAAAAGACATTCAAAGTGAATTTTTGTAGGTCCACTATAAGGAACTTGAAGTGTCTCTAGTCCACCTCCTAAGTTAATAAGTCTCTAGTATATTTTTAACATTTTATAATAGGCTTAGTCCACTCCATTTCAACTTAATACTTATACTCTCCTGCCACATCATCGTCGGGAAGTTGACCGGCGCCGGGAAGTTCGCCGAAAAATTTAGGCACTTTCAAAATGTTCTAGGGTGCACTTAGTTTCATGGGTTTTAGTGATTTAGGCACTTTCATTGGGTTTAGGATTTTAGGCAATTTTATGAGTTTAGGATTTTAAGCACTTTCATAGGGTTTTAGGGTGTACTTAGTTTCATAGGGTTTTACTGGTTTAAACACTCCAGCGAACTTTTCAGTGGTAATGTGGCGGGAGGGATGGTGGTGGAGGTGGGCTTATTAAGCAAGTAGACTAAAAAGACTCTACAAATTGTTAAGGTGGACTACAGACTTTACAAGTTCCTTTTATGATAGACCTATCATTAAATCTCCTTTTTGTCTTACTCCTATGTCATATTACCCCTTCATGTGGCAAAAATGAATACTACGTAACTGAAAGAAGAATGTTTTGAATTAGCAAAAAGTAGAGAGAAAATTAAAAAATGAAAGCTAATGGAATAAAGGGTGAAAAATTACTACCCATAAATAAAGCGTAATCTAGCTTATAAATGCCACAAATATAAGGGAGTACATGACCCTCTCTGATCAACACAAATCCCATACTCATTATTAAGATCATATACACACAACAAGCCTTTGGTACATAGAACCAAAAAATGGAAGCACAACATAGAGTGGATATATAAAACAATGGAGAAAATGAACGGCAGACAAATTTATTGGTTTCAACTCTCATAATTCCCCGCATATTTTCGCTTTGTCAGCAGCAGAAACTGAACGGCACCCGCACTTCTTATAGTGGGAGAAGGCCTCCCCTGTTTGTAGAGACCGGAGCTGCGAAGCACCGCCAGTTGATTGAGCGTATTACTCGAAAGCGATCGGCAACCATCCCCTGATGGATCCTGCTCCAAAACACTTCAAATGCAGAGCGCAACGTCTCTCTGTTCGAAAACATGATGTAGAGAAAATAAAGAGCAAGAGAAACAGAGCTACGGAAAAGAACAGAGGCTAGAGATATCGAGAGGATCGTACCAAACAACCCCATTCCACCTTGACCCACTTGTATAAAGCTTGGTTCAACCTCGTATGCAATGCAATACAGGAGCAAACTGAAAAGTGCAACCCACATGGTTGTTGGGTGTGTTTGGAATGGAGAAACAGTATTGGCGCTCTGATACTGCAGTTGAAGGAAGTTAAAGAGGGCCGTAATCAAGAAGGCGAAAATGGTGTGCCGGCCGGGAGTGGGCGCGAGAGTTTGTTGCAACACGTAATTTAATTGTATGATCTTATATTTACGTTCGCCACGTTGATCCTTCCATTGAAGGTCCTACTTGTGCTTGGACTGAACATAATTAGAAAGTTGTTCCGGCTCTATGAAGAGAGATAGATGGGAATGAGAGGGAAGTGAAGAAACATAACTGAAATGGGGTTGTTTGTGCCTGCTTTTTAAGAGTTTGGATGGTGGAAAACTTCTCATAGGAAATTCTACTGCATTTTCTGATTTCCATGAACCTTTCTTTTTTTCATGTGGGTCTTTTCCTAAGTGGGTCCCTTTCCTTTTTTCCTTATGGGTCTGTGGTGCTATGCTTTCTCCGGTCGAACTTTGGATGGTAAAATAGTTAGGTTGGTATTTCTTGGGCGAGGGTGAGACGTGTATGAGTAGTAGCCGTATTAGTGTCCAAATCCGGATCGTGGGAGTCCGGGATAGGCACTCTGCCGGTCAAGTAAGTAAGAGGGAAGAAGTGCTTTAAGAATAATGTTTAGGGTTTCAGAGGGTAAGAGTTCATTACCTTAATCTTTCCTTTTATAGGCCCAGAGAATGTGGAGTCCAATCCACGTACATGTATCACGTGCTCCGTGATTGGCCCGTAGGTCGTGGTGCCAAATCAAGTCCGAGATCGTAGCCCCCATAATCCTCTCGTGTAATTAAGGAAATGGTTCCATGCCACCTGTCACACCTTCTTGACCCTTGACTTCCTCTCAAGTCAGGAAGTAGAGGCGGCTCGGTGGCTCAGGATTCCGTCGGATCGGACAGCCCCGCTATGCTCTGAACTTCTGAGTTATTATTTGTCTCGGCAGGATGCTGCCGAACAGGGGAGCATATCCAGTCGGTGTCCAAGATTCCTCCATTTGACGAACCTGATCCGGAACGCTAGGTTTGACAGAGACCCGTCGAGTTGCACCGCCGATCCATACAATCCACGAGTCCATGGATCTATTTGGCGTGACGTGGCCACCGTCGAGGCCCCTTCACCAAGCCGTGCCCACCACAGGGTTCGTTTCTTTGCGGGTCCTCTTTGTCTTGTCAGAGACATAAGGCCTTTGTTTTTGGAAAACTTTGTGCTTTATTGAATTTTGTGTAAAGAGTTTGAAGTGGTTACTTTGGGAATTAGGAGTGCAAGTACCATCCAAGATCATGACATCAGAATCCGCAGTATGGTTTGCAACAACACTAGTGCCACCGTGGCCGGCCATTCCACGCTGTATGTAGGGGTGAGCATGGTCCGGTTTGGTTCGGTTACCGCACATAGGGCTTGGGGGAAAGAGAAACTGCTGCTGCGAGGGATGACATTCTCCTTCGTCTTTGACTCGATTTAAGGGCTTCTTTCTCTAGGTAGATAGAAATTCGACATCAGGATTAATAAGTGCTTATTGTCCATGTGATCGTAAATTCAAATTTGACAGAAGCCAAATATTTCAAATCTTGGGTCATTGGAGGATTCGCCCGGTCATTAGCTTCAAACCTCCGAAAATAGTCAAGGGGAGTAAAAATTGACATGGGCAACATCCATCCGATTATTAAAATATGACATTATTTTGGAATCTAGGTGAGAAGACAATAGTGAGAAGACATCAAGGGGTTGGTTTTGTATCAGTTTTGAGGGAGGGTTTTCGCGTGATGAGTTGCAAGATATAAATAAATAGAAAGATAATACTGGTGAAAAGGAACTTATTAACAATCATGCACAAGAGATCGAGGAAAAAATATTTTGAGACCCAATAGAACAAACATTAGTTTATTATTTTTATTTTTCCTAGGCCGGAATTCGCCGCCATTCCTGAAATGTCTTCCTTATTATTGATGGATAAATACCTTCTTCCTTTTTTTTTTTGTTTAATGAGGGGATCTATATATTTTAAATTCCCACTATGTGACTGTCCTAGAAAATTTATCTAGAAAACTTTTTTGAAGTTAAATATGACAGTTGAGATTCACCTATGGTGTTCAAAGTTGAGGAATCGTGGAACCTGGACGTGTCACAGTGTCGATTAAGTTAGGAATAATTGTAAAACTATTTTTCGTGTTTGGTTTGTTGACGAGCAAGTAGATCTCAAACAAGTTTCAATCGAGTTAATTTTGAATAGTTTGAAAATTTTATATACATGAATAATAATAAGCCAAACAAGTTGCAACTTGTTCTTGTTCAAGCTTTAATCTTCGAAGGAAAGTGTTTGTGCTTGGTCAATCTTCTAAACCAATATTGAACGAGCTTTTAAAAATGTAATACGAGCTCAAACTCAAATAGCTTGTTCCGTTTACCAATTCTAAAACTAAGCACGTGCGCTAACGGTCACGTTTTTTTTCCCTTGTAAATTAGCAATGACATTAACATTGTCCATAATTATCACATAACACTTGTGTGGAACTCCAAAGTGGGTTCCACACAACCCGGTGTACACGTTCATAGTTTTAGTGCTTCCTTTTACCACATAAATCTCTCCCCAAGTCCATGATCCAAACATAGTGGCAAAGAAATCACTTACATTGATGAAAAAGATTTTACAAGTACTGCTTTTTGGTCATGTTCTATCCAAGCATTAACGTGGAGGCCGAGGCCGAAAGCACTAGAAAACAATTCGAAAGAAACAAGCAATCTCAAATTACTGAATTCTGAGATCATCAGGACATGCACAAGCAATCTCAAACTACGGTCCTATCCTTGTGGCGTATTTTGACCAGAGTCGCTGGTGATGGTGCTTGTGGCTCCACCACTTGTCGAAGCAACATTCGGTGGTGGGGGCTATTGGCGTTCCCACATTACTCGCAGTGCTTATTTATTTGTTTGTCATGTGTAACTGAGAGAGTGCTGTTGATCGAGTGTTGACCGGCCGGCCGGTTGTGTTGTTTTGTATGTTTAGCTTTGGAATTCAAGGCTAATCCGGCCCCTTGTTCGATCTCTTTTGGGCTTGGTCCTTAATAAAGGATCGTGTTCCGAAGGGAAGGAAAAATCGATTTGAATAAGCTATAAGTAAAATTATTCAAGATTTTGAAGAAATCAAAACACTCAGAAGGATGAAGCTTGGAGTCCCGTGGTACGTTGCCTATCTTTGTTCCTCAAAAGGGAATTAATCTCGGATAGATATGTAGATGTATGATCAATGATGTGTTCCCCTCTTATGGATCTGAATGGTGTGAAAGTAATCAAATCACACCAAGAGAGGTCATTAACTTTGGCGGGTTTGAGGGCCGGGAGGGTTTTGGCCAATCATTTTGATTTTGAACTTGGGATTAGCATTGGTTTATGGTTGTTTACAACTTGTGTGGAATCACATAGACAAGCAGATAGCAAACAAACGGAAATGCTACAGATAACATTTTGCTACAACATCTTTACAACATGTCAGTAGGCCCCACCACTTTACACCAAAAAAAAACAAAAGAAAAACAACTCTCTCTCTCTCTCTCTCTCCCCCTTCCCCCAAATCGTTTACCAGTGAACAAAATCAAAAGTGAAAACAGTAAAATCTTGAATTGAGGTTTAGTAAAATATCCACTCAATTTATTAACTTACAGAGGTCCAAGAAAAGGAAAATCACCCACCACCGCCATAGCCACAGCCGCCCCCCATCACCACCTCCGGCGACCACCTCCACCGAAGCTCCTCCGAAGCACGGTCAAATTGCGAAAATCGAATCGCCCACCTTCGAAGCTCTATTGCCAAGGTCTTTCTTGATTTTCTCCATTTTTCTAACATGGGGAAAACTAAAAAAGCTCTAAATCAAAGAACATAATACAGATCAAAAAGGGGGGAAAGTCCTAAAATTAGAACACTATCAACACTCAATCCCTAATTCAAAATATACAATAGCTAAAGAGGAAAAGAGTTCGTAGAAGACACAAGTAGCAATAGTATTAATAATACTTGAAGCAGGGATTAGGGCTCATACAAAAACTGTGCGAGAGAAAGAGAGTGATAGAGAGGCCACAATGCTCGATCAAGTGAGATCGATCGATCAAGAGAGGGAGAGAGACGGACGTTGGTCGAAGTTTGAGCTCATCGTCGGTGTCGGTGCGGTGGTGGTGGTCACCAGTGGGTAGAGGCCTAGGAGTGGTCGCCGGAGTGGAGAAGACAGTGGTGGTCGTCGGCGATTGCGGGATGGTGGCTGGGTGGGTACAACCTGGAGGGTTTTCTGCTGTGTTTTTTTTTTATTTTTGAGTTTTCAAATTTTTTTTTTGGCTGGGTTAATCAGTGGGTCCCTGGAACTGTCACATCAACGTGTTGTAACAATGTTGTAAAAAAATGTTGTAGGTGTAGCATTACTCGCAAACAAAGGAGGGGATTTTTGTAGGAATCCATCGAAAAGGGGGGGGAGCCATGTGCAACAAGTTCACAATTAACATCCGAAAATGTTTTCGATAACCGGGTGTCTAGATCAGTATGCGCACATTTCGATTAATTTTGAGACCTTGAAATTGAGGACCGGAAAATCCTCCAACGGCTCTTAGGTATTCCAAATCCCACATATGTACTCGCAATCAACAGTACCACACAAGATCATAAGAGAGTTGCTATAAAAAATCTTTCAACTTTGCTCTTAACAAAATCTCGTAACAATAAAAACACAATATCAATATTACCAACAACCCTCGTAATTATGACTTTTCCTATGGTACTCATTCGTACAGTCCGTTTCATATGAGGTGGTCCTCATTTTAGTTAAAATGTGGATCTCCTCATTTCTTTCATTTCTGAATCACATTTTGATGATCTCACCTGCTCAATGTGATCAAAATGTGATTTTAAGAGTATCACAAGAAATCAGCCAAAAAAAAAAAGACCGGAAAGGGCTTGATCCAAATAGTTTTTTATTGAACGGTTTAATAAAAAACTGCTCAAATCAAGCCTTTCTCGGTCATTTTTTTGGCGATTTCACACGGGTACTGTTAAAATCACGTTTTGAACACATTGAGTGGCTTGGATTATCAAAATTCAATCGAAAAATGAGAGTTTGCATTTTAAGAAGTCCTCATTTGAAACTTTCCCCCATTGTAAGTACACAAAAGTTAGTGCTAAAATTTACCCCTAAATTTGAAAGTAGAATTTACTCCTAAATAAGGGGTTCTCAAATCAAGCCTATGTACAACTAGCAATGCTACGAATATGATTTTAAAACACAATACCAAACACAATTGTGTTTGGAGCATGAACATGTGCTTACTTATATTAGAACAGTTGGGTCCGGAATGTTAGGATCCGAGGTCACTCAACAACACAACGATATAAAGAAAAATTCCTTTAATATTATTTACACAATAATACAAGATGAAAAAACTTCTCCGGAAGAGTCACAATCGGCTCTCCACTGCTCCGGTGAGCCACACCGGCTCACCCACTCAACCTCACCCTCTCCCTCACATTGTTTTAGTCACACCTTTCTGCTCTCATATACATCACTATATATAGGCAAGAAGACAACCCTAATACGCGTAGAAAAATAAGGTAGAGAGTGATCTTGTACTTCGCGCACACCACCCCACTTGAGTGGAATCCTAATACAGAATTGTGTTCCTAGATTATTTGATATCTAGATGTGTGTGTATTAAGGTAATAATTTTGCACTCCACTTTCTTATGATTTTTTTGATCCTCACTTTCTTATGATTGCATTTCAAAGTTTCTTTCCTTTAGTATTTAAAATTACCCACAAAAAGCATTTATTTTCCGTTTGTTTGGGCGTAAAATGTTTTCCTGGAAAATATTTTATTTATTTTTTGGTGTTTGGTTGTGCAAAAAACAAGAAAATATTTTACCATGTAAAACATTTTACTTCAAATGGGAGAAAATGTTTTCCGCTTGAAAATTTTGTAAGTCATTTTCCAGAAAACTTCTTGTGTGGAACAACTATCAACCAAACACCGAAAAATAAAAACGAAACTTGTATTTTCTGTAAAATTAGTTTACATGTCAAAAAATATTTTCCTTTGAAACAAACAGAGCCTAAAAATCAAATTTGGAGTGCATTCACAAAAAAAAAAAAAAAAAATCATTTTCCATATGGTAAGGGTAAAATTTGCCGAATCATACTACTGTAGGACTTAATCTTAACCCGTACTGTGGATAGGATAAAAACTTATATTGGTAATGCACTTAGGACCATGATTTAATTGAATCTTGAAATAATCTAAATCTTGAGGCATGAATAACTGCTAACATCAAGAATACGTCCTCTAAAATAGGGAGAGTGAGTTTTATTTATCTTGAAAGTTTCACATTTTTCTTAAGCCAATTCTAATTAGAGGTCTTGTTTCAAAGTGGAAGAAAGTATACACTTCTCCTACAGTTATGATGAGTTCTTTGATAGGTTATGATATTTCTTGACAATTTGAGTTGCATGCTCATTCTAAAAGTAAATTGAAGTATATTTTTGCACTTCTCTTTTTAGATTCACCTTCGTTTTTTTTTTATTCTATTAATAATAAAATCTCGGGTTTGGGTAACCCCCACCATGGAGAAAGTATTCCTTGCCCCAAGGGCAGGGACACGTGGTGCCCCTCGGCACGATCCGAGCCGTCCATTCGGGTACCGAACGGACGAGATTAAAACACCCTCTCTCCTCCTTTCTCTCTCCCCTTTTTCTCTCTGCTGCTCTCACTAAATCCGAGCCGTCCAAGGGCCGAATGGACGGCTCGGATGTGCTGGGGCAGCGCCACGTGTTGCCCCAAGGGCACCGAATAATTTCTCCCCACCATGGGGCAACATAAAAAAAATAAGGAAAAAAAACCGAAATGGTCCCTGTAGTTAAGTGTTTGTGTCAACTTAGTCCCTGTAGTTCCAATTGGCTCCATTTACACTCTGTACTTTCCATTTTGTTCCGATTTGGTCCTATTGCTAACTTCCGTTAGTCCGCCGTTAGTCCTTTAACTGCAAAATGAAATGGCCCCCTTTTTGGGGGTTAAAACTGTAATTCTTTTATTCCCCTCTTGCCCTAATATAACTCTGAATCAAAACACAGCTCATTCTTCCATTCTCCATTGATAAGGGGGCAGAGAAAAAATTTGGTTATATTTTTTTGCATAGTACTGAAAATGCATATAAAACCATGTCCAAAAGTCACAACATGATATAGATCCAAAAGTCACAACATTATAAAGAACCATGTCCAAAAGTCAGAATATTACATAAACTCAGTTCCAAATTTAGCAAGTCATAACCTAGTACATAGACATAACAAACCACTCAATTAGGTTACAATAAACCTAACTTAACAGCCCAAGTGGTTACAAAAAATAGTGCCCTGTCATTCCTTTCATTTACCTACATTTGGCCCATGCACTGATTCCTGACTAGGAATGTTGAAGTTTGAGTAGTCCCACATTGGTAACAATGGCCTGTTACTGATCATTGCCTTTCCTCCTCTACCTTTGGCTCTTCCTCTACCTCTTCCTCCACCTTTGCATCCATCTCTGCCTCGACCCCTACCTCCACCAGTCTTCTCATTGCCTTTGCCACTTGATCCAGCACCTAGTTTAGCTGTCACTGCACTCGGTCCAGCACTTGGTTCATTTATGATGATACCTCTGGCTCTTCCTCTAGCTCTTCCCCCACCTCTTTTTCCTCCTCTTACTCCACCAATCTTCTCCTTGCCCTTTGCTGTTATTGGAATAGTACCAGTTGTTGTCACTGCACTTGGTGCAACACTTGGTTCATTTATGGTGATGCCTCCATGACTAAGTATAGGTGGTGCAAAGCTTGGTGTATGTGTCTGCAACATTGGATGCATAAGTGTTATTAAAATCAAATTAAATGTGTAAACATTGGATGCATTACATAGAATGAAAAAATGACACTATCATACATACAGGCAAATTGGTTTGTCTGGTTCCTTTTTCAGCAACTGGACCTCCTTTGCATCCTCTTTTGTTGTGTCCCAATGTTCCACAAGTGCTGCAAGTGGTTGTGGTGTTTCCCCTCTTCAACTTGGTTGCATTTGCATCCTCCGATTCCTCTGGCTGCTTCCTCCTTGCCTTCTTAGGCCTCCCTGGTTGCCTTCTACATTTTGGTGGTATGATGGGGGGTTGCCCAGTTCTAGGCCACATCTCACTTCCATTAATAGGGTATATGATGGGCTCATAACTAGCCATATATGTATCCTTTCTATACCAGTGTGCCACATAGTCTATTGGCTCTTCATGGTTGGCATATATGGCTGATATAGAATGAGGGCATGGAATTCCACTTAATTGCCATTTCCTACAAGTGCATGTCTTTTCTCTAAGGTCCACAACAAATTGGGGTCCACTGAAGCAATTGAAGCAATACATTCAATTGCTTGGTCCTTTTTAATATTCAATTTGCTCATAATGTTTGGGCACAAGACTTGAGTGTGTCCCCTCATTTTTTCCCTTCTGAACTGTAGCCTTTTCATTAGGTAACATCTAATGGCTTCTAACATTGGCAAAATTGTCTTTCCCCTTGGTTCCAAAATATTGCTATTGAAACATTCACACATGTTATTGTCAAGAATATCACAATTACTACAGGTTTTAAAGTGAGATCTTGACCAAAACCTGGCATTAGTTTCACACAACCACTTGAATGCTGCTTCATCAGTTTCTGCCATCTCCTTCATGTGAAATTCAAACCTTTGAATGTAAGGTGCCTTGGCTGCATTAAACATGATTTCCTTCAAATGCAAACCCCTATGCAACTTTCTGAAATTGTTGTAAAGGTGTCTGATACAGTATCGATGTTCAACATGGGGCATAACCTCAGCAAGTGCAGGTAGCAAACCCTACAATCATATGTCTGAGATTAATATCCCATTGAAAATAAAGTAAAGTGAAATGATGAGAGAAATATAAAAAAGTAAGAAACTATGATCGAAATCCAATTTTTTTTAATAAAAATGAAAAAATTGGCTTATTGTTGTCTTTATTCAAAAAAAAAAGAAGGTTCAATCGTAATTTTTAACTGAACGGAGCCTAAATATTCAACTGAAACAAAACAATCATGAAAGTTACCTTTTGTTGATCAGACATGAAAGTGAAATGGGGCTGGCTGTATATGTTCAGATCCTCACTCAACAGCTCAAAAAACCATTTCCATGTTTCTTTTGTTTCCCCTTCTACCACTGCATATGCAATTGGGTAAGTGCAGTTATTCCCATCAACACCAACAGCCTGCAAAAGGATGCCCTTGAAAGGCCCTGTAAGATGGCAACCATCAACCCCAAGAAATGGCCTACACCCAGCTAAAAAACCCTGCTTTAGTGCCCCCAAACTCACATAAATCCTCTCAAATCTCACCTGGTTACCCCTTTCTTCATCTTGAACAACCTTCAATAGTATTGTGGTCGCTGGATTTGTCCTCCTTATCTCAGCACAGTAGTCCCAAAGCTTTGAATATTGATCCATGTGATTCCCCTCAATTAAGTTAGCAGCTTTCCTTTTTGTCCTATATATCTGACTCCTTGAGACACCCACTTTATGATCTCTTTGGACAGCTTCTTTAAAGCTCTGAACTGGTATGGTTGGGTTGGACTTTAAAGTCTCCAAGTATTTATGTGACAACCACGTGGAGGTCACATGTTTATTATAAAATACCCTACTACAATTGTGTTCAAGTTCGTAGGTTCTCACTTGAAATGATGGTAGACCTTGCATTTTAGAGGCTTGTAATGTCCACCCACATGGTGACTTTTTCTCTTCTTTTGGGGCGTATGGTGGCCTACAAATGGCCCTAACCCTTATGCTATCATTTTTCACAAATTTAATGGCTTTACAAGTTTTGATAGCATGTTCTCTAACAGCATCTTTGAAAATCTTACTTGTCCCAAAAATCATTCCAACCTTAAATTGAGGGTCAACCATGTCAGCTTTGCTATTAAATTCGTAGAACCTTGTGTTTTTCTTAGGTCTGCTATCTTCATCTGATGAACTTGACCCATCAAGACTAATCAATTCATCAGAATTCATTTCATCACCTGCAGTATTATGTTCATGTTCCCTTGTCATTTCCTTCCTCTTTCCTTTCATCAAACCAACCCATTCAACATTCCTATCCACGTTTACATCAAACAACCTATCATCCTCACTAAAATCATAATCTGAGTCCTTAAACTCCTCTAGCTCACTAGACTCACTTCCTGAGTCATAGTCTTGTTCTGAAATTTGGTATACCTCCTCAAATGGTTCTGAAATTTGGTATTCCTCCTCAAATGGTTGAAAGTCTTCCCACATGTTCTGCTCAATAACTGGGACCTCCACATTACTTTCATTCCTTAAACTTTCTTCACGTACAACACGTTGTGGCTTGTACACGGTTAGAACCATTTCAGGTCTCTCTACCACATACACATCAATAATCCTACTGGTGTCGTAGACCCACTTCACCATTCCCAAAATGTCTTCGTCTTGTTTCAATTCAATTAAGCCATAATTCAAATCCCTATCAGGCACCTGATAAAAATATTGTATTTGTCTTGTGTACCCTAACATTCTTGTCATTTCTCTTAAGTCAACCATTCTCAATTTTTCCACATGTTGATTATCAAAATACATTACATCACCACGCAAATATGAAACATTTGGAGAATAACAGAGTGCCCCACCATGATGCACTTTTACAGTAAAAAGGTCTCCTTTTGGATCTGAAAACACCATAAAGACAATGGTAAACTTAAGTCAGGTAGGTTTGCTGTGGGAACCACGTCGTAAGGCATGGAAACAGGGACCACAAACTGGGGACTATCAATCTTTTGACCATTATGCAAAACACATCCAATATATACATAATCTATGCATATAATATTGATAGACAATACAAAAGACGTGGACATAATAAAATAGAAGCACTGAAAATTTGTGCCATAAAAGCAAAACAAAGTTTTTGATCATAACATTTTTCCATTGTTTATTAGTCCAAAAACTCACCATATTCTACCATTTTTTCATTGAAAAACAAAGTATTTGAGCGGAACATTTTTCCATTGTCTATTAGAGTCGAAAAACTCACCATATTCTGGCATGTTTCCGTCGAATCTGCAGCAAGCCATATCTGGTTCTTCCATCTCTTGAAGTTAGCCAAGGAGTTGAATGTTCTTCTGCCGTCTGCTTCAAAATGAGAAGTCCAATCCAGCGGGAAACTAATTAGGGCAACGGGAGAATAAGAGAATCACAATTTTAACCCCCAAAAATGGGGCCATTTCATTTTGCAGTTAAAGGACTAACGGCGGACTAACGGAAGTTAGCAATAGGACCAAATCGGAACAAAATGGAAAGTACAGAGTGTAAATGGAGCCAATTGGAACTACAGGGACTAAGTTGACACAAACACTTAACTACAAGGACCATTTCGGTTTTTTTCCCAAAAAATAAACTTTGTAATTCAACAGGGAAAAAAAAAAAATAGAAGCCCAAGAAAAAATTGGGGCAACCCCCCACCAGACAGAAGTTCTTTTTTTCTTTTTTTTCTTTTTTATGACTTAATAATGAGGGGGTGTTCCGATTTCTCTAAAAAAGAACTTTTAGAAAAAGAAAGTAATTTCAAGCTCAAAAATCATGTATTTACGCAAATAATTTTCCTACCAATATGAATCTTGTTTGATAGATCTCATTAAGATCTTTTAAACGGTGCAAAAAAATTAAAAAAAAAAATTTTCATTTTCATTTTCATTATATTTGAGTTTGAAATTACCTGAATTTGAAAAAAAAAGTACTTTTATAAAAATTGGAACACCACCTAAGAGGGCAATTAAGCTTGGTTCGGGTTTAGGCAATCCAAACATTGGGGCCAACACTGCTAACTGGAGACGCACTTGAAGCGGAATGAAAGTTTCATATGAACTAACCCTGTAAAAATTGATAGCTAATAAGCAGTTTCAAACTTGATACCATAAGAGGGGCAAATCCTAAGTGTTAGACCTTGACTAACATATCAACTCTTTGGGATTAAAGAGAACAAAGAAGCGAATGCATTAATTACAAGAACAGTGGAAAAACTACCGCAGTAGATAAGCTATATCCGTAAATATCTATCTACTGGCTCAGATCGGAGACAACCCAAGTTGTTACCCAACGTACATTTGTAGTACATAAAAAAAAACAGAGTAAAAACAGAGGATAAAACAGGGGAGAAAAGGAAGAACAGAGAGGTATCTAAACAAAAGCTACAACACATGACAAAATTCTCAACTGCCTGAATGTCTTACACCGGGAATAAGCCTCCCCTGTTCACAGACGCGGGCATTACGATCGAACGCCGGTCAACCAACTGTATTTCACGCTGAGGATCGGCGATGGTTTTCTGACGGATCCAGCTCCAAAACAATTCAATACAGGAGCACAATACCTCCCTATTGAAAAACAAGACGTACAGGAAATACAAAACAAACACAGCAGAGTTTTGGAAAAGAACGGAGGCCAGAGATACCGACAGAATTGAACCAAACACCCCCATTCCACCCCGACCCAATTGGGTAAATCTCGGTTCGAGCTCGTACGAAAGGCAGTACAAGAGCAAACTGGAGACTGCGACCCACATGGTTTTGCTGTGCGTTTGCAGCGGAGAAACGCTATCGTTGCCCTGGTACTGCAGGTCAAGGAAGTTAAACAAGACAGGAATCAGAAAGGCGAAGACCGCGTGACGGGAAGCGGGCACTGGCTGTTGTTGCAGTATGGTGTATGATCTTACGTTGATAAACGCAACATTGACGCTTCCGTTGAAGGTTGTACCAGTGTTTGGTCTGAACATTATTAGAAAGTTGCTCAGTCTGTATGAAGAAAGATGGATTGGGAATGAGAGAGAGAGAAGGAAGTGAAGGAGGTGGTTGCTGTGTTCCTGGGCTGATTACGCTATGCCTCCTTTTATAGTAGTTGGGATGGTGGAAAAGTCATCATAGGAAATTGTATTGTATCTTCTGAATTGTGGGTTTTGGTTTTTTTCAAGATGAGAAGTGGGTTTGTAAAGGGGGGGAGAGGGGGGGTTCATAGGGACTACTACAAAGCATAACACCTATCGCCTTACTGGGTAAGAAGGACCAGTGAAGTGGTATCACTATCGAGTATTAATAGCATCAAATTCGGACAAGAAAACTTTCTTCTGATAGAAAAACACTTTCCCCTTTTACGAAAGCGCATTGGATTTGTGTGATCTTAGGCCCCCTTTGGTAAACATCTTAGAGGTAGGGATTGGATTGTTAAGGCGAGTGTATTACTAATACTTTGTTTGGTTTTCATAATTGGTCTGGATTGGTAGTCTCATGAGAATCATGTGATGAATAAGCTGGCTCATAGGGGTATTAGCATATCCCTTGGGACTTGGTATTTATAGTCCGATCTCAATTCTTTTTTATTATCAATCACTTCTCATTATCAATTTTTTCTATCAATTCAATCTCATCTTAAACAAACTTGATATTAATAATCTCATCCCAAACAAACACACTCATTACCAATCCCTTCTCATTACCAATCTCAATTTTAATCTTATCTCCTTACAAATCTCATCCATTTATCATTGTTATCAAACGGAGCCTAAAGTCTAAACAGAGTATCCAAAAGATGGGAATGGGAAGAAAAGGAGGAATAAAAAAAAAAAAAACAAAGGAGTACAAAGAAAGACATGAGAGAATATCTATACAACTACAAAGAGAAATTTATTAGTACAATGTTGATCAATATATGCTTAGTCTCAATAAAAATACTAATTCATACAGGTATGCACCATACACAGCTATTCGCAAGCAACTACAGCATATAATGCGTGACAAACACCATAAATGCATGACACATGAACCATAAAATCCGAAATGCCAAGGAAGGTTAATTGGCCTAGCTGTCAAAGTCTGAGACTTAGGATTTCACTTCCTCCTAAGATTTCAAATTAGGCATTTCACAGGTGCTATCAAATATTTTGGAGTCAATTAAAATATACGGAGCAGCTTCTCTGGCTTTATTATAAAATGTGAAGTCCTACTAGCTAGCTGCCCACATCAAAACACTGAGTCGGCCTAGATCAAAAACATGTGGGTCCGGAATGTGTTTATTTTATTGAGAAGATGGGAGATGAGGAAAGGGATCAGAACTTTGGTCCAGAAGGTTCAATTGGCCTCTAATCTGTAGTAGAAGTACTTGTGAGAGGGGGGGATGCCTTTTTCGCTGGGTGAGGTGATTTTGGATTGACCGGAATCAGAAATTGTGGGATTTGGCTACTTTGACAAAAGGTGGGATTTTGTAGGAACCCATCAGAAAGAGAGGAAGTCATGTGCAACTTGTTTACCACTTTTGAAGTTTATAAAACATCCTTAGAGGGATCTCCATACAACTGCAATATCGAGGGTAGCTCGAGTGGTAACAGGAAAGAACCGTAAATCTAAATATTTTGAGTTTGAAACTTGATGACATCGGGTCCGGCCGCAAGAGACAAATTTCGTGCGAATTCCAAATTCCCGCATGCAAGGATCTGGGAGAAGAATAGTCGAGGTGTATGTAAGTTGGCCCCAAACACCCGATCATCAAACCAAAAAAAAAAGTTCGCCATTACAAAAAATTCTTATACCTTATCAAACTACTACAAAATTTCGTGGCGAAAATTACATAATTATGACTTTTCTTATGGTACTTGTGCGTAATTACACAACAATTTGTGATATTTACCACAAATCCCACAACTTCGCTTTATACTCACTAGAAGAGATATACTTTAGAATCAAATCAGAAGGAAACTCTCCACGTATCTAAAGATCACAAATTATATTTCCGTTTGACAAAAAAAAGAAAGAAAGAAATAAAGATCACAACTTACAGACTAAACGTGGGAATCGCCCCTTGAATACCAAAAGTAACACTGGTACTAGGGGTGTACAAAAAACCGACCGAACCGAACCGAATTGCCGAACCGAACCGAACCGGTTCCGAACCGAACCGAATCAAACCGAACCGAACCGGTTCGGTTCTTAGATGTTAAAAATTTCTGAAACCGGTTCGGTTCTCGGTTCTTGAAAATTTCCAGCGAACCGAACCGAACCGAACCGAACCGGTTTAATATATATATATTAAATATTTTTAAATATATTATAATATATATATTTTAAATTTCTTAATATATATATATATATTAAATATTTTTTAAATATATTAAATATTTTTTAATACATTTTAATATATATATATATATTAATTGTTTTTCCTGAACCGAACCGAACCGGCCCCGAACCGAACCGAACCGACACCGAACCGAACCGAACCGAACCGGGATCAATATAACCGGTTCGGTTCAGTGAACCTCCCGAACCGAACCGAACCGGTTCGCACAAAAACGTCCAAGAACCGAACCGAACCGAACCGGTTTCAGCCCTAACTGGTACATACTTACGAGATACAATCCCACACTGCTTGAATATAAAATGACAAATCACGGAGTAGTATTGGATTGCAACACCAAACCCTTTAACTCTTTTGAGTTGAATATGAAATTTCTAAATAGTAACAGAGCACGTTACATTTCACGGCACATTTTATAATAAGTTTACAATTCACGACAAGTTAGAACGACAGACACAATAATAAGAAGAAAGCTCAACGATAGACTAAAAAGAGCTACACGTGACAGATCTTAATTGCGGGTGTACCTAACATGCAAAGAATATTACGGAAGACAATCCCATACTGTTTGGATGTAAAATAAGTGACCACATAATATAATTTTAAAATCTATGTACCTAACGGCCTACAACTTTTAGTTGGATATAAAGTTTTTATGTACATCTTGGACTCATTTATGTAATAACCCAGCATTTTGTTTAATTTTGTGGGCCCCCCTTTCTTGTGTTCGGTTGATAAGAATCACAGGATGCAAAGAGAATTTGGCGAAACACCAAAAGGAGGATTCAGAAGGCTCAATTTGCATCCATTAGTGTTTGACCATATGGGTTTTTCCTCCTTCGTAATCCAAAGTTATTGCACGTGGAGGCTCCATATTCAGCAACATCGCCGATATATATATATATATTGTGGTCTCATATCTTAACAATTTTTTTTTTTTTTTATGGGTAATAACTTTCACACTCTGGAATTTGGGGCGGGGATGCTTACGGGAATCAAATCATGTCTATGTGCATGAGCGTACAAAGGAGGTACCAACTGCATTTTCACTCCAAGTTTCAATATATTCTAAATGGCTTGTCTCACAGTAAAAAAGACCGCATAATGTCATTAAAAAACTTCTGGTTCCCTGCAGAAGGTTGAGAAAATGACCCAATTTGTTATTCCAAAAAAGGGCCAAAAGGGCGGGTAATGTGTTGAGAGATGCGTTATGGATGTTGGCAGTTGAAATTTTTTTCTATGATTTGTGTCCTAAACCCTTTTAGTATGTGTTTGACGTCGAGATTTTAAAGAAGCGGATGGGTGGGTACGTTATTGTCCAGCTAGCTCCTCTTCCAAATTGATCGGAGGGTACCATTTTAGCCCCAAAAAAAATCGTGCGCAATGATTGGAATTGTTTAATTTTTTGTACTCATTTAGAGCATCAAGCATGCCGAAAATAAAGTTGATTGCATATTGTTTGATGTATTATTTGACAACACATTTTTTATTTTTTTCGCAAAAAATGGTTGAAATGGGTTTTGATCTAGTGTCTGCAATTTCATTTTTTTGTAAAATAAATGTGTTCGAAAAATACCGAATGATATTCGATTAACTTGATATTCAGCATGCTTCATGTTCTCGACAAACTAAACAAAATGAACGATCTCCATCATTAAAGTGGGCTTGGAAAAAATCTTTTTTGAGTTGAAATTGCATTTTCCAATTCATTCGAAGGATTTGAGAGGAGCTGGACTTTATGAGCCGTGCCGGTTCTCTTTAGAAAAGATAATGTAAACCTAATTAAACCCTTGACCTCAAAAAACGCGAAGAAAAACGTCATATTCCACATTTAGTACTCGATCTCTTTTTATATATTAGTCTCGCAAAACCCTTGACCTCTCTAATAAGAGGGTAAGGAATCTGAACAAATTAGACTAGTTTCGATTAATTATTGATGGTTGGAAGGTTGTACAATAAACTTTCGCAGAATAGAATTTAACGGTTTAATTAAATGGATTTGGGAAAAACCCAAAAATAACGTGAAACTTGTCCATTTCTGGGGCATCTTTATCCAATGCTCACTTCACGTGGGTCAAGTGCGCAAAAATAAGTCAAATAAATATTTGTCTTCCATGAGATTGCATGTTTGAATTCGAAATTAATCGCGTTGCGCGCAAGGTGGGCTTGACATCCTGTTTGCAGAATGGATCAATCAATCATTGTTCAAAACAGGCATACCACCCATAGTCCACTTTAATCTCGCACTCCCAAGTTGCCACTGAAATAGAATCACCAGATAGGCTTAAACAGAGATGAAAAAAATTGTTCAATCAGCAGTGATTCAGCACTCATTGCCCTCTGATGCGGTAAAAATGAACAAATGGAAAAAGAATGCTGTGAATCAGGATAAATAGATATCAGATACAACACAATTTGGTACATACACTAACGTCCCGTTTGATAACAGTGATAGATGGATGAGATTCATAGGGAGATGAGATTAGAATTGGGATTCATAAGGAGATGAGATTGGTAATAAGAAGGGATTGATAATGAGTATGTTTATTTGGAATGAGATTAGATGATGAGATTATTAATATCATGTTTGTTTGAGATGAGATTAGATGATGGGATTGGATTGATAGAAGAAATGGGTAATGAGAAGGGGTTGGGTTCGGACTATGAATACTAAATCCCACGGGGTATTGCTAATACCCCTAAAGTCCGGCTTCCTCATCCCAACGGACTACGAATCCGAACCAATTTTGGAAACTAAACGCAATATTGTTAATACCTTCGGCTTAGTAATCTGATAAGCACCCGATAATGCAATGTAGGGTGCGCTAGTTATTTAGTTTTTATTAATTTTATCGTCTAATTTGTTATTTTTAATTGATTTTGCCTGTAAGGTATTTCAATTCCGTGATGTAGGAAAAACCATTTAATTCAGGAGTTGTGAAGCCCAAAACTAGTCAAGATATTCAAAGTTCAAAAGTGATCAAGAATGGAGTCACCGGAATCCGAGCATAAAGAGTCAAGACCCGATGGCCAAGGCAGAACCTGAAGGTAGCCCGCCCGCTAGCAAAGCAGAGCACGCCAAGGCAACGCCAAGCCAGAGCAACCCGATGGCCTGAGCGTGGCCAAGGCAGAAGGCGCAGCCAAGGCAGCCCCTAAACACCTTCGGTACCAATACCACTTTTCTTAGTCCATCGGTACCGAGCTTCACTAAGGCCAGCCACTAATGGTCTCGGTATTGATGCCACATTTTCAAGTCAATCGGTACCAAGGCCCTTATAAGCAGCGAAGCCCATTCTCCATCGGTACCGAGGGGCTTAGAGGGGGATTTCGGAAGCATATTTGGGAATATTCTGAGCGCGTGCTTAAGGACTATAAATAGGAGTGAGGTCATTTTGTACAAACAAGTAGTTTTTAGATTGTATTGCGTATTTCAGATCTAGAGCTAGATTTCAATTGCTTTTTTGCTTGTTCTTCATTTCCAGCACTTAATATTTAATTCCCAGCCTTATTTAGTTAGTTTTTGCTATTGTTCTCTTAATTAAAGTTGTTCTAAATTACTTGATCTATCTTTTAAGCTATTTTTCTTCTAGTGTTGTGTTTACAATTATGCTAAGTAGATTTTTGCTTGCTCTTATCTCTCTAGATATGTGTGAGTAGCTTTCCAAGGTTGGGTCATGGGGTGATTAGCATCTCATGACTTGAGTAAAATTGCATTTTTCACCAATAAAGTTTCAATCTTTGGCTCGAAAATTGATGTGGGGCTTGGATTTGTTTATCAAATTGCTAAGGTGTTAACCTTCTTGATCATGTGTAGGTAAGAGCATCGCCTACTTACCACACATGATGCTTGGAGCTCTGTCGCTCGAGGTGTTTGCTAAATGAATTCTATAGCTAGCTTGATTTTCGAACCATCTTATCTTCCGGCTTAAGAACCTTAATTGAGTATCTTAAATCGCGTAGTTGGGTGGAAAATGTAATTTAGCTCGAGTCGTGGGTGTTAGACATTCATAGACCTAACCTGCTTTTTTTTTTTTCCTAGTTTATTCTCGTTTATTTTAGCCGTTTTAATTTCCACCACATACGTAAAACCAAGTTGGCTGTCTAAAAGCCGAAAACCCGTGCTTACTCCTACAAATCAAGCAAAGCCGTATTAATTATTCCCTTGGGTACGATCCCGGTCTTCCGGATTATTATGCTTCAATTGGACGCTTATACCCTACGCTTGGGGTGATCTTATTATATATATTGACGAACGAAGCATAATCCAATCCCATCTCCTAAGAGTTTTATCAAACGGGGCCTACAGGAAAAAAACACAAACAAGGGAGAGGGTAAAACAGGGGAGGAAATGAAGAACGGGGGAATCCAAACAACCCAACTAATAGATGACAAACTTATCACTAGATTCACCCCTACTCTTTACTCCATCTCTCAAACTTTCTTACAGTGGGAGAATGTTTCCCCGGTTGGCGTAGACGGGCGCTACGAACCACCGTCAATTGATCCAGCATATTGCTCGGTAAAGGAGGAGAACCGTCCTCTGATGTACCCAGCTCCGCACCACTTCAATCACCGAGCACAACACCTCCCAATTCGCAAACAGGACGTACGGAAAGTACAGAACAACCCAAACCGGGTTTCGGAAACGAAGAGAGGCCAGGGATACGAAGAGGATCGAACGGAACAACCCCGTTCCACCACGACCCACTTGCATAAATCTCAGTTCGAGCTCGTACGAAATGCAGTACAAGAGAAGACTGGCAGACGCAATCCCCATGGTTACGGGACGCGCTTGGAACGGAGAAACGATACCGTTTCCCTGGTAGTGCAAGCCGAGTAGGTTGAGGAGGGCCTTAAGCAGATAGTCGAAAACGTCGTGCTCGAGATTGGGCATGATGATGGATGGGGTTGAGAGAGAGAGAGAGAGAGAGAGAGAGAGAGCTAGCGAAGAAGAAGATGGTAACTGGTATACTCTAAATCGGGGTTGGTTATGGCACCCCTTAACAGCCTTTTATAATAGTGTGGAGACTCTCAAGTTGTGTATTGAGTATTGTTGGGCTAGGGGGTTCAAAAGGATAACAATGGCCATAGCAGGGCTCCTAAACTGGTAGCCGCTTTTGTATATAAAGCAATTGGGAGGGGGAAAAATTCAAAATACCCCCCAACCTTTAGACCAAAATTCAATTAGGCTCCCAACCTTTTAAAAACTTCAATTTTACTCCCAATGTTATCTTCCGTTAATCAAAACGCCCCCTTCCGTCCGAATAACTAACAGATTCCGTTAAAGACTCCGTTAAATATCATCCCAATAGAATTTTGATGATCCGAGCTGCTCAATGTGTTCAAAACGTGATTTTAAAGGTACCCTAGAGAAATTAGCAAAAAAAATGACCGGAAAGGGTTTCATCTGAACAGTTTTTTATTGAATAGTTCAATAAAAAATTATTCAGATGAAGCCCTTCCCAATCATTTGTTTTTCTAATTTTTCGCGGATACCCTTAAAATCACGTTTTGAACACATTGAGCGGCTTGGATCATCGAAATTCGATCAGAAAAAGGGAGGTGCAAACCGAAGCAAAATCCGGACGTTCAACTTTAACAAAATCCGGATCAATCCGCACCTCCCCTTTCCCAATCGAATTTTGGTGATCCGAGCCGCTCAATATGTTCAAAATGTGATTTTAAGGGTACCCGCCCGCGAGAAATCGGCAAAAAAAATGACTTGGAAGGGCTTCATTTGAACAATTTTTTTTGAACTATTCAATAAAAAACTATTCAGATGAAGCCCTTTCGGATCATTTTTTTTCCCGATTTTTTCACAAGTACTCTTAAAACCACGTTTTGAACACATTGAGCCACTCGGATCATTAAAATTCGATCGGGACGCTATTTAACGGAGCTTTTAACGAAATCCGTTAGTCATTCTGACGGAATGGAGCGTTTTGATTAACGGAAGATAACGTTGGGAGTAAAATTGAAGTTTTTAAAAGGTTAGGAGTCTAATTGAGTTTTTGTGTAAAGGTTGGGGGGTATTTTGAAATTTTCCCAAAGCAATTCCCCCTTGCCATTTTGACACGTTTGCGGGAGGCACCCCGTCCCCTATGAGATGGACGCGGGGGGCCGGGCCCTGTTGCCCCCCGTTTCGGGTCCACTCCGGGCTCTCTCCGATAATCGGGATCGTTCACTTTGTAGAGCTCGTCGAGTAAAACAACCATGCAAAAATTAGCTTAATCGGATATCGTTAAGTACTTGATCGGAACCTTTTTATCTTGAAAAGAATGGAACCGAAACACTGAATCAAATCCACTTAAACCCATGTACCGAGAGTTATATGGGCTCCGATCAGGCACTTAACGATGTCCGATTAAGCTGATTTTTTGCATGGTTGTTCTACTCGACGAGCTCTACAAAGTGAACGATTTCGATTATCGGAGAGAGCCCGGAGTGGGCCCCAAATGGGGGGCAGCATGGCCCTGCTCTCCCCCAAGGGGGAGCAGGCCCCCCGCTTCGCTATGAGATACCTCCAAGGGGAAATAGCAGGACAGAGGAACAAGGGGCAAAAAATGGCTAAGTGATGGAACACTTTTTCCGAATTCATCTACACATGACAAGGAGAAAGAATAATTCCCAGTACATGGACAGGCCACCTAAAATGACTCTTATATCCCTCATCCAAAAAACCCTAAACCTCAAATCCACCCATCCATCGTTCTCGTTCAATTCCCCGCCAATTCTCCCAATTCCCACATCGCTCTGAAGAAGACGTCCGACTGGAAGCGAAGAACAAGAGGTAGGGTTTCTTCTACTTCTTTCCTCCTCTCGACCTCTTCTCCTTCACCTCTTCTTCCTCTCTGACTGCATGTCTCCCTATGGTACAGGACTCTTTCCATTCTACAGAAGAAGAAGCAAGATCTTGCACTTGACCAAAAGGAAAACGTACTCATCTGGTAAGGAATGTTTTGGGTTGGGTGTTTCATTTTTTTTGCAGTTTTCTCTCTTTTCTCTTCTCTGAAGTCGTCCATGTGTATTTAGTTGTAAGTATTTTGGTTTTTTTCATTGTATTAGTGAGGAATAGAAGGGGCAATATTGAGACTTGCCCATTAGTTCCCCGTAGGAGAAAAAGGTAGTATGTTAATACCCACATTTGATCCATCATTCTGTACCCCCATTGTCCCCATTGCAATGGAAGTTTGAATTTCTAGAAAATATAATAGTTGCTCTTTAAGTCACCTAATGTTACACCTTGTAAGAACTGTTGTTGCTCTCTATGTAAGAAAGTATGCCCTACTGTTAAGGACAGTGAGCTATATTTTAACTTACTGAATGGTTGTCCGTTTACAAGGGTGTGTTGGTCTATATGAAATGTGGTTCTTTTTGAAGTTATGTAACATGTTTTTTTCCGAAAAGTGTTTTTTTTGGAAACATCCCTCCCTCAAAGTATACACCACTTGTTTACTTCGTCATCAAACTATCAAAAAACGTTTACTTAGTCCGCAAAATCTTGGTGTCTTTTTCTCATTCAGGCAGTTTCTAATGGGACTTAAAAAGTATGGCAAAGGGGACTGGAGAAACATCTCGCGCAATTTCGTGACCAGCCGGACGCCCACTCAGGTGGCTAGTCATGCTCAGAAGTACTTCATCCGGCATCATTTAGGAGGGAGAGACAAGAGGAGATCGAGCATCCGCGACATCACCACCGTCAACCTTGCAGAATCAAAATCCCATTCGCCGGATAACAACAGACCTCCCTCACCGGATCACTCTCCCTCGGTGGTTCACCCACGACATCACTCAAGCATGAGTCGCATGGCAACAACACTATATAGTTGGAACCCAACTAATGGGAGCCTGTTATCGCTTTATGGATCTCAGATTGGAGCTTATAATCCAGCTTTTCAAATGGATTCAATGCAATTTCGATGATTGCAAGCAGATGCACGGAAGCAGCCTACTTCCATAGGCTTCTGTGAGTATGTTGATGAAGACACGACTGATCATATCATGGGGATTAGAGGAACAATCAGTAAAAGAAAGAGGGAAAATTATGTACGAGTGAAGTCTTAGTTGATTCCAACTCAGGTGTTCAAATTGTGTTTTAAGGGAATGTGAGAGTAGGCCCTTTGGCATGGTAAAAATTGTCATTGTGGTAAGAATATCTTCATGGATTGTGGGTAATATACAGGCATCTGTGAGATATGTTTCTTGTTGGGTGTAAGTTCTCGACGTTGTTCGCATTATTGTTCACTGTGATTCCAGATGAATTCTTACTATGATTTACTGATTTATTCGTCAAGCGTTCTTTCAAATCCTTTTGTGGTTGTATTATTGAGTCCAGTTTGTATCAGTTTGCCTAGTATCCGTCTTTCAGGGATCTTTTAACTTAGTCATCCATAGACTAGAGGTATAATTCAATACTTCTCAATCCAATTCCTAAAGGCTACAGTTATTCCTTCCTCCCTCGGTCACCACATAATGACAGTTTTTAACAAAATCCAACTACTAACTGAAACTATCACCCATGTCAGTTATATAGAGATACAGAGAATAATCCGTAGCACAACCCTAAACAGGGATCATCGAACAGGGGAAACACAATAGAGTGATTAAAGGGATCAATTAGACCGAAGCATAAGGGAAAGTTTCAACCTAAAAATGGCCCCAAATAATAGTAAGTACGTGCGATAAAATCAAAGTTCTGCAGGTCAAGAACTCTTTACCTTGGACTAGAATGGAAGTTGAGGAAGCGCTGCCACAAACCCACTGAATAGCGCTGCCACAAACCCGCTGCCACAAAGCTCTGCTCTATCGTCGTTAGTGGGAGGAATCAACGGAGCAACGAGATTGAGGGAGAGAGCAACCCACAAAGAGAGAGGGGTAGTTAAATTATGATATGAAGTAGTTAATTATGATAAGATCCAACGGCACCCATTCAATTATGATATGAAGTAGTTAAATCCGAAATTCGGTTGACTGCATAGAAAGAGGATCTAATTACTCTGCTCCTAAAATAAGGCTCAAATTAGGATTCCCCTCACAATAGAAACATAGCCCGTCAACATATCCACTTAGCCTAATTGTACGAAAGCCAAATACATTCATCTTCAACCACTCATATGAAGGTATGCAAACAAAGTAAATAAAAGGTTTTCATTCAAGTTCCATAACATCCAAATGCATGAACAGCTACAAGTGATACAATGTTTTCAGTCTCTAATGTTACAGATGAAATCATGACCAAGAAGAAACTCAATGCATTTACTGGGATATAAGCCACAGAATTACTTATCCGGGTTTCGCAATATTATCAATGCATCACTTACAAAATTGAAAATAAAGATATTCAAGAACTAAAGAATACATATGGGCTTATCCGAAAAAAGAATACATATGGAAAGTGTGTAACACAAAAAACAGAAAAGGATTTCCAGGAAAATTCAACTACATTTCGCTACCTGTATGCTAAAATCACAAATATAAGGGGGGGAAAGGGGAGCCTCGTCCCATCAGTTTGAGCAAATTACAATTTTGTTCAAGACAACACCCAAATCCAATCTACCAAAGAAAAAAGATTCAACCTGCCAAACAAAAAAGTTCAGCACCAGGAGATAACATTTAGCACCATTTTATTCCTAATAAACTTGAAAAAAACCTATTAACCCTCAGCCCACATTGAGGGGATTAGAAATACTAAGAACTCTCAAACTTACGGTAAAAAAAGATCTCCGACCCGGGCTGGGGATTTCGGAAGCAAATCAGTGCTGTCAGTTCAAACCCAGTAAATTCCGAAACTTGATAGCGGTCTCCGGTTGCCGGAAAAGGACAGCGATGGTCGGCCAATTCGAAGGTCGCCTGAGGTTAGCGGCTAAAGAAAACAACTGTGCCTGGAGATTCAACACCAATGACAACGTCGAGGAAGATCGACGAACAGAGTTGGGGGAATTTCTGGTCGCCCTTTGGCAAGAGAGAGAGGAGAAGAGAGGAGCAACGAGATGGAGAGAGAGGAGCAACCGAATGGATTTCAGAGAGCAACAGCGAGAGAGAGAGAGAGAGGTGGGTTTCAGAGCTAGGGTTGGGATGTGATTTGGAGGCTGGAGAGATACGGGTTTTAGGGAGAGGGATTCAACGACGTCGTGTAGGTAGAGGGGTAATTTTGTCCACATATATTTTCCATTCCATGTATTAGGAATTGTTTTCCTCCTTCCCATCCCTTATGAATTTCGAAAATGTTGTCCATGACCTGGGAAATCTTTTCCCCTCTTTCCCCTGATCAGCAATTCCCCCTACCTCGAATTCCCCCGTCAAAAAGTCTTCTTCCCCACAAAACACTCAATTTTATATTGTTGATTGATTATTTTTTAGGTGGGTCGAATTCGGGTCCATATAGATGATTCAAACCACACATTAGTTTAAAATACTTTCCATTGGTTTCTGGAAAAAAAGAATTAGCTCATTAATTCAATATTGGTAAGGATTTTTTTCAGAATTTATACGGCCCTACGAATGTTGAAAAAGTCCTTACGGATATCGGATTGATATAGTTTTTTAACAATAACCCATAAAAAAAAATAAGTTAAGAATGACACGGGGTTTGAATTATTTTTTTAAGACCAGAAAATGGATCCTATACTCCAATCACTTGTCCTTAATATTAAAGATTCAAGAGAAAGTTGAAAAACAATAGTAATGTAATTTGATGGTGTGAAAAGGGAAAACTAGTGCAGAAACACGATTTTGGTAATGTTTTGAGAGAAAGCTTGTACTGGTGAGGAAGTTAAAGACGTTGTTCGATCGGAATTAAATTTCTTTGTTACTAACTAAATACGTGAAATTTAAATGGAGTATAATTTTACTTTCCTAGCTCTTTTTTCTCCGACTAGAACCTAAGTAAATCTCAAATAATAATATCGAATTTGGAGAGGTTCTACGGGAAAACTCCATCATAGCCAAGTCTTTCAGCTGTTTTACAAATAGGACATCGTGTATTCTACACATAAAATATCCAAAAAAATGGAAATTGTGGGAAATACTATGGAAACGAAAAGGAAACAAAGGGAATACAAAAAGAACAAACATACGTACAAAAATAAAATGAAGACCTTAGAATTGCCCACATCAAAACACAAGTTTGTTTGTTTTTTCTTTTAATCAAAAAACCCTTGTTAAATTCACCTACGTAAAAAAAAAAAAAAAAAAACAAGTGGGTCCGGAATGAGTTATTTACTACTATCTATTTTGACATGGCCCCACGACCTTGTGTTTGGCAAATGAGATAACCAGATGAGAGAAGGCCAGAAGGCAGGGATGGAGCCAGGGAGGGGCCAGTAGGGGCGGTCGCCCCTGTAAGGGAAAAAAAACACTACTATTATATGTAAAAATAAATAAATTCTTATGAAAGTATATAAGTTCGCCCCTGTGTAGAATTTTGAAAAAAAAAATAATAGTAACATTTGAAATTCAAGGATACCAACATTAATTACTAAAGGCTAAGGGTTAAAATATAACAAAATATAAAACTAGGGGGTTAATATTGTGAATATTCAAGTAATAAATTTTCACATTTCGTTAGATGAGTTTAGTATTTTACAGTTTTATTTCTTTTTGCTCTAAAACCTTAGATGAGTTTCGTATTTTACAGTTTTATTTCTTTTTGCTCTAAAATCTCAATGGCATACCAAACACCCTCCCTCTCTTTTGGCACAAACATCCTCAATAGTTAAAACTTCAAAGGCAATTTCGAGAAAATAGCAACGGAGGAGAAGAGATTTTGAAAACCCTCGTTAATTTTGGTGAAATATAAGTCGTAGGTATATCTTTCTCCAATTCTTTATTTTTTGACTGGTAAAATCAAGTAACATGAAAGCCCTTGGACTGAATTCGACCAGTTGTAATGAATGAAAAAAAGAAGAAGATGAACAATAACAAAAAAACAAGACATATACATCAAGATCGATTCTATTAGTTAGACCGATTTATGTATTTACGTTATTTTGAGTTTTAATGTATTTATGTTATTATACATGTGTTTATATTTTTTTTCTCGCATGTACGATCGCCCCTGCGTGGTGAAATTCCTGACTCCGTCCCTGGCAGAAGGGATCAGATCAAAGGGTTCAATTTGCTTGACTTCACTCTTGTGTAATTGCTTGTGAGAGGGGATATCTGTTTGCTGGTTGAGGTGATTTTGGTTTGAGGGAATCAGAGATAGTGGGATGTGGATTATTATTATTATTATTATTGGAGCAAGAGCAAGAAATGCATTAATGCAGTCGAATGCTTTTCGATAGCAGTTTGCTGCCGTCGGCTGCCCTAGATAGTAGAAACCGGTGATTCCTCTCTCTCTCTATACGCACTTATCTGTATATATGTATGTATACGTATGCATGTATATCACCGTATTCTGTAGCTATTTTGTGCGTTTTGATGTGCTCAGTGTTCTAAAAGGCGGAATTAATTGCCGATTAATCGGAAATTTGCCTTCACCGATAAGATTAATGCCTAGGTGGTTGGATTTGGCGACCGGGAGGTTAATCGGCGATTAATCGGTCGGCGGTTAGTCGGCGTTGAGTCGATTAATCGGTTAAAAGGCGATTAAAAGGGGAAAAATCAGTATTTTTGAAAAATGAAGGGGGTAACTGTTAATATCACATACCAGTTTAAAAGGGCAGATTTAGCGCGAAAAATCAGTCGACAAGCTTGCAGTCGATCGATCGACTTGGAGTGCCGAAGTCGCCGCCACCTGCCGAAGTCGCCGCCGTCTGCCAACGCCATCGCCGCCGCTCTGCTAGTGTGCTGTAATTTCTCTCTCTCTCTCTCTCGATCCCCCTCTCTCTCCCGTATGATATCTTTACAAAATCTGTTTTTATTTTGAAAGTCTATATACCCATGTCCATATGGCCACCAGGCCACGTCTGTCGTCTGGAACTGTGTAAAAGGCCTTGAAGCTTGAAGGTGGTCGACCGAGCGACAAACGCCGAGTGACTTTTAGAACATTGGATGTGCTTGTTTGTTTGTTTGATTTGCTCGTGCTTTGTTCAGGTTAGAAAGAATTACATTCGGATTAATTTGGAAGTTGCCGTTTAGTGACGCGAAGACTAGGGTTTTAGGGTTACAAAGTGGAGGAATATGATGCCTGTGTACTGGATCTCTTTGTTATGTCTGCAGAAAGTTTGTCGAATAAATTGCTTTTTGTTGAGGATATCGATGCGATTGATTTTCTTGCTGAGTTTCGGTGTAGTAATGTATGTTCTTTGTAGATTTGTTGGAAGTTTCTATCTAGTTTAAAAAAATACTGGAAGTCACGTTGTTAACTGTTTATTGCTTGTGCAACCCCCTTGGTGAGTCATTTTTGTGCGTGTGCGCGTGGACTTGGAGATAGCGGGATGCTGCCGTGTATAGTTTTTTGACTTCAATTGTATAATTCACTAGTGAGTGCTAAGACGGCGAATTACTATGGTGAGTAATTCATGAACGTTAGTGAAATGGGTGATTTTGGGACTTCTCATACGGCGTGATGGTGTTGAAAAGTTAATGCACCGATACGAGCACATCCACAGGGTTTGTTGTAAACTTCATGCTATCTGTATTGCTGTTAACAAAGTACCTCTTCTGCCAAAGTGATGCATTTTACATTCGATGTTCTGACTAGATATTTTTGAACTCACTACCCTTGTCCTTTCTGGTTACTGAGGGTAGCGAATCCATTTACTCTATTGGAGCAGAATTTGGGAATAGCCAAGATGTCTCGAAAAGGGTTGATGGAGCAGGATTTGAGCAAGCTGGATGTGACACAACTACATCCACTCTCACCGGAAGTCATTTCACGTCAGGCAACAATAAATATAGGTAATTTGATTTTTTGCGTAACTTTTGAGTTTTGACGTTTTTCATCTCGTAGAGTTAATATTTGCAGTTCTTATTCTCTTCATTAACATCCAGTTGGTTGACCATAAAAGGTTTTAGCGCCTAAGGTTGAATACTGTGCTGTCATTAATTATTTTTCAGGTACTATTGGTCATGTGGCTCATGGAAAATCAACAGTTGTAAAAGCCATATCTGGTGTTCAGGTAATTACTTGTATTGGTTACCGCCCGTGGTTTCACATGCTTGTGCTTGTACTGCAGTCTATATTGTGAATTTCGTTTAACTTGGAAGTGTAGTCACATAATCCTTAAGTAGGGCTCTTCACTTGCGCTCTCAATCCTTGCTCTGCGCTCACACTCTCAATCTTCGCTCACTCTCAATCTTCGCTCTTGCGAATCCAGTAGTTTTTGAAAGACATTTTCACGCTTGCACTTGCACTTCCGCTCGCACATGTACATTGTGACTTATCATGGAAGTACGAGTTTTGTTTGCAGGCTTATTTTTGTTCGAGTCTGTGATTCAATCCCACTTTTTAGCAGTTGCGTAGTCTATTTTTAATGTCGAAAATACATCTAGTATTCTTTTTATTTGCTTTTTTGTTCATGCTTGTCAGTATGGATGTAACAAACACAACACTGAACTAAACATTAATGGTAATATAATTGACAGTGAATTATATTAACGGTAATATGATTATTGTCAGTATGTGGTTCTTTTAGATTGGTTGGTTAATGTTTTACCCAGGCGGAAGTAGTAGAAGCATTCAAAGTTGAGTTGATTGATTGTGAGTTGTCTCTTAAATGGGGAAAGTGAGTTTGAAAGATGTTATGTCTAGCTTTAGCTGCTATTAGCATTTTTATGCTGTTGCATGCCCACTTAATCAGATGGTCCCTTGCCACAAGGGTGAGAAACCGTACTGCTGGCTTGGCCGTTGTGCATGTATAAATTGGCTGCATGTCTGTACCACATCTTTTCATCAGTTATGACTTCCGAACTGCCAATTGAGGGAGCCTTCATCAAATACGTGAATCTGCGTGTACAGCTTCCCCGACCGTTACAATAAGCATCAGTTGTCTGAACACTGTTGGATTTCCATATTATTCAATTGAAGAGCCTTGCTTGTTATATCCTCAATACAGTCATACCTGAAGCAAAACAAAATACATTAACCAAGAAGTTGATGGGGCTTCAGTTATTGGTTTCAAATTGACGCAATAAAATTTTCGAGGGTCTTTACGATTTGTCAAATTTTGCAGACTGTACGTTTTAAAAATGAGCTGGAGCGCAACATTACTATTAAGCTTGGGTATGCTAATGCAAAAATATACAAATGTGAAGATGAACGCTGCCCCCGGCCCATGTGCTACAAGTTGGTATCACTTAATGCTATGTCGTTACTTTACTTTGGCATTTCGTTTGCATATTGCACTCTATACACTTAATTTTGTGCAGGGCATATGGAAGTGGTAAAGAAGACAGTCCAATGTGTGATGTGCCAGGGTTCGAGAATTGTAGGATGAAATTGCTGAGGCATGTATCATTTGTTGATTGCCCGGTAAGTTTTCCAAGCTGATATTTAGGGACTGCTCTTTGTTTCCATAGAGTCTATCTATCTGTATGATTACATACACCGATACACGTATGTGAATGTAACTACACGTTACCTTAATCGAAGAATTGATTGTTATAATGTAGCTGGAAGATGGTGATTGCACGACTGGCAAAAATTTACATTTGAAAATGGAGTTATAGGTTGCAAGATTTGCTTCTGTTATTAGCTTTGTGACTGATAATTCTTTATTGTGGTCTTAGATGTTTTGGTTTCTTATCCTCTACAGGGTCATGATATTCTCATGGCTACGATGCTTAATGGAGCAGCAATTATGGATGGAGCACTACTTCTTATAGCTGCCAATGAAAGTTGTCCGCAACCTCAAACTTCTGAGCACTTAGCTGCTGTTGAAATAATGCGGCTTCAACATATAATAATTCTCCAAAATAAGGTTGATCTTATTCAGGAAAATGTTGCTATCAACCAGCATGAAGCAATTCAGAAATTCATTGAGGTCTGTTGTTTTGTACCATCTGCCACCTCTCTGGTTTGTCGATTAACTCTGCTAAACTGTATCTCCGGATTTTTCATACTAGGGGACTGTTGCTGATGGTGCCCCAGTGATCCCAGTTTCTGCACAGCTTAAGTATAATATTGACGTTGTGTGCGAGTATATTGTGAAAAAGATACCCATTCCAGAAAGGAACTTCATCTCACCTCCTAACATGATTGTAATCCGGTCTTTTGATGTCAATAAACCCGGGTTTGAGGTTGATGAAATCAGAGGCGGTGTTGCAGGTGGAAGTATTCTTAAAGTAAGTTCTGCTCTTTCCTTCAGAATTAAATGTTCATTTTATTTCTTACTTGCCCCCAATGAAAATACACAAAGAGGTAATTGAAATTTGACATGGCATATGGGTACAAACAAGGTTCTAAAAGTTGCTAGGCGCTATTCGGTGATTAATCGGCGCCTAGACATTCTGCTAGACATTAGGCGGATTTTCCATTTTTTTAATTATTTTTCTTAAATATTCTCCTACCCCCTCCCCAAGTTTTGAGGGCAAATACCACAACATATGTAGGACACAACATTAAATAACATGGAAGCTAAGTAATAATGCGAAGTTCAACGTTCAAAATTCAAACCAAATGGAACTCAGTAGTACCAAATAACTAGTCAATTACAAAGTTCAAAACAAAATGAAATCAAGTACTAAATTACTAGTCAATTGGGTAGACTGAAAGTTGTCTATCTATGTAAGTGCAACTAGGGTTTTGATAGTTAGGGCTTTTGAAATTTCCGATCGCGTAAGAGAACTGGGTTGACTAGAAATGTATATTTATCTTAGTAAAATTACACCAAAGCCCCTGATATTATATTATGATGACATGAAAGCCTAAGATTTTTTAAAATCACATTGCCTACCCGCCTAATCGTCTACCTAGCCCCGTAATCTCGCCTAATCCTCCTAGCCTATTAATTGTCCGATTAATCCCTCATGACGGCCAATTAATCGGCCCGCCGCCTAGACAAATGCCTAGGCCCCCTAGGTGCGGCGGTGAGGTACCCCCTAGTGCCTGTGCACCGATTAATCAGTTGCCTAAGCTGATTATTAGAAGAGTGGGTACAAATATCCTAAGCGAAAGGGTACCACCAGGATTTTCGTGTAGGACTCTCGAGGCATAATTAATCTAGTAGTAGTAGTAGTATGTCCTTTTGAGTGTCAAAGGTAGTAGGAGTATGTATGTTTGTATTTACTCCTACTACCCTTTCAACACCCAAAAGGACATACTCCTACTACTAGATTAATTGTACCTCGAGAGTCCTACACAAAAATTCTGCAGGTACCCTTTCGATTAGGATATTTGTATTTCAATTACCTCTCGCATGGGGTAACTGGCATTGGTTTTTGATAGGTAACATATTTGACATGACATCTTTTATGGGTGCCATCTTCTCTGCTATATATCAGAGGCTTGCATTTTCAAGCCCAAAACAAATGCAAACCTACAATAGTGCTCCAATTGCCGATGTTTTCTCAATTCTGTAGTTTGTATTTGGGTTTACAAGATATTCCTCTCTTTTTAGCTGTGACTTGTTCATCAAGAACAGATTTTTATTAGCATATGTGAGTTATTCTCATTTGGTTCAGAGCTTTAATAAGTTGCTTTACCTCAGCATATTAAGCTGCAGTATCATGGGAAGACATCATAAGGAATTAGGCATCTCCATCATATTGGTATCTGATATTTTCTGTTTTGTGCAGGGTGTTCTGAGGGTAAATCAATTCATTGAGGTTCGTCCTGGGATTGTCGTTAAAGATGAGAGTGGCAACATTAAATGCACACCGATATACTCTAGGATAGTTTCATTGTATGCAGAGCAAAATGAACTACAATTTGCTGTACCTGGAGGTCTCATTGGAGTCGGCACAACTATGGACCCTACTTTAACACGTGCTGATAGATTGGTTGGTCAGGTTCTTGGTGAGGTTGGGTCGCTCCCTGAAGTTTTTGTTGAACTAGAGGTAAATAAATCCTTCAAAAATTGTTGCGTACTTATGTAATAGTTAACCAAAGCTAGCCAAACCAAACCCTTTTGACTGAATCTTTTGATTTTATGACAGCATTCTATGCCAATTTAGGCCTTCCCCTCCCCCTGACATGTCCAATCATGAATCACAATAGTGTTATTGTTTGATTTTACTGTTGCATATTTTGTCTCTGTTGTTAATGGCTAAACAACCTTATCCTACTTTCTCTCGACTTATCTTCACCTGGTGCAACCCCTACCAATTCACAATATTTCCACATCGAACGTATCCTAAATCTATCTCTCCTAGTCTTACTAGTCATCCTCATTTGGAACAGTTGATTCTCAGTATTCTTGTGGCCAGGGCAACCTGTAGTTTAAGCCAGAGCCTAGATTTGTCATGCTCTTCCGTGCTAGTGCATTGAGAAATGTCATCTCTTTATTATCTATGTTATGAGATTTTGTTGCTTGTTTTTGTTTCTTGTTTCACATTCACTTTTGGCATCTTCATTTTATTGCCACATCCGTTGATACTTCTATGATGATTGCTTTCTACTGGATCTATTGGACTTTTCCAATGCCCTTGGATACGATAACAGATGATCTTTTGTGCATAACACTCTGCTTTTAATCTCTCAGGTGAATTTTTTCTTGTTGAGAAGGCTCCTGGGTGTGAGGACAAAGGGCACTGAGAAGCAGGGAAAGGTTTCAAAGCTAGCAAAGGCAGAGATCCTTATGTTGAACATAGGTTCAATGTCAACTGGTGCTAGAGTTGTCGCTGTGAAAAACGATTTGGCGAAATTGCAACTCACCTCTCCAGTTTGCACCAGCAGAGGCGAGAAAATAGCTCTCAGCAGGCGAGTCGAGAAGCACTGGCGTCTGATTGGGTGGGGTCAGATTCAAGCTGGTATCACGCTTGATGTTCCCCCTTGCCCAATTTGATTGAATTCCACTTACAAATAGAATTCAGAAGGGAAAAGAATACGAAGAGAGAATTGGTTTAGTAAATGTGGGAGGGTAGAAAACTGTTGGGTACAATTTTTGTGAGATGGAGAAGAAAACATTGTTGGTGTTGGATGCTTTATGAATTTTTTTGTGACTGTTGTTTCGACTTAATATTTTTGCAGTATGGTGGAACTTAGGCAGATACTGTAGTTGCATCTGTTGAGTGTTTTGGATATCTCTTGTCACTTTCGCTACAAGTTTCTGATCGTAATTCATCTGTTTGATCAGTTATTTACATTTTGCTTAACGTATTTTGAATCCGCGAGAGATTTCGTATTTACATGCTCAGGAAGAAAGAATGCTAAATTTCTGTTGGATGCAAGGGAAATTCGTTCTCTTTTAGTCTATCTCCACAATATCAGGTATATCTACAGGATATGAATCTATCCTATCACTCCAAGCATTGCCTTTCTCTGGCTCAATAGTGTGAAGACATTTCCACACTGCACTAATACTTTTGAACCCACCTCCAAGGCCAATTTGCCATACTCTGTTACCCCTTTTCATCCTCCCTTTGGTTTCTGTATAGCTAAGTTCGTACCAAATCGAAGAAGACGAGGTATTTCCAAACCTATGAAGTGTCATCTTTGATGCCTCCATCTCCTCCTCCGTAAGTTTCAGACCTTTCTAGATTGCGACAAGCACAGCTCTTCCTCCTGGGTGTACGCAGAAATGTTTGAAAACCCTCTTGAAGTTTGGCGTGTAGATTTTCCTCCTCCCTAAAAGTCCTGTCTTCTTGCAAACAAACGATAAACCATATCGAAATTGCTTGCTAAATGGCAAAACCAGAGGTCCCAAAGAAGCCGTGTTTGCCTTTAGTGCTTCCCCGGCAACATTCAGTATGCTCTTTGATATGGATATCCCTGTTTTCTCTTCTCTGTCTTCATCTTGAAAAATACAAGCATAAGATTGATTGTCTTGCGCCCTGCTTATTCGAATGACATGTTGAAGTTGATATTTGGCGATCTTCTTGTCTTGTTCTTTACTAGACAATAGAATTGCAGCACCTCCCATTCGAAACAGACAATTTGCTATCAACATCGAGTGGTTCTTTCCAGTGTACCAATTCTGGCTTAGAGATTCACTGCTCACTATCAGGGCAAGGGAGTTCCGATGAACTTTCAATAAATCCTTTGCTAGACCAATGGATACTAAACTGGCAGCACATCCCATCCCGAAAGGTTAAAGCTCAAGATATTGCTTCTCATTCTGAATTCTTTGATCACCATTGCACAGAGAGAAGGCGTGGGAGAATACACGCTACTGTTAGTGATTAAGATGTCTATGGATCTAGGGTTTATCTTGTTCTTCTCTAACAAGTCTGTGACCGTAGAGAACATAACAGTCGCGGCCTCTTCTTTGCTGAATGAGAGAGATTTTGTAATGGGTAGTTCTCTGAGAGAAGGGGGAATGCAGGTCTCTTGGCTTAACCCTGATCTTGCTAGGATCTTGACCTGGAAAGAAATGGCGTCGGGGTTGGATCCGTCATGCATGAGGTGCTCTAGGTACATGGACATGGGTACCCGGAGAGAATCTGGTGGGCGGTAGCAAGTGAAGTCTAGTAAGTAAATGGATACCTTTCTCTTGTAGAGAAGAAGATAGAGGAGACCAGAGACAACAGTGACTACCATTATAATATCATGCTGGGTGATAGAAGAAATGAGCTTGATGAGAGTGGAAATGAGTGGCATAACGGAGGCCATGAATGAGGAAGAAAAATGAAGAGTATTTG
Source organism: Rhododendron molle (assembly GCA_025413875.1). Classification (NCBI taxonomy): domain Eukaryota; kingdom Viridiplantae; phylum Streptophyta; class Magnoliopsida; order Ericales; family Ericaceae; genus Rhododendron; species Rhododendron molle. The sequence goes on along the minus strand of CM046389.1, from coordinate 39,937,695 downwards.
TTGTGGTGGTGGCCGCAGATATCGAATGAAATTTTGTTTTCTGATAGTTGTGGTATTTACGTAGGCGCATTTGGTGCACGTAACAAGAAACTGCATAGGAGTGGATTGGGAGGGAGTTGAAACACCATTTTCGTGCTTGTCTCAAGAAAACAATTTGTACAAGCAAGGTTCTCCCTTGCTCTTTTTGGTTGCATTTCAAAACTTCTCTCTTGCTTTCTTGTATCGCCTGACTATCTAAGTTATGGAGATAACCCTTCCAGGTCATCACTTGTAAATTTACCTGTTTTGGTCTATTGGATCAGATACCGGGTTATTAAAAAATGTAAAAAGTTTTGTGTTCAACGCTCGGTTGGCATAATACCCTTTTTCTCATGGGTCTTGCGGGTGACATTCTATGCCCAATAGAGCCGACCATGAGATTTTGGCAGCCTAAGACGGACGCAGACACTGAGGCCCTTAATAAAATTTACGAAAATAAAATAATAATTAGATAAATGATTTTTTCAAAGCCGAATGCATGTATTCGACAAGGAAAAACCCTATACAAATATCATTGGGCTTGTGTCCCTTAAAGTGTAAAATAGGTGCTTTGGGTTTTAAAATGGGACCATAGTGTTGCTAAACGTAAAAAGATTGGATATATGGGGAAAATGATGGCCTATGACGTGTTTTGATAATTAATACCAGCCAAGAACATGCTGAGAATATTTGTTAATGCTGAAAATATTCTTGGCGGGTATTAATTATCAAAACACGTCATTGGCCGTCATTTTCCCTATATATAATGAGTACTAAAAAATAGGAGACCCTAGTTTTTACACATTTTTGGGGGCCTAAGGCGCAAGCCTTTGGGGCCTTAGCCCAGAGCCGGTCCTGGCGGAGCCCAAGGGTTTAGAGTTCGGGTGGTCTAATGTGACCTTGCCTAAGGTGGGGTTCCTGGGTTGCCCAAGAGTTATAATGGCCTTTTGGTTCCTTTTCCCATTTGTTGTCCCACTTTTGTTTCCCACCTTTTCCGTACTTGCCTGAGGTGTAAGGACTAGTTTTACGAGCACCTTGAATAATTCTCAGGAATTAATCCCATCATACACTACCGAGGGCTGATTTAAAGCTGGCGCAAACCCATGTATGATTGTTTTTTCCGTCTCAATAAGCCAATTGCATCTTTGCACAAAATTGGTACCCACAACTCTTTTGATCAGTTTCAACAAATGACTATAGTCAGTGGATTCACATTTTTGTTCTGTTCTAAGTTGCCTGATCAAGCAGTCAAGTCCACTTCATTGGACCATTTTTCTCCAATACTAAAATTAGTGGCCACAAATTTCAGTTTCTTCTTGTCATCAAATTTTGGCCAGTTGAAAGGGTTGAATCCAAGTATGAAACCACAAGCCTTGGTTCCATTTGGTATGGTCCAGAACTAGTAGCAATGCTAGTTCCCCGGCCTAGCTTGGATTTAATTTCGAGTTTTCTAGTCGAGTTAAGCTAGAGACTTTTCCTTGTAAATGCATGTAACTGATATCACAAAACATGTTGATGACTTTGACGAAAAAATATTGAGTCCAACGGTAACACCATCCAACCTATATAGTTTCGTTGATTGGTTGAGGACCGTGAACAAGGTTGGAGGAGACATCCCCTTTTCTCATACTAACTCACCTATGTAATCTTCACTACGACACAATAGATTTCACGTAGGTTGTTGATGCTGCCAAGTACACAGTGCTCGATATTGGCACAGTTGGAGTTGAGATTGTAAAACGAACTATGCTATTCAAACTCAACTCGTTAAAAGTCCGTTTGAGATACATTGTTTATATGAACAACCATAGTTTAAACATGACAAGAAAATCAAACTGCTTGAGCTCTGCTCGAGTATAAATAAGATGAACACATAATGACAGTTGGCCACTGGATGTATTTACTGATCATAGAGCTTATAGAGGACATTACAAAGGCGGAATTGGAATCATAACATGGAGGACATCAAGGATGGATTGACCATGTTATGGATAGAAGCAATATGAGTACTATTATTGAATGGAATGAAATATGAGAGAAAAGAAATCAAAACCACAGAAAAAGTCAGATTGTCAATTAAAGTTTCTAAACTTTATTCTCATTGTATATCTCTATATGAATAATTTCATCAATCATATTCGTCAAGGTTTACACCTCAATCTTGGACACGCCTGGTGGTTAATCAAGGTTTAACTGAACTGCGTTAATACACAAAACGACGTCGTTTTGGAGCCTTCCATCAATTTTCGGAGTGCTAAAATCAATTTTTAATTTTTTTTTCATTTTAATATCATCAGTATCCCTAGTCGACGGAAGCAGAAACATCTTTAGTAGTATAGTTTAAGAGGAACTTTAATTAGCCATCATTTTTACCCTACTTAGGTGCTTATTCTAATGTGTTTCAATACTTATTTTTTCATTCTCAAATTCAATTAAATCCTAAACTACCCTTTCTTTCTTCTAATTTTTCAAGTCTCTCTCTTTTTTTTTTCTTTTATAATTATTTTAATTCTCTCTCTTCTTTCAAACATTTCTCTCACCTAATCTTTTGAATTTTTTCTCTCTCCTAATCTTTTCTCTCATATTTTCTTTCCTCTAAAATCTAAAAAAGAAAACAAGACTCTTACAAAAACGAATATGTGAGGTGGAAAACATGATCAATTCACAAAACATGGCAAAATCAGATCGAGGTAGATGAATAAAACAAGATCAATTAAAAAATATGACAAAATCGGAAAACATGGCAAGTTTTGAGAAGTATAAGTTTCGATCGAGGTAGATGAACAAAACATGATCAAATAAAAAACATGACAAAAATCAAAAAATATGACAAGTTTGAAGAAGTGGAGGTTTCAATCGAGGTAGACGAACAAAACATCATCGATTCACAAACATGACAAAATTCGAAAAACATAATACCTAAAACTGATATAAAAAAAAACCAACCTAATCTACAATGAAACTCAAAACAAACACAGAAACCATTGAGAATCAAAAAATGGATCAACAAGACATATATAAGAATATCAATTCTATACGTTTCTTCGATGACTTCATCAAAATTCCCAGAGACTGATGCTCTAATTAATGGGGTAGATATGCCATGGGGCTTCGTATGGGTAGATCCAATACCCTTTGTTGCTCGTCTGCTACCTTCTTGGTTTGCATCGCTACTCGCCCTCCGATCAACACCCTAGATCTACCGGATTCTCGAGATCTCTGTTATCGCCAAGAGTCTCAATGAGTGCTCCGTCCCAGCAGTCGTCACTGCTGTTTTTCAGCTCTGGTAACTTCGCCGGCGACCCCGCATAGCCATTGAGCGTGGACCATCGAGCGGAGGCGGCATACGGTCAGCAGAGTAGAGTAGGGCGGATAAGACGCCGTAGCCATTGAGCATGGACCATCGAGCGGAGGTGGCATACGGTCAGCGGAGTAGAGTAGGCCGGATAAGACGCCGGCGTTGGTGCCGATGTCCTTCAAGTCGGAGACAGGGCGGCATGTGGGATTAAAGAGAAACGACGGCTATGGAGATCTGGCGCGGCAGCAGAGGGAGGCAGTGCTGGTAGACGAAATGGGGGCGGCGTCTACGGTTAAAAAAATTCCAGATTTGTGTTGAGAGAGAGAGAGCGTGTGTTTATATACAGGGGTAATTTAATTACGTTTTATAGGAAATTATATATATAGGGGTAATTTAATTACATTTTGTAGGAAATGAATACAAGAGTATTATATGTGTTTTTTAAAATTTGAGGATGACAACATAATGATTCAAAACACACTAGGATGATGACTTAAATAAGTCTCCCAAACGAGATGCTTATTTAATTTCTTCTACAAAACGGTACTGAAAGATAAAGTAAATAAGGGAAAAGATGCTCTCTGCCATCTTTTGCGAGTAAGTCTGCGCATTTGTTGTTGCTCTCATGCAATGTGTGCCTCACTGGTGGTTGGCCCAATTCTTGGAGAAGGGACCTGCAAATAGTAATCAGATTATAGAGGTGGTGATCAGTCGTAACCGAGTTGAGCAAATTGACAACACTCATTAATGCATCTGTTTCTATTTGAACTGAAGCAAGGTTTCTTTGCTTAAGAAGCTGAAGTCCATGATATAGAGCCCATATATATCTCGGCTGCTAAGCTAGAAATCAATCCAAGTTTGCAAGAGAAACCCGTGACCCAGTTTCCTTTGTCATCTCGGACGACACCTCCTCCACAAGCCTCGGAGGAGATAGAGCTACCGCTACCATCAATGTTAAGTTTGAAACATCTGGACGGTGGAGGCGTCCACTTAATGAAGGTCAGGGTGGGTGGGGCGTGTCTGTGAGGGGCAGAGGGTTGGATGAGGTATTCCCATTCCAGGGATTTCGAAAGTATAGTAGAGACGGTTTCATCGTTGAAAGGTATCGGGTTTGTTTGGTGATCAATGATTGAGTTGCGGTGAGTCCAAATATGCCAGCAGCAAAGGAGGAAGAGGACGTTCCAGCGTGCACCGGAGGAATGCGTACAGTGAGACAAAGCATTGGTTTTTAGCCAAAATGCCACATTATGAGTGAATGAAGATCTCAGATTGTGAGGGATTGATATAAGTGTCCAAAGTGTACTGCTTCGGGGCAGTCCCGGATAGAGTGAAGAGATGAATCTTCATGAGCGTTACAAATAGAACAAATGTTTTGTTGAATATGATACCTCGCCGAGCGAGGTTGTCGTAAGTGTTAAGGCGTTGATGAATAGCAAGCCACATGAAGTGTTGAATTCTCAGAGTCTAAGGAATTCGCCAAATCCATTTCCAGTCAGATAAGGGGAATGGTGAAGTCTTTTGTGGATAAATCGGCCGAGTGATTTGAAAATTTTCCAGAGGGAGATGGTTTCTAGATAAGGCTATCTGGAGTGGAATTGTTGAAAGGTACGACCAGGTTGTTGATCAAACAAAGGATATGATCTGGTAGAATGAAGGAGATTTCGGTGAAGTTCCAAGTGTAATCTGTCCAGCAGTCACAAACCAGAAGGAAGTGGTGGCACCGTTATTGACGATGATCCTGGTGTTGTTCTTAAACAGGTGAAGGCTGGATGAGATCCATAAAAGTGGTAGAAGGTCTTGAGTGTTCAAAGGTTTTCGGATTGTATTTACCTTTTAAAGAAAGTCTACACACACAGCAGATCTGTGCACAGATTTTGTTGTGGGGCCCACCACGGGTCCCACTTAAATCATCCGAGTCGTTCATTAAATGTAAAATATTTTTTCAAGGGTCCCCGTAAAAAATAAGCTCAATCCGATACCTATAGATACTCGATCCAACCATATAACTTTTTATTATCCGAAAATCTGAATAAAAAGTTAGATGGTTGGATGAAACACCTATAGGTATTGAATTGAGCTTATTTTTTGTGGACACCCTTTGGAAAAAAGTTTTACATTTAATGAACGGCTCGGATAATTTGTGTGGGACCCGTGGTGGACCCCACAACGAAATCTGTGCACAGATTGTGCACAGATCTGCTGTACGTGTAGCAGGACTACCTTTTAGGACTTGGACCCAGAGAGAGTTGTGGTCAGTAAGCAGGTGCCAATTGAGCTTTAACATAGAAGCGGTATTTACAAGATGTGATTGTCTAAGGCTTAGGCCCCCTAGGTTTTTAGGCTTGGTAATACTATCCCTATTAATGGCATTAATTTTTCTTTTTTCGGAAGAGGATCCCCAAAGAAAATTTCTATTCATCCGATCGAGGTGATTGGTAACAGATTTGGGTAAGACGTTGCAGTAAATTGCTTTTCCCCCCCTCCCCTGACACACCACCCCCCCTGGCCCTACAGCCTATTTCCAACATTACCCCTCCCCCTTTTCTTTGTTTCCGTTGCTTTTTTTTTCTTTTTCCTCTTTATTTTCTTTTCGTTCTTTCCTGTTTGAATTTTTTTTTCTCTTTACTTCGTTTTCTTTCTTTCCAGTTGATTTTTTTTTAATTTTAAATTATTTTATTTATTTATTTCTTTTCCCATTTACCTCCCTTTTTTTTGGTTAACTCAAATTTTATTTTCAATTAAAATTGACTTTATACTTAATAAAATTATATTATTTTAATTAGTTAATTAATTTATCTTAACAATGAATAATAAAAATAACTTCTAATGAACAATAATAAATTTAAACAAAATTTTATTTTATTATAATTGAGTACATATTGTTAAAACATGCAAACGTGTTCCATAACTAGCAGTCCATGCTGTAACTTCGTCCGATGCATGCTCCTCCCCCACGTCCGAATCCGCCTTTCAAGTATTTTTGGGATAAGTCGTAATTCCACTTTTCTTTCTTGCTTTCCAGTTTGCTTTTTTTTTTTAAATCCGCTTTATTTCGTTTTATTTCTATCCAGTTTGAAATCTTTTTTTTTTCTCTTTATTTCTTTATCTTTCTTTTCAGTTTGAAATTTTTTCCCCTTTGATCAGTCTTGAACAGAGAAGACGCGTGAACCCAAGAGAAAAACAAAACTCATTTCAAAACCCCGATTACAACGATTCATATGGCCAATCTCTCTCACACTCTTGTTTATCTGTTTTCTACTCATACAAATTTTACGCTAGCTCTCCGAGGTTTTGGTTGCGCAGTAGATAAAGTGAAACTTTACTCTGATAAAGACATTTGTCCGAATACAAACAAACGATATTAGTAATTTACAAAGAAGATGGTGATTTTTTTTTTATCAAAGAAGATGGTGATTTGAGTTGGTCGTTCTTCCAAACTTTGAAGTTTTATTTGATATGGACTTGGAAAAATTAGAAAGAGAAATTTGAAGTTGTACGGAAATATACACTCTACTAGTAGTTGCCCTTTTGTTTGTTTACGAGGAGTTCTTAGTCTGTCTCTATTGGGAAAAAATTTCAATGCAATAGTTTAAAACTATATATTTTTGTGAAAAAAAAAAGAAGGCAAATTGGAAAAATTTTCTTTTTCTCTCGAAACTAAAGAGGCTGAAAAATTGGAAAAACTATATATTTTTGTGGTAGTTTAAACTATATAAAGAGGTTAGAATATAAGTGCTCCAAAATTCAATCCGTTTGAACGGGTGGAAAGATTTTAGTTTTCTGATCATTTTTATTCTAAATGATCATAATTAAATTTTGACTGTAGGGCTCTCGTTGATTAACCCTAACAAAGTCGTAGAATCAAATATATCTTATGGTTAATCAACGAGAACCCTAGAGTCAAAATCTAATTATGAACATTTAGAATAAAATAATCAAAAAACTAAAATCTTTCTACCTGTTCAAACGGATTAAATTTTGGAACACTTAATTTTCCAACCTCTTTATACAGTTTAAACTACCACAAAATATATAGTTTTTCCATTTTCCATTATTTCACCATCAATATTAGGCTCGTTTGATAGGTTTCGTTGAGTAGATTTCAAATATATAAAATTTATTTTAAAAAAATACGTCAAAAAAAAGTTATTACCATTTAATAACAAAAAAATAAAATAAGAGAGAGAGGGAGGGAGAGGGAGGACAGGGGGTATTGTGGGAAAACTGGGTGGGGCCGGGAGGGGAGTGTGTGTCAGGAGGGGTGGGAAAAGCAGCCCTCGAGGTTGCACCGCATAACATAAGCTGGGATTGTTTTGTTAACAGACTTGATAAGGGTAGCACGGCTAGCATGGGGCATAATTTTACTCTTCCAACCTGATAGTTTTTTGTCTACTTTGTCGATAATGGATTGGAAACTAGCTTTGGTTGGCTTAACATGGTGAATGGGGCAGCCAAGATAGGTACCAAAACAGTGGCGGAACCAGGATTTTATTACACTGGGGTCAAGCATATATAAACATACTCCTATAATTTTGCACTCGTACACAATGACCCGAAAGATAACAAAAACAATAGAACAATAACCAAAAAGAGATACCGACTTCTAATATATAAGCAAAAAAGTATATCCGTCCATTACATATCATTTCACCTACAATTGTCCACGTCGATTTGTCATCTTCTGGAATCGATTCATGATAGCTTCATTTGAAATGCTATCAAAAATCTCTCTCAATATAGACAATCAAATTATCGTGCATCCATTGATCACCCATCCGGTTACGAAGTCGACTCTTCACAATCTTCATAGCAGAAAAAGCCCTCTCTACTGTAGCAGTCGAAACAGGTAAAACTAAGGCCAACTTCAACAGTTTGTATACCAATGGATACCCTATATGTCTTCGGGTCTCGACCATATTTTGAGCAAGATCACCAATTCCTTTTAAATTTGAAAACTCGAAACTAGAGCGCACATCAATGATGAAATTCTCAAGTTGATCCGAAATTGCCAAAAGTTCAATACACGAGAAGTCTTCAGGATAAAATTCGGCAAAGCAGTTCAACCTTTGCTTGTCAAAACTTGCAAATGAGTTGGATGGATTTAGGCATGCAACACAAAGAAGCAACTCAATGCTCACCTCATTAAAACGATTGTCTAGCTCTTGGAGTTGCTTATCGATAACCGTGTTCATAACCATGAAATGATAGTGATGAGAAATTGTCTTTTCGTGAGCTCTACGCCTTGATCTTCCTTGAGCAACATAGAGGCTTTCCATGCTAGGAACATCTATATTATTGCCTCTACAAAAAGCAGAAACTTCATCCACTATCCCTCATCGATTGGAGTCTTTGCTTGGATACTTGAACTTGTGTCATGGCATTTACAATGTCTTGGTCTTTTCTTTGTAATGCATGCGACAAGTCATTTGTAATTCCCAAGACAGATTTCATCAAACGTAGATTGAATACAAAGTCAAAAGATTGCATTCCCTTCAATAAACAGAAGGCTTCTAATTTTTGATCTGAGGAAGATGCATCCTCTACTACAACATCAAGCACATCAATCACAGAGTCGAACATGGTAACCACGCTAAGTAAGGTGCCATAATGTGATCCCCAACGTGTATCACTAGCACGACTAAGAGTGGTCTTTTGATTAAGGCCTTTGCCACTTGCAATATCACCGAGACTAAGGGCTTTAATAATTTGGGCAGCTCGGTTCTCCCGAAGAACATCACGATGTTTGCATGAGGCTCCAACAACATTAACAATGTTAGAAACCAAAGCAAAGAAGTCGGCAATATGGATATGATTTTTTGCTAAGGCCACAAGAACTAATTGAAGCTGGTGAGCAAAACAATGAACATAATATGCACATTCATTCTCCCGCAAAATAAGTGACTTTAGTCCATTGAACTCTCCTTGCATATTGCTAGCCCCGTCTTAACCTTGTTCACGCAATCTAGAAATGCTTAAGTTGTGTGTTGAAAATAAGTCTTCAATTGCATTCTTTAGAGAAAGAGTACTAGTACTAGTAACATGTTTAATACCCACAAAGCGCTCTACCACACATCCCCTCTTATCAACATATCTCAAAGCAACCGCCATTTGCTCCTTCGTTGAAACATCCCTAGAGTCATCAAGGAGAATAGAGAAGAACTCATCACCAAGTTCTTCCATTATAGCATTGGTAGTTTCTATAGCAACTGCATTGCAAATTCCCTTTTGAATCTTTGGAGATGTGAGTTTAAGATTTTCAGGAGCATTTTTAAGTGAAACAGCTCTAACATTCTCATTTGGCATACAAAGAAACTTCAAAAGCTCAAGAAAGTTTCCTTGGTTCTTTGATAGTTCGGATTCATCATGCCCACGAAATGAAAGCCCTTGTCTCAAGAGAAATCGAGCACAATCAATTGATGCTGTCAATCGTACCTTGTAGTCTCTCTTGGCATCATCAGATAGCTTGGAGAAAACAGTTTCAATATGCTGCTTTTGATTCAATAAATCTTGACATTTTCTTTGAGCTTGTCTGTGGGCGCCATTAATACTTCCTTCATGAGTTTTCAATCTACACTTTTTCTTCCAATTTGTATATCCCTCACCCACAAAGCAGTCACCACCTCCTTGATCTCCTATTTCAATTTTGAAAAGATAGCAATAAAGGCAAAATGCAGCATCTTTTGATATGCTATACTCCAACCAACTACCATATTGATCAAACCATTTAGAGCTGAATCTTCTCAAGAATCCCGAAAAGTTCCTTTGTGGAAATTGGTGGTTACAAGGTTGGCAAGGGCCCTTTAGTAAGTAGGCCCTCCGAACTTGTTCTTGAATGTTTGGATCATAATCCATAATTCGAGGTCGAAGCCCAGGATCGGCTTGAAGCTCCGGTAAGTCTTTTTCTTTACGACTTCGCTTCGAAGGCTCATTGTTAATTGTAGGAGTTGATGATTCTACGGGATTCTTTCATTTAAAATACCTCTCCATATCTATAGAAATCAAAGTAGAAACTGTTAACAAATTTCTATCAATAAAAACCTAAGTTTTCAACAGTCAATAGTATTGTTCCCCAAAAAAGTCACAATCAATAGTATTATATCTAGGGCCATGAGTTAGCTTTTACATTTGACTTGCTTTGCTCAAAGTTTGAGACTATGGTCTGTGGTCCCGGTTCCCCAATCTACAACAAAAAAAAAAGATCCACAAAGACAGCCAAAAAATGCTTTCATGAGAAAATCAGACCCACAAAACTAAAATAGATTCACTAGTATAGTAGTATATAAAATGCTTTCCTCTTCCTTGGGCCTCGCCCACGTTCTTGTTCCATAACCATAAAGAGTGAGTTCCAAAAAACTGCCACAAACACTGATTTGCATCCCCACATCCATTATTCATGTAAAGAGAAAAAATATTTAGAGAGATTGAGTATTTGTGGTTCAAATCCTAAAATCCACTTTGTACAAAAGAAAATTGGGATCTAAGACTAAGCTACTCACTTGTAAACAGGTCTTGAGGAGTGATGACTCTGAAAAAAAAGCTCCAACTCCTCAATGGACAGCAGTGGTGAACTGGTGATCAAGATTGAGGGTTTCAAAAAAAATTTCCTTCAGACCGTGTGTTCTTCATTCCCCATTTTTTTTCCAGAGATACAGAGAGGGGAAAAGTGGTTGGAAATTGGAAAAGGGGAAAGTAAGAGAGAGAGGGAGGAAAAAGTTGCTGGAAAAGGGGAAAATGAAAATGGCAACCCTTGTAATTTGGTTGGGGTATAAGGGCAAAATGTTTGGAGGACAAATTCTAGAGGGCAAGTTTACAAAAATATCCCCAAAATTACATTATTCTCCACAGAAAATTTTCATTCAGTGGGGTCAATAGACCCCACTTGCCCAACAGTAAATCCGCCCCTGTGTAACCAAACGAAGACGAGGAAGGAATTTGAAGTTTGGATAAGGTAGCTTTTGTGCAAGGATATGTAATTTATTCCTGTTATAAATACACTCTACAAGGTAATTGCCTTGATAAAATTTGATGAAAAAGGCTAAACCAAAAACTAATAAATCTCAACTAATTTAGTTAGACCCTCAATTGAATTAAGACAATAAATTTAATTAGGCTATACATTCAATTAGATTCAGATTCCTAACAAGTAATTGAGTCATTTTATTCCATCAACATGATAATGAATTGATTAATCTGATTAAGAGTTTAACCAAGCGATCAGATTCATTTGAATTGATCAATATCATTAGCAGATGTGATAGTCAACTGTGATGTTGGTTGATAGTGATCGATGAGTAATTGAAACAAAACAATTTAAAGAGTTTAACCAAGCGATTGAACCATTTGAATTGATCAATATCATTAACAGTTTGTGGTATGTAATGGTAATTTTTTTTATCAGCAAAGAAAGGCTTCCATATCACTAATAAAATGACACAAAATAGGAACCTTGTAATGACACACTAGAGAGCATCATGCACAAACGTTAATACTTCACCTATCACTACACATCCCCTCACATTTAAAAAAATAAAATAAAAATAGGAAAAAAACATCCAAAGGTGGAAAGGCACCAACAAACACCCAAAAGAAACCCAACCCAAACCAATGGGCAAGCCCAAAACTCCTGAAAAACAAACAAACCTAAACAGTAAACAACATCCCAATTACCACCAAAACCCTAACCCTTTGAGAAAACCTAAACCTAACAGCTCCAACCCGGCCGCCGACTGAATCATCGCTACATCAACCACTGCAACCAGCAGCCCTACATCTCTGGCCACCAACAGAACCGCGATCCAAGAACCCAAACATCCACAACCCTCCACCATCAACAGCCACCATCGTCGGACTAAAATCGAACCTCAGAAGGAAGATGCACGCTCGCGCCCACCACCCGATAAACCGAAAACCATGGACGAAGTAGGTCAACACGGTAAACAGAGAGAAAGGCAGCACCGAGCAAAGGCCAAAGTGGAAACCACAATGCCGTTAGGCAGATAAAATCGTTCTTCCTAGCAGAGGAGACGACGTGGAAACCAAACACCCCCAAGCAAAATGACCACCAACTGCCAGCGAACGAAACCCCTTGGCTATTAAGCCCAATGATCGGAACACCCAGGAGAAAGAACTGATTAGAGAGACGAGGGAGACAGAGGTGAAACATGCCGGAGATAGCAACGGAAAGAGGGAGAAAGGAGAAACGTTGCAGATGAAGAAATTTGAAAGTGAGGGGAGAAAGATTCTTTGGAGGAGGAAGAGATGCCTCTCCCCAAGCCGAAACCCTAGCCGCAGGAGAACCAAAGGGAGAGAAACTAAGAAGTCGCCTAGGGAGAGAAAAAGGCTTTAGTGTGATCCCTATAGGTAATAGTGATTAGGTTAATAGTGATTAATGAGTAATTGATACAATTGACTAATATAAGAGTAACTAGATATTGATCTTAATCTTTAAAAAAAAATAAAAAATAAACCGTCTAATTTCACTAATCATAAAGTTAATACACTTTAATTTCAATAATCATAAAGGTAATACAAATTGAGTAGATCTAAGGGGCATTAAGTTTAAGGGAAAATTTTAGAAATGGTCCCCCTAGTTTGCACGAATTCTCATTTTCGTCCCTCTAGTATCAATTGTGTTACTTTTAGCCCTATAGTTTGCATTCTGCCCCAATTTGGTCCCTCTCGCTTACGGCGTTAATGAAACTAACGGAATTGGAGGACAAAATTGTCATTTCACCTCACAGAGGGACTAAATTGAGATTTCATGCAAACTAGTGGGACTATTTTTACAATTTTATTTTTTACTTTTGTTTTTGTAAATAAATTTAAAATACATCATATGTAATATATTTCTCATCTCATTTATTTTGAATAATCAAAACATGTTGAAATTTTTTAAAGTTTTTATTATATATATCACAAAAAATATGAGAAAATTCGAAAATCAATCCCTATGTTAAATGTCTTGGTATTGTATTTTTTTTTTCAATTGAATTTTCACTCTCGTTATTTTCTTTGTCACATGATTAAATACGTAACTAATACCACAAAAATGCATTTTAAAGGAACTTCTAATGAGAATTGAACACGACCTTGAATTGAAGAAAAGAATGGAAACAATAAAGCATTACGAGTAAATTCTGTTATCATGCGTTCGGATTTTACTATTTAGACCCCGTTCTGTTAAGAGAAATAAATACTTTAAAAAAAATTGAAATTGACCAATTGATACTTTTCTTTGAGTAACTAAAATAAATCGTAACGATTTATTTATATATTTGCATACTGATCACATTTTCATCTTGATAAAAAGCATGTGGTGGTTTGCCAAATGTTCCATTTCAGTCCACGAAGATGAAAAAAAAGAAAAAACATGTTTATATATAAAGCACCTCTCTTCCGGATTCAGATTAAAAGTTCTGAAAAGGAATTGAATTGTCCATTGCTGTAATTAATTGTTCGAATTTACTCAAAGACTATTACCGGAGGCCCGGAGCAAATTCAAACCATTGATTATTTCAATGTGTGATTCAGATTTGTATTGTGCCTTCCAGTTCAAGTTACTTGGACCGAAGGGGAACCAAATTGATTATTTGGATCCAAAGGAATCCAAATTAGCCCGATCTCTAAATGCGATTTTAATATGTACAAAAATATACGTTTTAATCTTCTTGGTAACTTCTGTGTATACGATTTTCAGCGGCCCATTGTGGCTTAATAATTAAGCCGGATAATTTTTGTCCGTGCTCAAATTTTCTCCGCCTTGTTAGTTTCGTTTCAAATTTTTTTGAACCGTTGATTTTTCTCAAACGGGAAGAACCTAAAAGGAAAAAAACTATGATCAACATCTTTAAAAAATCGAAGACAAACATAAACAAAAAATTTGAATACCAAGACATATGATGTATTTTAAATTTATTTACAAAAACAAAAGTAAAAAATAAAATTGTAGAAATAGTCCCTCCAGTTTGCATGAAATCTCAATTTAGTCCCTCTGTGAGGTGCAATGACAATTTTGTCCTCCAATTCCGTTAGTTTCATTAACGCCGTAAGCGATAGGGACCAAATTGGGGCAGAATGCAAACTATACGGCTAAAAGTAACACAATTGATACTAGAGGGACGAAAATGAGAATTCGTGCAAACTAGGGGGACCATTTCTAAAATTTTCCCTAAGTTTAATGTAGCTATCTTGTTAACTACTTTTATTATGGTGCATTAATGTTTATGCATAAATGCATACTTACCCTTCATAATACTCAACATAGAATAAGGCTATTGATAAACAAAATATGATGATACTTACCATCGTAATAGTCAATTAGTTCTTCTTGAGGCAGATATACCATTGTTTTTGCTAGTACTTACCTTTTTGAAAGGAAATGCTTACTATATATTACCAAATTAAACGTTGACAGACGGATTCAAACTCCTCTAATTATAGGTTTGATCAACTTAGCAAAAAAAAAAAAAACAAAATTTAAACACCTACAACAACTTAAGCTTGTAAAGCCTATGTCTTTTTTTAGAGAAAATTTCATTAAACTAAAATAATATAAATCACTATAGAACAGAACATGCACATAGCCTTTTTGTTCACTTAAGGTTCCCAGAACCCCTTTATCTCTCCTTCTCTCAACATGTTTTGCACCTATAAGACTAATTGAAATATATCAATAGTTTAAAAGTGTGAGGTTTTGTGACTAATATTTGAGTACCTATTATAGCTGCTCCCTCTTCTCTTCCCTCTCTAAAAAAGAAAAAGAATTAGACTCTCGCCTAGGGTTTCCCTGGGGGTGCCTCCCCTTGCCGTCCCCCCTCCTCTCTCCCCTTTCCTCCTCTTTCCCTTCTTTCTAAATAATGAGCGATCACCGGTTTGGTTTGCTTGATTCACATGGCTTGGAGGTGTTATTTCTCTTTTGGATTTTTAGATCTGCCCTTCTGGGCGTTCATGCTGGTGGCAGCAACAACTGCTATGATTTTTGGTGGATCTGGCAGGGGTGGGCTTGGTTGGTGGGGCGTTGCATGTGGGTTGGGCAACGGCTGGGTTTGGAGTTGGGGTAGGGCAGCGGCTGGGTTTGGTGTTGGGATTGGGCAACGGTAGGTGGTTAGGGGCTTGGATTCTGGTAGCGGCAGGAGAGCCTGCGGTTTGATGGAGGGTTGGTGGTGGTGGAGGTTTTTTGGTGTTAGGGGTTGCGGGGGAGGTGGTTTTGGTTAGCTCGGTGGTGGCGGGTTGTTTTCGGTGGGCTTCCTCCGGATCGAGCTCTTGGGTTGTCGTTGGTAACATTGCTAGGTGCTTCTGGTGTTTGGGCCTAATGGCATAGACAACCTAGGCGTGGGTCCCGCCAAATTTTTACATTGTAGGGTGTATTCGGTTTCGGCTTATCGGCAAATGTGGAGTTGCGTGTTTTATCTCTGGGTCTATCCTTTTGACGTCTTGATTGGTTCTTTGTTGCCGTTGTCTGGATCCCTAATTCGACCAAAATCGTATGGAGGTTTCTCTTTGCTGGTTTTGTTGGTGCAAAGTTCTATTGGTGGCGTCGTTTGGCGTTGGTGGTGGGTAGCAGGGTGGGGTGGAGGTGCGATTGGAATTGCTTGGTTGTCATTTTCAAGTAGCGTGTGCAGGTTTTTCGAATGTGGTTTGGCTCTTGGGTAGTTAATGGCATAGGATTAGTGGGCGGATTGAGTGTCGTTTGGGATACATTTTGTTTGTTATGATGCCATGTCTTTCTATCATTTTAATCACTGTAATTTTACTTCTTGTAATTTTGTTGTTGATTAATACAATTTTCTTCGCTGTTCAAAAAAAAAATTTTTTTTTTGAGTACCTGGGATTCCAATATTGTAACCAAAGATCAAGCACCCATGGCTGCAACCATACATGTGACAACGAGATACAAAGTGAGGTTGTCTGGACATACTTTTTCGATACCCAGACTGGGTCCGAAACGCCCATGGCTCCACGATAGCAACTGACAGTGATTGTGGTGAACCCACCCAAGTGGCCATTATAGACGTCGGTGTCATTCCAGTGGTCGGAGAGGGTTCTTTTCCCAAAGAGGGTGGTTAGTACCGCTGCGCAACCGGCTAATGTGATGGTCATTGCTGTCCTATCCACAGTGTTGGCCGTAGTAGCTACCACTACTGTAAGGACTTAGAATTTTGGCAAATGAACCTGAGTTGAAACTATACCACCTGAATCAGAGTAAGAAGGTGCCAAGAACCACGAGAAAAACGTTGTGCCCACATAGCGCTATGAACCAACCTGAGTTGTTGAACCGACCGACTCTTGGACCTTCAATTAGAGCTCTATATTAATTCTACAATTCCTGACAAATCAAGAAGTATATATAATATATAGATGGGGGAAATTGTGAATCGTAGACTTGAAGCATTACGATTACATCAAAAGCACGGTAAAATAATCCCTCACTTAAGCACAAACTGAAACTATAATTCATATAAACGTCTTCCATCCACGAAATGAGGTCTTAAACGTTAACAAATTAAACTTTTGTTATATTACCAATTACCAAATGACTCGTTAACTAACGAATTCAGAGTTCTCTAATTATAGGGTGGATCAACTTAGCCAAAAATAAATAAATAAAAAAAATTTAAACGCCTACAACAAGTTAGCTCGTAAAGCCATTGTCATTTTTTAGAGAAAATTTCCTAAAACTAGAAATCACTTAAGATAACAGATTGTGTCGTGGCCGTCCGTGCCGTAAGCCCGTGAACAGATTGTGCCGTGGTCGTCTGCATGTGCCGTACCATGCCCTTCTCACTTTCGTGCCGTACCCGTGCCCGCTCCGCCTAAAACTGTGCCCGTGTCGTGCCGTGCTGCATTTAAATATACCGTGCTCGTGCCAGTCCGGACCGTTTCGACACCTCCGAAGGGACCGTTCGGTCTTTTTTTTGTGGGCACCTCTTGAAGGGTGCTTGCTCCTATCAATAGCCCCACTAGTGGAGTAGAGTAGTAAATGTTGGGATGAGTTGCACGTGGAGACAAAATCAGTGGAAGGGAATTAATGTGTTGTTTTTTTGCACGTAAACACACGACTGAAACCTGCATGCGCGTGCATTCTGGAAAAAAAGGGCAAAGGGCAAAGGGCAAAGGGAAAGGGTGTTCGTTCGTTGTTTGTTAGAGCGGCCGGGAATCGTCCTGCCCCCTATTATCAAGTGAATCCACCGCCATTCCCGAGGGGTCACCTTCCTCGCCCTCGTTTCCCACATCGTTGAGGCCTAGGGTTTGAAAGCTTAATTCTGGTCATTGCGCGATCCGACCCTGCCGCCATTGCCGTCTCCTTCGTTCGGGTCCTCATTTCCAACATCATCGTTCAGAGGGTCGAAAGAAAGGTTCCTGTTCAGTCTTTGTGCGATCTGATCAGCTGCCATTGCCGAGTTCTCGGAGGGTGGGTCCTCCTCCTCAGAAGAGAAATAATGACGACGATGATTCCGCACGAAGAAACGTTTCCGTGTCTTGTTCACCCCACAGAATTTCCAGTTTACGCGTTCGGTTCAGGTAGGAGTTTTTGTAGGATCAGGCATCTTGAATTTGGCTTTTAATTTGTTAATGGGAATGATATAGCAAGCTGGGCTGGGATTTTGTGATATCTGTTCAAGTGCTTAAGGGAGAGTGCTTGAATATTGTTAGTCGTTGTCTTTGTCCCACGCCGGTTAGTGAAGTCTTGTAGTGAGATATTGTTTGTGTTAGGGTTAATTAACACCCTAAACACTTTTCTGAGGAGTTGTGTTATTGGAATCTACTCGTACTATTGATGGGGAACACATGTGTAGGGCCCAATTTGGGGAACAATGGGTTCTTGCAATCTGTTACAGCTGCAGTTTGGAGAAGCCGCCAAACTGATAACACTCTTCCTCCTCCTACTAATGGAGAATCCAGCACCAACAAGAATAGCGACACCGAGGTGAAATCAGAGCAACCTGAAAAACCTGATTCACTTTCTGTAGGAAAAGGAGGAGGAGGAGGAGGTGAGTCGGAGGCTCTGGTCCGCGTCCAGAGCACTCCACCCGTGCCAGTCAAAATAACCGGGGAGGAGGTTAAACGCATAGATACAACAAAGAGTATCAAGCGGGAGACAACGATCGCGAGAGGGAATGAGCAAGAGGGCGGAAAACAGAACAAGCCAAGCCACATTAAGCGGGTGTCGAGCGTGGGGCTCCAAATCGAGTCCGTGTTACAGCGAAAAACCGGGAACTTGAAGGAGATTTACGCTTTGGGTAGGAAGCTTGGACAGGGGCAATTCGGGACGACTTTCCTCTGCGTGGAGAAGGCGAACGGGAAGGAGTTTGCTTGCAAGTCGATCGCGAAGAGGAAGTTGACAACGGAAGAGGATGTGGAGGATGTGAGGAGGGAGATTCAGATAATGCACCACTTAGCGGGTCACCCAAGTGTGATTTCTATCGTGGGTGCTTATGAGGATGCTGTTTCGGTTCATGTTGTTATGGAGCTTTGCGCGGGTGGGGAGCTTTTCGATAGGATTATACAGAGGGGGCACTATACGGAGAGAAAGGCAGCTGAGCTCGCAAGGGTAATAGTTGGTGTAGTCGAAGCATGCCATTCTTTAGGAGTTATGCATCGGGACTTGAAGCCCGAGAATTTCCTCTTTGTTAACCAGGAAGAGGAGTCTCCACTCAAGACAATTGACTTTGGGCTCTCTGTATTCTTCAGGCCGGGTATGTTTTCGATGTTTGCTTTTTTCTTGGTTTTAAATATGAAAATACAAATGGTTAAGAACGTAGGAGTCTGTGTTGGAAGCACTTTTTCACTGCATTCGGTAGTTAGGGATGGAACAAAGTGGCAAAGGAGCAACAGAGGTAGTGGAATGAACTGGCCATTCTCATCGGAAAGTCAGTTGCTGAGTTAAATGAGAAAGAAAGAAAACAATCGGGGAGAATAAAAGGAGTAGTTCACTGTTGAATGGGGCTATTAGCTTAATAAACCGTGGTATTATTACTACAATCTCTGATGTCATCTTGGAACCTCACTGAACTTATTCAAATGCAGAAGAAGGAAAAGCCTAAAAATGGATCCGGCAATCATAGGAATACATAAAGTGTTTGCGAAATAGATTTCTCTCGAACTCTTCCAGACTAAGTTACTGTTAATCGTTAGATTCGTTACTACAGTCTATACACACATGAATCGCCATCACCTTGAACCCAACTTAATTGAGAAGGGTATTAAACGAACATTCTAATGTACGCCTTATTAGGAAGGGGTTGTCTTGACTTGCTTTAGTATATTAACCTAAATCTAGTTTGGTCTTTACAACAGTAATAATAAGCAGGGGACTTTCTATCACCAGATTAAAATACTGGAAAAACTCTGATGCTATGAGCAACTGTTTCAGCAGATGCTGTAATGTCTTAAATAGGATTTTGTATGTATAATGTGGTTTCTAAACGTGGAAATTTGATAGGAGGATAGGGAGGAGAACAAATTATATCGTCTGGTCCATTGAGCCCATTGTTCCACAGTAGGGCATATATAGTTCTTACTGCTGCTATATTTCTTGTCCTAGGTAAGAGTTTAAGGTCTGTTCTTGAGACTGTATGTTGGAAAATCGTAGACTTTGGGCCGTAAGTTTAACTCAAGGTAGCTTCTTGTGCTTAGTGTTGAAAATTAAGTTGCACGTCAGCTTTAATGCGGGTATTTTTTGGCAAATTCTTTTTGCTTCTCAAGTAATTTATTAGCCTGATTCAGAATAAGATAGTCTGATCCACCATCTTAATACCAAAGCTCAAGTGCATTGCCAATTAAAAACAAAGAAAAAGAAGAAAAACTTAAGGTGCATCAAGCCGTGAATCAAATTTAGCTTTCCCATTCCGGTTCCAAGCAACATTTGGAGTCTTGGACT